>CM074614.1:27169708-27818279 GCA_037305975.1 Chrysolophus pictus | reverse complement strand
AAATCATATTAAGTTTTAATAGAAAGGTACTACTGCTCAAGTAGTAAGGCAGGAATTTCCTAATAACCTCACCTATAAGAAGTCAGGGAAAATGATTAGTATTTGAGCAGGCGGCATACAGAATAACACTGTGTTACTTCTTGGGTAGGGTGTCCTTTATAAGAAGCAGTGTGATATAAGATTTTCCCTGCAGAATTTATTAGAAAACTTTTCATCAAAGTTGGAAGTCTGTAGTTAGAAAAGTCTTACGAAGTGGATGGCTCACAATAAGTACTTTAGAATTACACATATAGTAGAGAGACAGATTGAACTATTATCAAGCTGTTTCATACAATCCCCAGAAATAAAAACTAAGATGGTGGGAAAAACCAAAATTGAATTGTGTGTATTTTTATTCTTGTCAGTAGTATGCACGTAAACAAGAGGCAACTGTGATACCACTCCATAGAACAGACACAGAGAGAAGAGTACATTCAAGAAACACGTAGATATGGTATTAATGGATCTGGTTTAGTGGAGAAATATTGGTGGCAGGTGAGTGGTTGGACTGGATGGCCTTTGAGGTCTTTTCCAGCCTTGGTGATTCTGTGATTCTATGACTAGAACCCACTGGGGCACAGAACATGGGAAAGATCAGCAAATGAGGTTTTTTGAGCCCTACAGACCCTGGCTGTGCACACATGCAGATGCACATCAGGACATGTGCTGACTTTCAGCTGGAAATTACATCAAGATTAAAAGTCTAACTGAGAAAGTGGTGTGATCGTAGGTTTTCTCATCCTTGTATTTTATGCAAAGCTTTATTTTGCTAGTGTAGCACAGTAGAGGCTGCTTGTTAGAACAAGAGAAATTCTCTTTTTCCATCTTACAAATCTTACGTAAACACACACAGATAAGAAAAACTACAAAACTTATCTGCTTTTACTTTCCAAACAGAATACGGATTGGTTATTTATGCCTACACTTCAAATTTCTCCTCCCACAATCTTTCTTTTTTTTTTTTTTAATGGAAGTGAAGATAGAAAAACTTCCAAATAAGCTATGTAGTCCTCCCCTTAGTTTGCTCTAAGTGCAAAAAAGTTTTACTATTATCTCAGCAATATGTTGCCTTTCTGTTCCTTGTAAAAGCTGTGTATTTGACTTACACTGTGGGAGAAAAGGAAGTAAAAGAAGTGCTTTTACAGGGTGTATTTTCTGTATAGGCAAGCCAAACTGCTATGACAGTGGATGAACTATTCAAGCATTTCCTTGGTCTATGACCATTGAAAAGTGAACTTCTAAATTGCAGTTCTCTTCTGATTCCCTGTGGAAGGTGATAGCCTTCTTGGAATTTTTGGCTTCAGATAACAGCAGGAATGTTCATGAAATTCACAGCAAATAGACATCTGCCTATCTATCAAATTGACATGACCTGCTCCATTTTCAACTTGAGACTTTGCTTCAAAGATTTCTAATAACTTTCAGAGTATTTTGTAATAGCGTCTAATACTGGTAAAGGTGGCTGCTTAAGATTTGTTCATTCTCTAAGTGCCATGGCATTTTTTCTATAATACTCTAAAGTAGTGCACCACTGAAAGCAGCATAGGGAGAATTCAGGTTTTTTAACAACTCCTTCTCCAAAATGAGTGAAAGCATTACTCCAGCGGTCATCCTGATAGTCCGGTGATAAATTTTCACAGTTATCCCTGTAGAATCACCTGTGCCCATGATCCACAGCATGGCAGTGAAACCACAGTATCTGTGTTGCTTTTGATAATTAACGTATCTCTTCCAACGTGGATAGCAGTGACATATAGAGTGGAGAAACTCCACACAAAGATAAAGACCCAGAGCCTACTTGAAGCTATAAACAGGGAAGTTTCTCAATCACAGAGCAGCTTTATAGGGACAGCTTTACAGACAAAGGACCTCTTGTCTTTCTCTTACTCCCCAAACACAGAACTGACCCTCCCTTGTCATTAGATTTGAGAGCTGTCACTAGCTTTGCTCTTCCTGGTCCAGGACCACATTGCACTCCAGAGCAGGTGCCCAAATGTGACACTGAAAATTCAGCCCTTCTGCAGCCATGCACGTGGATCAGCTGGAAAATCCTGACTTACTGTGTTTCCATCATTCACAGAGTCTGGTATAGTAGTACTTGGAAACCTCTGTATAAAAGTTTCCAACAGTCAAGAGATCGTGTTCTGCCCTGCCAGCAGGGTGAATTTACTGACCTTATCTTTTTCTCACTAACTTGTCTGATCCGGTGCTAAGGACTATAAAGCAGATGTTCTCTGATGTCCTGTGTTTTCATTATGGACTTACAAGTCCCTTCCCTTTATGTCTCTTCTGTATAGCAGATGCAAGAATAAATTTCAAGGTACGCCAGCTTAGAGGAGGAAAGAGAGGAAAATGTGGGCTGGAAGTGAATGCAGATGACTGTTATCTGTTAAGCTGATCTGTTGTAGTTAGGACAGCAAATCTGCTACTGCACTTTCTGTATATTTTGGGGATGCTTATTCTTTGGTTGCAACAGAACAGACACAGGTCGATAGTTTTTAGGAAGCCCTGCCTTTATAAATGATCATCCCTATAAGCAATATCCTGTGCTTAAATAGAACAACTTGTAGCCAGTAGGAGATCTATGAGATACTCTAAACCAAACAGTGACCCATGAAGGATGCTCTGTATGCTTTAATTTGGCATCCAACCACGCCGTGTCTGCACTGTTAAAGAGAAATCTGCAACCCAGTCTTTGTTTGTGTGCTGGAATTTGTGCAAGCGCATGCTGAGCTAATTGCTAGGGCTAAGCAACTTGAGACTGAAATATCCGCATCTCTGAGATGATACATGAGTGTCTGAAAGATGTCAGATCCCTAATCAAATGCCTTTTGCCTTGGGGGCTGCCAGTAACCGCTCTGCAGCATTACTCATTCTGTCAGGTAGCTTTGCAGAATGCAGGAGACTGAAAAATTAGGAGATAAAAAACACCTCTTTTCTCCGAAGGTGCAGTACCAAGATCCCCATGGTTCTGACATACTTTGGACGGTCTAAACCTATGAATGGGCTGAACCTTCAGCTGTTGGAAATCAGCTCATTTTGACTAGTTCACAAATGCAGATGTGGTGGCTTACACTAAGAGATTGTCAGGCCTTTGCCAGTATAAGGCTTGCCTTTCCATGAGGGCACGATGCTGGGCTTGTATAGTGAAAGACAATACTTCTTCATGTGGAGAGAGGTCTCTGAATGTTCTGAGTAAGTTCTGAAAAGTAAAATATATGTTAATACTGCAAGTAGCTTTTTAGAAAAAAGAGATAGAACTGAAACCACAGGTTTTATATATATGCCCTTGAAGAGTGTTCTTAGCCTCTTTATACACCTCGTTTTCATACTGCAGCTTAAGCTGTGTATATGTGTATATTAATATACACATGAGAAATTTCAGGGCTGTTGAGCATGCAGATTTTCCTAGGGGATGAGCACAAGGTTATTTAGCACGGGTGTCTCTGTAATTGTACAACACTCCTAATTCATATGCCCACGAGCTCTTAATCCCTTGTGAATGATGCTGTTGCATGGCATTAGAGCACCAGGTTCTCATAAGAAACACAAATAATATTGCTTTACAGTGACCCATTCCGTGAATCATCTTTCACTTCATGAATGTGTGCATTTCAGACGGTGCTCTTCTGGTAACTATTTTTCATTTGAGCAAGAGTGTATGCATTTGGTTTTGCTTCAGATGTGATTTTAGACAATAACATTGTTCACAAGCCAGGTCTGACATGTAAATAACATGACAAACGGCAGAAAAAAAATACATTGATTCAAATGCTGCAGATTATTGCTGAAGTTGCATGATTGTTCCACATATTTGTCTACCACAACCGACATGGGGCATATTTCCCATGAAATGAGCAAAGCTTGCCCAGGATGCTCCAAAGAAGCTGGAGACCACAGATATGTGATCACCTTAGTTGTTGCCATACTGATTCAATTTTGGTAAAGTTGTGTGCCCCACTGAAGTCAGCATATATAATACCATGTTTGCCAGTCTGACACTCTCACGTGTAAATTAGCAAGCAGAGGGTAGTCTGTCTGTATTTCCCAATGAAACTCTTGTGTACTTCTCTATATTTTCACTTGCACATCTGCTAAATCTCTTTACAATTTAGCCCAGACTCCATAGCAAAAGAAACACAAAAATTACTGGTTTATGTTAATACAGCTTTTATTTTATTATACAAAATCGCATGTTTGTAGCAATCATTTTAGAGACTGTGATAAGACAATATGAATTATTCTGGTTGTTTTTTTTTCCTTTTTAACTTAAGCCAAGCCCATGCAAATTCATGAGGCATCAACAGGAGCTGTGCTCAGCATTTCTGATCATCAGCCCAAGAAGCTGGAGATACAGTTACTGAGCCAGTCAGTGTTCTGGTACACACTGCCGCTTGGTACATATATTTATAGAATGATAACATCTATTATTCATTTAAAAAAACAAAAACAGAAATACAGAAATACAGATACAGATAGAACAGCTTCCATTCCTCTGCTATTCTTAGGTATTTTTCTTGGATTCAGTTGCCTGAGTAAACACCAGGTTCTGTAATGAAAACATTTGTTCTCCCCTGCTCTGCTGCAGAATGTCCCTCCCGATTTTGGATCCCAGCAGTCCTCTGTAATTATTAATTAGCATTTCTTTCTGTTTTTTTTCCTATGTCAGTTATGTCTGATGCTGACGACTGCTTAGCAAGTTAGCTTGGCACCTTTGCTAATTGCCCAACAGTGCTGTGCTTTGATTTATTGTTCTGCCAGGGCTTTTGAAACGTGCTAACTTCAATAACCCTTTCAGAGGCATTGCTTATATTGTTGATAATATTACTGGTTGCAAGAGAAAGAAGTTAGCTCACCTTAATCTGTGGTGTATTTTTTTTACTGCTTACTGAAGGAGAGATGATACTGACTGTGATTACAAGCTGTAAAAGCAGAGATGAAGGGGCAGAAGTACACAAGATGGCAAGGGCTGCCAGCGGAGGGTAGGAAACAGCTGGGAGAATGATTTGAGAAAAGAGTCAAAGATGACCTACCTTTCAGAAGTAATTTGCAATTTGGCTCCCTAGTGGTACTGGGAATTTCCTACTTTAACCACAGTTCTTCTAAGGCAATAGAATTGTAAAAGCATGCTGTGTGAGTCACAGTGCCCCAAGGCCCTCCTGATGTATGCCTCAGATCTTGTACATAGAGGGATAAGCCTAGCTTCATGCAGACTGGCTTGCTAGGCATGATATCTGCCCGAAAGCATTTCTCTTCCTATCACCAATCCAGAAGGAAAAAACAATGTAACTGCTAGTAAATATTGGAAAGGATAAAAATCTGAGAGCAAACGTAAAGCTCTGAAATAGCATACAAAGGGATAGGAAGACATGATAGGACCAAATAAATTATTCTTGCTAGCTTGCCATTGCTGTTATTGCATTACCTCTCATGCACATATCCTTCATGATGCTCTTTACTACTTTTCTGATCCACAGATTGCAGTTGTTGCCAAAATTTGGACCCATTTTCTGTATTTTGTATTGTTTATTTTGATTCAGCATGAGGAGCTTGGAGGAGGAGGTCTGCAACCAAAAATGGGGGTAAGTCAGAAGCAATGGTAGAAGAAGGTAAATTTCACACCATTTTTCACAACAAAATATCTTGTTTTTCAGTTCTTCACACACAAAGCTGCTGCTGCTTTGCCATTTCACTTTCCACTCTGCAGTGCACTGTTGGATTTTGGGAACGTTGTCCTTGAAGATAGAGGCTAAAGGGGCTACTGCCCTTCTTGAGGGACAGCCAGCATCCCACAGCCACTGAAACACGTGGCACAGCTCCCCTGAGCTGTCAGCCCGCTCCTGAGCCACTGTCATAGGCACTCTCAGGCCTTGTACTCGGCTAGCTTGCTCTCCTTATGCTTTTCTGCTGGCTGATATTTGGAGCTTTCCTCCATGCAAAATTTTGCTGAATGAAAGAGAGTGGGAACTTCACTGCAGTCATCAGTGCTCTGAGTGAGAAGAGAAGCAGCACCCAGAGGGTACAGAGCAATGTATCTCCCCCAGATGATGATCTTTAAGAGGAATCACCACTGAACAAGGTTGAACTGGGGAGGAAGGAAGAAAAGTGTGCTTATAATGGACTGAAATGTAGTGGAGCAGTTTGCAAGAAGAGGCAAAGTAGGAGAAAAAAAATGGGAAGTTGAAAACTGTAAGTGGAACACAGGGAAAAGAAATCTGTGTTCGGAAACAAAATGAATACTGTGGAAAATGGAAGAAGTTTTTACAGAAAGCCTTGAAATGTGAGAGGAAGTTAGGTTTGAATGCAATTTTTCTGAACTGTTCATAACTCTGAATTTGCAGAACTATCACCTTCAGAAGAGCTCAATCTGCTGCAATTAAATGGCCTGAAATACAGAGTAGTACTTAAGTCAATTGTATTTCTGAAGAGCAATGATGAAATGAGGACCCAAGAGTCTGTCAGCAAGTACAGAATTAAATGAATGGGACCTGAAGACGTTGTACTGTAAGAAGGTGAATTTGTGAAATTAACTACAACAGAAAGCCTCTGCTGAAAAGGCTGTGTAAGACAATGCTCTGCATTGTCAGAAGTAAGTGTAAGAAGAATCTTAGATATGATTATTCATTTCAAAGATCTCTTCCATTAATTGTGCCTTTATTAACATAAGCATCAGAAGTACTCGCCTGAAGCATGCAAGCTCTGGACAAGCACTGAGAGGGAAGGCAGGACAGCACAATAGGGGATGGCAGCCAAGGAGTGCTCCCAGGGAGGGCAGCAGCATGGCACTGCAGTGCAGGGAGGGCTTTTCTGCAGCACAGCCATTCCCAGACACACAAGCCAGCACAGGCAGGCACAGCACAGCCACGGTTTGCACCTTTCTTTGGCCTAGGCTTAGAATCCTGGAGTTCCACTGAGCTTTACCAATGTTTGCTGGGCCGTGAAAATCCGTGTTTGTGGAAGTTGAGACAAATGATGCAAGAAAATCAAAAGTGCTCTTTTGAAACAGCAGATCCTTAATGGTGCATGACATTCCTAATCTCAGTTATCCTGGCATTCTGTTTTTATTCCTTTTTTTTCCCACTTTTCCATCTCCATAGTCTTCCTTCTTTTTTTTTTCATAATTATTCTGCCACATGTGAAGTCTGTTTCTCCATTTGCCCAAACATCAGCCATTTGTTTCCAGCTATTTGAGTGATCTGCAAAATGCTGCTTCCTGTCAATGCATATTAACCAATGTAACCTTCCAAAACCAGAGGGTTTTGACCACTGACTGTGTGAAAAGTATTATTTTATTTTTTCAGTCGTTCAGCTCAGAGTTACTTCACCATAGCCTGTACCAGTCAGGATGATAGCAGCCCATTCCTGAACTTATGGCTCAGAAATGAGATGTTGAAGTCACAGTGGTTCAAGTTGCTATAAAGCTGTCTCTCAAAAAGCAAATTCAAGTACACAGTTTGGAGAATGTTAATGCAAATGAAAGGTGGGAGAGTTGATTCCTATTCCTTATCATGCTCCAGAAGCATCATGTTTTCTTTTCATTATTTTATCAGGCTGTTACACTTTACTTGCAGGAGTGATATAGATGGACAGCAGCCTGAAGTCACACAGTGCAACAACACACTTGTTGCTGAATTTGTTTTTCTCACAATTTTGAAGAAGAGCTATGACTCCACAGATCACATACCCATAAAAATGAGCTCTGTCTCCACTGTTATTGTCTAACCTCAAATTCCAATATCTGCTTCAGTAAGATACTACCTACCTAAAATGACTGTTTTATCACTTTAATCATTAGGCTCCTCTATGACATGTTATTAGTCTTATTACAGCTCTGACTTTTAAAGGTGGTAATCTGAGCCTTGTTCACCTTTCAACAACCATAAAAACACTTTCAGCAATCTCTGGATGCAAAGCATTGGGTAACATTAAATTTCATGTCGTTTTCTTTTAGTGATTAAAGAATTGTGCCTACTTATGCTGGAAAGCTTTTATAATTCTTTAGTTTTGAGCGGAATACAAGCTGAAGTAGAGAACAAGCTAAAAAGATGGCTTTATGAGACACTTCTACCCTATCTTCCCCTTGCCATCAAGTCCATTTGCCACCTGGTCTTAGACCATCTGAGAAGTCAGAGACAATTTCTCACAATCTGCTGTATAATGACAAGATTTTCTGTTCTTATGCACTTAATCCATTTTCTCCATCTTAGAGGTGAAAATCAAAATTTATCTTGAGATATAAATAGCAGTTCTGCTATATGATGCTACAGAAGCAATATTACAATCGTGACCACAGACATGTATATATCTCACTCTGCTGGAAATAATTTGTTTCTCTGCTTTATATCTTTCATTTTCACTATCGCTTTATTTTTCTTTTTTCTATTTATTTATTTATTTATTTAATGACTAAGATTAAATCATGGAAGATAACCAAGAGATTTGACCATACCTAATTAATTACAGAATCACAGAATTGTAGGTGTTGAAAGGGATATCTAGAGATCATGAAGTCCAATAACCTTGCTAAAGCCGGTTACACAGATAGGAATCCAGACGGGTCTTGAATATCTCCAGAGAAGGAGACTGCAGCCTTTCTGGGCAGCTTGTTCCAGTGCTGATACTCTCACAGTAGAAAGGTTTTTTCTCAAGTTCAAATGGGAACTCCTGTGCTCCAGTTTGTGCCCATTGCCCATTGACTTGTTGCAGTGCACCACTGATAAATGCCTGGCCCCATCCACTTGACATCCACCCTTCAGATATTTGTAAGTGTTGAGAAGATCCCCTTTCCATCTTCTCCAGGCTGAACAGCCCCATCTCTCAGCCTTTCCTCACAAGGGAGACACATCAGACACCTAATAATCACCTTTGTGGCCCTCTGCTGGACTCTCTCCAGCTGTTCCCTCTCTTTAATGAACTATAGAGACCTAGAGACCAGAAATTGAAACAGACACAGTACTCCAAATGTTGCCTCACCAGAGCAGACTAGAGGGCAGGATCACCTCCTTCCACTTACTGGCCTTGCTCTTTAAATGCACTCCAAGACAATATTGGTCTTCTTGGCCACAGTGGCACACTGCTGGCTCATAGTCAACATGTTGTCCACCCAGGCCCTCCTCTGCAGAGCTCCTCTTCTGCAGATTAGCCCCCAACCTGTGCTGGTGCATGCAGGTATTCCTCCTCAAATACAAGAATTTACACTTTCTATTGTTGACATCGTCCCGTACCTCTGTGCCCAACTCTCCAGCCTGTCCAGTTTTGCTGAATGATAGCACAGCCTTCTGGTGTGTCAGTCACTTCTCTCAACTTCATATCACCAGCAAACTTGCTGAGAGTGTGTTCTATTCCTTGACCCAGGTCATCGATTAAGACACTGAACAAGATTCCTGGGGAACACTGCTAGCTACAGACCTCTAGCTACACTCTGTGCTGCTGATCACAATACTCTGAGCTCTGCCAGTTCTCAAACCATCTCAGTGCCCACTCATCTGTCCCACACCTTCTAAGCCTCATTACAAGGATGTTCCAGGAGACAGTGTAAAAAACCTTGCAGAAGACTGCAGTGACTCTGGTTATCCTCTAATCTCCAGGCACCTCTCCTGTTCTCCAAAACCTCTCAAAAAATGATAAAGAGTAGTTTGACAATCACTTCTGCTAGCTCCCTCAGCATGTGTAGATGCATCAACTTTGGGGTCCATGGGTTTGTATGTGTTGATTTTGGCTAGACACTCTCTGATTAGACCCAATTTTTCCAAATATAAAAGACTGTCTTACACCATTTGATGTCTTCACAGTATAATGATGATAAAAACCTCCATCTCTTTAAAAAGTGAATGTTTTATGTTCAAACTATTGCTGACACCTGCATGGCAAGAATTGAAGTAGACAAGACGGTGACAATCAGTCTCTCTTAGCTGGGTTTGCTTTTCGTACTACCGTTGTCATGAGTCGTCTTTCTGGAGTACTGCCCGACAATTTCCTTGGCTTTAGATGATATAATTTCTTGAAAGTCCTTTGCCTACTTTTTTCTCTTAAAATTTCACATCATTTCATTGAGATACTTCATATTAAATTCCTTATAAACTTGGTCATAATTACCTATTTATATCCTTCCAATCTTATAAAAAATATCTTCTTTTTTTTCCCATTTCCTTAATTATCTCTGCTAATTCTCTCCTAGTTTATCCAAAGTTTGAGCATACAGGCATTTCCAGGACATCCCCATCTAAGCCCTTCAGAATGGCCAAACATTAATTCAAATTGAAATTACAATAAATTGCACCCTAAATAAGAGAGATAGCAAAATACTAAAATCATAGAATCATTAAGGTTGGAAAAGACCTCTAAGATCACCTAGTCTGTCAGTCATTTCCCACCATGTCCACTAACCATATCCTTCAGTACCACATCTCTATGTTTCTTGAGCATCTTCTGGGATTGTGGATCCACCAATTCCCTGGACAGCCCATTCCAATGATTGACCACTCTTTCAGAGAATAAATTTTTCCTAAATCTAGCCTGAACCTCCCCTTGAGGCCTTTAGCATTAACTTATAACCATTTGCCTAAGAGAAAAAATCGGTCCCTACATTACTACAACATCATTTCAGGTAATAGAACTCCCAGGAGTCAGGAAGTCATTCGGCATAGTGGCAGGCAAGAGAGAAGACTGTTTTCCACCTGCAGGTGCTAATGCAGACAGAGGCTCTTTAACAGGTTCCGCCTGGACAAGCTTGTGCCTTGCCTATCCCCAAAAAGAATTGGCCAGATCTGTGGGATACAAAAGGATAATCCTCTTTTCCTCTGAGTTGATACTGATACCCTGCTCTGCTATCAAGGAACATAAATTCAACATACTGTCAGCATCTCTGGTGTCCTCCTGAGCACTTGGATCCAGACATGCATAATCTGCTGGGCCACTGCCAGCCTTCAAGGCCAGTACCTGGACTGTTCTTGCTGGTGTTCTTGGATTGCTGGTGGCTGAGCATCACTTTGGACCTGATGGCTTCTGTTCACATGGCTACTGAAAGGCTCTGGTAAGCCATGCTGACTGACTTGGTTGTGGCAGGCACAAGCTTGAGATGGGGTGCAGGGACTTGCAGGACTGGTCCCCACCTCTCAAACGCAGCTGCCATATTTTAGAGTCGAGCATTTCTTTGAGGAAATGGGAGAAGCTCTCGTGTTAAACTGATATTAATTTGTTTCTGTGTACTCTCTTCAGGATTGGTAGATGTTACACAGATGGCCAGGGTTTCCTTGTTTTTGTTTTAATAAATAAAGAAACACCCCTAGGTTCTGAGAAGATGAGCAGTGGCAGTAGTGTGCCTATTGGCTAACTTAGCAGAGTGTAACGAAACAGAGCAACTATATGCTGTCTGTTGTTTTGGTTCTCAAATCAAATTTCTCTTTGTGTTATATGAAGTGATAATAATTACAATATATATTGAGATGTATCATAATTTTTGAAGAGTTGGGGGGGGAGGCCAAAAGAAACAGCCTCCCAGGATGGAATGTCTCTTCAAAGATGGCCAGAAACCAGAACTAACAAGGACAGTCAGACTGAATTTCATCCAGTTTCTTACTGATGGAAGGAGGACATAGTAAGCTGGGCTGCAGTATACACAGGAGAATTTCTCCAGGGCATTCCCCTTGAAGTGTTTTGGCAGGTGGTGAGTAGCTGTTCCATATTCAATACAGAAACATTGCAATTTTACGTGTTGTAATCAGTGGTGGCCAGTGTATACTCGAAGATCAAGGAACGGGGCTAGTACATGGTGCTCTAAACTATAATGCAATTTTGCAATTATTGTTATTTTGTAGGAATGTGGGCTATGGACTTCTGGGATCCTTCCAGAAGGGTATCTGCATAGTCCTACCTCTAGTCATGACTTAACAGCTCAGGAGCTGGCTAAATGGGGCATACACCTATAGTGATTTAATTTATCATTACATTGATGATTTAATGTTAACCTCTGCATCTCTATCAACAATGGAGAATGCGGTAGGCTCTTCACTGGAGAAAGGATGGACCATCTGTCCTCAGAGAGTACAAGGACCAGGATTACCTGTCAAACTTTGGGTGTTGTACGGTCAGGTAAGACCAAAGTTCTAGCTAATGTGGTTATTGAGTAGCAGTGAAACAGGTACAGGCATTAGGTATTTTTAACACCACTCTCCCTGACATCTCTCACACCCCATCTGTCCCTACTGGAAAGGCTCCTGCAAAGCCCTGCAGGGAGCCCCAAAGGCAGTGCTGAGCCCCTTCACAGTGAAGAGACTCCAGAGCAGAGCCGGCAGAGGGCAGTTCCCACACAGAGCTCAGCACCACAGCAGTGTACTGCAGCATGCCCTGACACCAGGGCTCAGCCTCCCAGAGCCCCAGCCTCCAGCCATCACTCCAGCAGCTCTTATGCTGCTGCTAAGCATCTGAAGAGCTGCTTAGTGCTGGCACTCTCGTGCCCCTGTTGCATTATGCAGACCTATGCAGAACCTGAAGTGCCATCCTGATATTGATGGGCCACTGCCAGCAAGCCACAGCATGCAGAGGGTGGACAAATGTAGGCAAGGGATAGGGTGGGTAGCAGACAAGGCCCTGCTTACACTCTGCAGCATGGCATTCCTCTGCTAGCAGTGGCGTGAGCTTGGCACAGACACGACACAGAGTGCTGCCAGCCTGAATACTTGTTCCTGGGCCAGCTGGGCTCTGCAGGCCCTTCGTGGGATGTCTCTGCATGCTCAGGGACATATCTGAGCCATCCTCTGACATACCTGACATACCTCTGACACATCTCTGAAGCACCAGAAGCTCCATACGCTGCATCTGGCCTATGAGGAAACCATCTGGCCTATGAGGCACAGGGAGAGCAAAACCTCAGCACTTTGTGACCTGCTTGGTGATGTTCTCGGTATTGATATCCCAGAGAAGAGGGATATGAGGCATGAGGCGGTGCTGCTGGAAGAGGCCTCCAGTGCCACAGGAAAGACCCGATGCCAAGGACTGCCCAGGGCAGCCCTGCTCTTCAGTTCTGCCTCTCTCTGCTCTGCTGGGAGCAGCAAAGAGGATGCTACATGTCCACAGGTGTCCACCTCCTGCCATATCCTGGTGCTGAGCATTGCCCTTGATAACTGGGCAGTAAATTCAGAGCCTGTCAGCAAACTGACATTCTGTCTAGGGAAGGTGTTTTATTTTTCATAGATAATCAGGACATCTGGAGCCTATAAAGCAAGCCTTGAAGAGATACAGTGTACCCTGCTAGGGCTGAAAATACAGGCATCATAACAAGATCAATGTGCTAATAAGAAACTTAGTCAACAGCCACTATTTTTTTGGAAATACGTTCTTGATCAAATATGAGGCCAGTCCTTTTGACTGGATAACACCTCTTAGTAGAACCTCACAACCAAGGACACCCTTGCAACAACCTCATATTAACATAGTGCATGTGTCTTATTAGATTTTAGTATTTATAGCTATTCTAGAAATAAGACATGCACTTCATGGCAAAGTTGTGTGAGTATTAACATGTTCAAATGTATAAAATCTGTATGCTTTACATGCTGTGTATACATGCTAGGAGGAGAGATCCCACATGCATAAAAACCTTTACAATGGCTTACTAACCTGTCATTTTTTGCTGGAGAGTTTTTATTCCTGAATTTCAGTGATGCCCTGAGGATGCGAACAAGCCCTGGGAATCTGCTGTAGATCTCACAGCACAGGCTCTTCCTCTTGGAAAACACATGGAGGCTGCTGCTGGCAGAGTGCATAGTTTGGGTACATGTGTAGATCCATCCTGTTTGGCTAGCAGGTACATGCTGGGGTGTAGCTGCCAGAGGCATTGCCTGCCTTGGGAGAGGCAGCAAGGATGGCAGAGGTTATCTTCTTCCCTTGGGGAGGTTGCTGCTCGGCTGCACCTGCTGAGCTCCATTCTGTCAACCTGCAAGAGAAGCCAAGGAGAAATGCAAAGTTAGCAGGTTGCCTTTCTCTCACAATCCACACATCCCTGCTGGAAAGGCTCCTGCAAGGCACACTGAAGTTGTAAAAGACCTCTAAGATTACCTTAGTCCAACCAACAGCCATCTCCACCAATACTGATTACTAACACACATCCCTCAGTGCTGCGTCTACATGGTTCACCTACATGAACATCTCCAGGGACAGTGATTCCACCACTTCTCTGGGCAACCTGTCCCTGTGCCAACAACCACCTTGCCACAGCCTTCCTTCATGTACTGCAGGGGGCAACAAGGTCTCCTCTGAGCCTTTCTTCTCTAGGCTAAGTAATCCCCATTCCTTCTGCTCCCCAGAAGACTTGTGCTCCAGACCACTCACAGCTTCATCGCCCTTCTGTGAACACACTCCAGAGTTTTGATGTCTTTCTTGAAGGGTTCTGAACTGAACACAATACTCAGGATGCTGCCAAACCAGTGCTGAGTGCAGGGAAATGATCACTACCTCCCTTCTCCTGCTGGCAACACTATTTCTAACACAAGCCGTGGTGCAGCTGTCCTTCGTGGCCACCTGCACACAGTGCTGGCTCATGTTCAGCCAGCTGTCCACTAAATAATAGCCCCAGATCCATTTCCTCTGTGCAGCTTTAAGCTACTCTACCCCAAGCCTATAGCATTGTAAGGGGTTGTTGTGACCAGTGTGCAGGACTGGTACTTGGTCTTGTCAAAGCTCTCATGCCTGGCCTTGGCCCAGTGATCAGCCCATCCAGATCCCTCTGTAGAGCTTTCCTGCACTCAAGGACACCAGCACATCCTTCTAACTTGGTGTCATCTGTACATTTACTGAGGATGCACTCAATTCCCTCATCCAGATAATTAATAAAGATTAAACAGGACTAGCCTACCTTTTAAACTATCTTTGTTCTGAGTGACAGGCTGCACTAGAGATCTACCTAAGCCCCTTCTAAACTAATTATTGTATTACAGTATGGGAAGTCAGTGAATAGGATCTCTAAGTGAACAGATCATGTGTCTAAAGCATAAAAATAGCTTTGGGCAGCACGAGTCATGTTTTTGTACATTACTTTCAGAGTTCCTTTGTGGCGGGGCAGGGAAATTGCATGTAAGATGGGAAGTTATGTAGCATTCCTTGTAGCACACATATTGCTCATTTAATGAATAAATGAATAAACAGTCATCATGCTTTTTTCACTTTTGAACCAGTACTGTGCCTGTGAGATAGATGAAATATGATATTGATAGCTCCTGAAACCAATTATGGTAGATTATTGTAACACTGCATCTGCAGATATGCCAGATTTCCTCTTATTGCTGTTGCTAATGAGGTAGATGAGAAAATAATGTCCATATGTGCATGTGAACATACGTTTTTATTTAGTAGCAATAGCAGAAATCATGATACAGACTAAAAAAATGAAGGCATTCATTTCTCGTAAAAAAAAAATGATGTGATGAAGAACATGAAACTGTAATATACCTCCTTCCTTGGTAGTAGGAACAGTCCAGGAAAAGGTAGCACACAAATCTAAGCAACAAGAGCATTCATGTAGGATCAGAATCTCTGATAAATGCTGGTGGTCCCCTGTGTCCAATTAGCTGTGTCAGCCTATCACTGGCCTATTTTTTGTTTTATTTTTAAACACAGGCCAGAATAACTGTAAGTTGTGCAATTCAAATCCTCCAGCCACGGATTTTCTCTTCCATACTTTCACCACACAATTATAAAGTGAGCTGCTTCATTGAGGTGACCTGTCTCTGGAGATTTTCAAGGCAAGGCTGGACCAGGCCCTGGGCAACCTGATCTAGCTGTGGTGTCCCTGTTCACTGCAGGGGCCTTCTGAGGTCCCTTTCATCTCTAAGGATTCTATGATTCTATGACCCACTGGGAAACATTCAGTGTTCAATAAAAGCTAGATATTCTGGATGTTTTTGATTTCCATCACATCAGGTCTGTGTCAGTTGATCATACAGCATTGTATTTTCTAGACTCAACACAATAGGGGTGGCAGGAGCACACTGAGAGCAGACCTGTCCTTTTGACAAGGTGCAGTTTCCTCATCACAGTGTGAGGTGGAAAGTGGTTTAGCACTTCTGAGTTAATTTCAGAAGTAATTCTGAAATTAACTCAGAAGTACTTCATGTTGACACCATTTGGACTCCATTCTGTGATGGACATTTGTCAGACTTTAATTTAGAAGCAGTTTTGCTTCTTTTCTGTCATTCAGACCTTTTGAATTCTTTCTGTACTATTGTACTAACAGAAGCTTGTCTCCCCAGAGGTGTTGGATACTTATCATAGAATCATAGAACCACAGAATCATTATGGTTGGAAAAGACATCTCAGATCATCTAGTCTAATACCAACTCATCCCCCCCATGCTCACTAACCACGTCCCTCAGTGTTCCTTGAATACCTCCAGGGATGGAGTCTCCAGAACTTCCCTGGGCATCCTGTATCAGTGCCCTGTGACTCCTTCTGAGAAGAAATTACATTATTCAGAGCATGCTAAGTTCCTAAACACCTTCTAGAACTGGCACATGAATCTGTGCCATCTAACTTAGTTTTATTGCATGTCTTCCACTGCCCTTTCCTCAGAAAATTTCTTGTTTTTCCACACCTTGTTTTAGGTTCTTTTGATCAGCAAGGATTTGTCCTTAATTTCCACTCCTAAATGGACTGTTCTCCCTTATCCTTTTTAGAAAAGACTCTTTGGAGGCAGATGTTGACTGCAAAGTAGTGAACTGTACCCTTGATTCCACATGGCATTCCTTAATGTCTTTGTTTTCCTACCACTTGGCAGATGAGGAAGGTTAACACCACTGTTACAGAGTAAGAGGATGCTACCTCCATTCATCTTCCCCAACCTCTTATTTTATCTTTGGTGGGAGGAAAACACAGGGAATTTATTTCCATTCTCACATGCTTGCAAGGCCACTAAGCACCACACAAACATCAGCTGAGAGGACTGTGTTGTCACTGAACATAACACATCAGGTTTTATGGGCTGCGCTCCATTTCACTCTAGTAGACAACATGGAAAACCAGGGTTATTTATACTTCCTTATTCTCTGCCAAGAGACTTGCTCTACAAACATGTGAGCTTGCTGGGGGGAATAAAATAGCTTTTGGTAGTTCTTTTCACTATGAATTCTCTGGTCTACTGCAGCCTTCATCCTCTTTGTATTCATGGGTTTGGGTCATGAGTGCAGATGGTCACTTAAGTGCCTCATAAACTTGCCTAAAATTTTTCAACTTGAGTTTTATATGGGATGGATTAAGAAGAGCTTTGCATGAGTGAAGTTCATTTTTACAAGTCCTCTATGCTTTGTTAAAGTCCTTCTTTGTTGAAATAATAGAGCACTATGGAAGAAAGAAAACAGCAAAAATTACAGCCT
This sequence comes from Chrysolophus pictus, assembly GCA_037305975.1. NCBI lineage: Eukaryota > Metazoa > Chordata > Aves > Galliformes > Phasianidae > Chrysolophus > Chrysolophus pictus. The sequence continues at coordinate 27,800,877 of CM074614.1, read as the reverse complement.
TGATTTAACCATAAAGGCCACGGGTACTAGGTACTGCCTAAAACTCCCCATGCACACCTGATGACTTAGGTAGATAATTATAGATAATTACAGTGTATTCTGGCAGAACAAGTACTAATTCTTTACCTTGGAATTTCTCAGCCAGGAATTGCCTAGAATAGAAACAAATTACATGTGTACTTTTGGTGAGACTGTTCTTTGACAAGATGTTCTTGATTGTTCTAAGCATAGGGCTAGCTGACACTTAGGTCTTCAGTAACACCTGAAGTACGCATGATACGCTATGAATGATAGATATATAGCATAAAGCACAGAAATGGCAGAACACTTATCAAAAAGGTTTGTCTTTTTTTTGTTTTGGTAACGTCTTCCATTATCATCTTTGTTACAAGCTTGAAAATCCAAGTAGAAACACCCTGACTGGGAGAAGAGAGATTTTTAGACCTCAAGTTCTTATTAATTTTGAAAGAATTCCTCTCTGCGGCTGTCCCTGGAAGCCAAGAAGCAGCATTATGTTGGTAGAGACAGACACACTGATAACACGTTGTCATCAGAAAAGGTGACTCCAGAAATTTGCTTATTGAGTAATATGCTTAGAAAATGAATTAAACTTGTTAAAGCAGTGACTCACTGAGAGAATGGAAAGAAATCATAAACATGGTAGAGAAATTATTTCAGAGAGCACATCTGTATATTTCCTCTTAAGGTATTATTTTTGGTGGTGAAGGTAAAATTTACTGTTTGCCCTTGCTAACTTAGAGTCTTCAGTGAAAATGGAAACTTAATCTTTTTCTGCCCACAGGCAGGAATAGCTGCCCTTTATGTGGAAGTTTTTTTCATGGGTCCTGAGTATTTTCTGATAGAAAAAATAAAAAGGAAGATCAAAGCATCATCTAAAATATAGGTTAATATCTATCTATGAGAAAAGATGCGGACTGTACAAACACACAGCGGTCTTAACACACATGAATTCCATGCAAGGATATATGCTGTTGTATTTGCATCTATGCCTAAGAGTGATTTGTGTCATTGACCACAGGAAGAAAAAAGGATAAACTGACAGCTCAGGAGTTGAGCTTGCCTGAAGATCTCCATTTTTAGGTTCTACAGCTTTGTTAGCTGATCTGTGGCAGCTCATTTAATATCTCTGCGTGCACACATATATTTACATAAGCATGCTATGAATAAAAAATATACAGTTACTTACAGGTGAACACTGACAAAGTATACCTAATGCATCATAATGAAAGTGCATTTCCTGTAATCTTGCCATTTTGTTTTACTTAATGTTATTGTGTATGTCAACAGCACACCCAGACTCTGGGAGAAGGCAAAAATGCATAGGCAGGGTCAGTTTACAGAACTGGCCAGCTTTGCAAAAGACAGTATCGCAAGCAAAAATCAAGGCAAAAAGAGAAAGAAAAAAAGCTATGTTTTTATTGTATATTCATCTTCAGAGTACCACCTTGGCTTCAGGTTGCAGTTAGGGCATGGTGGTCTGTGGAAGGGAGATGCTTTGTAGTCCACAGCTGCAGTAGCTTAGAGGGCTACCAGGGAATCACAGACCTTCTACTGCTATAAAGATTGTTTGCTGTCAGTTGTGCTCTGACAATTCAACCTTTTCTCTACTACACTTTTAGGCCCTTTTGGAGATAATTTAGATTTAGGTTTTAAGGTAAGAGCCCACATAGTGTGCTTTTATGCCTAACACAGATCTCAGACCTTCATCTAATAATTTCTGTATCAGTCTCATAACCTTTGTGCTGCAGTATCTCTCTCAGCAAGATAACACCGACTTCAAAAACATCAAAAGATATGCAATTATTTGTTGAGCACCACCATGAGCATGATATGAATGGCAAAATTAACCCTGTTCTTTTAAGAAGGGAAATCAGCATATCTTAGCCTCAGCTGAACATATTGCAGCAGTCTATTTCCATATTTCCACATCTGAAAAGTCCAAGGAAAACAACTGGATTGATCAGGCTTGCACACAAGAATGGGAGAAACAGACTGTGCTCAGGATGCTATTTTTTGCTGCCCATTCCAAGGTCCTAGAAGTGGCTGCGTGTATAAACACGGCTGCTTGTCGTAGATCACTCCTGTGTAATGAGGCAAGCAGCACATGGTGCTGTACAAATTTAAAATGTGCCAAGATGAAGGAACCAGCACTAACACATAAGCACAAAGCTAGTCATGCAGAAGATTACTCAACAATTGCTAACTGGAAGCTTAAATATGAACCCTTTTTATTCAATAACAGTTTGTGGTTTCTGTTTACTTCAGTGTTGCTATTTGCTTATTTATCTTAACCATGGTAAGTTCTGATGACAGGAAAAAAATCTGAAGGGTGGGCTCTTTATGCAAGGACCACTCTAAAGCTGTAACTCAAGCAAAATGAGGCAACTCCCCTCCTAGGTAGAATTAACAAGGCTGCTAATTAAAATGCAATCAAAATGGGCAAATTGTGAACAAACTCCAGATGAAGCAGAGGATGCAAGTAGTATCTTTCATTTTCTTCAAAACAAACAATCCATGAGGGTGCTAAATTAACAAGCTACAGGGCTGGAGGTTTATGGGTGTTTTTCTTATGTCATAAGCAGTTTTCATTGCAGGATTTGAGTCTGTCTTCTCAGAAGGAGAAACAAGATGAGGAAAACTCACAACCATCCTTCCTCTCTAAAAGCACTCTTCATCTAATAATCGTCTCTTTCTTTCAAATTCATTTGTTTTAAAACCAGTCTTTTCTTATTTCTACTACTCTATTATTTCAAATGGAAACTTTTATTCCAAACATCCCATTCCCCTGCCACTAGTAAAGGAAGAGCCTCTATTGAACCCACTCCTCCTCCAGCCAGAGCCCACACACATTTTCCTTGCCACATTTCACACCTTTGTTCAGTTTGGGTGGGAAAAGCCCAAAGTAAAGGTATCAAAGATCTCTGGTCCACCAATGTATAAAGCTTCTCATTCCCTGAAATTGAAATGCCATAAAACTGTCCATATTTTCCACATTGCTCATAGAAGAATGACCTATGTGGCTGTGGCTGTGACTTTCAATCACCAGAATTTTAAAAATTTTAAAGTCTTTTCTCCTTCCACATGTGCTCTGTTCAGTGGAAAAATAATGCAGGATTTAGAGCACATAATCTCTGATCATAGAATCTTAGAATTCTAGAACAATAGAATGGCCTGGGTTGAAAAGGACCACAGTGATCATCTAGTTTCAACCCCCTGCTATGTGCAGTTTCCAACCACCAGACCAGGCTACCCAGTGCCACATCCAGCCTGGCCTTGAATGCCTCCAGGGATGGGGCATCCACAACCTCCTTGGGCAACCTGTTCCAGTGCGTCACCACCCTCTGTGTGAAGAACTTCCTCCTAATATCCAACCTAAACCTCCCCTGTCTCAGTTTAAAGCCATTCCCTTTTGTCCTATCACTATCCACCCTCATAGACAGCCATTCCTGATGGTATTTCTCAGTGTTTCTTTAGCATTTTATTTGACCACTGCTATTTATTTGAAGAGCTGGTGATTCTCGGTATATCAACGACAAAGCTATTTCAAATAGCTATTGTTGTTTTCCTACAGGAAACTAAAACACAGAAAGGACAGTATTTCCAAGAAAACTTACTTAATACAGTACATCTCTTGAAGGATCTTCATTTTCACTTGAAACTTTCACAGAACCATTCATCATATAGATGATGGTGTTTCCAGGTGTGAAAGTTCCATGTTTGGCTCTGTTCTTAATGGGGTAGGTGAATTATCTCTTTAAACTGACCAATTAATTTGTAAACCTAGAATCAGGTACATGTGCATATACAAAAGGCTGCAAGACTTTTGCGGGTTTCGCATCCTTAGCACTGAGTATTTCTATAGTTTTATCATTTATAAACTCTATATTTTCTAACTATTAAACGTTTACTCCAGGTCTGGGCAGAGCTGTTTGTTTTTTTCATCTCGAATCTTTTAACACAAACTTACTCCTCTTACAATTAGTAGCATAAGTTTTAGTTAAGACTGGAACTGTTAGAGTTATTTTATGACTGGGCATTATGCATTAGCAAGATGGAGAAAAGCAGTTATGAACATTTTTATTATTCTGCACGTTTAGGTTCAAGATATTTGTACTGACTTGATGCAGATTTTGTGAAAACGATTTAGCTTTCAACAGTGACCCCTTCTGGTGTACATGGGGAGTTTGTCCGTGCTGAACACACTACTGAAACTGCCATTTCTAGTATGAAACACTTTGCTTTTAAAAGTTATCACTTTTCAGCTGTGATCTGAGGAGTGCACATGTAAAAAGGATTCTGCCATAAAGGGCTGGCTTCCTTCCCGACCTTGCTTTATTAAGACATCTCTGAGAACTCTCGAGCTTTTAAACACTGAATGTCATTTAACCGAGATCAATGCCTCTTAGCAGGGCTGTATGACTCAGAGAACAGGAGTCAATGCTCAGTCCTGCACTAAGTATAAAAAACTCTAGAAGTAAGGGTCTCTAGCAATAATACCTGCCAAACAGTTCATTATTTTCTTTCCGAAGGTGAAATACTGAAATTCCCGTTCTCTCCAGTTCATTCCTCTCATTCTCACTTTTACTTCTTTCTTTCTGAATTAAGAACGTTAATGTCATTTAAAAGTATATTGGGTCTTTATTAGACATTTGTTTGTAATGATCTGGAATAAAAAGCATTCAGTTTCTTCTCCTGCTCTGCAATATTCTTCATTAAGATGAGGACCTGTGCTTTTAAAGTGGAGTGGTTAAACTCCTGGTATTGCAATGGATTTTCAAACAAACATAATTGCAACGAGCCAGAAATTAAAATCCTGAGTAGATTAATTGTTGCCATAGTTTTCATTTTTGCTTCCAGTAATGCCACCATTTTATTTCACTTAATAAGCTTTTAAAATTTGTGCCTTATTAGATGAAAAATTCGTTGTTTCTTCTGCGGTGACATGAGATGTTCTGTCACTTTTCAAAGACATTCTTTCATTAGTACAGCTTTTCTTCCTTAGTGCTCTTATAGCATTTAATTCCAGTATTTGCTGGGTGTTTTGCTGGCAGGAGTGGAGAGCCTGATCTAATTAGACGTGGTTCCATTGGGAACACTTTATAGTATGCAATATTGCAGAGCTTCTTTTTCTTCTCCACACTAGAATACACTTGTAAAATCATCTAACTCAGCAGGAGCTGGGATCTATTTAGCCTCTTCCTTTGCTCCAGTGGTGAAGAAACATCACTCCATTTGCTCCTGCTGGTGCTCATCCTATCTGTCCTGCAGACCCCAGGGGCAGATTGCACAGCTTCCTTCAGTGATTCACTGTAGGGCTTGGAAGACACCAGTAGTTACTCCTGATATCCAAGCACCACTACCTTACCACTGCTTAATGCTGCCTCTCTCTTACCCTGCTCTTCGTGGATACGGAGAGCTATTTCCATGGTAATACCTACACTGACTTTGGCCCACTCACCTCAGCTGATTGCAGCCTTCTTATAGTCAGCACTGTGTCTCAGACTCTGGTGTGAGGCTGTGCGAGCTTCCTGCACAAGCTGCCTTAACAGACTTCATGAAGTGACGATTACAGCCACATGGCTGTGAGAGCAGAGAGCCAGCCAACTGTGTGCACCATGGACACACCAAACACCGCATTGGTGGCATGGGTGGAGATGCCATCTTCCTTCAAACAAGGTGGGATGGTCATTATAGAAGGAACTGTGATGACACTTCCCACACAAAGGATTAAAGTTTGCTACTGTTCTTGAACTCTGATCCTTTCATATTTCTGACTACCTCTCCTGAGTTGTTATGGCAAACCAGGGAAATCGTGGAAAATTTTCTTGTTTCTTTCTCCTTCACATTGTGGATGCCAGTCCCTGTATCTGCAGACAAGAAGGTTGTTCTGTGACAGCTTGAATCAAAGCCTACAATCAGAGCTGAGTGTTTTCAGGGAGAGGTGAAAGGTATCACACCTTTGCCAGTTGTCTTTGGACAGTTACGGAAGTAGTGAGAAATTGCATGGGGGCATCTTTTAACAAAAGGAGGAAGAAGCCAATGGGAAATACCGTGTAAGACCCTCAACAGAAGCTGCTACTCTTGCTGAGACTGAGATAGGGGAGGTTAAGACTGGGACAGAATAGCCTGAAATAGACTCTTGGAATGGTCAAACAACTTAACAAATTAGTGGGAAAAAGCTTCCCTTTTGTCTTGGCATTCTAGTACTAGAAAGGTTGCTTATTGACTATGTTCACTGTTATAAAGAGAGTGCGAGTAGGAGAAAGATTCGTTAACCATTTCTCAGTTACTGCAGGATTAGCTTTTCCCCAGACTCTCCCAGGGTCTAATTCCTCTGCTGGAAAATAGGAAGAAGTGTCTTCTGAAGATACCTTCAAGTTGCTGACAAAGGCTATTATGTAGCTTGTTTATGCATGAGACACTTTCATGGACCTCTACTGACAAAAGACATATGTAATGGTACATATATAAAATACCAGCCAGTCCTCCTGATGCATATTCATTCATATTTGGCCATCTGCCTCTACTACAGCTTTCTCAAATGGAAAAGTTTGCTGACACTCAAAATAGATGCCAGCGCTCCTTGGAGCATTAGTGACAATGCTTAGAGTCTCTCTCTCAAAGTGTGCTTCCTTGTTTCTGAAGTCCACTGGCTTCTGTGTTGAGGATCTCATTCTTTTCTCTGTTCTACTTCAAAAGGACATTAAGTGCTTTATTGGGGGGAGGGGGGGAGGGGAAGAAAGAAAAGAAAGAAAGAAAGAAAGAAAGAAAGAAAGAAAGAAAGAAAGAAAGAAAGAAAGAAAGAAAGAAAGAAAGAAAGAAAGAAAGAAAGAAAGAAAGAAAGAAAGAAAGAAAGAAAGAAAGAAAGAAAGAAAGGAAGAAGAAAGAAAGAGAGAAAGAAAGAAAGAAAGAAAGAAAGAAAGAAGAAAGAAAGAAAGAAAGAGAGAAAGAAAGAAGAGAGAAAGAAAGAAAGAAAGAAAGAAAGAGAGAAAAGAAGGAAGGAAGGAAGGAAGGAAGGAAGGAAGGAAGGAAGGAAGGAAGGAAGGAAGGAAGGAAGGAAGGAAGGAAGGAAGGAAGGAAGGAAGGAAGGAAGGAAGGAAGGAAGGAAGGAAGGAAGGAAGAAGGAAGGAAGGAAGAAAGAGAGAGAGAAAGAAAGAAAGAAAGAGAGAAAGAGAGAAAGAGAGAGAGGAAGAAAGAGAGAAAGAAAGAGAGAGAAGAAAAAGGAAGGAAAAAAAGCAATAGAAGAAGTTTGAAATAGTTAAAAGTCAGAGCTGATCAGAACTGGATATGATTTTTGCTTATTTTTTTCTGGGTTTTATTGTTAAATATATAAAGATTCCTTGTTCTGTTTGCTTCTTACAGTAATTGCATTAGGCTCCAGAGCATAAAAGACTTTAAAGTAAAATCTCAAGGGAAAGACTACCGCCAGAGAAATTTTTTTTACTGCTGTACTCTCACAAGTGAAATGCAAAAAAGGACAAACCCAGTCACAGGAATTTGGCTCCAGAGTTAGCTTAGTTAGCTTTCAAAATCTTTTTCTTCGAAGTCTTTGACAGTGAATGGTCTGTTTTAAAAAACATTTAAAAAACGAAAAACAAAAAACAAAACAATAAAACAAAAAAACAAACAAAAAACCTATGTAAAGGAAAAGCAAGTGGCTTTAATTCTGTACAGAATTTTTCTACCACTATGCTGCAGTTTTGCAGTCCAGCAGTATGAGGTACCCAGATCTCTACAGCAATATTTGTCAGCTTAAGGTTAACTGTAACTTGAAAAAATGTTTCTTAACAGTATTGAGCCTGAAACTGCTAATTCCCAATGCCGTGAACACAACCAAATGAGAGGTGAAAAGTAGATGACGTGATAAAATTGCAGTTCACCAACACTATCTCTCTTTCTCGTGCAAAAAGAGTATTTAAATTGTTATGCAGTTAGGAGGTTTATAGGTGTTTCTGTTCAAAAAACCTGCAAGTTATGATCTTTTCTCCTTTCTCCTCGGTTTTGCCTCTGCCTGTTTTCAGATGTGTTGTACTTTCTTGCTCTTTGATTCCTTTTTCTGCATCAGCCTGTGGTGGAACATAATGAGCCCATAAAAACACTTCTATCTGACTGGTCACTGGCAGCCAGAAATTTCACTAGTTAATCTGTTTAATCAAGTTACCTCAGGTGAAGAAGATACCTGGAGAGACTTGCAGGAAAAGGAGAGACATTTGTCATAGCTTCTCATGCTATTCTTAAGTTCGTAAGAGCACAGTAATTCAGGTCAATGAGGGAAATCAGTGAACAAGAAGTAAGTCACTGAAGTGCGCTGCTGAATCAGGTTTAAGTGTGTACTCAGATGCAATGGGAATTGTGGATCATCAAAGTCATGGCAGCATGGAAATCTTTTAAAAGTTTTTCATATTCTTAACTTAACCAAACAAGAGTCATTTGCTGATTTAATGCTGTTTGCAAGCTGCCCTCTTCCCAGATATATATATATCCTTTGCGGACCTTTAAAGAGTGTTGTGGCAAACATTTCTCATCACTCATTTCTTTACCCTCTCTTAATATTACAGTTATCAGTACTGCTGTGTGTTTCCTTCTTACACTCCTGCAGACAGCCTTCTGACTGTTCTCCAGACAGAAAAGCCCCCCCTGCCTGCATCTGCCCAACAATGGTGCTCTGAGGTGCACAAGGTAAGGTCCCTGTGGCTCTGCATCTGCACCCTGATGCTCATCCTCGTCAGCTCTGCTCCCATCACCTTCTGCAAATGGGCAGGGGTTGCAGTTTGAGTTGACAGAATAATTCCTAGAGGATGACTTTGGATTTCGTTCTCATACATAAATAAGACTGAGCCCAGCTGCCTGCCTGTATAAAAACAAGAACAATTGGCAAAGACTATGCCAGAACTTGTGAAGAGAGACCATGCTGCTCTTTGACATACATTGGACGCCAGATGGAGTCCTTCAAGGGAGAAATCTGTTCTTAACCCCAAGTCTGAAAGACTGCTATCAAACCCAGAACTTCAGAAGCCAGGCTTTCTTGTACAGTACTGGCTTTGCAGCTTCATCTTCATAACTCTGTTAACCTTTTCTGAGCTGGGTGATGGAGAAGGGTATGCAGGACGACCAAAGGAGCTCAGCATGTTTAGATCAACCAAAAAGAGCTTCAAGCAAAGATGCGATCTTCTGTAAATATATTAGGGTAAGCACTGAGGGAGGATAAGGACTATTGAAGTTAATGGATGACGCTGTGAGCTATAATGGCAGTCTGTTTGCAGCCTTCTGGAAAAACATCCCTATAGATCTTCATATTCCCTTCACTTTTGGAAAGATTTCTCTGTCAGCAGGAGGTTAGAAATCATCCCCCCTCCTTTCTTTTCTCCCTCACATGAAAGATTTCAGTCTTCTATGCATTTCTGCAGCAGGTGGTCAATGCAGAAAATGGAACAACTGAGGAATTAAGGGAATAATTAAAGCCAAGTATCCTGCTATTAAGTCATTCTGGTGAATCATACCTACTGTATGGTAAAATAAAGTACAGAAAGAATTGTTTTAACCTGTGAAATTTCATATCACATTCCAGTGTGTCTCCAGTGCATACAATCCTATTGCTGTAGTGACTCTGGGGTGGTCAGCCTTGCTGACATTAAGCTTCATACCAAAATATCTGTGTGACTGAGAGCTACCAGCCACATGTCTCAGAGGCAGATGATCTCCTGATTCAGCAATGATGGTGAATATATCCTTTGTTCCCACACGGTTGAACAACCAGCTATCATTGTCTTCAGTGGTGCCTCTGCATAGGAAATAATTACTAGAGATGGAAAAATAACTGGCAGTGATGGAAAAGAATAGTCTTTCTTTTTTCCTTAGTTTTCTACAATTATTATTAAACTTCTCCAAATTAATTTACCTCAAAACCTCTACTATGCATTAAACTTCATTATTAAAAAATTTAACAACTCTTTTATCATCTCTGACTGCTTGTTTTCAGTTCAAGCATAATAAAAGGACTGACTGATGAGAATGAGACGGGCATACACAGAGCTCTTAAACTCACCACTTTTCTTTGTGCACTAAGTATTATTCAGATTTCACAGTCAGCTCACAGACATGTCTTCACTGATTTTTCCTCATGTCCTTTCTTTAGGAGAGGACAAAGCATACCTTCCCTTTCTGGAGAACCGTGCAAAGCAGAGCATTAATTTGGCCTGTGTCCATATATTCCAGGCACTTAAAGGCTGCCAGGGAGCAGATATCGATCACACTGGCTTTGGAGTGAAAGAAAGGCACTCATACTTCACAGAACTCTCAAGCTGCAGACACTGGCCTGTCTGATTACATAGCCCTCTGATCCTGCCTAAGCACCCATGGCTTAACACTTTCTGCTCAGGAAGATTGAGTGCCAGACACTGGGTGAAAAAATCAAAATGCTGAGCAGAGTGTTCAGTATTGTGTTAAAAAGGAGAGCCAACCTAAGAAGCCAGGAAAAAGCAGCCTTAAAGTTGGATGTCCTTGGCAGCAGTGCCTACTTAAGAAGGGTTCTTCAGAGTATGTAACAAGGTTGGCTTAGGGCACGGCACTGACTGGAAGCTAGAAGCCCTTGTGCTGATTCTTGTTTGGAGCAAGCCACCTACAGCTGCACAATCTGAAGCCATGGGACTAAATCAAATAAGGAGAAAGAGGATGTGAAAAGCCACCATGAGAGGACTCTGTAGAGGCATCTCTACGCTCCCAAGTGGCTGCACTAAGAGCTCACTTCCTATTAATGGGCAGCCTGAAGTGAGATCTCTTCACTGGGAGGCAGAAGCAGCAGAAGCAACAGCAGCACAGCCCATCTTCTCCTTGTTCTGAAGGCTCTGCTTGCTCTGAAACAGCTTTGAGCCCTGGTCACCTGGGTGGGAGAACAAATGGTGCCTCCTGACCTAGGCTGCATCGGCCATCAGAGCGCCCCAGGAGGGAGAGAGGGACCAAATGGCTCCCACTTAAAGAAATGGCAGCTGCTGGTGCTTACAACTCACGAAGATACTGGGGAAAAAAAGGCTCTAACACAAAAGACAGGATGTACAAAAGGGCAGGGTCAGGTATGCCTTGTATATTTTTCTTTCTTCTCTGTAAAATGGATGGTTGTGCTGAAAGTAATGCCTCCTGTTTATTTATTTCCATGGAAGCTACAACAGATATGAAGAAATCAATAACTCTGTTCGATAGAGCAAATTCTCAGCTGCAAAACACTGTTTTCCAACATGGTCAATTAGCTATGTACTTTTGCCAGTAACGAACAAGAGCCTGCAGGCTATGCTTGTAACAACCTGCACCTGTGGAGGTGTCCCACTGTCACCGCTGCTGAAACGCAATGCTCACCACCTCCCTGTGCTCACATCCACTGTTCAGAAAGCATCAGTGAATGTCAACGAGTGCCATTTTTTCCACATGGAAGAATTCATTGACACACCTTCACTACAGATGCACTTCCATATCAGACACCATTCTGTCAGACTGCCCCTCTGCTCCCACCTACCAGGTGGCAGCAAAATGTAACAGAATACTAGCAGAAACGCTCAACCGCTACTGCCATATCACCAACTTCTGTCTCTGACATTATGGGCCAACATCACAAAACAGGAGACATTACTTTTGGAGCACCCCTCATAGAAAAATTGCACCTTGCTCCCTCAGTACAATACCAGAACCTTAAGTTTTGTCATAAAGATATGTGCAAGGTCTAATCACTGGTTTAATTAAAATCCTCCCACAGAGTAGCCTTCTTTTAAATGACTATGAAGTATTTACCACTCCTGTGTTCATTGCAAAATACATAATTTAATTTTTTAAGGCCATTGGCACTGGATAAGTTGTGTGACAGGTGGTGGATAAATTCCCTGTGGAAATCACCATTTTTTGCTGCAGTAATTTTTCTTAGTTCTCTGATCTCTTAGATTTTGAAAGCAAGGTCACAAACTTTAATTTCTTCTAAGCTTCTCTCTCCGCGATTGCAGTTTCATTACATCCTCTTACTTTATCTTGCAGAATTTGATGGATGTTGTATGTACAGGAAGGCAATATATGAGTAAGGAAACCAAAAGGAAAAATGCACATATTTGGATAGATCTCAGGCTAGACTTTTTCTTCAAGAAACAAATAAATGTTTAAGCTGCAACTTTGTTCTTCACAGTTCTCCCAAAATACTTCCTTTTCTTAGATATCTGTATTCTCAGACATCCACGTGATAGCTGGGTATTGGATTCTTTTTGTATCTTGATAATCTCAGTGTAATTTTGAATATTAGTTTCATACACCTATAGAAAACCTCTCCTTTACATTTTTCAGTGTAAGCAACAATTATTCCCAAACAATATGACCATCGCCATAATAATCCTATAGGAGTTCACCTGGAACTGAATTGTCTTTCATAGGGCCACTTGGCCAAATTTAGTTGGCCACAAACAATGATCTTAACCAGAAAGAAGTCTGATGGCTAAAAGGCTTGCAGAACAAACAAACATATGGGCCACTGGTAGAAGTTAAGAGGATATTGTGTACCTGATAGAATGAAAAACACAGAGATTAATACTGGAATATTTTTTAATTTGTACATTGTGATTGAGTGCCTTCAGTGTATGACTAGGCACACACAACATTCAAGATAAAGGCCAGCTTTTTAAAAACTATGATTTAGCATTGTTTTATTCTCATCCCATCTGCTTTGCTGTGTGAGTACTGAGGGATCCGTCCTGCAGAACTTTCATTACCCTTTGAATAAGAGGAGGAAAAGAGTTACTACAGCAGATGTGAAGGCCTTTAGATGGGAGATTTTTGGTGTAACTTGAGCAATGAACTGTCTTTGAAAAAGTCTCCCTTAATGACATGCTTTGGCATCTGCTTTATTTTTGCTTGCTTATGTGCCAGTGAATACTTTGCTTTCCCTCATTATTGTTTTCTCTAGGGACTTCCCACAAAATATGTAAATCACTCATATCTTTCCTTACAATACCTGAGAGATGGTTAATGCCGCCAGCTCTGGTATTCCTTCTATATTCCCAGTCAGCTCTATTAAGAATAGAGTTTTTGTTTAGTCTCTGGAAAAGCAAAATTTATATATATTTTTACTGTCGTCCTGAGGAACTGTTTTTTTCCCTGCATCAGGCTGTGATATTGCCTTCAGTCATATCATGCTGCAGAGGATCTATATGTTTTTTCTCTATTATATTAAGACGCAAGGAGTTTAAAGTTATATACTTCATTTAAGGTGAGGTTTAGTTTCAGATGTTTCTAATCCAGACTACTTATGTTCAGTTAGATACTCAAGAAGGTTCACTGTTTAAAGGGCTTTCAACTGGCATCAGAGGAGTAATGCTCTTTTTTTTTTTCAGAACAACTTAAAACAAGCCCAAGTCATTGTGAATGTTTTGAACTGTGAATCACAGGCTCTGTGACCACCACTTTCCAGATGTACAAGCAGTGAGTAGTCCGTCAAAGCTTCCTGAGAGGATGTGTGCTTCATTGCTATGTGCAAGTCTGTATCAAAAATGTATCAGCAGTATAGCAGTGGTACCAAACAGTAATTCCTGAATCATCTCAGTCATGTCAAGCATACAAGTGCTGAGGACTTATCATAGAATCATAGAATCACCAAGGTTGGAAAAGATCTCTAACATCATCCAGTTCAACTGTCCACCTATCACAAATATTTCCCACTAAACCATGTCCCTCAGTACAGCATCTAAATGTTTCTTGAGCACCTCCAGGGACAGTGACTCCACCACCTCCCCGGGAGGCCTATTCCAGCACCTGACCACTCTCTCAGAAAAAACGTATTTCCTGATATACAGTCATGCAAACCGAGGCCATTCCTTCTCATCCTATCACTAGTTACATGGGAGAAGAGGCTGACCCCCACCTTGCCACAACTTCCTTTCAGGTAGTTGTAGACAGCAATAAGGTCACTGCTGAGACTCCTCTTATCCAGGCTAAATAATCCCAGTTTCCTCAGTTGCTCCCCATAAGACTTGTGCTCCAGACCCTTCACCAGCTTCCTTGCCCTTCTCTGGACACACTCCACAGCCTGGGATAGTTGTGGCCGAAGTGCAGGATCCAGCACTTGGTCTTGTTGAACTTCATCCCATTGGCCTCATTCCAGCAATCCAGCCTGTCCAGATCCACCTATAGTGCCTTCCTATCCCAAGCAGATTGATGTTCTTCCCAACCTGGTGTCACCTGCAAACTTACTGAGGGTGACCTCAAAGCTCTCACCTAGGTCATCAATAAAGACATTGAACAGCCACAATACTGACCCCTGGGAAACACATGTGTCTGGTTGCCAGCTGGATTTGTCTTCTTTCATAACCACTCTCTGAGCCTGGCCATCCAGGCAGTTATTTGCCCAGCAATGAGTGTATCTCTCCAAGCCACGAGCTGCCAGTTTCTCCAAGAAGAACTCCTGGGAACTGTGGGAGACAGTTTCAAATGCTTTGCAGTAGGCTACGTCAACAGACCTTCCCTCATCCACCAAGGGGGTTTCTGGATCATCAACGGAGATCAGGTTGGTCAAGCAGAACCTGCCTCTTTTGAACCAGTGCTGGCTAGATCTGATTCCCTACTTGTCCTGTACACAGCATGTGATCTCCCTCAAGTTTATCTGCTCCATAATCTTACCTGGCAGCAAGCTGAGAGTCCTGTAGTTCCCCAGATGATCCTTACGACATTTTCTTTTACATGGGAGTCATACTGGCAAGTCCCCAGTCCTCTGGGACCTCTTTAATTGTTCAGGAATGCTGATAGATGATGGAGAGTGGCTTGGCTATCATCCCTGCCAGCTTCCTCAGCATCTCAAGTGTATCCCATTCGACCCCATGAACTTGTGGCAGTCCCGGGGTAGTAGCAGGTCTCTTAACTGTTTCTCCTTGAATCGTGGGGGGATTATTCTGCTCTGAGATTTCCAGGGGGTAGAGTGCTCCAAGGATAATTGGTCTGACTTTTAGAGACAGATGTAAAGAAAGCATTGAGAACCTCAGCCTTTTCCTTATCCTCAGTGGTCATGTTCTGTGCCACATCCAGTAAGGGATGGAGATTCTCCTTAGCCCTTCCCTCACTTATAATATATTTGTTAAAAAGTCGTTCTTTTTTGTCTTTTTCTGCTGGAGCCTCACGAAAAGATCCCTCGTCCACATCCATCTTCTTCCCCACCAGTTTACCTTATGGCACAGAGGGGCTGCCTGCTCTTGCACGTTCTTGAGGAGCGACCAGACTTCCTGGACCCCTTTACCCTTCAGGACTGAATCTCAAGGGACCCTCCCTATCAGGATTCTGAACGGTTCAAATTCAGCCCTCCAGAAGACCAAGGCAGCAGTTTTGCTGTCCCCCTCCTAACTTCACCAAGAATAGAAAACTCTACCATTTCATGTCACTCTGCCCAAGACAGATTCCGACCTCCACGTTTCCCACCAGTTCTTCTCTGTGAACAGCAGGTCTACTTGGGCACCTCCCCTGGTAGGCTTTCATACCAGATGCATCAGGAAGTTGTCTTCCATACACTCTAGAAATCTCCCAGACTGCTTGTTTTGTGCTGCATTGTATTTCCAGTATATATTAGAGAAGTTGAAGACTCCCATGATAACAATGGCTGGCAATCACACAGCTTCTGCCAGCTACTCATAGAATACCTCATAGATTGGCCTGGATTGAAAAGGACCATAGGCCGTCTATAACAGACCCCCACCAGTATGATCACCTTGTTGGCCCTCGTGATCCTTATCCATAGAGACTCGATATTATCATTCCCAGACCCAAGCTCAACAACACCAGAATGCTCTCTAATATAGAGAGCTACACCACTGTCCCTCCTCCTTCCTTTCCTGTCCCTTCTGAAGAGCTTATAGCCATCCATTGCAGCACTCCAGTCACGGGGGAGATCCCATCATGTTTCCATTTTATATGCATACTGGAGATGGTTAACACTGTATAAGGACTAAATATTAGCCCAAACTGAGTTGTTAATGAATGAATTTAATAAAGGCTTTTGAATCTAAAATTGGCCTGTTTCATCAGTCTTCTAAAAAATTCTATCACAACAATCTCCAATTCCCTGATATATATAAGACTTACTGAGTTGTGAGATTGCACACTTATTATCTTTAATGTTCACAAAGTACAGATGTGAACAATTATCTTTTATGGGTGTCAGGATCCTTGATTATAAACTTTAACTCATCTTTGCCCTGAGGGTTCTGTGTCTGAACCTTGAAGAGGATGTGTGCCTCTGTCAGTGACAATAGTTAAATACAGGTGACTCACAGAACAGTGGGAGCATCTCAACAACCTCAAAATGCCAAGCTGACATCTGTAACTAGAGCAGATAAGGAGCAGGTAACTTTTCAGTCTAATGTGACTGCTTGTTTGCAGAATGCATCCTGCTCTAGTGTAAGGTGACCAAGCTTTTCAGCAGTGCATCTGACTCAGCTGAGACACCTATTCCACCCATGAAATCCAGTGCTTTGAAACTTGACCTCCTCTCAGATTCTCTTTAGGAAAATGTGCTTATGTGCTGAAAGGTGGAACAACTCATCCCCTAACTATCTGGTGCTATTTTTAAGGTGCTACTGCTCATGTATCTGGTATGGAAACTTCTGCTGCTGTCTAAAGTGACTGACCGCATTTTTAATCACATGTAATTTTGCAAAAGCATGCATTTCAGCAGCCCTATAGTTCTACTGGAAACTTGTGCATCTTGCCTTTAGCTTTACAAAGATACAACCAGGGCTTCACCTCCTTTTCCTGTTCCACTGTGATTTATCTGATGATTTTTCTTCTTTCAACTTCTGTTCATAAATAAATTTCAAACAGAAACAGTAGGGACTACGTTACAGCAGGCCTGAAGACTTTGTTCTGCGTATCTTTCTTTGACAGTCACATCTCCACCTTGATATCAGAAGGATATAACCTTGCTACTCTATCAGGTGCCATTGCCATTGCAGCTCTGCAGCTCTTGCTGTAACTGAAAGTCTTCTGTCCAAACTCCATGCTCACTGCCTTTTTGTTTGTCTGAAACACTGCTCATGCTCAAGTGTAACTAGAACACTGCATACAAGTTATGCTGTCATTTCCATTTGAAAAAGTTATAAAAAATAAAATGGTATTCCTGTAAGAATTTCTAAGAAATTGGTAGCATCATGACATATGTAATAATGTTTGACGTTCAATTAAAAGTACCCTGTGACGTTGCAAATTGAAATAGAAAACTGACATAAAAGATTTTCAGATAAAATTAAAATAGTGTCTCTGTGGAAACTAGAACCAGTTCTGCAGCACTTGGCAAAGAAGCACCCATTTGTGTTTATCAGCAGATGACATTGTTCCTTTGCTATGACTTAAGGGTCTTGGCTGTCCCACCATCACCACTTGAACTGCAGAAACTCTTCTATTGCTAAAATACACATTAGCATGTCTAATCCACTGGGGATACATGTAGATTCTCTGAGCATGAGTTAATCAGAATTTTGGGAGACCTGCTAAGTGTTTGTGGAATAAAGCTCATGACTTTGTGAGACACATGACATTTTGTATGCTATTGCTGGGAGCTGCAGGATGACCAAATTCTTCCCCACAGGCCCATTAAAACCTTCAGTGCTCTTCCTGTGCATTCAAGACCAGGTTGGGTGAGGTCCTGGGGAGTGAATGCCAGTGAATGGCAACTAGCTCACAGCTAGAGGGTGGAGCTGAGTGGGCTTTATGTTCCCTTCCAACCCACGCCATTCCAGGAATGATTCTTTCCTACAGACCTGTGTAATCTGACATGCAAAAGAAAACCACATACTGCATTCAACACAAAAAACTTTTGGATAAATCACAGTATCACAGAATGACCTAGGTTGGAAGGGACCATGAAAATCACTCACTGTTCCAAGTCCCATGCTGTGGGCAAGATTGCCAACCAAGGTTCCATCCAACCTGGCTTTGAATACCTGCAGGAATGGGACATCCACAAAGTCTCAGGGCAGGCTTTGCCAGTGCCTCATCACCCTCTAAGTAAAGAATTTTTTCCTAACATCTAACCTAAATTTGCCCTTGTACAAAGCCCTTTACTCTTGTCTTATCACTTTCACATCACATAAAAAGTCGATCCCCTCCTGTTTGTAAGCTCTCCTCAAATACTGGAAGGTCGCAATGAGGTCACTCCAGAGCCTTCTCTTGTCCAAGCTAAACGAGCTCAATTCCCTCAACCTCTTTTGACAGGAGAGGTGCTCCAGCCCTCTGATCATCACTATGGCCGTTCACTGGACCCACTGCAACAGCTCCACAACTTTCTTGTGCTGGGGACCCAGGCCTGTGCACAGTACAGACTGAGACTCACGAGGGTAGAGCAGAGGGGAAAAATTCCCTCCTCTCCCTGCTGGGGAATTCTCTTTTGATGCAGCCTAGGATGCTGTTGGCCTTTTGGGCTGCAAACTGCTGGCTCACATTGAGTGGTCCATCCACCAGCAGACCCAGGTCCTTCTCCCCAACACTGCATAACTGCACAGAATAACAATGAGTTATTCTCTCTCTGCAGATATACCTGGGATTGATCAGACCCAAGTGCAACACACTGCACTTGGTTTTGTTGAACATTTTTATGGGCCAAATTTTCAAGCCTGTCCAGATCTCTCTGGATGACATCTCTTCCTTCCGTCATATGGACTGCACCATTCAGCTTAGTGCAAGTTTGTACTCAGTTCCACTATCTACGATGGACCAGCTTCCTCTTCACAGTGCACCCTGTTGGCATTCCTGCATGTAGGAGCATCCCACAACCAGACCCACATGGCCTCTGCTCTCCTACTTCACCTTCTTGACTCCCTGATGCAGTGTAAGTCTTCTTCCTCCCACCTGGCTGACTGAGGACACCGCTTTTGCATAGTGAAGTGCCTTCACCTGTTGAGTATAATATTTAGCTTAATTTGCACACTTACAAAAAGCTCAACAGAAATATTTGAATGGGAAAATGTAAGTGGCTCATTACCGGCTCCTGACTGAGATTAGACATGACTGCAATTAATCACTGCAAGATGACATTAAGCTTAATGTGACTGACCTCTGCAATCTTGAAGAGAGCACAGCGATTTCAAAGAGTAGATAACAGTAATGGTGCTGCTTCCTGTCCTAGCCATATGTGTTCTGCAGCATTAGCACTGCTTACTATTTCTACTGTTTCTTCTAACAACAAAAAAACTGAATTGACTTTCACAAGTGGCTTCATTTGTGCAGGCTAGTTTTCTCAGATATAAACTAGTTTACGTGACAATACCTGGTCAACCTCTCGCAATATTGCCATACAGGAGTTATGGATCAGAGTCAGGATGGTCAAGGACGCTAGTCACAGGATGGAGTGCTGTCAGAAACTGAGTACAACAACTTCCAGATCAGCAGCACACAAAGCTCAGTTATATCTGGAGGCGGTAGGCAGACAATCCATCACCTGCTGAGTTCTTCTCTGGAGACATTCAAAATCCACCTGGATGCTTTCCTGGACACCCTACTGTAGGGAACCTGCTTTAGCAGAAAGTTGGATGGGATGATCTGCAGATCCCTTCCAATGCCTAAAGTTCAGTGAAATGGCATCCCACAGTGAAAGCATGTGGCCTCTACACTGTCAATATGCACCTTGTTCAGTGGCAGTGGGTGCTGCTGTTTGGCTCATTGCAACATTCTGCCAGCCTGGCAAAACCACATGGCACTGCAGCAGGGAAGTAGATGACAGCAGGTGGATCACACTTGGACTCTTTGCTTAGCACCCAAAGCTCAGCAAGACTCTACTTACACCTTTAGAGGTGGGAAATAACATCACATCACAGTGCATCTTGTTCTGAGTGGCTGATACCTGTCTTCTGCACAGCAAAGGGAGTATGAGATGAATCCACCAGGTTTCTTTAAAACAACCCTCCTGCTATACATATTTCCAGTGTGTAGGAGCTGTTTAAATGCAAGTGCGCTTTACATAAGGACATCAGAGTGTGCCTAGCATTAATTCACACAAGTGCTGTGGACGAGGTGCTAGTTCTTTGCTGTACGTTCTTGTGCAGTACAGAAACTCCCATGACACCTGTGTTCTAACTATTAACACAGCTTCAAACAACTGATACTGGTAACGTTGCTGAACACAGCTTTGGCCAGACTAGTATATTGATTTCTGCATTCTCAAAAAAAGCACTGCAATTAAGAACTGTCTGCATATTAAATGAGTTTCTGGACAGGCAGAGAAGATGTGAGCTCCCAGAAGTGCTCTGTGTGGATTTTCTTCCAGGTGGAAAGCATGCTGTAACCAACAAGTCAAAAAGCCTGCTTCCTGGTCCTTTGGCTACATTGCAGTCTGAGCCGTAGTGGACTCATTTCTCCAGCCCTGAAACCAGTCCCCCAATGCCAGATATGAGCTGCCATGAGGAGCTGTCACTTACCCATCTACCTGGAGCATCTCTTTGCAGCAGAGCTGCATTGTGCTCACTAGTGAGAGACATATTGTTTGCTAAGGCTGTTAACTCCTGCTACAGATTCTGATCTCAAATATTTATTTTAATAAGAGATGGGCTTGTTCCTTGTCACTTTTGTTACATTTACTGATACAACAAAGCAAACGTGTGAGAAGGTGTCTTTCTCAAGTATTTTGTTAGTATGAGAATTGCAGATTTAGCCCTGCACCACATTAAGCTTCCTATAAAGTACATTATCAGAACAGGACAAAACCCAGGGCAGTACTCTTGCCTTGCTTCAACAGTCAGGATGATTGATGGATGGCATATACCTACTGTTTGTGAACAGCTAGGCAGCTTCCAAGCTGAAAAAACTACTTATTTATAAAAGCAGAATTTCTGATCTTACAAGCTGAGTAACAGATGGAAATGGCAGCCATTTAATCTTTGTTCCCAGTATCAGCTTGCTGCCTCTGCCATTAATAAATCTTAGAATAAATGGAACAGGGACAGTGTTGGCTGTTCCTGATCAACACTCATTCTAGAGCTTTTGGAAAATAGAAGTATTCAGATCCTACAGCACATCTGATGTTGGCAGCATTGGTGGCTTCAGCTGACTGCAGCAGGAGCTAGAGTTTCAAAATGCAGCTGTTGGTAAAGGCTGCTGCTGCGTTGCTCTCCTGCAGCATGTGGGGACTGCAGGGCACACTGCTCAGCTGTGTATAGAAATCACTCTGAAAATGCTTCAAGTGCCCAGTCCCAGCTAATGACCAAGGAAGAGAAATTCTTCAGTCTGTCCCTCACAGGGTAAATAAAGAAGTCCTGGAGGATTACTCCACGATTGCTGTGCTGCAGCACCTCCAGCACCAGGCCTGCAGTCACCATCAGCAGCCAGGACTCTGCTGGCAGCTGCTGGTCCTGTCCAGTGGCTGCACCAAGCCAAGGGGCTGGAAAGACAGTGTCAGCACTCCCACACATGGTGCTGCTGAGTCACAGCTCTGGTGGGCACACTCTCCTAAGTCAAGTTGCAGGTGACTTAGATGTCTCAATGCAAGGAAAGGTATTCTAAGGAAAACACAAGAATTTCCACCTTGCTCTATTAAGTAGAGCCTTGTCAAGGCAGGAGATTTGGAAGGTTTTTTGTTTGTTGGGATGTTTAACCAACCCTTGAAAGGGATGTGTTTTGTCAAAATGCTTCTCACTGGGATATTATGGCAGAGCAAAGTGAATGTGATTGTGGACCAGGTTGTCCAGGTAAGTGGTTTGTAGAGGCGTTCAAGAACTATGGAGATGTGCCACAGAGGGACATGGTTAGAGAGCATGGTGGAGATGTGCTGATGGTTGGACTTGAT
This sequence comes from Chrysolophus pictus, assembly GCA_037305975.1. Lineage (NCBI taxonomy): Eukaryota > Metazoa > Chordata > Aves > Galliformes > Phasianidae > Chrysolophus > Chrysolophus pictus. Next base: position 27,779,078 of record CM074614.1, on the reverse strand, counting down.
CTTAGAGGTCTTTTCCAAGCTTAATGACTCTATGATTCTACAAAGCAAAAGAAACAACACAGTGAGGCTGTGAAGGGTCGATAGTCTGCTTCAAAATTTTCAGAGACTTATTAGACAACTTTCTGTGATGTTTAGATTCAGTGAAATTATGAATTCTTGTCACAAAGAAAAGCACTGTTAGGTCTGTGTTTCTACAATTTTATTGTAGAACTGTAGAATTGTACTGCTGTGTTCAGATATTATCCACGCTTCAGTCAGGCAAAGCTCCTCCTGAAGTTCTACAGATCTGCCAAAGCAGGAAGCATGACAGGAGTCCTGATTTTTCAGTTGCACTTCTTCTCACTTGTGAACAGGAAAGTGACTACTATATGCTCTCCATTCCCTCTGTCTGAATATTTCCTTTTATTTTCTCACAACAATCATGTTGGATGTGTTATTTCGCTGACATAACCAGTCCTCAGATATTCAGAACATTCTCTAAAAATGTTGATTATTTTCATAATCACCTAAAAGTACAATTGCTTTTTTTGTAATGAGGTGATGACACAAGGCAATCAGTAGGGTATTTTTATTCTGTCCCTTCAGACACATTAAGCAGACTTCAGTGCTCTAATACAAAGAGGCTTGGTGAGCAATGCATTAGGCAGTCCTGCAAGAAGCCTGCAGAGCTGTGCTGTGAGCAGACTCACACACACTTCCTCAGCACCACTCCTGTGAGTCAGCACAGGGCACTTCAGCCCTCAGTTGGCCGATCCCAGAATGCTCACACTGCACCTTATATGCAAGACAGAACCCTGCCATTATCTTATTGGCAAGGGAAACCTCAATCCCTGACATGGAGTCCTTCTGTCTCTGGATTCATGCTCCCAGAAAGGTTTGTAAAATTGGGAAAGTTCCTGGAAATAGGGTGAGATCTTTGGAAATGCACCTAGAAAACCTTGAAATGCCTGGGGACTTGAACAGTGGCACACAAGATCCGTATCTGCAGGTAGACAGAAAGCACAACATCAGTGTTTTCCTTAAAGATCTCCAGGATCAACTCCAATCTGCCCCAGTGGGAGGGGAAGGCACTTGAGGGTGAGTGCATGTGACTTGGGAAGTGAATTACCAGGTTATGTTAAAAAAAACCTTCTGTAGGACATAAACCTACCATAAACTTCTGTAAGTTTAGCTGAACACTACACTAAAACAAATATTTTATGAATTACAACGTATTTTTTCAGTAACACTCAAAAAGGCCTGCTCTCTAATATCTGTACATACCAAACAAGACAGTCAAGTCTGAAAGATAAAGACAGAGAAAATAAATATCAGAGTCAAGACAGAATGCCACAGACATGAAGTGTGATTCTATTCCCAAGCTCTGTATGCAATACTACAGAGCCTGATCAAATGAAAGAGGTGCAGAAAGCTACCAAATCTTTTTTTCCAATGAAAATAATAACACACATTATAAGGCAGTGTTGAACTGTAACCATGGTTGTTCTAAGATAAAGCTGTCATTGACTGCTGAAGTAAATAATATCTTGCTCTGTCTCAAGACTTAGTTTTCCTCTCCTGGAAATCAAAAGGAGGCTTTTGCCACTGATTCCAGTGGGAGTAAACTCAAATGCAAAGAAAGCAAAAAAGGCAGAGAAAAATGAGAAGAATTATCTTCAACAGAGATTCAATCCTGCAGTTCCTACAGATCCGATGGACTATACTAGATTTTCCTGTATAACACATCAGTGTTTGGCTTAGCTGTAAAAGATGAACAAGTGTATCTGTAATCATTTTAAGCATAATGAGATCCTCCTTGTATTATTAAACTGACATATACTATTCAGAATTCTTTACACATAGTTTAGAGAGCTTGTTAATTGTGTTTAGCATGCTAGCCAGCCGTATGGTTGCTTGAAGAAACCTGGTCATCTTCAACAGTCTTGAAATCTATGCAGCCAGCAGCTCTGTCTTCATGTGATTACATAATTGGCTTGCACTCACCCATGCTGAAAGACACTCCAGCATGTGGCCCCTTCAAGCTAATGATAAAGTGCTGAGCTGCATCTGCATTTTAAGTACTTTCCCATATGGAAAGGATATGGGACTTGGCAGCTCCTGTGATCCTGAGAAATCATTTCTCTTGGCTGCCCAGTCCTGTTCTTTGCAAGACTGGCTCTTGAGTAACATCCAGCTCGTAAAAGTTTAGGTACAATATTTCTGCACCTGGAACTTCAGCCAAAGCAATATGAGGACAGGGCTGCTGGATAATTAAATGTCTCAACAAGAGATCAAGGAAGCCAAAGCTGCCAGTTCACTCAATAACAACCTATCCTCCATGAAGAACTACTGTCATTTTCTGTTTGCTAATTACTCCACAGGTCTTTGCTTGGGAAGAGTTGCTATGTGTCTAGGATACCTGAATATGTACCTTTAGTCTGTTCTGGCTATGTGGAGTGGAATATATTTCTTTAGACTTGGTTCTGTAGGAAAATTGCTGTAGTAACTTTGTTTGGATCAAATAGAGAACTAAAGAACTGTGCACACCTATGAGCTCATAAGAATGTATTTAAAGCTCTCCATAAAGTCCAGCTGAGATATCTTCTGTCCCACATAGGTGGATAAACAAGGAAGAGATGAGAATACTGCTCTAACAACACATGAATTTTAGATTCTACAAAGAATTTAGTAGAAAGAAATCAGGTTCTTCAACACCTGTAAATATCTTAATAAAAGCAATAGAATTCTCATGTGGAGATTACAGTGAGCTGGCAGTGAGACAAGCTAAACAGCTTGGCTGTAGACTAGCTCAGCATTCATAGCTCCATAAATGTGTGATCACACTTCAGCCACTGCTATTTCAGACACAGAAATGAATGTTGTGAAAATAATGTCACTCAGATTCTTTTCATATATCTGAACAGATGATGGATTACATGTTCTAAGCACAATCAAAGCACCAAAAAACACATTATCTAGTTTGTGGAAATAGTCCACTAATCCTTTTGGGATGTGTCTTGAATGGGGCTTCCTCAATACCAGGTGGGTCAGTGAGGGAAAACTGGAGCACACCATCACTCACAGGACATGGACACTCACAGGAAAGGGACATGAGCTTGTGAACCACACCTCAGCCACACATTAAACTGGGGGGGGCAGCATCTGTGAACATCATCTAACCTTCTGGAATCACACACATAAACATCTCTAAGTATATACTAACTTTTTGCAAGACTTTAGTAATGGTTTTCATGTTGTATTGCTGACATTGATCCTGAATGCATATTCCTGAATATCCTGAATGCCAATTAATTTCATATCACTAATGAATCTGTGAACACGTGGATCATGATTTGATGATGATGATTATTTCAACATTTCTACAGCTCTAGAGCTGGAAATGATTGCAAAAGAAGTCCAGCAACTTACACTTAAAGCATGGTGAAATATTGTATTCAAACCTGAAACATGATAGTTACTTTTGTAGTGAGGATTAGACACATCCCTGTTCGGTTTCCACAACCTTTTAAAACAGACATTTGCCTTTTGTCAGATTTCCAAGCCCTCCAAACAGTCTGTAGTTTCTCATTGCAATCCTTTGCAATGAAGGACAAGGAAACTATGCCACATTTTCAAGGCTGATCAAGTTAAGCAGAAGTCCATCAAGAGCAGTTTTGAGATAGTTAATATTATCTCTGGCCTCCAGCCTTACTTTCTGTTTCAGGTAAAGATTGTGGAGTAGACACCTTTAAAATCAGTGACTGCTTTTCAAGTGGAAGTGGGACAAGGAGCATGAAGTCTATTTTTAGAAATTACAATTTTCTGTTACAATTGGAATGAGAAAGTCCTTGAAGTACAGGAATATCATATGTCACAAAGGCTAGTTTGCCAAGGCTTAGGAAAATGTTCCATATCCAGAAAGACAGTACAAAATTTCAGCTTCCTGATGTCTGTTTTCCAATAAATAAATCTACTGTTACGTGAACAAACTGTAGGGTACAGAAGAGTACACTGAACATTAGACTTCCTGACTAAGTCTGTTCAATTGTTCTGTATCATAAAGTAATGCAGTTCCTCATCATGTATTTTGCTACCCAAAGTTCAAGAGAACCTTTCAGGGCAGGTGTAAGGTCCATGACAGACTTTGCAGTCTTCTGCTCTTTAGTAGATATAAAGCTAATGCACTCATACAGAGGATTTGAAATTTTTTTCCAAATCTGCATGTCCTAATAGAGTAGCACTGGATCGTTTACATAAGTCATGGTGGAATGGATGAGATTTCCTTTGTTCAGAATTCCTTTAAGCTATCTTGATTGCCAGCAGCAAGCCTGGCCATGGAAAAATGCAGCAGCTATCTACAGCTCACATTGCCACAAATTCTCAGCAATGCTTATCTCAGTTTTCCTTGAAAAGAGAAGTAAAACTCAAGAGGAGAAGTGAAACTGAGGAAGAAGTGGTTTATGCAAAGCTAATAAGAAGTGTTGTTATACTTCATCCTGTCTTTTTCTTCATGACATGCACAGAAGTAACTTTCTGTTACTTCAGATTTGAGAATTTCCCGAAGTATTCATCCCTTATTTTAAAATGTTTTGGATTATGTCCAATTTTATCATTCTTAAGTTTAATATGACATAACAATATACGCTTGCTTCTGTACATCATTTTCAAAATTAGTTTTGTCTGTCTGTGTATTCAGAAGAAAAGAAATTGGTTCTCAGATAGATGAGCTTGATCTGGTGTACAGATAAAGTTAATAGAAGCAGAAAGAGGAAAGTGGACAAGTCAAATGATAAAGCTACCCTGCTGCTTACTGTGACAGATACTGTCCTTCTGTATTTGGAAAACTACCTTGAATCAACAAAAAACATCTCAAATCCCACATGGTCACATAAAAGAAACTGTATCACATCTGGAATTTGGTATTTTAATTATTTCTAGTCAATATAGAGACACTAAATTTGGTTTCCTGTTTCTTAAATATGTGCTAGTTTAAGAGGAATTGCAATGTGGTTTCAGCAACTAAGCAAGAGTTCATTTTCTTTGCTGTCTAAATAGACAGCTTATCTATTCATCCCATACAAAGCTGAATTGTCCTTGTGTAAAACTACAGGTCATCTTTCCAGACACAGGACGTCCAGTTTTCATCTGATTCTTCAGATCATCAGATGCTTGTTCCACCAGGCACCAGTTGTTTGCATAAGTTTTTTGTCAATAACACCACCATTTGCTCATGGGATTGAATAGACACATTTCTCTTTCAGAAATCAAATCACCTTTTGCAGGTGATTTAAAAGGATGGTGAAAAAAAAAGTCTTAGGAGTCCCCCTGAGAAAAAAAATACTTGGCCTCTCCAAAATTTTGGACCCTGAAGTTTCATTCTGACACTGAACAGTTCTAGAACTGCAGGCTGCTTTCTGTCACATGAACTAAGAGGTCTTTACATGCCAACTCTGTACATTTAGTGAACTTTAAAGAATTAACATGATAATGAAAATTTACTTACTCAAAGTAAGTACCTGCTAGTAAGATGCGATAGAATCAATATGATGATTTGTGTGGAATTAATTCATATTCACAGGTCAAACTCAAATTTGCATGGCCTCATTCTCTTAATAAATCTGGTTTCTCTAAGAACATAAAAGTAGTGAAGAGACTCCATAAACACAATAGAGAGTGCAAAGTGTACTTCACTGTTTAATCACGGGTGTGAAACTACAGCCTTAAACCACTAACAGGAACAGTGTGGAAATTCCCCACTTCCCTCTTCTGTAGGAATGATTAGCTGGGGACAGGGGAGTGCAAGATCTGGGTGAGTTTTTTTGTTTTTGTTTTTGGTTTTTTTTTGGGGGGGGAGGGGAGGGAGAGGTTACTTTGTTTCTGTTTTTTATGTGTTCATGTGTTTCTATAATGAAATTCAGCTTTATATAGCTTATACATGCATAAACTGTAATCTCATCACTGATTTCTGTACTACAACTAAGCATGCCTATTCCTCACAACCCCAACTACTCCAACCAACCATTCCCCTTTTTCTCTGTCTTGTGTGTCAATCTTGTAGCAGCCTGATTTGGCTGGAAAGCATTACCTTTATTACTGTGCAATTCACTTTCATCAAGACCAAGTTTTTTGCAGCAGTGCAGACTTGTATTGGCCTGAGTACATGCGTGATTCCAGTGTGGCACAATAGTGAAGGAATACTTTATGATCCTTCCGTCTCTGTATTCACGTAATCTTAACCAGGTTGAGCAGCTGAATTCTTCTATTTTCTGTTTCATCCCCTTCCCTTTTTGCCAACACACTCCTTATATTAAAATATGGCATCAGTCATTATAATGACTCAGGATGCCCTACTGAAAACATAAATAGCATTGAAATGTGTTTTTTTCTTGTGCTCAGAGCCTGAGCTCATCTTCATCTTCTGTCTTCCACATTCTAATTAACTTATTTGCAGATGTACAGCATTAGGTTTTGTAGCCAGATATCTGGGGAAAAAATCCCGCTTACACTGCATCCTGTCATCACTTCTCTGACGTGCCCACAAAATGCACCTGCAGAATTATTATTAGTCTCCTCAGTTCATAATATAATGGGATTGTTACTCTCTAACTGGATAAAATATTAAAAACTGAAGAAAAAGATAAAAAGGTCAATATTGCTACAGCTGGCAGACATACAGACTGCCATTAGCAGCATTCAGGTAGCTAGAGACACATCTATTACTTGAAAAGAAAATAAAGAATTTTTACTTTGTGCTGGTGTTTCTTGGCATAAAATACAGTGACTTGGTTTAATCTTTAGTATCCTTAAAGCAGCTTCTAATGGGAAACTGATGCAGTTAACACCATGCGTCTGATGCAAGACTCCGTGACATTTTAGAGACAAAACTTACCCTGAAGTCCATGCTTCCTGCACCATTACATGCCATACCCAGTATCAGTGCAGCTTCCATACCATAGAGCTTATAGCCTACAAGTACATGAGCTGCAGAAGTTGACATGGATTTCTTCTTTACATGGTATGGGAAGAAATTGTGTGCACACAAATGTAAACCTAACACACCTAACACGACCAGCCTTTTGAGAAGGGTGATTTCTGTGGTCAAATTGGGAGGGTGTGACTCAGAAATGACAATTCCAGGCTGCTGCACCCTGCCAAAACTTCTCCTATGAGTCTGCCAAAGACTTGGGCTCTTCAAAGACAGCAGAGGTGAAGGAATGGCGGTGGATAGTGATAGGACAAGGGGAAATGGTTTTAAACTGAGTCAGAGGAGCTTTAAGTTAGATATTAGGAGGAAGTTTTTCACACAGAGGGTGGTGACACACTGGAACAGGTTGCCCAAGGAGGTTGTGGATGCCCCATCCCTGCAGGCATTTAAGGCCAGGCTGGATGTGGCTCTGGGCAGCCTGGTCTGCTGGTTGGCGACCCTGCACACAGAAGGAGGTTGGAACTGGATGATCATTACGGTCCTTTTCAACCCAGGCCATTCTATGACTCGACAATCTTCAAGAACCAGAGATAGGAATGTGGTTTTTTCCTCCTTAGGCTGTCTATGAACAGATAGCTCTAGAAACCAAACACCTGCAGTGACTTTCTTCCTGATACACTGTGGAAATAACAACTTGTCGGGGCACTTACTGTTCCTACAAAACGAAATGAAGCCCAAAACACTGCACGTTCACTGCTCTGCACACACAGCCTGTTTAGATACTAATTTATTAAAAACTTCCCGTGCGAAGAGGTACCCCTCACAGCAGCCAAACCACAACCGCTACCTCACTGAAGCCCGCCGGCCGCCATCTTGGCGCTCAGTCTCGCGGCGCCTACACAGCGGGGGGCGGTGCCGCGCATGCGCAGCGCTGCGGCTGAAACTGCGCAGTTGACGCAGGCGCATACGCGGCGCGGTGAGGCCGGGCGGTGGGTGCGCAGGTGAGGCGGTCGCGGCGGCCGGTCGCCACGGGTTCCCGCTCGCGGAGGGAGGGCAGGTGGAGGAGCCGGTCTTGGTAACCCGCCCGCACGGGGTTTGGGACCTTTCCGAAGTGAAAAATAACGCCGATCGGTGTGGAATCGGGCGGCGCGGCCCGCAGCGGGTTGCTGTTCTGAAGGGGCGGGAGGAGCGGTCTCGGCAGCGCCTGGCTGCGGGAAGGCGGGGCGGCAGCTGTGTGCCGAGCCGGGGTCTGCCCGTGGGCCTTCGTGCCCTCATGAGCGCGTTTTGGCTTTTACAGCCACTCGTGCCGGCGCTGATCTGCATTACGTTGCCGTGACTTGCAAGGAAGGTGGAACTCTGTGGTGTCATCATAGCGCCCGGCTTGGTGCTGCTGGGAGCTGCTGGGGTGTGTGCCGTGGGGTTCGTGTCCGAGGGACTCGAAGCACTCCCCATCGTTGCGTTCTGCGGGGTGATTGAGGGTTCACCTTGTACCCCAGCCGCCGGGATGGACCCTTTTCGTGTGCTTGCCATACGTCAAGTTTCTTATGGCAGTTGAATATTACTCATCATACTAGTGTAATGAGTAAAGGGCTACTTGAGGTCTCTTTGACACAGTGTTATAAGGAAGGTATGCATATGAACTTCCTTCTTGAATAAAGCCTACGGTGGAATCTGAGATGAAGAAGCCAGAGCTGTTTCTTAAAGTTTTAGTTGGAAACAAACCAAAATGTTATAATGATGATCACTGTCCCTTTCTTTTTTCCCAGAAAACTTTCTATTTTAGGTAATGTGAGCTGATTTACAAGAGAAGAAGCAGCCATGTCAGCTCTTTGTCCACCACCATCTCCTGCAGTTGCTAAAACAGAGATCTCTATGAATGGCGAGTCACCTTTATTAGCTGCCACTTTTGCTTACTGGGACAATATCCTTGGCCCCCGAGTACGGCACATCTGGGCTCCAAAGACAGATCAGGTACTTCTCAGTGATGGTGAAATAACTTTTCTTGCTAACCACACCCTGAACGGAGAAATACTTCGGAATGCAGAAAGTGGTGCAATAGATGTGAAGTTCTTTGTCTTGGCAGAAAAAAGGGTAATTATCGTGTCATTAATCTTTGATGGAAACTGGAATGGAGACAGAAGCACATATGGACTATCAATTATACTTCCACAAAGTGAACTTGCCTTCTACCTGCCTCTTCACAGAGTATGCGTGGATAGATTAACACATATTATAAGGAAAGGAAGAATATGGATGCATAAGGTAGGTTTATTGTTCATTACTAAAAGCAGTTGTCCTAGTTGTCTTGAGCAAAGCTGTTTTGTGACACCTGTTATGTGGCAATCCATACACAAAAATTCAGAGAATGCTGACTTCTGTATAAATATAGAATTTTGAAAGTAAAATGTTATCCATATGGCACCAAATTTGAGGTTAGGATTTTTAGTTTGGTGATTTGTCCTTTATAGTCAGAAAGTATTACTTAAACATGTGCCAGGCTATTATGTCAAATTAGCTGTCTTGTGCAATTTGTCATCTCTCTGAATTTGATTTAAATCATTGCTTTTAACTGTGTTCATTGTTGTATTTAAACCAGACATTATAAATTTACTATTTCAAATCAATTTTTTTCATCTTTGAATTTAATGAAGAGAATTGATGGAATTAATGTCATTCTATATGTGTATTCAGTTCTGTTTCTCAAAAAGGGTATCATCAAGGAGTTCAGCAAATTAAATTGTGCAAAACTAATATTATTATTACTTTATAATACTACTAATAATTAATTATTACTACTTTTGGAATCTGAAAAAGGGAAAATTAAAATATTTTTTTCTTTTAAGAGTTGCAGCTCTTACCTTTGAGTGCATAATGGTTATTAAGTGAAAATTGTTATGTATGTTTTGTTAAAAATAAATAACATTCTAATAATAAAAACTAAAATAAAAAAATGATCTCTGTTGTTTTCATGGAGTACAAGTTGTCTTAGAGCAGTTTGTTGCATGTCAGTTGTCATGTGTATGGTGATGTGTAGTTGTCTGATAATGTTTTTTCCCAATCTGTTTTGAGGCCTCTAATAAACATATTTTAAACTTCCTTCTTAAGTGCTCTAATCTGAACTAATTTAAAGTCCAAAAATAAGAAGCTGACATTAAATTCTGCATTGTCATTTTCTTTTTGTTACACTAACAACTTCCATTGCTTCTTGCTGTATTGCCTGATGGTGGCTGGCAGTGTCTTCTTTCACATCTACCCTTGATAATATGAGGTTTATTTTTCAGAGGAAGGATAGGATATAAGCCTTCATTTTCAGTAGAGTAGAAACACAAATATTTCATTCCTGAAAGCTATTTTTTTGCTGAACTTCAGCTTGTATCAAAAATTACTATCTTCTATTCTTGATTACATTCCTTCTCTTGTCATTTAGTGTCTTCCCTACTGACTTGTAATTTGAGTGGTCAGATAAGAGTTGTCAGTTCTTCTTAACTGCTACATGTCTTCCCCCTTTCTGGACATTGATCCATATCAGCCTGTTCCCACGCTAGGAATGGCCTCAGGTGGCTTTGGGAATGACAAAATGTTTTCTACTAGTTTGCTCTGAAATTAGTCCTGTCGTTTTTTATAATTTTTCAGGTGATCTTGAAGTAGCTAGCCAGTTAGGTCTAGCAAAGAAAGCAAAAGATTCAAAAAAATGCACTTTACTGTCTCTTTTATTTCTTTTTTTCTTTCTTTCTTTTTTTTTTCTTTTTGAGGAGAAGAAAAGTAAGGCTGCATATATCTGCACATGCATCTCTAAAGATGAAAATAGCAGTTTAAACTTAAGCATGCATTGTAGAATTACAATATGGAATAAAAACAGGCCTAATTACTGTAGTTCCTTGTTTTGAGATGGTCAACAAATACGGCTATTAAAAAAATTGAAGTATCTGAAAGGTACTGTGTATCTGCTCTGGCATTTCTAATAGAGCGGTGATTTTCAGTTCTTATGAGCTCTCTGTAGAAACACTCAACAGTTCCAGGCAGACCAGTAGAAGAGAAGAAACCTTCTGACCTCAGACCAGGAAAGACATGGAACGGCATTTATTCTGGTAAAGACAAGCAACTTCAAGCAAGTTTTCCTTATGGGAATAGAAAACTTATATTTGTTTGAATTTTGTGTTCTGGAAGTTTGTCAAATGATTATAGCAGTTACATTTCTAGAAAGAAGTGGCTAATATTTCTTCAGCCTGAAGACTGACTTTTTTGAAGCAAAGCGTCGTCATTACTGAATATACCATAGCTCACCAACTCTGAAGTCAAAGTGAATGTCACAATGCCCCTTTGGTTCTGCTTGGTATTACTTTCCATGGTCAAGCAGGTTTTATAACTGTTTTAGGGTAATTTGCTGCAGCTTGTCACCTATTCATCTATTTGAAAAGCATTGTGCTTCTTTTCCCACCTGAGTTTGGTCAACTCCAAGCAGATCAGTCCCAGGAGACTAAAAGTGACCACTAAAAAGGCAACAATGTCTCAGCATATAGTAAAAGATACTTTTTTTCCTTCTGCATGCTGAATTGGTTGTGCCAGCGATTGAGGCTCAGCTGCTGATGAGTCTCTTCTGAGAACTTTGTCCGGTCTTTTGTACAGTGTATTTTGTGTAGTTTGAGGCTTTGTGTCACCTGTACTTGGTCATAAGATAATGTTTTGAAGACCTGACAGTGTTTCAAGATGTGGAAAAAAAATCTTGGTATTCCTGCCTTCCCCAAACATTATTTTCCTTATTTGGGAAATCTCATTTTTTTCTTACTGTATCAGGAACCATCAGTCTGTACCTGACTCATCTGACATAGAAATTCATAGAGTTCTGCACCATATTCTGATCATTTGGCATTTTCTTGATCTTTAATGAAGAAAATGTTAATCTTTATCATTGCCATCACACCCTCTGTTATCTGCTACTCCTGCCCAAGCATGCAAGAGGTTTGGTGGGGGTTGGAGCAGAGAACATTGATCTGTTTAAAATGAAGTCAATTCCTACTAATGTCAGCTCTGTAAAAGAAAAAGACTGGAACATCGAAATGACTCCACAGGCAAGGAATTGTGCCGTATGACTGTTGTGTGCATACGTATATAACCAAGTACCAGAGAATTTATATTTAACTGCTTCTCTTGCTCAGGAGAGGCAAGAGCATTTCCAGAAGATTGTCTTGGAAGGCACGGAGAGAATGGAGGATCAGGTAAGACTGTCTGGTAGATGCATATGGTACATCACCACAAAACTATTTGACTGGATCTGGTGATGGTAGAAGTTGGTGCTGCTTCTTATTTTTGAGATCCAAGAAGATACTTTGGACTGACTGGTGACTTGACAAGCACAAAAGACAACCTTTCTGAAGACAGGATGATGGAAGCTGTGAAAAAAATGAAGGAATATACATTTTCATCACTTTGTGGGTGAAGTGGAAATCTATGAAGAATGTAACATTTCAGAAAAGGGAAGTCATTTACTTGTGCTTGAAGCTTTATAAAGGGAGTAGCTTCTATAGGTATATGCTCTCCTCATATAAAGGTTGTTACCTTTTCAAGTGACAGAGATGTACACAATATATCACGTTGGAATGCTGTAGTAGGATTAGTGTATAATATTCTGTTTCTGAAACTAAATGTGGAATTGTGGCTTCAGTTTTCTTGTGAAAGATAATTTTGTATGTTGATAACCAATAGCCCTGTTTTGTTTTCCTTCCATTGCTACTGTAAGACTTTGGATCTATAATGTTTAACAATAATTGCATGTGGTATGGTACGCTAAGATTATCTTATTCCAAATACGCCCTGTGTAGGCCAAACAAACTGACCAGCAAAACACCCTAAAAACGTGTTTTAGACATGATGTTAAAAAGTGAAATGCATGTTTCCAGTTCACAATTGATGGTGAGCAATGCCAAAGAAGTCTGTGGATCAGTTGACACTGATAACTACACTTTCAGACAATAGGAAGTTAAATACGTTTTGCATGTTTAGGTTGTTGGTAACTTCTTATAATGCTTATATAAACACTTATGCTTATATATGCTTATATAAAACACTTCAAGTGTTTTATTTACTGCACAGGGCCAGAGCATTATTCCAATGCTAACAGGAGAAGTTATTCCTGTAATGGAGCTCCTTTCATCTATGAAATCACATAGCGTTCCAGAAGAAATAGATGTAAGTCCCTGTTTTCTTTGCATTCTGAATTAGAAAATGACTTGGCCAGTATAATTTGGTACTCTCCTTGGAAGAAAATTGAACATGTCATAAATTTCTGTATGCTTTGAGTTATCCCAAGTGCTCTAGGAAATGGCATAACAGTTTTAGTTTGGTGAATAGTACTTGCAGCATTTTTAATGTTCAGAGCTATGGGCTGCTTGGAATGAAACTCTTCCTAAGGAAGGGTGGCATGGAAAGGCTGTTTGATTCAAAACAAAATGAACTGAGAGGTATTCACCTTTTAATATTGGTATTTGTTTCAGTGTGGTTTAGTGTTCATGTGGAAGAAGTAGAGATGATGTCACATGGGCTAAGTTAGAATATTCTGGACAAGGCTTTAGGAAAAAACTACTGAGAGGAATCTGTATCATTGGTGAAAAAAAAGTTTAAAAATTAAATTGCTTCATTATTTTCAAAATGCTTTGGCCATAGTCAGAAGGTCTTCTTAAAACTGCTTTTCTGGGAGTCTTACCACTTAGCTTAAGTAGATCCTAAACAGTTCTTTCCTATCAGAATCAAAAATCACTTAATTCTGAGATGTAAATCTTTTTCTAACCTTTGTTTTTATTTCTCTGATTTTCAGATCAGTGACACAGTACTGAATGACGATGACATTGGGGATAGTTGTCATGAAGGCTTTCTCCTCAAGTATGAATTTCAGTTTTGATTTATGCCATACTGAAATGGATTAAACTTACATGTGTATATACAAATCTGTATTGGCATATGAACAGGTATTAGATGTTTGACTTTTTGAGATTTTAGTCTACGAAATGCTATAAAAGTTGTTTTCTTCTTAAAAGAATGGCTCTGGGCTAACAGCTGCAGCTGTTACAGAGTAATTTGCTTGATAGTAGAAATACAGTTTTTCTTTGATACCTAAAGTCTGTGAGTGTACAAGTCATAGGCTTAGGTTTTTATAAAATCCAATTCCCCCCCCTTCCCCCCCCCAAAAAAAAACCCAACAACAACCAAAACAAACAAAAAAAAAACCAGAATTGTGTTTAATTAATAATGTGGCATGTAGAGAACTTTTTATTGAATTATACTCCCCCGTCCTCTCCCCCCCAAATTGTTTTTAATGTGTAACTAGAAGAACTTGCACTTCAGAGCAACTTGGTGTCTTCCTTTGGAAGAGCGTTGATATAGTTTCTAATACGCCATTGAATAAAAATTGGATTAGGCTAAGTGAACTGTCATATTAATAGAACTTGTAAAATATAGTAATGCTTTTATAGTAACCTCCAAATGAAACAAACATCCGTTTCTACCCCTAAAGAGGAAATCACGTGGCCTTAAGTCTAATCCTTTAAAATAAAATTGGTAAGATAAATAGTATCAGGTCCAGTATAAAGTCCACCTCTAGGATTTCACAGTCCAAATGTAGCTGTTATAGTCCTTATAAATTAGAGGTGTTTATTACAGCAGGTTAATCACCTCACAAAGCCTTCTTTAATAAGATAAGGTCCATCTACTTACAGGTATTGGAGAAAGCTTTCTAATTGTATCTAGATTTTGAATTCTGTAACACAGTTAGGTAGTAACAGTTTTTGTTAGCTCTGTAAATGGTGTTGGGTGGTTCTGGCTGGCAATCTTTTTACTCGCCAAAGAGAAAATACACATGCTGCTGAACTTTTGGATTTCAGCATGTGTAAAGGCCATAGTATAGGCCTGCAGTTATATTAGCAGGTTCTTAATTATTCTTGTTAAAATGATAAGGGTTTTATTTGAAAAGTTTGATTAAATTTATTGACCCACATTTACTTTTATTTTCAGTGCAATTAGTTCACATCTGCAGACCTGTGGTTGTTCTGTAGTTGTAGGAAGCAGCGCAGAAAAAGTTAATAAGGTAATATACTTTCTAATAAATGAATTTTAAATGCTGATTATCAGCAGCGATAGCGTATTATTTGTAACAAGGTTTGTGTATAAGCATACTTGCATTAGGAAGAGAGAATGTTTTTGTTTGGTTATCTTACCGTTGATAATTCTGTCTAAAAGTTGCCTTGTCAGTTGTATTCTGGCAACTATAAGAGAACGGGTGAATGTAATTTAATTGATGCTGCACATAAGTGAGGAATAAATGAATCTGAACTTCTAAAATAATTTTGCTACCTAGAATGTACAGTCTGAACAGGTAGCAGCTGATTCACTGAGTTTAGCAAAGTCAGCAGGTATTGTATAATAAATAATTATCTGCATAATCTTGCTTGTTCTGGGGAAGAAATGTCCTTCATCATAATGAAAGAAATGCTTCTGCTTTGTGGAATTTCAAAGCTGTTGTGTCCATAGTCATACACACATTGAAATGGGCGAGCTTACTGGAATCTTAAACCACTACTATCAGTTCCAGCATTTTCGTCTTCATATTTGTGTTTGTGTTGATTCTTCATCTCCTGTCTGATTAAATCCTAACTGGTAAATATCTGTACAGTTTAACTGGTAAATGGCAGATTAGGTTTGACTCAGAAGACCTTCCAGAGAAATCAGAGAATACAGACCCTAAAAGCTGAGGACAATAACAACAAAAGAAACTTGCTGAAACACATGTAGAATTTATCAGTAAGGATGATACGCAGAAGATTTCAAGTTTAGAAACAATAAAGCAGCATTAGCTGTACCTCTGAATGGAGAAGTGTGAAATGTATAGATATGACTATGATCTATGTAGGAAAAAAAAAGATCACTCTTGGAAACAGTCATTCCAGAATAGGAAAATAATTACATTTTTCTGGTAGACATACTTTTTCCTATGTTGTTATTATCCTTAACTCTCTTGTAAGTCTGTTATCAAATATTTAATTTGAACCAACTTGAAATTATAACCTAATCTGCTTTTTCTCTAATGTTTATGTGTATATGGAGAGTTTCTTGGTGTTTACTTTGAGCTTACTGGGTATGTGAAGGAAAAAACAAGTGAAGATGTTTTCCTTATGTAAAATTCTTCAGGTACTTTTTTTGTACACAGCTTTTTGATTATATCAACTTGATACTTTCATATAAATTGAAATCAGTTGCTGGAGGAGATACTCTTCTGTTTACAGTTCACTGAAATATTTTTTAGCATATTTCTTTACAGGCTACTGTAATGCGTGTGTGTTTTGTTCAGAAAGGTTTGCCTTTGTCTTGCATTTAATTAGGCTATTAGATAACCATCTCCTCTAATAAAACCATTGAAGTCAGTTTTCAATTAGGATATTCAGAGACAAATTGTGAAAAAATTGTTGTTTTCTTAGAGAATGTACTTTACAAAATCAATTCCCTCTTTTTGTTCATAGCTGAGTCCTTTAATAAAACTCTGACTCAGAATACCCCTGCACTGCATTGTAAATGAGAAAAAGGATTTTATAAAAAATGAGCCTTCAGGTATTAGGCACCACTGCAAATAATAAGTACACCAGTACTGTGTGAGAGTAAAGCTCTTTGTAGATATGTAGCCTGGTAAGTTTTCAATTTCCACAGGTGCCTCTGGGCAATGTGGTATCAATAGTTCCACATTTGAAGACCAAAACAAAGCTACAGTCAGGGTACATGTGGAGAAGCAGTACGTCCAGGTAACTTTATTTTTTGATAGGAAATCTTTCTGCATATTGAGCTTTTCTGTCTGATTTTGCTTTTAATTGTAATACTGTAGTATTTGAGTTCTAATTCAGTCAGTGAGATTCAAAACTCTTTGATAAAGAGACTTATTTTTTAATTTTTGAAGTCTGTGCTTTTTTGATATTTGTATTACTTCAATGTCAAATGAAAATTAAGAACATTGAGCCTGTTAAGTATACATTCATTATATTATATATATATAATAGTATACGATGTATTTTACATTAACATTACTTTATATCAAGGGTTCTTTGCTGCAGGAAAACGTCTTGTTAAAAGATTCTGAAAACTTTCAACATCTTTAGTAGTCTTGTGACTTGAAAATAAGCAGCTCATGATGCTTTATAAAAATGTGGAGAAGTAATGCATTGTTTGATATGCCTTTGGCAGTGCTGATTAAGCACCTCTGATCAAATAAACAATATATGCTGGTGGTCAATTAAAAATAGCTGTGAGCAGCAAGAGAACCAGAGAAAACAAAATTCTGTTCTTATGTAAAGTAAATTATTATAACTAACAATTATTAGCACACTTTGTTTCAGAGATGTAAGTTTTGCACATTGCTAAGATAGCATAATAATTAATAGGGAGGCTTCAAGATCTGAATAATTATTATTGATATTATTGCGTATATTGATAAGCTTTGGGAAAAAAAAGACTGTGGAAAAATGTGAGTCTCATGATCTATCCACAGCAAATTTCATACATTTTACACAGATTATTATCAGTAGTGTGCTCATTGTGTTATGGTGCTGTGTTCCAAAATAATTGCTTTCTTAATGATATACCTTAGCTTTCATTAAAGCAATACAAACAAACAAACACCTCCTGCTTCTTGCATCCATCAAAATATGCATGTTTGACTATGTGAGATATATGTGGTTGTGTTTGGAGATGATTGCTTACAGCTGTTGCAGTGTAGGAGCTTGAAATAATTAAGTGTCTTTATTGCTTTTGATGGAGAGTTTGAGGAAATTAATGAGGAAATAAGTGTGGATGCTTATAAAATTGAATGTGCCTTATTGGAGACAATAGCTGACATTCCAATGGGGAGTGAATAAAATGAGTGGCTTGAAAGGCTAGGGAATAATTACAGTAACTCATGTTTTTGTAATAGGAAGAAGCATCGGAAGACATGTTATTTCTTCTGTGTAGCTGGCTAAAAAAAAAAAAGTTGCCAAAAGTTTAGGTTTTCTTCTTCATTTGGCAGGAAGTTGGATTTCCATCTTTTGCATCTTAATTATTTAAACATGTAACTGTTCTCTGATGTCACTCAAGTTTTGTTTTTTCTAAACAACAGGTTTAAGTCAGAAATTGCATGTGAAGATCAGTTAATTCCTGGAATTTTCTTCTTTTTCAAAACTGTTCTTTGCAATGCAGATTGTGAGGACGTTGTGCCTGTTCCTTACCCCGTCAGAGCGGAAATGTTCCAGACTCTGTAGAAGTGAGACTTCTTTCAAGTATGAGTCAGGGCTTTTTGTTCAAGGTTTACTCAAAGTAAGTATACTTAGAAGAGTTCTATTCCTCTGTGGTTTAAGAGCATTCTTGAGTGCGCACACACACACACACACATATATATATATGCAAATTTATACACATTCATGTTTGAAGAAATCTGTAATCTTCCCTTGAGTTCTTGTTGCTAGAGCTTATACCTGTGACTATTTGATGTTACAGTTCCTAGCCAGTCTTTTTTATGACCCAACGATTTCTTTTGTTGTGTGTTGTTTAGAATCATTCCTATTCTTCTAGGTATGACAGTAACAGTCTTTTGCCTACTTGGGACTAGATTCCCAAAAAGGATACAAAACCAGAAGAGATCTGTCCTATGTCAGTACTACAGTTTCCAAGTACTTTAAAAGAGCTATAGCAGTTATTGAGGGTAAATAGAAAAATAATGCTTCTTACTCTAAAGAGCAGTCTAACCTTGAAAAATAAATATAATACTGTCATGCTAATGAGTTCAGGAACCAGACGATGCAGTTTGATACACAGGTTACCTCAAGACTTACTTTCACTGTTACATTAAAGGAATTGTGCAGTGTTACGGATATTTTACTGACTACAACTACTGTTTCTCTCAAACAAAATATGTGTAAAGAGATGGAATTTAAAAGATTGGTTTGATATTTTCATGTTGTTTTGTTCCAATATCACTTTAAAAAAAAAAAAAATTAAAACAACCTTTTTTTCCCTCCCAAAACAGGATGCAACAGGAAGTTTTGTGTTGCCCTTCCGTCAAGTAATGTATGCTCCATATCCTACTACACATATAGATGTAGATGTCAATACAGTGAAACAGATGCCCCCTTGTCATGAACACATCTACAACCAACGACGGTATATGAGGTCTGAGCTGACAGCATTTTGGAGAGCTAATTCAGATGAAGAAATGTCTCAGGATTCTATTATCCACACAGATGAGAGCTTCACACCTGATTTGTATGTATTCTGCTCCCACACTTCTTAAAGTTGCTTGATTTGAGATAAGATAGTGAAGTGTACTTTCTAATACAATACAGGAGGATTTTTTGCTTCTAAGAAGGAATTGGTAATTGAAGTTGTTTTGCAGAATTTACCAGTTCTGTCAGTCATTTTGTTGCATTAAGTGTTGCTGAAATTCTGTGATATTTCTGATGGTACTATGCTAATATTATTGCCCGTTTTAAATAGGGATATGCCAGAGCTAAGTGTATTTGATAAAGCTCAATGGCTTTTCTGGGTTTAGCTTATTTCTCCTGAAAGTGCTACCTTTCATGACAGGATTATAATTCACTAAAATTTTTAATGCACTTTGCATTTCTGCCAGATTGTAAATTGTAATGTTATTACTATGCACAATTGCTGGACATTTACTGTCTTTTCATGGCATTATCATGTGTTTGTTTGCGTTTTTTGTTTTTTAGAAATGTTTTTCAAGATATCCTGCATCGAGACACATTAGTGAAAGCCTTCCTGGATCAGGTAGTAATTGCTTTTCTAGAAAAAACAAGAGCTAGAGAACAGTGCTTTGACATCTGGTAACAATTTGTCATGGTGTTGGTTTAACTTTTGCTGTTATGGTACCGTTTTCTTCAAACAATTACAGTTGTTATCCCAATTGACACTGTGGTGATTTTCTGCATACTGCAGAAAGCATCAAGAACTGACCATTTGAAGTGTAGGTTTGGCAACACAAGTGATTAAAAAAAAAGTTTTTGTGTAATTTGTGGTATTAGTATAATACTGAAACTCCTTATTATGTGTGAAAATCAAAGCATATTTTCTATTATTGCACAGTGGTGTTTACATTACTGAAAAAAAAAATACCTGCCAGACTGAAATTCATTTCAGACCTTTTTTAAAGTGAAAATAGTACTTCATCCAAATAGAACTGTAAAACAGATTAATTTATTGCATCTGAACAACAAGCAAAGTTAAGAATGAATCTTCAGTGTGTCTGTAAATCTTCTGCTAATGTGCTTACTGCAGTGTAATTAGGGATGTGTTATATGTGTATATAGTGCTTCTTTTTATTCTACATTCTTAAAGTGATTCTTTAATTTCTACATCTAGCTAATTTTTTCATATAATTTTTAACAGATCTTTCATCTGAAACCTGGCTTGTCTTTAAGGAGTACATTCCTTGCTCAGTTCCTGCTAGTCCTTCATAGAAAAGCTTTAACTTTAATAAAATACATAGAGG
Source organism: Chrysolophus pictus (assembly GCA_037305975.1). NCBI lineage: Eukaryota > Metazoa > Chordata > Aves > Galliformes > Phasianidae > Chrysolophus > Chrysolophus pictus. The sequence continues at coordinate 27,758,661 of CM074614.1, read as the reverse complement.
ATGACACGTAAGTGAGCAGATAATAGAAAGCAGGCTTCAAGAAACTTACTTTGTTCTTTTATACAAAGCTTCTTTTTATTTTCTTGCAGGCAGAAAGGAAAAAAACCTTTTAAATCTCTTCGTAGCTTAAAGATAGATCTCGACCTAACAGCAGAGGGCGATCTTAACATAATAATGGCTTTGGCTGAGAAGATTAAACCTGGTCTACATTCCTTCATCTTTGGAAGGCCGTTCTACATCAGTGTGCAAGAGCGTGATATGCTAATGACGTTTTAAAATTCTCCACTGTTAATGTGTAATATTGCATGGCACTGAGAGCAATCTGTCAGTGTGAACACCAGGCTTGTGACAATCGTTGACCTTATTTACAATGGGTCAGTAGAAACAGAGTAACTGTGCAGTCTGTCTGAAGCAGTCTTGTTAAAGGGAATATCAACATAGTTAGGTGAGCGTGATTTAAATGAATCCATTTTTTTCTGTGTGCTTTTTCAGTAGTAAAAGTAAACATGATCAGAAGTTCCTTTGCTGTATGGGCTCACTAGGTAAATTTGAACATGTTTTGGATAAAGGAAGGTGTTGTCATTTTCTTTCCCCACAGATTTCTTTCAGGTGTGTCAGTTTTTCCCTGTTCAGTACAGAGCCAGTATTTTTAGTGTTTCCATAAAAAAACGACAGATATGTGCTCTGTAATCGGGTAGGTTCGGGAGATTTAAAGAGTTTTTTAACATTCTTTTGTATATGATACAATTCTGAAATATGCCTTCCTTTATCTCCATTTAAAACAAGACTTACTCCTTCATTAGGATTCTTAAAGGTCAGGAACTTGGTTTTCTGCTTTTAGTTGTTTGGGTTTTTTGGTTTGTTGTTTGTTTTTTTTTTTTTTAATGTATTCTACAGTGCTCAGTGCTATTCCTATGAGCAATGTGTTGGCTATTAGCAGCATAAATAGTAGCACCCTGCACGTTGGAATTGGGTCATTATTTAAGCAGCTTTCTGCATGTAAATGCCAACTAGGCTATTCTGTCACAGGCTGTTGAGTCATCCTGCGGTTGAGTGTTCAGTCATCCAGCATAACTGAGCTCTTTCAAAGCACAAAGCAGAAAACTTTGTGTTATTCAACAACGGTTATCAGTCTTTGTGTCTAAACTGCTGCGGCTGCTTTGTCTATTGGCAGTTAGAATAAGGTTCAGATTAAAGTATTAGGCCTTTTCCTAATTTCCCTAAGAACAACAGGGTGATAGCCACGCTGGAAGATAAAGTAATTCTTTTTACACTGCGATTAATATATATATTAATCCTGATAAAGAGATCAGCACAGCTTTGAGCTTGCATGATTAGCATTTTACTAAGTGAATTCAAGCCAGTAATCTTGCCAATCTTACTAGTTCATAGTCAGCAAATATTCAACTTTACTTTGCTTGAAAATAAAAAACTATAGAACTCCAGTAACCGTGAAAGCTGCAGTGTCAAATTAACCAGACCTATTCTTTTACAATTTGGGCAAGTTTGGTATGTTATATTGAGAACAGATTAATCCGCGCTGTGTGGTGATATATTTGTTTCTGGACAAAGCAGAAATGTATTTGTTTCATGTTTTAGTGTAACCGTATAGCTCTGTCTTCATTGTAAAGGAGCTACATGTGTGATTTGAGAAGGTGCTGTTGCCTTGTTGCTTACAATTGTTTGTAACATTCCTTCACTGTAACAGAAATATGTTTCTGTTTTCAGGATAGCTGTCCAGCATCTCTTTTATGCAATGAGTTAGTTAGTAACTCAGACTTTCAATTTGTCCTGAAATATCCAGTATTCATTTCTGGAAAGGAAAGCCGTCTTTGTGTTTGTTTGTTTGTTTGTTTGTTTGTTTGTTTGTTTTTATATGTCCAGAGTTCCTTTTTGTTTCCTGAAAAAGAAAAATTTACAACTAAATACTTAAAGCTTTGAAAAGAATTCAGCCACAGCCGGGTGCCATTTTCTGTGAATAAAAATCAGCCGTGTTATGTTACCTTGGTTACAGCACGTGGCCCTTTTTGTGCTATACATGTATGTTGGAGTCCTGCAATACAAGCTCAGTGTTTCACCCAAAGAACTTATCAGAAATATGATGACTTCGGTTATTTGTACTGATGTTCTTTTTGCCTTACTAACACTGTAATTTACCTTTGTGTTTTCAGCCAGTTTATCCATTATAAAAGTTTATCCATTATGATAAGTTTTTACTGTGTTGCCTAAGGTTGTGAAAAATAATGTCATGAACTCTTCTCAAAATTCTAATACAGAAGTTGTGTTTGAAGACTAAAGAACTTCAAGTGTGATGCTGAATCTAATCACTTCAGCTTCATAGGCATTAGAAACTTCACACCGACACTACTAACAGTAGGATTCTGATTATGCTGCCACTTTGAAATGACTAAAAGCTGGAAATGTATCAGTTGCTACCTTTATTGCACAACTGTCACCAGTGCAGAATGTATAGTGAAGTAAGTTATTAAATGCATCTGCATGCTGTGTTGTAAATCTTGCTCAGGAAAAATACTATTCTAATAGAATTTATGCCAATTTTTTTATTTTAATTTCTGCTGTGTTTTTTTTTTTTCTTAATAGAATGTATCTGATGGGATCATGATTATTTATCATTTGAAATAAAGAAGAAACTTTTTCTTGTTAAAATAAAAATACCTGTATTCTGAGATGGTGAGATACAGGCTCTCATTGACAGTCAGTCATATGTTGCTAACTTGGTGTCTGACTGTACTACTTTTAAAATGACAAGCTTCTAAAAGTCCCCAAATTTAGTTTCTCTGTTTCTGTTAAGGAGTCATTAATTTCCACCAGAGTGACATAGTGGGCCTCTGTTGTCCATAAGTAAGAATTTAGCCTCAGCTTTTGAAAAGTTTTAATCCCATATCTTAACATTTATATGTGTTTTTAGTTCACTTGTATCAGTGATTAAATCAGTGAATATCTTTTGCCAATGTTCTGATTCCTTACATCCTACAGCAACTTTTTGGTTCCAGTTGGAATTGCTTGCAGACTTATAAAGGGTCAGTGGAAAGAGAAATCCCTACCAATTTTTTTTTTTTTTTTTTTTTTGGGGGGGGGGGGGTGTAAGGAAGTTCAGCATGAAATGGCCACAACTTTTCCCACCTTCTAGGTGTTCACATACTTTGTAGAGGAGATAAAGGAAGGTCTCTGACAGTTGGAAAAGCAACAGTTTTTTCTGGGTCAATTGTAGGTTGCTCAGTTTTGCTCAGGCGTCTGGGAATATCATGGTATGTGTCCTCCTAGAGCAGCTGTCTGATCCTATGGAACACCAGGGGCTTATCCTTTTCAACATCCCTATGCTTTGCCCAGAGAGATGAGTTATTGCACCTTGTCAGTTTTGAGGTGACTGCAAAATGGAGGAGACCAGAGTGACCTGGGCTGGTGGGAGGAAAGCGCAGGGATCCCCATGCCACTGGACGGCAGCATTGTGCAGTCCTGAGCAGGCAGAGCCCCAGCAGCAACACAGGGGCTGTGGCAGCTCTGGGGCCTTGTGCAGCGAGCTGAGCAGGGATAGAGGCTGCAGTAAAGGGAAAGCTTTCCCCATCTGGAGAATAGGGTCCGTGGGAGGTGGCGTCATCTCCCTCCTTGTAGGTTTCCAGCCTTATAGTATAAGGCCCTGACCCACCTTTGAACCTGCTGTGAACATGAATGGGCTGGATTGGAGGCTTCTTGATGTCTCTGCTGCTCCAAATTTTCATGTGGTGCTATGGTCCTACAGAAGGGCAACAGTCAACTGGAATGACTGATATGGGCAGACACTGGAGGCTGGTGGTTTCGGCCCTCTGCTCAAACCAGAAAAACTGTCATCAAAGCTGTTCATAGCACTCCAGTTTTGAGTATCTCCAACATTGCTGGTAAATATGGGGCTAAACAAACTACTCTGGGAACATGGATGTGTAAAATCTTGAAGGTTCACCAATGGAACTGCTGGAACTCAAATATATGAACCAAAGGAGGAAGAGGTATCAGAAGCACAGTATCCTTTGGGTCTAACACATGTTGCAGTTAATGGCATCATGCCTCTTACTTGAAACTTGTGGAGTAATCTGTACTTCGTGTAGAAACAGCTATCTGCAGCAAAAGAAGAAAGATGTTTACGAGAGTAGAATGTAAACATGTAAGCAAGGGCAGATAAATGTAAGCTGTAGACAATGAGATAAAGTCATGAAAGATTTTTGACTAAGTTTCAAAGTAAAGTTTGATGCCTTGGTATGTTAAAGGTAAATGTCTGAAGCTTGATCTCAAGTATCCAATAATAAGCTAAAATGTTTGAGACCATTCAACAGCCAAAAGCTCCCTTATTTGGAATTCAGTCCCAGTTTCTCTTCCATTTAGAAAATTGTCTCATCGTAGTAAGAGTAGTCTTTTCCATCTTCAATTAAACATGATTAACGTTTGCCAAACTTGATTTTTAGTAGAAGCAGAAACATAAGAAATTACAGGTCAGGGAATACTGAAATTTGGTACTGCAACCAGCAATTAATTTGTTTCTGCCAAATGTTCAGTAGTGCCAGTAGTGCAATGAGCCTTCCTCATTCATTTGTAGGGGGATGTATATGGGAGAGTTTGTCCTTACTGAGACTTGTGTCTGTTTTCCAGCTGCCTATTTGCCAGAGGTTAATCCCACATTGCATTGAGGTCTGCTGTGACAGCAGTATTTGGAAATAATTTCTGATAACCTGGATTCTGGAGTAAGGACACTCTGGCCTTCAGATTTCTTTACTAGCCAAGGGCAGCTGTGCAGATTATCAAGGACCTGGGCAATAAGTAATGAGTGATTAACTTCATACTGTGTTTTGGCAGGCAATTGGACACTGGCAAGCTGAAGAAAATGTTGGGTTCAGTCTGCTGTTCACACAGTTATTGCCAAGGTTCGACACTTTCCCAGCAGGCTGGAGACTCAAGATGCAAACTGATGCAAGCTAGATGCAAGTTGATTAAGAAGTTTATTAATTAATGATCACACTAGAAAGAAATCAGTAGAACAGCAAAATTATCAATGATCTTTGCAATCAGATATACCAGCTTGCAATTATGTTAGAGGTGCCACTACAAAGCTGTGGATTTACAGGTTTAAAGTCCAGTGAAAGACATAACTACATAATCACAGCTGGATAACACTCCTATTAGTAGGGAGGTGCAAATGTGTTTCCTCTCCCCAAGCTCTGATGGACACACAGACCTGAAGGCTGACACCAACCAAAGCCCCTTAGCACAAGGAGCTTTACAGCCCATATTGCACCATGGTGGCTCTGTGCAAGGTGAGCTGGATCTCAGAGCCTTTCACAACCCTCACTTTCTCTCTTGCTGACAAAAGGGCAGATATGTTTCTGAATGATATTTATGATAGTCACTGCCCATGGGACAGTGGAACGTGGAGTTGTAATTGCAGCTATCTGCACTTCAGGTAAAGTTTTCACATAGATATGAAACATACAGATAGAATTTAAGCTACTACTAAGATGACAAGAATATAATAACATATTCTTATCACCTTTCTGATAATGCATTAAAGGGGAAAACAATGCCCATTCAACACCATTATGTTTCTGAGTGACTGTTTTCAAACAAATCACCCTGTTTTCATTCCCATCTGTTCATATTTCTGCATATTTCTTTGTCCATCTTTGAACAAACCTCCCACTCTGCCATATGTGGATAGAAATGCTTGTTCGGTCTTCTGGATGTGATGGCATCGTCATCTGTTTAGTTAATCTCAAAGAAATGTCAGCTTATTAATGTGCTTAATGCGGAAAAAGATGGATGACTCTACATGACTCACTTTAAACATCAGTGTCAAAATACATCTTTTTGTTAGGTTTTGTTCTTGGGTTTTGTAATTTAGAATGTGTGCGCATAAAAAACCACATAGAGCTTGGAACGGATGGCTGTGTTGGTGGAGTCTGCATTGCAAGCTCCCACACTTTGATTTTATTCTGCCCTCTCCACTGGTGATTTTATTTGAGAGTGCAAATTCACAAACTGAATACCAGAAGTGCCTTTCATTTGGCTCGAAACTTTTGGTTTTTGTTCCCACTGTTTTGCTAATTTCTGATGCTTAGTCATGACACATATTACAAAACAAGTGCATTGGGACAGAGGCCAGAAGAATGGCTCTTTTCCAGAAGATAATATTTGTGTGCTGCAGCAGTGCTGAGGCTTGCCTCTAGCTGCCAAGAGCTACCAGTGTGCTGCCGAAGCCACGGGCTAAAATCATAGAAACTTGACAACAACAGTTTTGAAGCAGAGCTCATTGCTCATTCTGGACAGCCACTGGGGCAGTCAGTCCCTGTCCCTACAGGAGACAGTGGTGGTATCTGAGCCTCCTGCACCAGCATTTACTCCTGGCAAAGACAGGAGTGAAGTAGGATGTAGAATGTGACTGAGTCTTAGGAGCATGAGATATCACAGAGACAAAGACCAGTGGGGGCTGAGAGGTCCTCCTGTGGGCAGGGGAGCCTTCTCAGGACTTTGCAACAGTTTGAGTGAAGAAGAATTAAGTAATTTTTATGAGTCCGTTTGTCTGAAATGCAAAGAGCCTGACTGTGCAGAGACTGAAAACATTTCTTTTTTCAGACCAAAACAGTGGAGCTGTGCTTTGCTGAAGCACAAACTAGTGTTTCTCTGCTGTACCATGAAGGAACAATTATTCAGGCTGTGAAAGGGCCAGGGATGCTGGGATCCCCGTGCCATCCCCTTCCTGACAGCTTACAGACACCTCCTGTCCTCAGTAGGCAGCTGCAAGCAGGGGAGACTGTGGATGAGCTGCTCTCTCTGCTGAGGGGATATTCTGAAGAAGAAGCAGGAAAGAATGGTGCACTGACAAAGCAAGAATATGAGCCAGCGGATGTGTTCATAGGGCACAGAGTAGCCTTAGAGTATGGGCACACCTGGTGTTTGCTATGTCCTGTTAGTGCTTGGTGAAGTGTTCTGGGTTGGCTTCACAGAGCAAAATGTGGTGAAGACCACGCCATTTGTGCTTCAACCATTTACACTTCGGATAAACTTCGGTTATACCCCAAACACTGACTGCTCACTAGCAGTTGGAGTGCATCTTTCTATTCAGCTTAGGGTGATTCAGTCGATTTTATGCTGTTCTTTAGGTGAAGCAAATGACGGTGAGGAGGGATGGAAAATCAGGGAACAGTGTTAGGGGGGCACTCCAAGTGTGGGCTGAAACACTGCTGCAATGCACCCCTGACCAAGCAGCTGAGCACAAGCAATGTGCACGAATGCACAGAAGAAACTAAAAGAAGAAGATTAATAGGAAGGAGAAAATGGGAAAAGAAATGGCGTGAAAGGAAAGGACAGGCCCTCCACAAAGCTCCCAGAGAAGAGAAAGGAACAGACATTTATGTTCAAAGGTAGCAAGGAACGGGGCAGAAATGAATATGAACACAGATCTTTGCCTCATGAACACACTGGAATTTTCATCAGTAAAGCACTTACGAATGTGGGAAATCAAATAGGTATTAGAATGACCATATTTATGTGTCTCTCATTTTTTCCCTACATCTGTTTTGGATTACTGTTCTTAGGTCCTTAGAGGTAGAAGTTGGCTGAAATGCACTTGTGCAGCTCCTTCCCTTCCCTCTCCCTCCTGACAGCTAATCACTGAATGCAGGCTACATTTTTACTTACAGTAGAAAACTGATGCATCAAAAAAGCAGCAGAAACAAGCCTCAGCAAATATTTCTGCACATGCTTTATAATGAGAAGAATTTTTAAAATGATTGTAGTGTATCCAAATGCCTGTAAAGACACATCAGAGACTGAAAAACACTTTCTAGTATTGGCTATGGTATGATCTCCTGAAAAAACTTAGTATTTTTAAGTTTTAACTATGTATTTGAAACAGACATTCTGTTCATTGCTATAGGTTCCCATCAGTTTCCAGCACAGCCTGATTTAATTCCACTTCCACTTGGCTTTACATGGTTCCTCTCCAAGGGTGTGTGTGCTGCAGCATCTCCAGTTTTCAGAAATTTGGCTTCTCATAAGAAAGCTTCTGCATTACAAGGAAGCAAAGCATCTTGGAGCCATCTCATACTTGCTTGTGGGCAAAAATTGTGGAATGCTGAGTATTCTGCATTTCAAATCTCTCCAATGGAGAAAAATAAAGCCATTGTTATAAACAGCACTGCTATTTTTTCCCCAACAGAAGCAAGACCTATCTGTTTTTCGCACTGTTTGAGACCATGTCTATAAAGTTGACCCCTGCAGAAGGTAGACTGTCTTTCAATACCTTCAGGACACAGGCTTCAGAACCAGGATACTTCCAGCACTTGAAATCTGCTTGGCTTGGGAATGGGGAAAAGCTGTAGGTAAGGGGAGAGAAGAGAATCAGTGACAAGATCTATGTGTTTCCACCATCTCTGAGTCACAAGAGACCTAAATGCTCTCTACCACAAGCTGAGGGGGCTTTCCCTATAGCATGTCAGCATCCTTGGGTTCCTGCCTGGTGTAATGAGCATATCTGAGAAGTCAGTTCCAGCGATCTGGGTGGCATGGGTTTCAGACGGCTCCTCTGATACACTGAGTCGTTAGCCTTACTTTTCTTAAGAGTTTGCTCTGATGAGTACAAATAACTCTATATGCAGGTGGCTGCAGAGATAAAACTGATGAGATTAATTCCTTGTTGGTTAGTGTTAAGTGAACTTGGCCTCTTGAAGCCAACTAGAGACAATCCGAAGGAGGCATTATTCAACTTCTTTTGTGTTGCTTTAGTAAATTGTCTGAAGGAGATATTTCAATTGCTGTTAACTTTCCTTGGGACTGTTTAATAACTTCTCCTAGTTCAGATATAACTTTAATAGTCAACCAACAACAGCACTGATCACCTCAACACCCAAAACAAACAAAGAAGCCCTGCAATATTTATGTGACACTGATCTTTATTCATCTGCTAGGGTTGACAAACCAGCCTCATGAGGAGACAATGCCCTCTTGTCCTTGTCCTAGATTTGCAGCCCTTGCAATCAAACCTCTCCACCAAGCACAGAGTCTGACTGGGTACAGTGTCACACAACTTACACAGTCCTTCTTCACTCTCACCAATGCAAAGCATGTGTTTCTGATACCCAGTTTTCCTGCTCCAGTTTTGGCTACAGTGGTTTTCAGGAGGGAGGGGAAGTAAAGCAAAAAGTAACAGGGCTGTTACCTTTCTGGAGATCTGTCATTTAGCTAATACGCTTTAGGACACCAAGATGAGAACTGTAAGACAACTCAACAGTATGTGTGAAGCAATTGCTGGGGGAGAAGGGTAAGAAATGCAGCAGAATTCTGTTTTTTTGAGTGATTCTGTTGCCTGGATATGCAACTAAGAAAAACAAATAAACAAATCTTTTCAAAAGCAATTATGGTTGAGATTACTATCTATCTCCTTCATTGACTATACTGGATGCACCCAGCTATAAAAATTGTAATGGAATTATCTTCTCTAGACTTCTTACTGTTTCATTTCAAAGCTCGCAAAGGCATTTTGATTCTCTATGTTATTTGGCTTCAGACAAGGAGGATTATGGCCTGTAGATGTGGCAGCCTTACCTGTTGAAAAGACAAAATGATAAACTGAAATTTCTTTGTTTTTTAATCTCAGGCACTCTGAGTCCTTGTATGCTGCTGCATATCATTTACTGTACTCTTGGACCCCATCAAGATACAACATCTACAGAACTAGCTGGGCTACAGCAGTCCTAATAGAATCAAGTAATTCATGAAACTTCTGTAATAGATATAATATCAGAAACACATACACGCTTACCTGGAAAATATACCAAGAAAACTGAAGTAAAATGAGTGAACTGCAATATTTTCACATGTAGATTCAGCTCTTGTTTTGATTCCTTCACCTCCATGGATGGTGGAGTTGGGATTTCACAGGTGAACAGATATCACTTTTGGGGCATTTCAGATATCTCTTCTGCCTTTTTACTTTAAAGGTACCTGTTAAGAATGTTTTGTTGTGTTCTGAGTGCTGACTCACCTCAGGTTTGTGTCTTCATGATGCAGTGAGGACCTCACTGAATTCACTGAATGCATTTCTCTGTGGTCTCAGCAGATTCAGGGAGGCTTAGGGGATGCATGAATCTGAAAAACAAAGTGGAACTTGGTCAGAAGAAACAGCAGTCCTATGTCGACTTACTAGAGAATAAAGCTGTGACAATGACAGGTACAGAAATATGTTGCAATGGTTAAACTTATATAAAAGGTTCTTTGGCTGTCTGAGTATGGATGACATTGGTAATTTAGTCACCCTGAGACCAAATGAAAGTATCTGGACAGGACTTCACACACAGGTCTGTACAATTTTGTTAGAGTTATACCAACAAGATTTCTGCATGCAGACAGAGCCCGCTTAGATGAAATTCATTTCATTTATTCAAACCTCTCTGCTTTTCCTGAACTAATTGTATGTCCTGGATAAATTGCACCACTGCAGACTAGCTCTGCGTTTGGAAATGCACTCACCATCCCCATCTGCTACTCCCTTGCACCAGCTGGAACACAACGTCTTAAGTTTTGATGGATTGGCCCACACTTCAGTCAGGGTGATGATGGAGTGTGCTGCTACCTGCTCTTTAATAATAACTGCATCATATTTTATCTGCAGGCATTAAATTGGTGCTCTAAGAGACAGGATTGTTATTAAGTTAGCAACTTAATTAAAAAAAGGAAGTCATGTGCTTTAAGATGAGAATTCAGACAAAGAGTGCTGCTTGTATTATCAGGTGAGTCCTTGATGTTGCCTGAAGGAGACAATCACTTTGGAAAATGTAAGACCCACGGCATAACTTTGGATCTGCATTTGCTGGTTTCCTTTAACTGCCGAGGGAGCATCTTGTACCTTTTTGAAGGTGGTATTGGTTCCTAGTCTGTCTTTAACAGCTGTGGTAGGAAGAGCTGCAAAATTTGTGAGATTCTGGTGCTTTTTCCACATGTGCAGTGAGGGAGCACCGCCTAGTCTGAGTCCTTCTTTGGGGCACTGGCCTGCTCTTCTTGATGCTCAGCATTCAAGTGAGGGTCTCTCACTAACCTGGCATTTGGCCCATGCTTCAACCCCTACAGTCTTGTGTGGAAGGCAGGCAATTGTGCTACCTTTAGATAAGAGAATTAATTAAAAGTCTGTTAACTTCATTTTTTTTCTTAAAAGGGAGCACTACTTTTTTTTGTCCCTTTGTTTTGTTTATTAAAAAAAAAAAAAAGAAGAAGAAGAAAGACTCTTAGCTCTGTGATCAGTCTTGCCATAGTGTTCTGAATTGTAATGTAAACTACTTAGTGTTCTGATTTTCTTGAGCCCTCAGAGAACGATTTTCAAAAGTATATTGCATTTAGGTGCATTTTACAAGATGTACATGTCAAAAGTGTCTTTCCAAAGATGGAATAGTCTTCTTAATTCATAGTAACATTCAAAATAACAGAATTTCATCCTCTAACTATTTTACCAGCTAGTACTACTGCACTCAGCACATAAGCTAATTGTATGCTGCATGGAGCTTCTATAACCACTTCTCTCCCAGTTCTCCATCTGGAAAGTAGGTCTTAATAGCACATCTGGGAGTTTAATCTCAGGAGAAACAGACCTGAATAGCCAAGTGCCCTTGTCTCCTACCTCTCATTTATATAAAGGCTTCTTAAATTGGAGTACCTCTTTTCCTGACAAAATAACCTAGATCCAAAACAATTAGAGCCTTGAAAGCTTTGTATTTTCCCCATAGGCTCTCTGGCAGCCAGTTCAGCTGCCTGAGCAGCACCATAATGCTCTCCTGTCATAAAGTCCCACTTAATAAGTAGGCTGCTAGGTTCCAAATTAGATTTGGCATTCAAGTGGTGTCATTAAATAGAAGAAGAGATCAGAGTCAGACAGGGAATAAGCCAGATTGAAACTGAAATAACAATAATGGACATCTTTTCTCCTTGCCTATACATCTTTCTGAACAGTGCTAAGGTCCTGTGTCAACACTCAACAGATGAGATTAAATGCCAAGCAGTAATATTTATTGTGTGTATGCGAATCTTTTAAAGTGTATGTTTATAACCAAACTGTATTGATGCATTATAATACGTCCAAGAGATACCACAAACTTTTCTGCATTTCATATAGATGCAAGCTGTTGACCTGTGTTTGGATACAAAGCATTGATTCATTGATAGCCTTCATTCAAAATGTGCTTAAAATATTCAGAATACTGAAAATCTGCACAATTTCCATTTATTTCCTTCTTTTCTAGGGTATTTGCCCCATAATGACATACCAGGATTATACAGGATGGAGTTACTGGGTTTTGCATGAAACAGTTCATGGTGGATTTGGAAAAGGGGATAACCTCTATTAAACACTGGTATTATTGGAAACTTGGGCATATGGGGCAAATTGCAGGATATTGCACATGGTCCTTTGACGGTTAGCTTTAAGGTGGAGGAAGGATCATTGTAGTTCTGGTAGAAGTGGAGAGAAACATCTAAGAGCAGGGGAAACACATGAGGAGAAAACTAAGAGAAAGACCTACTAGCAGCCACTTAGGCTGCTTTCACTTGGGAGTGTACTTTAAGTGGTATTTGTACACCAGGACAGAGCCAGGCTGGATTCCAATGATGATCAGTGTTCCTCTTACTGGCTTTCCATATCACTATAGCTCTGTCTTTCCCCTCTATATCCCGAGAAGGCCACTTTTTTTTACCATTTCCTATTGTAGCAAATGCTGGTAGGTAGCCTGTGCCTAGGTAAAAACATCAGCTTGGCAGATGTTATCCAGAGGTCTCTTTTCCTCCTCTTCCAAAAAGGCTGTTGTGCATTATATCTTCTCACACAGTGTTGCCAGCAAAGGCTGCAAGAGGGATCGAATTCCCAGGGATCATTGCTGAAAGCTGCTTTTGGACATGACATTGTTTGTAACTTGACTTGAGTGGTTAAAACCAAAATCTTCAATCAAATAGTTCTTAATGGAGCAGGAAACTGAACCAGTATGTACTTCATGGATCTGCCAGAGTGCCTTTCAAGTTATGTTAGTGTTACAGCAATCCCAGGAGGAGATAGAATTTTGCCACTTGTTCCAGGGAAATGCTGAATTATTTCTGCTGTTTACCATCAAGCAATCTTAACCATTTAGGTGGTCACATTACCTGAAAAGCCTTGTCATCTGAAAGCCAACTTCTGTGTCCTCCATCAGCTTCTGGTACAAGCTTGACAGTTTACTCCTACAATGAAATTGTGTATCCTGTCATAGAGTGGAAAGGGAGAGGCAGCAAGGATTTAAAAAAAATAAAAGTTTTGTCAAAATACAGTGAGATTATGACACTTTTTCATGCACACATTTCTGGCAAATCAATCTTACAGAGACACTGCAATTTTAAGAACAGAGCTAAGCTCAGAGAACAGCTTGAATACAAGCATTGTCCTGAGGAGAGGCTTGAGCAGTGTTTGAGTCAGAGGATACGGTAATTGGATTTTGCTGTTTACTTTTTCCTGGGCTGGAACAGCAAACAATAATCTTAAAAGGACAAAGGGCACTGAGTTCCACTCCTGATCAACTCTGCATGAGTTTATAACATCTACACTGCAAGCAGTGAAAGATTTTCTTAGTTAGCTGCAAAGATTGGGAAAAATTTGTTTCCATGTACTTCAAGACAAAATCTGAAAGAGTTATTAGCACGAAGATTGCATTTTGCTCTGAGAGTTGTATAAAGGCTTTCCTAATGCAGAGGCAAGGCGAATAATTTGGTCACATGTTGCCTTTTCCCTCAAGGTACTGCATTTCTTGCTTAATTTTAGAATCACTCACACTGCTTAGATAACACCAAAGTGGCAGAAACACTCAGAGCTCTGATCTGCTGCCTGCTGCCAGCAACAGGCCTGGAGAAGTGGCGAGCAAGCAGTTTCTTGTATGCACCGAAATGTGGTACCATGGGGAGTCCACCAAATGTTCCTGATGCTGCCATTCAGCTCCTGAAAACAAACTGCTGTACAGATAACAAAAATTATCTGGAGAGTCAGTGGGAGGAATAGCTGTTTTTCTGAGTCACTGAAACAGAAAATGTTCTTTTGACAGGATCACCACCACCTGCAATCAACATCAACAAAAAGGGTTTCCTGCCCCAATGAAGCTGCTGTGCAGCCATCCAGTTGCTTTTCTCAGAGTTCTCTCATTGCCCCTGTTTGTGTCGTCCCTCTGACCTGATGTGTGAACCAGGAGCTCTGACAGCAGGCAGGAGCCATTGCCCTGGAGCTGGTGGTAGATGCTCTGTGTGGCACCTCTGAGAGTGTCAAAGCTGCCTTTGCATCTCTATAGTCACTGCTGCTGCTTGCCACCACAGCACACATGCTGGAGCAGCGCCAGACTGCTGGATGTCTTAGATGATCACTGTGGTCCTTTTCAATCCAGACCATTCTATGATTCTATGATTCTAAATTACACGTGTAAATATAAAGTGAGCCAACGTGTGGAAAAGTTGATTCTGTGTCTGCACTCCTGACATGAGGTCACTTTGAAATTCCCCCATCCAAACCACATTCTTTACCAGAACATAACAGTGGGAGATTTCTAGGCTGTCACGCTTTAGTGTAAGTGGAAATAAGGCCTAGCGGATCAATTCCTAAAAGTAAGAGGGAGATACACTCTTGTGGTATTTCTGATTAATGCCTATAGTTTCAATGTATATTCACCATATTAAAAGAAAAAAAAGCAGCAACATCTGAGTGCAGAGATTTTTGAGTAAATTATTTAGACTTCCTATTAAAAACATTTATAGCATCTGGAAGCCTATTAGACAGACTTCCATATTAAAAAAAAAAATAAAAATAGAAACACTACATCCAGTTTTTACATAGGAAATTTATAATCAAATGTGTATGGTGGGAAGGATAAACTATTTGTCCCACATAAGTGGGAGTGGATGTTTGTTCAAGGTAATTTAATAGCTCATATTTAGAGACTAGGATCCAAAACCTTTTGGAATAATTACTTCTCTAGAGAGATGCATGAATTTCTCTGGCATTCTTTTTCCTCTCCCATCCCAGTACACCTTTGTGAGCCCTCACTGTATTCACTCAGGTAACTGTTGGAGAAGCAACCATGCTACACTCATGCCATGCACAGGATTTAAAAGGCAATATGAAATATTATATATCCTATATATCCTATCCTATATGTCCTATATATCCTAAAAATTATAATATCCTATGGAAGAGCATAACTGTGGTGAATTTTTCTATATGGCAGATGGCCTTTATTGTCTATTAATTTGGGGCTAACTCATAATTTAGTACTGGGCACCATGTGTGGGACATTTGTACTGTGAAAAATGAAGAGCTGTTGCAATCACAATTCTGTTGCGATGGATGTGGACTTGAATGATCTTACGGGCTGCCAACAAATGGTGAAGTAAATGAGGACAGGGAGACAAAATTATGTACAAAGTTTATTTAATCTTGCATGAATTGTGGCTGTAACCTATTCAGAATTTCATTGATTGGTTCCTTGCTACATTGATTCTTTGTTTTCAATTTCTCTGCAATACCAACTTTTAATAGATGGGGGAGAGGAGAAAAGTCATTCTGGAGGGAAAGCTCTTTTAAAGGCAACTGTACAGAAATGCTCTATAGATACCAAAGTTACAATGTGTTCTCTTCCTTTGTCAAGAAATTCTGCTGCATACACACTTCTGAACAGTGAGCCAAAACTGGTGAATGGTAGGCATGTTTTTAAAAGGTACTTTGCTGTTATGTCTGCCCCTGCCTTTGCCATTCCACAAGGCATCTTTGGTATACTGAATGCCATTTTAAAAACTGGGATGGGGGGAAAAAAAAAGACTTAAAATGTGTTTTTTTTTTTTTTTTTAGTTTAATTTATAAGACAGCATCCAAACAGAATATATCTGTTAACAGCTAAGTTGCACATTACTGGCTATATGCTCAGTAGGATGGCATAGTTCTGTTTTCAGAAAAGCTTTGTGATTTATGATTAGTAATAAGGGCAGTCCAAAAATATGCAGAATTGGGTGTTGGTAAATGCAAGCACATACTTCAAAAGCAGACTGAATTGTTGAAGCTGCAGTTCTAAGATGCTCCTTTCATTACACTGTTTTGAAGCTTCACATGCCTACAGCACCTGGCATAAGAGCCTGCTGTAACCCACTTCAGTCCAAAATCAGCCTGACTGAACTGACATTGATGGTGGTTGACCTAAATGAAGAGATTTATATTTTTCAGTGGAATGGAGTCAGCTTTGAGGTGTTAAATATCACCAAATGGAGGCATCCAACTGCTGTGGACAGTAACTTCTTAAGCAGCTCTGGCTGATTCTGCCAGTCAGAACCTAGTGATGGCTTGTTCACCTTGATTTAAGTTGGTTCTGAGCCTTTGACCTAGAACTAAATAATTTTGATTTAGAAAGAAATAAAAATGACCTACCTGTTTAGATCAAGTTTAACAAAGCCATGGTTTATTGTAGACTTCAAAACTATAGCTTGACAGAGGAAGGGAGATTAAGCAAGCTCTAATTGTATACTGTTTTCCCAGTTAAACAGTTTTCTGATCAGTTTTGATTACATCCATATTTCCACTCTTCTCTTTGTTCCCAAATCAAATTCTATTTTGCTAGGTTGTTTTATGAGATTGGTTAAGGAATACCAATCTCAAAACCAAAGTTGTTTCAGCAGCTTCTGTGCAAATATATATCAGACTAGACAGAATGATGTGCACAAACTTGGAGGTCCAAGGAATTAGTACAGATTTAGTCATATCAGGCACCAAAAGTCCATACAAAGAAAGGCAGTGGAAGACTCTTGTAAGCTCCACTTGGAAGATCCTGGTTATTTAAGAGCATCTAAGCACAGGCACACCCAACACTGAACAGAACAACCCCATCAGAGACTGTTGTCACTATTTTAAACTGTTAGTAAGTGAAACAAGAATTTTCTGCTGGGAAGAACAAGAGGGCATTGACCTGCCCTCCTTGCCTAAGCTAATCTCCAGTTACTCTAACAAAGCAAGACCCTGTGCAAGCTTCTATGCCTTTTGCAAACTGCTACCTGTCGGTGGTGATAGAGCCTTTCAGCTCTGTGTGAGCCCAAAGTAGGGCTGTGAGGCTGCAACTCTGCAGGCTGCCTCAGGATGTTGAGCTATTTGTGTGTGCCTACAGCAGCTGCGAGTAATGGGAAAAAAAAAAAACAAAAAACAAAAAACCAAACCAACATGAAAATGTACACTGTGTCCAGGCTGAAAGTGTAATAAAAATGTCTTTTCGCTCTATACAATGCTAGCTGCAGTAAAGTAGTACCATCAGATGAAAATAAGTTTTATTGTTGCTAATAGGTAACTAAACATGTCCCTCTGTTCCATGTTCATGATTTTCATTTTCTAAATATTGATATATTCCTATAGAAACCTTCCTGCTTCTTTCCTTTACCAGAAGGTACTATGTCGAAGAAAGCTATGTCTGCACCCAATCACGCTTTGTAGGAACACTTCGGCTGTTTTTGGACCTCACCCGCAAAGTAGTCACCTGCTGGAGATATCTTTCTGCAGAGGAAAACACATAGTTTGCATGAGACTTACCAGACATCTCCCATCCAACTGATATTGGGCAAGCATCTGGTGTGACCTCCAGTCATTTTGGTGCGAGAAGAGGAGCTCCTCAGCCCAATGTTCTCTCTTCTTTCTTTGCAGACTAAGGGCTATTTCCTCCAAGTGCATGTCCTTTAAAGAAGAGAATAGTGGAAAAACAAGGCAGAAATTAACTTTGAAAGGAATGATTACTATAGCACTGTGATCTGCCTCATCTGTGTTCTCTGCTCTGGTTTCCTAGCAGTGGAGGATAAACAGCAGATCTCAACCATTTGATGCTGAATTAAATTGCATTTCTGTTTGTTCATACTGAGAACAATTAATCTGAAAACCTGCTCATTTATTACATGAGCTGTTCATTTGGCATGGTAGGAAGAGGAAGGGCCTCTGGCTTCAGCATCTTTGGTGTATGTGCTTAGAGCAACATGGCATTTATGACCAAATTGACACCTGCTTAGCCTCTGTTGGAGCAAACTGACTGATGCGGGTGGCTGCTGGCTTCTCTCCCAGCAGCAGAAGAGCACTGATGAGATGTCTGTGGGGCTGTGTTCCAGTAGAGAATCGGACTGCTGTGAAAGAGCAGCTGGCATCTTCAGCCCCTTCACCTATTGCT
The DNA here is from genome assembly GCA_037305975.1 of Chrysolophus pictus. NCBI lineage: Eukaryota > Metazoa > Chordata > Aves > Galliformes > Phasianidae > Chrysolophus > Chrysolophus pictus. Next base: position 27,740,443 of record CM074614.1, on the reverse strand, counting down.
CTAGCTGGAGCCTATTGATACCTCCAGCCATTTGTGATGATTAGAAATGAACAAGAGTGTCATGGGCTGAGGTTCAGCAGAAGAACTCTGCTTGTTGCTTGTTCTTTTTGGTCTCTGGTTTGTCACCATCACAAACTTGATGCGCGACCTCAAGGCACAACACTGACAGCGGCATGCTGGGTGCAGCTCCTTTCCCCATCTCCTCTTTCTGCACGGGGCAGCCCGGGCCAGGTGCGATGATGAGAGACCCTCCATCCTCTGCCATCACATCCTCTGCCACAGGCTGTGCCCAGCTGCAGAGTCGTGGCTTCCCAATGGAGACAATCACCGCTGCGGCTGCAAAAGTGGGTTTAGCAGAAGGTCAGCCGGCCCCGCGAATCCCAGGGATCAGATAAACCAAACGGCCTGGAGGAGTACCACGATTTATCTTATCCTGCTGCCTCAAGGGAGGAGACTGCGGTCTGCAGCCCACGCCGCTGCGGTTAAACCCACAGCACCCCGCAGCACAAACCAACAGCTCCGGCGTTACCAGGAGCCCCGCGGGAAGGCTTCGGGGCCTCAGACGACCCCGCCTCATCACCCACCCCACCGCGCCGCTCGTGGCCCGAGCTGAGGTAAGCCCGTCGCGAAGTTTCGCTCCGCCCCGCGCGGGATCGGAGACGGGACGCGGAGCAGCCCGGGTGGGACGGCGCCGAAAGCGGGAGGTCAGCGCCGCCATTTCGGCACCCGCGCGGCCGCCCCGCACCCGACAGAGGGCGGGCTCCGGCGGGCGCCCAGCCGATCGTGTGGGGCCGCGCGGCGGGAGCCGAGCCGGGCAGGGCGCGGGGTAGCGGCTCGGCGGAACCGGCGGCAGCGGGGAAGCCGCGCGTAGCCGCGCTGAGGCGTCGCGTCCCGCCTCCGCTGTGGAGCGCTGCGTGGCAGGCACCTGGAGAGGCGGAGGTAAGGCGGTAAGCCCCGCTCCCCGTTCCCTCCAACTTCCGCGGAGCGAACGGTTCGGTCCGAACCGAGGAGCCCCCTCCGGCCGGGCCGCCGTTCGGGAGCCGTAGGGCGAGCTGGCCGTTCGGTTCGCCCTCCCCAAGGCTGCGTCTCCGCGTGCTCTCCCGCGCAGCCTGAGGGCTCGGGAGCCCGGAGCGGGGCTCGGAGCTGTGCCCGCCCGAGGCAGCTCGGGCCCTGGTCGCTGAGGGCCGCCTTTGGCCCTCCGTCCGAGCTCGCTGGGCGGTGAGCTGCTCGGTCACCTGCTTGTCCTCTGAGGCACGGCCCTTCTGCTGCCCTTCTTTGGTGTCGGGGATCGCGTTCGTGTCGGAACATCCCCACGGCCGGGATGCCAGGTGTTTGGGACCGGCTGAACACGCCTTGTTTTTAGTTGGTGAGGTTGGCCGCTTCTTGAACGACATGTTAAACTTCCTCATTCGCTCGAGGAGCGCGGGTCTGAAATCTCTGCCTGGCTTTGCGTCGCCACGGTGTGACAGCCTGGCAGCTGCTCAGGGTGGCTCGGGTCCAGCAATGGAGACTTGAGTGACTGCTGCTGCAAGGACCAGCGAGCTCTGTGCTGAGGCCAGCCCTGCTGCTCACTGACCCTGCAGGCCATCAGGCTGTCCTTGGGCGAGAGTACTGCCATATGGCATTTGGAGATGTGAAAACCTTCCTGCTCCAACGCAGTGGTAAGGTCAGCCTGTTCTGAGGCTGCTTGTGGGCAGCTCTCATAAACAAGATGTTCCAGACGATGCTAGGATGTGTCCTAAACCAAGCCAGTGCAAGAACAAGCGATTCAGGTGGAGACAGTCAGAGAGCTCCTCCTCCATCTGGACTGCAAAAGTCCATGGGACCAGATGGCCTACACCCTCGGGTGCTGAGGGAGCTGGCGGGGATGATTGCCGAGCTGTTCTTGGCCATCTATCAGCGCTCCTTGTTAACTGGAGAGGTCCCAGAAGGTTGGAGGCTTGCTGATGTGACTCCCATCTTCAAGAAGGGCCGTAAGGAGGATCTGGGGAACTGTAGGCCTAATAGTCTGACGTCGGTACCAGGGAAAATAATGGAGAAAATCATCTTGGGTGAGATTGCACAGCATGTGCGTGGTGTCCAGGGGATCAGGCACAGCCAGCACAGGTTCATGAAAGGCAGGTCGTGCTCGACCAACCTCATCTCCTTCTATGACTGGGTGACCAGACTGGTAGTTGAAGGAAAGGCTGTTGATGTAGTCTACCTAGACTTCAGCAGAGCCTTTGACACTGTCTCTCACAGGCTTCTTCTGGGGAAACTGGCTGCCTGTGGCCTGGACGGGTATACTGGCTAGAGGGCCAGGACGGGTAATAAACTGGCTAGAGGGCCATGCCCAATGGGTAGTGGTGAATGGAGTGAAGTCCAGCTGGCGACCTGTTTCAAGTGGTGCCCCCCAGGGGTCGGTACTGGGGCCCATCTTGTTTAATATCTTTATTGATGACCTAGACAAGGGGATTGAGTATACCCTCAGTAAGTTTGCAGATGATACCAAGCTGGGAGGTGGTGTGGGTCTGCCTGAGGGTAGGGAGGCCCTTCAGAGGGATTTAGATAAGCTGGATCGCTGGGCTGAGGTGAAAGGGATGAGGTTCAACAAGGCCAAGTGCCGGGTCCTGCACTTTGGCCGCAACAACGCCATGCAGTGTTATAGGCTTGGGGACGAGTGTCTGGATGATTGTGAAGAGGAAAGGGGCTTGGGGGTGTTGGTTGATGCTCGGCTGAACATGAGCTGACAGTGTGCCCAGGTGGCCAAGAGGGCCAACGGCATCCTGGCCTGCATTAGAAATAATGTGGCCAGCAGGAGCAGGGAGGTAACCATCCCCCTGTACTCAGCACTGGTGAGGCCGCACCTCGAGTACTGTGTTCAGTTTGGGGCCCGTCACTACAGGAAAGACATTGAGGCCCTGGAACGTGTCCAGAGAAGGGCAACGAAACTGGTGAGGGGTCTGGAGCACAAATCTTATGAGGAGCGGCTGAGGGAGCTGGGATTGTTTAGTCTGGAGAAGAGGAGGCTCCGGGGAGACCTCATTGCACTCTACAGCTTCCTGAAGGGAGGTTGTGGTGAAGAGGGGTTTGGCCTCTTCTCCCCGGCAACGAATAGGACCCAGGGAAATGGCTGCAAGTTGTACCAGAAGAGGTTTAGGTTGGACATGAGGAAAAACTTTTTCTCTCAGAGAGTGGTCAGACACTGGAACAGCCTGCCAAGGGAGGTGGTGGAGTCGCTGTCCCTGGCAGTGTTCAAGAGGCGTCTGGATGAGGAGCTACGAGATATGGTTTAGTGCTTGTGGTAGCAGTGGTAGTGTGAAGACGGTTGGACTAGATGATCTTATAGGTCATTTCCAACCTTGTGATTCTATGATTCTAACAAGTTGCATCTGCTTATCAGAAGGATAAAGGGTGGCTGCGAATCCTTCCCGCCTCTGTTCAGATTGCAGTAATTTATTCCATAGCAAACAGGGTTGTTTCTAATCCTTAAGCTGTTTGTAACTGAATTTTTACACAGGGCTATCATTTGTGTATAATAAGGTATAATGTCACTTCTTGTAAAGAGAGGAACAAACTGGGCAGTCTATGCCCAGGATGCTGTCCAGCACGTAGCTGGGGAACCTGTTCCTCTCCATCCCACTATAGCCAAGCAACTTGTGCTAAGATCTGCATTCTTCTGGGTAGACCAACATTTGTGACAGCTTTGCTTTCTCCACTCTAAGGGGAGAGAAAAGAGTTTTCCAGACACAAAGGAGGAATAAACTGTTCTTTTGTAGCCATGACAGTGTGCACATCTCAGTGAGGGGTAGGACAAAAAGAAGAGAGATGCCCTTAAACTGACTGAAGTCACCTCCTTTTAGGAGGTGGATGTAGCGTTATAGTGTGGCATTGTTTGGTATTAGGCAACTAGGAGTTAGTTATGATTTAGTGCTGTTTGCCTCAGTGCTGGTGGAGTAGCCTGGGCTGCTGAGAGTGCATGAGTGTTATGAAACTTGGGGCTGGACCAAATCACTTCGGCTCCTTTGCTGATACTTCCATAACAGCAAATGTTTCTTTATCAGCTGCCAGCAAAGTACTCAGCACCGTTCAAGATCCCAGAGGAAGGTACTTGTGTTCTGGATCAGAAAAGAGAGGAGGGCTGAGTGCTCTCAGAGTTGTTTCAGAATAATAATTGTTTAAAAGTGTTACAGGAAAACCACGTGGCACAGTTCTTCATTAAATATTTAATCTTTCCTATGAGTCAGGCATACTGAAATCTTAGATGGAATAGTTCATATACTAAACACTGTTATTTTTGTTTTTCTCTTTTAGGATATTATCAGCATTTTGATGGTACCTTTGACAGGCATGAGTCCTGTGAGCCTATTCTGAACTGTGGAGGTGAAATGAGATCAGAGAGGAAGCTGAGGAGGTGGGTAGGATATAACTGGAATTTTAATCATAACTACTGAACAGTTAAACTTCCAGGGAAGTAGTAGCTTACTAATGCAGTATTTGTTGATGGGTTATTAGCTCATTACTAGGAAAGAAAAGGAAAAGCACTTACAAATGAAGGACAGAATGGCTAAGGATGTAAGAGTCGGGCTTACAAGGAGGCTGATGTTTAAAGGAGTTTAGGTTAGACAGTAAGCAACAGATTAGACAGTAACCATGCTTTCCCTGTAATTATTAAGTCTTGCTGCCACATTCTACTTCTGAACTGAAGAAAATGTTCAATAAATGTTAGAATAGGATGAGAATGTGGAACTGAAAAAAAGTTGGGGAAGGAAAAACAATATTAAATTGGGTCATCATGACTTGCAGTCATAACTTTAATCTGATTTAATTTAAATAAAAAAGAATTAAAGAGAGATTTAACCTATGAAATATCTTCATGGGAACATGCTTTTTAAGAGCAGGGGGCTCTTCAGTCTGATTGTTAGAAATTTTCCAAGATATGTTTGAGCTAAGAAATCTTCGTTCAGATATAAAAAATCTGCCTGTTCTGCTGTTTACAGCTTTTCCTTACTACACCATCATAGTCACAAAAAATACATTTTCTGTTATTGTGTGAAGATTGAACTTATGCTCACATTATTAAAAGGTACAAGAATTTAATTCAGAAAGGCTGTAACAAATTGCATGGCTAGTAAAGTTTGGTATATCCAACTACTTCACATGACCCCTGTGGGCTTAAAAATGAGTCTTTCTCTTCTGTAGTGAGGGTTGGTTTTTGATTTTTCTTTTTGTAACTTTGCATTTATTACCATTTGAGAGTACAAAAACAAACAAAAAAACATCAATCATAATTACACAGCATTGATGTTTTGAAACAAATACAAGCAGATAAGTGAATGTAATCTGAAAATTGCATTGGAGTGAGTGCTGAACAGACACTTAAACTGCTCAGGAGGCTTGACCCTTGCCCAATAGCACTGTCAATATGCTGAAATCAAACAAACATGGTTGAGGGCTATAAGAAACAAAGTTCGATTTTCTCACCCTTTAGTCATACAAAACAGTTTTGTAAGTTCGGGGAAAATTGCAGTTTGTCATTTACATCTATCAAAGTGATCCAGCCATTCATTGACCAGTACAGTATGGTACAAAAGCTAGCACTCAAGATTTCAGATAGTACTTCTTTGCAAAATACAGAATCCCCCTTTATTTTTTTTTACCAAAGAAAACAGTCAAGAAGCTATCCAGCTTCCAGATTTGAAGATGTAGTTAAGTTTTTCCTTCAAAGAAATTTTAAGTGATTTTGAATCTCTGTACTGATCACAAAATCACACAGAATGGCTGGGGTTGGAAGGGACCTCAAGGATCATGGATCTCCAACCCCCACTGTCACAGACGGGGCTACATTTAATACTAGACCAGACTAATGAGTGTTTGACTTTACAATCTCATTTACCCTTTTCAAAGTATAACAGCATCTGGAAGTGTCAGTCACAACTGATAGTAATGCACACAAGTTAATAGGCATATCTGTTTAAGGTTAATTAAAGCACTTCCTTGGAAGAGCAGATGAAAGAAGCCAGTACTTCCAAATTGCCCAGGGATGGGCTTTTATTCACAGGCTGTCAGAAAAATATCCTTTTATCCCATGAAGAATTAAAAGAATGTAGTAAAATGTGTGAGGTTGTGTCCAGTCATATCTACTGTAACTTGTGCTCACTCCTGACCTTTCTGGGACTGAAATCCAAGTGCAGATTTGGAAAGCATTGTCTTGGACATTACTCTATGTGTAATATATGCATAGGGAAACCTTAACTTCATGGGCTGCAGTTCTTTAAGTTATTCATGTTGGTTATCCAAAATCAAGCCATCAGGATTGCCTACAGTAAAAAGCAAAAATTAAGGCAATCTCATAATGTATTTGAACATACTGCCATGAAACTTCGCTCTGATCTCATTTTAGTTGCGAAGTCCTTAAATTAACAGAACAAAGATTCCACTTCAGAGACTGATTAATGAGGTTGTTGCAAACTGAACATTAACTATGTGTTAAGTGTTACTGATTGGTCTTATGTTCCCTGCACAACCTGTGAAAGAGTTGACCTCTTACTTTAGTGATTGAGAGCAGATGTACATGGGGAAGTCTGAAATTTGTTCCCTCTCCCCTCATTTCTGTCGAAAAGGAGTGTACAGGAATGGAGGGTGTGGGCTCTATCGGCTTTATCTCCTTAGCTCAGTGTTTAAATGTCAAAAATTAGACAGTTGTAGCCATTCTGTTAGGGTTTTTTGTTGTTGTTGGTGGTGGTGGTGGTGGGTTTTTTTTTTTTTTTTTTTCCTAAGGGGGAATGGATTTTAAAAAAGGGAAAGATATGATTAAAGTTGCTGTCAGCCCTCATGCTTCTCTGGCAAAGTGCTGAGATTCTGTGCTTAGGTAACAGTAGTAGTGTATTGAACTTTGTGTCTTTGAGTATTTGCTCTTTTCCTTCACATTCCCCCATTAGTTGCAGATATATATTTTTAACTCTTCCTCTTGCATTCCAATTGAACATGTATCATTTGTGATGAAAATACTTGGCAAATCAGATATCATTAGAAATCTGAAGCATAAAAAAACCATTTTGAAAACCATACAGTATTGTAATACATGAGGAGTTGATACCAAAGCCCAAAGGTTTTCAAAGAATTTTGAGAAGCAGTTAAACTGATGAAGACAATTATTTGAAACACTTGTTGGCTCTGCCTGTATGAGAGGAGCAAAGGTAATAGAGGAGTGGAATAAACTTGTTTGCATCTATATCCGTACAGTAAATATTTTCTGATTAATCTTGTCTGTTTTGTAAATTAAGATCTATGCTGCATACAGGACTCCAGGAGGATTTGTCTTCCTCATGCATGTCTGCATCTTGGTCTTCTTTCTGCATAAGTGAAATAATGCAGGAGTACAGTGTATCAGTACAGTGTCCTCATGCAAGAGCTTCAGGCTGTTAAGCAATAGGCGTATTCTGTGCAAAGACCAGAGAATACATTTATAGTGTAGACAAGGAGTATGAAGGAGCAGAATGATCCACACATTTTTAAAAAGTTCATCACCAGCAGTAGCTGTTCTATGTGCTTAACTCAGAGCACCAAATGTCTTGTAGACAAGTCTGAAGTACCGATCTGAAAATATTTGAAATGTAGAGATTTGAAACCTTCCAAGTAGGGGGAATTTACCAGTGCCTGACAAAGAACACAAATATAAAAGATTTTACCTTTTTATGATGTGTGATTTTCATAAGGCTGTCAAAAATTATGAGGCACAATCTCAGTTCTGTTTGCACGGCATCCCAGGAACAGTGGCTGTATTGCCTATTTTTAAGGAAGCTGGTGATTCTTTGGAAGTACTTCTTCGTACTGAGGGTACTGCTCTTTAGCATCTGTATCTGAAAGCTGTTCCTTGCTCTTGGTAGTTCTTCCAGCAAACAAATCTCTAATTCTTCAATTTGCTGATGAATTCCATTTTGAAATTTTTCAATATTGCTTGTATCCCAAACACCTCTTTGCTAAATAGCTGAAAAGTCTGTTGGAGGAACTCATAGATGACCACTGTTGTATTCTTTTGTGTAATCTTCATAATCTCCCTGGGAAATCTGAAATCAATTGTTTCATTGAGACACTGCTGAGAAAAATTTTGTGTAGGAAGTTTATGTTCTGGTGGTTCATTTTGATTCCTTTGAGAAGGCAAATGTGGTTTGAGATTTTGATATACAGTGCCAAAGTAATGCAAACGCACTTCTGAACCAAACTTCTCTGAACCAAAATGGTCGTGCTGATGAAGCTGTCAGTTCTGTCCTTCTTGTTGTGCTGGTCCTCAAGCCTGTAGTTTCTTGTTGTCTTTTCTGTATTCAGATGCTGCTCTTTTATGACTCTGATTTTATTTTCTTGCGTGACATGTTAGGTATTAATTATTTTGAAAGAGCCGTGTTTTTATCAACAGTGATTCTGCCAGTTTTTTGTTGGTTTCAGTTTCTTTTAGTTGCAGAAGATTACTTATTTTTTCAATAACTTTATTAATTGAAGGAAGAGTAAGTGATTGGTCAGCGAACACAGGCAGGTTAGCATCTGATAAGGACTTCTCATCTTATTTATACTTAAAGAGGCAGCCTTGGTTTATGCTGAGAAGTTTTGCTTTTATGCTCAAGTTGGCAAAGAGTATGAAAAAAGAATCACATCTGTGGCTAACAGATATCCATCCTAAGCAAGGTGTAATTTCATTGATTTTAAAAAGTAATGTCTTGTAGGACAAATTGTTTTGTTTGGGAAGTAGCTAATGTTTTATTAGCAGAAGAACCCTTTTGTTGACACAAGAACTGACTCACTAGGGCATTTGTTACTATCACTATGTTGGAAAAAATATACACAGCTTTGAGGACAGATGTTTTTTTATCTATTATCTGTGATAATTTGCTGCTCAGAGAGGCTTCCTTCTACTTCATAACCAGATGATTGAGGCGGTTTTTGACAGCTGTCAACCATGCTGTAAGGTTACCGATGAGGGCTTGCTTACATTTAGAGTAAGACAGCTTCTGTTCTGAAGCCTTTTCCTGTGAAGATAAGTAAGTTCAGACTCCCTAAGAGCTTGTGTTGGTAGCAAAATGTCCTATTTTTGGGGCCACCATAGCCATTGTGATGCTGGAACATACATCCTAGAATCAGGGCAGTAATTCTGTGAATATTAAGTTTGTGGGCCAGCTGGTAGTAGAACTGCTAGTACTCAGGTTAGTTAAAATGCCCCAAACAGTTTCACAGTCTGCAGTGATTACAAGACCAAGATTGTGCTGCACAAGCATTGCAGGTTGAAATGCAAGTCCTTAGCTGATATGGCAGCTCCTTGAGTGTGCATTAGCAAATAACTGTATTTCTGTGGATTGTTGGCTTCTTCCAGTGTGGCTGTCAGCCCACTTACCTCTTGTGGGAACTTTTAAGGATTGCTAAATCTTCACGTGAGCTAAGTTATTTGGTGATTGAAGTGTAAGGAGTTTACAGAGCCAGAGGATGTGTCCTCATGTAATTCATCATGCATAATTACAGGGTTATTTCAAAGAGAATATGGAAAATGGTGAAGTTCAAGAATGTTTGATGTGAACAGCAAAGGAATTCTGAGGAAATATTTTGCTAAAATTATCCTGTTAATGCTTGGAGGATTTGTTACAATGTGACAGACTGAGGGATTGCTATGGATAAGCAGTTTCTCCAATGAGCTACGTGATGGCTTCAGCAGTTATGGAGTAGAACCCTACTAACATGGTGATGCTCCTGTTATTCTTCTTCTTTTGCTACTGCTGATAGTAATATTGTGTTTTCATGAATTACTTACAGCTAGAGATCTTCAGAGAAGTTGATTTATGAAATTGTAGGAAGTGTTGATTTCTTGATTGAAATTCTGCACAGAGAATGTAGAAGGATGTGGTAGGCTTAATGCATGGATTTGCAACAGAAATCCATCAGTGAGACCTTCCAATACTTTTGTCTTACTCTGCTAAGGTGTTTTTTTTTTGTTTGCTTTTTAATCATTATTTAGCTCTTTTATCTGTTTGTATTGCTTAGTACAAATATGTATGGCTTCTAGACATGAGGGATCTAAAATTAGTTGGAGGCTTTGCCTTTGTTGTGTATTTTTACATTTTCTTGAAGTCTGTTCCCATATCAGAATGGTTTAAGCTAAACTGTAATTAGCATGTGGTGTTAGGAAGATCAGAATATCAAACTGAAATGTACTGTCATAAAAGATTGTAACCGTGTTACCATAAAAGATGGTAACTGTGAGATCTCCTGAAATTACATCACTGAAGACTGTAGGACACAGTGCACCCACTAGTCACTAGACACAGTCTAATGCTGTATCAAATACATGTTTCTCTGACTTCTTGATGTTGACTTGAAGTGAGAGTTTCCAAGATAGCAGAGGATGTCTTTTTCAACTGCTATTGGAATGTCAGAAGATTCTAGCTTTAACTGACTTGACTGGGCAAAACAGCGGTAAGTAGTGGGCTGAATCTGACCTCAGTGCATTGCTGGAAGTGTGTAGGGAGAGTTCAGTTAAGTTATAGTAATTGTGTACTTACAAGTCATTGTAGAGATTAAAGAAATAAATTGGATTCAGCTGTAGCTTACAGCTAGAGCAAGTACATTAAGAATGTCTGTACAGTAGTACAGGAGAAATCAGTCTGATGCAGTTTTAATGACTGGCCCTGGTTTTGATAATATTCAGTTAAGAATTACATGCCAGTTCATTTCACCTTCAGATGTTTCACTATCTGCATTAAAAATCTTAAGACAGAATTTCAGTTTGTTATGCATATACGTGGCTCTGTTGCACTAAATGGAACAACAGTGACAGGTGATGACCCATCCTTTCATCTTCAAAAGCAACACAGAAAAACAGCTTAGTGTTTCAAGGCAGAGTTGGATCTGATCTGTTGCTGAACATTTTTTTTGTTTGTTTTTCTTTTTGCATTCTGTTTACACACTATAAAATAATCACATCCTCAGTAATCTGTCTGTCATCTTCTTATCATTGTGATTTTATGAATGATCCATGACTTACTTAGTTGTTGTGACAAGCACTTCAAGGGGAGATCTCTGCATTTGTTTCAGGGCTTCATATTTTCCCAAGCATCGCATCACATTCTTTCCCTTCAAGCAGTTCTCTGGAGTTTGGTCAAAGGAACCAAATTTTGTGGAAAAACTTGCTTTTTTCTAGTGAGGAAATATTTTTGGTGTTGTCAAAACTAAGATCATTCTGTTATAGAATTTGTAGGTTTGTGAGAGGTGTGATCAGAGTGTCTTGTGGTTGTTCTCACATTGGCTTAGTTGTGGTTCACCTATGATCAAAGAACTTTTGCATTTTGGATCTCATTTTATGTCACAGAAGCTGAAGATGTGAAACTTTAGTAGCTAGATGGGAGCTGAAGCAACAGGTTTAGGCAAAGGAACTGGAGAGGACTGAGATCCCAGGTCTGAATTCACCTAGATAATGCTTAGGTTCAAATTGCCATTTAGTTTTCCTATATACAATTAAAAGGAAAGGCTGCAGAAAGGCCAGTTCCAGGGCTGTCCTGCAGTGTCCTCAGCACTATAGACTGGGAAGGAATCCTGTCAAAATGGAGCATTGCTGGAGTCTGTTGGCTAGAGATATGGGACATGTGATAGAATGAAGAGGATAAGCACTTTGGGTTTGTGTGGAACTTATTATGGAATGTTAGGAGAGAAACAGGAGGTAAGGAAAGGAATGAACCTAGGGATTTTGTTTGAGGAGGAACAAACAAGAAAGTAGAGAGATGAGGAGATAAAAAGGGCTGGTTGTCCAGGTGCCAGGAACCAGCAACAGCTGGAGGTCAGCGGTGCCTGAGCGTAGCTGCTGAGGGAATTCCCATTGTACATGTGTTCTCCACTAGCAGACCTCTGCCTACTAAGCTACAGAGAAGGACAGGATGAAGCTCTTGGCGTAATTTCTGTTTGTGCAAGTGCTCTGTGTGTCTGATGGTGATTGATGTGGTCACATATATGTACCATATGTACTACATGGTATATGTACTGTATGTGTGTGCCTGCTGAGAATGCATGCTGCACCTAGCTGCTGGTTGAACCTCGAGGCTCAGAGCTGAGCAGCCTCATCTCTGCTAGGCTGCCAGATTCTGCCTATCCTAACAAATTACAGTCATTTTCTCTCAGCCAGGGATCAACAGGAAATTCACAGTCCCATTTAAGTGTTTATGAAGTACCCACCTCACCCTGTGTGTAAGTTACTGAGGGCTGTAAAAGCAGAGGAACCCTTGCAGGGATAGAAAGAAGATTGATCTTTAGTGCCATGTCTGCCATTGAGAAAATAAAGAGATCGTAACCTACCAGAAAAACAGAGGTGGAATGCCCTACAGAGGCTTTGTGGTTTTCTAAGGGAATTTCCATCTGGCTGCTCTGTCAAACTGGTTGTCTTAGATGTCTGTGACTCTGCTGTTCTCATCTGCTTGCAATCAGTTTTAATAAACAGTCTAACATGATTGTTCATCCATCTTGGCAACCAGTAGAATATCACTCTCAAAACCATCTCTGCAAAGATAGGAGTTATACAGTTCCTAATGCTTTCTCACTTGCAGTACTTGGTACCAGTCTTCCTAAATTTGTATGTTTGTGTGGTAGAATGTTGCTGTAGTGGATGATAAACCAAGGTGCCTGACAAGTCCAGGAGATAAGACTCGGTTGGTGTTCCCATTTCTGGGAAGACTGCAAGCATCACTGTGTATCTTGTCTGAGATATGAAAAACCCTCAGGCCTGAATCACTGAATCCAGTAGATGTGATAGGAAAATCTCTACCCAGCCAACTTGTTTACCCCCAACTGCAGAGGAAATGTTTCATGCTGCATGTGTTTTTAGAGGTCTTTGTCAGTTAAACTGCTCTGGGAAGTAAACCTGTAAGGGGTTGCAGATAACGTGGAGCTTAAGGTGATATTTTACCACACACGCAGACAAACTGATGTAATAGTTGTCTTGTACTTGGAGGTGTAATCCTGTCTCTCTTCTGTTTGGCCTTAGGACTTTTTTAGCCCCCAAACAAATCTGTCTGAAAAGCCAAACCCTTTCCCTCTCACCATGGAGAAAAAAAAAAATCTTGTTTTTGCCAGTCTGAGAGGCTAATTAGAATAGAACTGCTACAGGCACATAGGGAGGACTAGAAAAACATGGCCATTAGCAGAGGAACATGACCTGATTTCATCAGCTGGCACCCTTCAGGATATTGGAGATGGTATGTTTGGGTTGGAAGATCTGACCCTGCTAATTTCCTGTGGTAGCACCTGCAAGGGAAATGCTTCCTTTTCTTATCTTTTGGTGTGATGCTTGCAATTTCAATCAGATTCCTTTGCTTTCAGACCTTTTTAAAAGGAGATGTAAGACTAAGAGGATGGTATCTTAAACTGAGGAGCCTGTGCTGCATAGAAGACAACCTGGAGTTGTGTGACCTTGTGTCATCATGACATCCAAAATGTCCTAATTTCCTGGGAGAGGGAAGCTTTAGCTACGTTGTGAAATTTCACAGTTCTGTATTTCAAGTACTTGGGCCTGAAACTGGCTACAGAATGTAGGACATTTCAAAACTGTTTCAAATCAAACCAGTTAAAGAATGAGAACCTTACTAAGTGTAATCTGAGATTCCTAACTGTGATGTGTGCTACTGTCCTTTTTCCTCAGGGTTGATACCAGATACTCATCGTTGCATGTTAATCATCCTCTGTGAGAATTGGAGGCTACAAAGGCTACAAAGAGGCTATGGAAGTAGACTATTTCTTGTCATTTATCTTGAGTGAAGGGTGACTGCTGTTCTGATGTAATAATTTCTTCATACTACTGATGAATTATTTCAGCATGGCAGTTGGCTGGTGAGAAATGTCTTGAACAATGTGGCATGATTGTTGGAAGGCTGCTAGTGATGCAAAATTGCCCAGGCATGTTGAGGTGAAGACATAGCTATATGTGCCAGGTGTATTTACAATTTCTAGACATTTACTTCTTTAGCTACTGAAGGCAGTTCATGACCTTCTTTCATTCAGTTCCTCAACTCCTTCTACTGTTCTGTGAAAGCACCAGAAGGTAGGACAGAAGACATACTTGAAGCTAATTTTCAACTCTATATGTGTTGAATGATTGATTAGGCTTTTCCTTGGTGAGTTCAGTGAGTTGGGTCTCTTCTCAGTCCAGTTGCTAATTTGGGTGAACTCTGGAGGACTGTAATTATGTTGAGGTTTGAAATGCTCTCTCAAATTTCATTGAAATTGGATGGTGATTGGGAAAGTTATTGAAGGGAGCATGATAGGTAATTGGATTTTGGAGGATCTTTTTCTTGGAGATCAAGAAGTATAATTGAGATATAATTCCGCATTACAACTTAAAAGTTAATAACACGCATGGATAGTAAGCCTACGGAATTAAGCATTGTTGTAAAGTGTAGTAGCAGCGGAATCTTCATGGGCACAAGTCTACTTAGTACAGAGAGCATAGATGTTGACTTGATCAACAGGAGTAATAACCAGCCTTGCTCCTACTTTATTTTCTTCTAACCAGGCAAGCAAGGTAAATGTTAATCTTCCAAATTTTGTTTTCCCTGTGGAGATGGTCATACTATGAAAATGGTCATTACCAGCAGCTTTAATAGCCTGCCTTGGCTGAAGGACTGAATGTGAAATTGTCATGAAGACTGTTGTCTCTGTGTCTGATGAGTTGTCAAGTAACAGCTGCTGTGAGCTATGGTCTCTCAAAGCCCAGCAGGATTCTGGATTGCTGAGGTTTCTACAGCAGGCCTGCTCCAAAATGGGAACAGCTCATGTTGCTACATGTAAGTATGTCCATATCTGTCCCATCTGCCTTGTATGTAGAAATATTTGGGGTTCATCCATTCTCACACCTCATGCTGCGTTAAGAAATAGTTCATACCTTCTAGAACTATTACTATTATTCCTCAGTAAATCCAATGATTTTCATTCAATCTGCTGAAGTTTTCTTCACTCCAAAGTGGAGAACTTTTGGTACTTGGTGTTTTGCTACTTGGGATTTTGTTCAAGACTTATCTGTAACAGAGTTAGGTGGATTTTCTAAGCCTTTTTGAGTTTTGCTTATTAGGAGATTGTTTGGTCTATACAAGAGGAGAATGCTACTGAAGTTAGTGACTGGGCCATATGTATTTAACACAGTGCAGTTAGTAAGCCATCTAGGCTTTTGGCAACAATGCATGTTCTGAAATAGCTCAGCACGCAACAGGCAAGCAAGCAGGTTAGCATGTGACAAGTCAGCCTTTTGGATGGCATTAAGGACAGGATTTTTGATGTGCCAAAAGTGTAAGCCAGTTCACTGTAAATCTTATTTCAAAGGATACAGGAAAGACAGCTCTAAAGTCTTGACAGAATAAAAAGCAGTAGATAGCTGAGTTTCTATCTGGATATCTGCATGTTAGGCAAGCAGAGATACTATGGCAAACTGTCACAACAGGCTGTGGTGCTATGAACTAGTCCCAGTTGCATAGTGATTGGCACTGACCATGCATGGAGTACTACTCTGGCACTCCGGAGATCTTGGTTTTCTAGCCTTTTTGCTATGTTAAGAAATGATCAAGTCTAGAAGAGGTAGTAGTCCAGAATGCAGTATCTGTCTGCATAGATCCTGTTGAAAAAAGTGTGAAATCCTTTTGCAGCAATTTGTTAGCTTTTGCTAACATGAACTGTCTGAACAACTCCTTGAAATACTGATACTCACTGAAGATCATTATGAAGAAGAAATAAGATGTTATCTTTCACAGCAGGCCTGGAAATATACACCTATGACACATGTAAGAGTATGATTATAGAAGAGAAATTTTTTAAGCCAGTGACCTGGTGGTCACCTGGTGGTCACTTGTGAACCATGATTCTGATTTGGATTATCTGTGTGGATGCCATCTGCATTAGAATGGATTTTGAATGTTGCGAGCAGAAGGCTGCTGAAAAGTTGCAACTGTTTCTAATGATGAGATCAGCACGTTTGTGGAGAGGTTGATTTCTTGGACAGACTAAAACTGGGTTCTGTGAATGAGATTCCTGTTAGCCGAGTTCTCCTTTTGGCTAAAAGTAACCTGACCTGGAAACCCAGTGAGTTGCATTCCTTCCTAAAGCTTCTTTTTTAACAGACTTTAAATTCCACTGATGCTTCTGTAGAGATTTATAATAGAAATTTAGCACTAGTAATGAGAAGAGAATTTTAACTGAGAGATAATGTTATTTTGCTGTGGGATTAAAAATGCGCACCATATTTAAAGGACCAGAAGATTTTAGTTATGAGAGTTGCCCTTTTCTGATTTTTATGCAGCAGAACTTATCTCCCTTGCAGCATCCCTGTATTGAACGGGTGAAGCAACTGAAATTCCTCCTTCAGGTCCCAAACCACACGGTGGTTCAAGGGGAGTCCTTGTAATTCACCACTGCGTTGGCAGTTCTGATTACCTCTGATGATACCTCATGTTAACACAATAAACTAGAAGTGTTCTGTAAGCATTTACACAACAGTGGTATATTTCCTTACACCATACTATGGTTTAAAGATAAGGGAGGAGAACTACTTTTGTCCAGTAGATACAGTTGAGAAAGTAAGAGATTCTGGAACAGAAAAACAGGAATCCACAGTGCACTCCTTTGTGGTGCTGCCACTGATTAAGGTGTGAAAACAATTCTGATTGTCATGCATTTTTGAACTCTAACATGCTGTTCTGTGGTGCCCATCTTTCTGTTCATAACTCAGGCAGTAGAAGAAGAGGTGAAAAGGAATGTAACTGATTTTGTGAAGTAGACATTTTGGCCTTTTTAACATTTGTCTGAGCTCAAAGCAGTCTTTAGCTTCTAGTGTTTGCAGTATTCCTCAAGACAGCTGAAGTGTTTTCATAACAAGAGCAAGGTAGGTGCTAATTTCAGGATAGGATGACCCTGGAGTAAACACAGTAGAGTTACACTTTGCACTGCAGATAGGTCATTTGCTTGTATAGCATCTATGTGGATCTTTGTTTCCCTCCCAGGTCACTCTTCAGAGTGAAGCTGAATTTGGAGGACCAATTTTGCAAGAGGACAGCTCAATCAGTGAGTTGTTTGCAGGGAGAGAGCAGTCTGTTTTCACCTCTTCTCTCCTTTACTTATTTCTTACTCCACTGAGTCTGCCAGAAAGCTGCCCTTCTTTTTGACCAGCATTTTGGTTCTAAGCAACCAGGATGTCTGTGGGCTGGTCTGACCAGTCTGACCATTACAGCTGGTTCCAAGTCCTTCACTTGTAAGCGGAGTTGAGCCCTCCTCTCCCTATGTCAGAGGACAGCAAACACTTGCAGGACTCTGGTTTCATTTTCTGTGTTGGTGAGGTCACAAAGAAAAGTAACTTTTGGGGAAACCTATATCAAATTTCTGTGGTACTGAAAGAAGTAAAGTTTTCCTCCCGTTCTTTCCTATTTGATGTTAAAGAATATTTTACTAAACAGAGAGATAGTGCTACTGTAGTCTTACCTTTTTTTTTTTTTCCCCATATGCATCTCATCTTCTTGTTTTAGGCTTCCTGTGCTTTATGGAGGTGTTATTTCAGTCTATTCATTAACTTGGTGAGAGCTCTTTTTGAAGTTCATTTGAAGTGCTCCACAGGAAGGGTGTTGACAGCTGTGGTTACCTGCCAAGCAGATAATAATTACATGATGCACCTGTCCTCTCCCAGCATTGGGTAAGTAGGGAGAGGAAACTCCTATTACTGTGTGCTCAGCACTACACTTCTTTATTCTGGATAGAATTTGGGTGGAAGAACTAATTTTGCATCCCTGTAAATAGAGTTGGGATGGGATATGTGCATAGGCCTTTGGGTTTTGAACAGGAAGTATCAAAGGTAAGCTGTTTCTAAGGAGTATAATTTCTGATAAGGAATATCTTGATAAGTAATACATATTATTATAATGTATATCTTTGTAAATAACAGTAAGTGGTACTCATCATGGGGCCATGAACAATGTAGGTTCCTGAAATGAATTATTTTTCTCTTATTTTTGTTGTGATTGTAAGCTTCAGATATATCATTATCAAGTGGAGAGCTAATTTCTTTGTTCAGTGGAGTAATTCAGCTTGAAAGAGATGCGTTTTCTTCTTTTTTTTTTTTTTTTTTAAATTTTTTTTAACCTGATCCAGAGAAACACTTTACAAGAAAACAATTCACTGTGATGGAATACAAAACTAATATCAATTGGAGAACTATTTAGATAAGTTCAAATGTATAGAGGCCTTTACTCTTGGTGCCTCTGAGTGAGTGAGTAGTTGTGTTATGTTCTCTGTCAGTCGTGGCTAATGGAGAGAGGTGTGTGCTGTGCTGGAAGGAGGCACAGGTAGGGGAGAGAAGAACTGGAACTATAGTCCATGCCTCTTCTAGTTTAATGACATTGAAACTTTAAGAGAAGTGTGATTTCATAGCAAGTTAGAGGCAAAACTTCCTGAGGGATAAGAAAATGGCAAGTTTTTACTACACATTTTTCTTTCAAGTACAAACTTACTGCATTTTCAGTGTGATTTGGCTAGATCCAGAGGACTCCGTTATCCAATAGGAAATGAGACTTAACATTTTTTTCATTAAACAGGTTGAAACCAAGTTAAATAGAGGTGCCAAAGTCTGCTTCCTGAATGTGTTTGGAGTCTGCTTTATGAGCAGATGGCTACCCTGTGAATGAGCCAGCTGTGGTCTTGTACTTCGGACTGCTGTTGGCCTGCAGTGTGACCTTGGGCCATTTGTTTACTGACTCTCATGACTCTTTTCTTTCATCTACTGCTCTCAAAGTCCTTGAAACAGGCTACACAAAGGACAGTGGAATTGGTTGTGATAAGAATTTTGTGGTTACATCTCACATCAGAGCTTACCTTAAGCAAACAACTGATTACTATGTATTAGATTAGTTGAAGTTCTTTAAGACAGTGTTTTTTGATGCCTTATAAAATGATGTGTGTTTACAAAAGTCTGTTTTTATGCATTAGTGGATATGTAGCTGTCCTTGAAACAGGATTGCCCACTGTGTTTTCATTAGTGTTCAAATGCAGATTGTTGCAGTTACTACAGGTGTACTATTGAAGACTATCTGAAAACCAGGAATTTTATACTAACATAGATTTATAACTTGTTTTCTTTGTGGTTATTGTGAACTTATAAGAAGTATCAAACACAACTTCACTCCATTAATGGCTTTTCTTGCAATATAAAATAGGAGGACTCCTCTTGGGGTCATAGAGTTCATTTTGCTTGCAGGTGTTGGCTTCTAATCTACTGGCCTTTTTTAGTGCTTGGTGCTAGCAGTTTACTGGTTTCTGCAGTGTAATGAGATGTGGCTGATTACAGTGGTTATGAGCCTCCAGTGGATACAGGATAAAGAGGTTCTAAAACATGTAAAATACTATTGGAATTCAATTGTAAACCCTGAAGGAAACTCTTCATTTGACATGAACTTTAGGAGACCTTCTCTTGGAATGTAAAAAAAAATAAAAAGAGAAATAGAAATAGAACTTATTGGGCTGAAAAGATTTCTGTTGAAGTCTTCTCTGTAGTGATGGAGGAAGACTAATAGAATGAAATAAAAAATATGACTGATCTCCACTGTGCACAGCACAGTTTAATTTGCTTTTTGTCCTAATGGCAGAGAAATTTGCAAGAATAAATCTTCACGTGCAAAATCCTTGGGAATTTATATTCCTTCCGGAGTGTGTATCTAGGCAGCTCTTATTCTTTCTAAGGGTTTTGGAGGAAGAACAGCTTTACTTCTGCTTTTTCCATTAGTCAGTTTTATGTCCTTCAGTGCACCGTTTTACAAAATACATTAATCCAAATGCAAGTGCCAGCTCACTTTTTTTTAATGCAGAAGTACGAATAATGTTATTAAAGGTTCAGCTGTTACTGGTAAAAACTGATGCATGAGCAAGGAGGTGCTTGTGTAAGCTGCTCTTTGCACTCAGACACCTGGGTTTGCTGCAGAGTTGCTTTCCAAAATTCTCAGAGCTACTTTCCATTGAGACAGCCTGCGTAATCCACATGCAGTGGTGAATGAGGGTACCTGGAAAAGAGAACATTTATTAATGAGGTAGCAGGATTATCTTCTGCATCACTCTGTAAACTGCCATGGCTACAAAACTAACTCTATTATATAAATAAATGGAGCTGTGCCAGTCACAACCAATACAGCTTATGTTTTCCTGAGTCAGGTGTTTGCTGTTCTCTTCAAGGAAATGAATTGGATTAAATGATGATCATAGCTTGAGGTCTTCTAATAGAGAGTAGGTCTCTAATGGGCTCATTTATGTTACACTGGAAGGCTTCACACAGTAATAAGGAATGCATGTGGACAGTGGATTTGGCTCTGGGAGTCTGAGTACAGCTGATGGTAGCTTTTTAAGGACATTCTCTAATATTCATGGAAACCCATTTATTACAGTCAAAATCAGGTAGCTGGAAGGAAACTGGATTTATAAGAGCATGAAAGTATGTGAGAAAACAGTTGTGAGTAGCAGTCATTTACCTTAGGAAGCTAAGATAAAAAATAGCTACGTGAGGATCATCACAGAGGAGGAAAAGAATATACACTATTGTCTTATGTTTTCAGGGTGGACAAATCGTTCAATAGATTCCTGAAAATGATGCTTAAAAGTCGTTACTTAGTTCTCACCAGCAAGTTCACTGTGGAATTCCGGGTGCTAAACCTTTGCCAAAGTTACTTCAGGGAAGTCTGTGAAGATTTTCTGTCTTAAACTGTTAGTAATTAACTTGTTTCCATGTCTGAGCGCTTAGATTTATTGTATCTCTATGTATTGAGTTGGGGAAGTTGCCTTCTTTTTAAGAGGAGTAGGTCTGGAAAGAGTAACCTTGAAGTTTCTTTGCAGTTTGCCTGATGATACCACTGTCTGCCTTAAAGACTTACATTCCTAGGTTAGATTCAGTCGTGTCTGGTTTTCTTTTCTTTATCTGTAGATTGTCATGTGAGAACATGTGGTGATTGCAAAAATGGTAGGTAGCACAGCTCCATCATGTTCCTCACTCATTCCCCCCATCAAAGAGAGTAAGAAAATACAATAAAAGGCAGCTGGTTGGAGCTGTTCAGCACAGGGCAGTGCTGGGCTCTGCTCACAGGGTTCTCCCCTGCAGCCCCCCACTACCTAAACCTTACGCATAAACCCAGCACAGAATAGGAATCTTGTGTCTCATAGTCTGTTACAGTAGTATCATTTGCCTTGGGAGGCACTTCTTCACTGTTTGTGTTGAAAATGGGTAGATAAATATTACTCATTCATTTTCATAAAGAGCTAACACAGTAATTGTTCATTTCTAAAAATACCTTGTCTCAGAGAATAACACAATGTGTAGGTATATGAATGTAACTTTGTCTTACATATAAGTGTCATTCCGCTTGACTTAAGAAGGGGAATGGGCAAAAGGATGAGGGTGTGAAGGGGTGGTAAAGATGGAATCTGCAGCTTCCAGTTCACACTGTAAGACTTGCATATCTGAGCTGATTGGAGTGGGATACCTTTACTATCAGGGGAAGCGGGTGAACAGTTTTTGGTTTGATGCATCTGTTGGAGTTTAATTGTCCAGTGTGAAATAAGTTATGTAAACAGTAGTTTTGCAATATTAACTGCGATGGAAGTTTAGACGAGAACCAATGTGTCTTATATCGATGCCAGAAATACCTGCATTTGAACAAGTGAATCCCATGCTGTGAGTGGAAACTGCCAAAAATTTGTGACTTCCCACTTCATACAATGCATTCCAGAAGAAATAAATTTCTTGACTTCATGCACTTTGCAATGACATGCATATTCTGAAAGCTAAAACCTTTTGTCATGGCAGTGGCAGCTGTCCCCTTCTGGGCTATTTTATCTGTGCTGGGCTCAACAGGTTCTTCACAGAGGGGTGTTGATGAGGCTGAGGGTGCTGATGGAACAGCCTGCTTAGCAGAAGTATTCCAAGCTGCAGTGCTGCAAGGAAGGTGGTTTAGCCCCATTTTGGGCTGGGATGTTAGCAATATAGCCACCATGGTTCCCAGTGCTGGGTCTATAGCAGTGAAATATTGACGTAAGCAGGGCATAGCAGATCAGGCTGTGCTCTTCTCTCTGGATGATATTGTGTTGCCTTTGTAAATAGTACAGTCTGAATTTATTCAGTCCTAATCACTGTCACAATGTAGTCAGGTTTTAGGCAGTTGAAAGGCATAGGCTTACAGAATCAGAATCACAGACTCACAGAATGGCTTGGGTTGGAAGGGACCTCAAGGATCATGAATCTCCAACCCCCCCTGCCACAAGCAGGGCCACCAACCTCCCCATTTAATACTAGACCAGGTTGCCCAGGTCCCCACCCAACCTGACCTTGAACATCTCCAGGGATGGGGCATCCACAGCCTCTCCGGGCAGCCTGTTCCGGCACCTCACCACTCTCATAGGAAAGAACTTCCCCCTGACATCCAACCTAAACCTTCTCTCCCTCAACTTACAACCCTTTCCCCTTGTTCTGCCCTTTCAAAGAGTTGATTCCCCTCCTGTTTGTAGGCTCCTTTTAGGTACTGGAAAGCTGCAATGAGGTCACACCACAGCCTTCTTTTCTCCAGGCTGAACAAGCCCAGCTCCCTCAGCCTGTCTTTGCAGGGGAAGTGCTCCAGCCCCCTGATGATCTTTGTGGCCCTCCTCTGGACCCTCTCCAACAGCTCTCTGTCTTTCTTGTATTGGGGAACCCATACCTGGATGGGTGCTCAGTCATGCACTAAATTAAGCTGATAGGCACTCTATTGTTATCTCTATTATTGTGTTGTTCATATTTTCCATCATTTGTAAATTCCATGGTTTAATTATATCCTGGTCACTGTGTTTATATTGCTGCAGTAATATTGTGAGACATTAGTCTCACAAATTTAACACCATTTATGCTGTTCATAGTGATAGAATGTAAGTGTCTTTTAGACATGTTAGTCTTGTTTCATTAGTTAAACCAAAGAAAGCAAGATACAATGGTCTGGTGTACGTTATCTGTTGCAAGAACTGTTTTTCAAGCATTTTTAGAACTCTGAAGTTCCCAAAAATTATTTCTAAATGCACTGGAAGGGAAATAAATAAAAATTCCAGATCCATTAAATATGTATTTTTTGCAATGGTCTTTTTTGCCTTTTATGTTGGGTAGAAAGAAAGTGAAATTATTATTGGTGAAATTATAATTAACAGTTTAATACAGTTTGTGGGAAGGAGTAATTTCAAGTACATTTCTGAAATGTTAAATACTCATGAAGCATAGGTCAGAATACACTGCCATTAGGAGATCCCTAACATGCTATTGTATTTTGTGAAAGGTATATAGCATTTTGCTGGTAGATTCTCCCCATAACAGAAATAGTAAAAAGTGACTGTTACCACTTATCTTTTACAAGACTGTCATCTTAGCATTCCTCTGGAATAATGTATTGCACTGCTGGCAGGAATTCATGTCTGTAAACATCAGTGAATGCGTGAGTATGACAGCAAAGAAGGACTGATACTCAGTCTGCAAAAACTGGCATAGAAGCTGGATTTCAAATTCAGACTGGAGTGGAAATGTGTTTACTCACAGACTGGTTGCTGCTTTACTGAAAGTAAGGTGTTAATTTGGTTGTGAGATAAATATGAGCCTTTCCAGGACAGTTTTGTGCTATTCTGCACTACTTTTTGCATCCATCTTAAGGAAGCAAGGCATGCTTCAGTTCTTATGCTCTGCTTACAGCAAATATAGTTTATGTGAAGATGAGTCTGTTTACTGGAGGTTTATTCCTGAAGATCTTCCATATGCGTGCTGGTGTTTCAGCTCAAGGCAGACAGTAGGAGCTGTTTTGGTTTCTCCAAACAAGCAGTGTTCCATTGTGTTCTCCACAGATGTCCCTTTTTTGTGGTTCATCCCATTGTCCCTGCACACTTGCCTGTGGAGACACACACCAAGTTTGGCCAAGCATTGCAGCTGCCCAGGCTCTCTGCACCCTTGGAACCTCTCCCAGCTGGGGATGCTGGTGTGGTACTGTGCCATCTGACTGTTTATCTGACTGTGCTTTTGAAACAGAAGCTTTCTCAAGTCCTAAGCTGACAAGAAGTATAATGCTTGATGTAATGTTTCCTGCCTTTTTTTTTTTGTCCGTGAAGCTGTTCCATAACATATGTTTGATACTGGAAGAAGCTCTGCAATTAATCCAACTGTCCCAATGACAGAGGAATGTGGACAGATCAGAAGCGAGTGTATAAGGTTATCCCTACCTTTTAGCATCCATGTGATGAAATCTCTCTTGTGTGTGAGGTGCAGTTCAGGTGTGGAGTATGCCATTTCACAGTCTGGATACAGTATCTCCGCAGGGCAATGAAATATAAGTCAGGTTATCCAGAGAGTGTTGTCAACAAGCAAATGTTTTATGTGTCAGCCTTCCACAGGTAACAACTGTTCTGTGAAGTTCTGTGAGGTATTGTTTCATTTGTCTTAAATGGTGTTGGATAGCTAGGTGCATAATAGAAATCATGAGTTCTGTTATGCCTCCAGTGATATCTCTTTGTGAGAAGCTTGTGGTTACATCTGGTGTGCAAGTTTTAATGAAAATATATAGAACATAAAGGGAACCTGTTTACATGTCTATAGCCCATAGCAGCTGCATATTACATCTGTAACTCTGTAGATGTTATCTGCTTCACTAAATTACACTGGATTTTTAATATTAGAGATTGCAAGATCTTTCATAATATATTCTCATAATTTATCAATATGTTTATAATAAGGTAATTCTCATGCCTTTAGAGAGGTCACGATGGGCATTTTAGAGTTACCTGTCATCTTGTGTTGAAATATACCAATATGGCCATTTTATTATTGTGAGCTTGATTTTAACTTTGTACAATCCAGTGACCAAAAATATATTTGAATTTGAATGTATGTCTTGCAAATTAGCTACTTCTTAGTTTACAGAATATTTCAGTTTTGCCTGTTGTTTTGGCTCAATTTCTTTCTTTCACTAAGTAATGGAAAATATACTACTGTGGTTCATATTAGTTCTAGAAAAGAAGTTGGATTTGAAAGAAACTGAAGAGTGGTGATGTATACCACAATTTGGAAAATCCTTGTTTCCTGGCAGTGGCAGATTATTCCATTTTAATTGAAACCAATGTACTCAAAACTTAGGTTTTTCTCCTTCTGTCATGTTTCTTTATAGTGGTTACGTTCTCTACATTTATGTATTACTTATACCAGATTTTTCGTGCCATCCTCAGTGTGTTTGCTAAAGAACGAATCACAGTGTAGTGTCTCATCAGTCTGGCTCTAACATAAATGGAACTCATTTGGTTTGTTTAGAACAAACATATGAAGGATTGGGTGACAGATTCTAGTCATTCAGGCTGTAGAATTTGTGATGTGTTATCCTGTTCTTAAAACAGGAAGTGTGCAAGAAGAGTACTTCTGTAATTGTATGTCCTCCCACATCCAAGCAGTAAGGTAATACCTGTCTGAATGTGATGTTACCAAAAGCAGTCGCTGTAGGTAGTTCACGCTTTCTTCATGTATCTGCCCAATTGTTTTCTGTAGTTGAACTTTGAGTTAGAAACTTAGTAGGGACAAAGAAGGACGTAACAGCAGCCTTTGTTTTCATACCTCCTGTCAGCCTTCTCAATTGCTTTTTAGCTGATACCTGAGCCAAAGCCTGTGCTTTTCTTGCAGTGCTGAACATGACTGCAAGAAACACTTAGTAAAGGAGTGGAGAAGGAAAGAAGGAAAAAATGCACAAGGAAAATGAAGTGGATACTTTGGAACAAAGAGACGAATAGAAGAGGAAGAAATTCCTAACATAGAAAACAAAAGAGAGGAAAGCATTTCTGAATATTTGTTTTCACAACATTGCTGAAATGTGTGTTTTCAGACTGTGCAGCAGCATGAGAGAAGCTGTCTGTTAACTACTAAGTTGCTGTCATTGCAGCATCTGCAGATAGGCTTCCAGTGGTTTTCCTTTTGATAATTTTTACACATTATCAGTGGAAAAATATCTGTAGCCTGCATATTAAGTCTTACTGCAGTAGTCTCTGGGATACTAGCTCTAAAAAAACACTGATCAGAATTTGGTTGTATAGCTTGCCATCCTGAATTCTCACACATTTTACCAAGGGCAGCTTGGACTTCTGTTCCAGCTGTGGTATGTCAAGGATTTAGTCTTGGTCAAACACCTGGTTGGCATGCTATTCAGAGAGCAGAGATATTATTGTTGCAGATTACTCTTGGGATCTGTGGTGATTGCTACCTTAAAAATCACGGTGGTATCTTCCTACCTAATAGCAGATACTGTGTGTGATACAGCTGGGTTTACTCGAAATATTTGTGATAGGATCTAAACCATAACATATGGAATGTGTAGATGGCAAGAGATGTGACTGAAATGGGATGAAGAATAGCAAGGTAGCAATCCAGTTTCCTAACCATTTATTTATGTAGCAACCATAATGACGAAAGCAGGGCAGTCAGTCTAAGGTTGTTTTGGCTTACTGCCAATTTAGAAATAAATTATTGGTACTAAAATTTCTGTGAACATAACCAGTATTCACAGGAATGCTAAAGATGCTGTAAAATTTTAATGATCAATTAAAATGTTAAATATAATAACGCCACATAACTAGCTAAATAACTACTGGTAAGAGATTTCAATACCATTATCTTCTGGGTGTTGCAGGATGTGTGTGTCTGGCAGGAAGTGGATGAAAGAGCAAAATGCAGAACCTGGGCATGGGCACATTCAGCAATACAGCAGTTTTTACTGTGGTGTGAGCCAGGATGTGATAACTAGGTCATGGTCGGGATGAATAGATGAAAAGCATGCTGCTGTTTCAAGTGCTTCCTATCTGGAAGACTGTACTAAAGTGATGGGAGGGTTGTGGTGAAGTAGAAACCTCAGATACTAATCAGCCTTTATAAGACCAGGCAATGAATCATCTTTCAGAAGAATTTTCTCTGGTGTTGTTTTTCTTCAGTTAAATGCAATTAACTTGAACGTACAACTTAAGTTTTATATAAGGTTCTCCAAATTATCTGCAAAAATTTTATCTGCAATCTTCCCAAGATGTTGGCAGGGAATACTTTTAAATTAACTTTCCAGCTGCTGAATATTAATGGATAATGAAATGCCTTATATCCAGATTGGAAGTGAGCTGTTAAGAGAATAAAGTAGATATATGAGTAGAGCATGGCTTTTTAGCACATATTTTGGTGCTCTTATCTCACAGGGACTGGTTTTTTGTTGTTGTTGTTGTTGTTCTGTTTTGTTTTGTTTTTTTTCTCTGCAGAGATCTGCTGAGATTGTTTTGGTATAATTACTTTGCACCAGCCTCTGACATCTTAAGGGTTATATAGATTCATACAGTCAAGTTGAAAAGGAACCCAAATGGTCATTCTACAGTAAATGGGTATCTGCAGCTCAGAGTGCTGTCCACTCTGAGCTCGAATGTCTCCATGTGTGTGTGAATCCTATGAAACCTTGTTTAGAAGGAATGAAACTGTTACAGGTGTGTATGTTGTATGTATACATTCACTGCTTTACTAGAGGTGATGTGAATTCCTCCACTACTATGACCACTGTAACCATTCGTTGGTTTGGATGTATATTTGGCAGGACAGCATATCCTGTAATATAAGAACCCTACCATCTATGTTCTCTTGGGCATTTAAGTGGCACTTTTCCCTTACAGCAGTTCCCTCTGAGCTCATAAAACTCCCTTTGCTTTATGGTAAAAAGGCATCTTAAAGTTCTGTGGGTTCATTAAGAAACACGACCACAGAACCTCTCTACCAAAATTTTGGAATTATACCAGCAAATCAGTGTTCCTAATGATGTTGCTGTGATTGGGGCCCAAGACAGATGGAGACTTGCTTTTGAATGACAGCATGTATTGCTTATAAATTTACATGTGAAGCTTACTTTTTTCTTGGTCGGAAATTTGGTGGGAGGTACTGAAATTATGGTCTGGGAAACATGCCACATAAAGTAGTTCTGTAGGATGAATCTTAGATGCATTGACATCTCCCACTTTAAAACTGTGCCAGCTGTACAGTGAATTTTTAATTACATCAGCAATTGGTTTTTAGTTAGAGATAAACTAAGCCTTGCCAAGCAGTGGGGAAGGACTGCCATTCAGACCGGGCTCCATCAAGCATCACCTTTCCGAGACTATTAGCTGTGCTTTCCCTGCTTGGTGTCTGCTCTGGTCACAGAGCATAGTGAGTAATCAATTATTTTGCTTCAGGGTAACTGCTTGTTTTAATGATCAGGAAAGAATGCACCTTAACGCTCCCCTGCTGATCACTTTTACTTGTTATGTAAGTAAGTCTTTTTTGTTCCCTTCCTTGTGTAGTGTAAAGTGATGAGATTGGCTTGAGAAGCCAAATCCTTAGCTTACAGTGAAGAAATTTTCCTTCCTATTACACTTGTGGAGAGCCTGATCCTATGGGTCTCAGAGTGAGGTTGTAAAGGGCCAACAAAACCACTTTCTGTCTTTCTAGGGTGTGCTTAGTATGTCTCAAACATTTGCAGTGCAAGGCCATTGCTGTGATAGCCAGTCAAAGGCTGATATCAGCAGATACGATATCCTCTTCTCTCAACAGAGTAGACTTGCTTTACTGACAAATTTAAGTTTTGTCTACAAACTTGTTATGGTGAACTTGCTTGTTTACAGCCTTGAGACGGTGTATCTGTAATCTGTAAACCTCACAAGCTTAAAAAGATGCCTGAAAGGGACGCTGGCTGAGTCATTGTCATCATCTTCATCATCTTGGTGGCCACTGTTGCTGTTTGCTGATTTGAGACTATGACTTCTGTATGAGCAAACTAACACCCCCGTCCTTTCTCCAGTGCTGCAGTAGAACTCCTCGAAACAGATGTTCAAAATAGACTGGTGATCAATCTTTTTTCCTGTCTGTTTTTCTGATGCTCATTCTTTCTCTGTTTTCTTCAGTTTTCTCTTTTTGTTCTTTTTCTCTTTTAAAATTATTAAGTAATTGCAAGACCTATTTTGGCTTCTGAAAAGCTGTATCTCTTGTACAGTTGCTATGTTGTAAAGTTGTGAATTAGTTGTGAGTCTTATTTTGGTTACTTAAAGTCTCTAAGGACTGTAAAGAATGACTAAATACTGTGCTTCTACATATTCTGCTTACCATGGGGGATAATTAAAAATCCACCCAAACCTGCTTTCCAGATCAGCTGGTAAGTGGAAGTTTTGTTTGCTCTGTTGTGTGGCTTTTTGAGAACAATACAGATTGAGTAGTATATAGTGGCAGAGAGGAAGCTTTGAAATCTTAAACAGTTTAGTTTGCTGGAAAATTGCATTGTAAACTCCTTGGGTGTGTGTGGAGAAGAGTGCAATTCCATAGCTGTTCCTACAACCTACTCCTAGTGCAGGGCTCATCTGGTGTTACTGTTCTATTGTTTTGTCTCATAGTTCTTGGAGTTTGGTTTTTGCTACTAAACTGTATTTAAGGATATTTTTTCTGTCTCCATGAACAATCCATGATTACCAGCTGTATTCTTGTAAACTGGAGAGGAGGCAAGCTGTCCTTAGGAGAGGTGGTTTTAATCTCAGTGTTCTTTCCAATAGCATGTGTTGTTTAGATCATGTCTCTGAGTTCATTTACTTACTTGTATTTCTGATCTCATAGATGGTAAAGAAAGCACTTTTTTTTTTTGGTTTGTTTTGTTTTTGTTTTTGGTACAAGTTACAAGCTATTTATTTAGAGCTTTGGAGTGTGGATGAGTACTTCACCCCAGGTGTTCTGTTTCTAGTCTGGTTTATGGGAATGCGTATGTTTTACAGATCCAGTGTTTCCTACCCTGCTCAAAATAGTAGGTCATTTTGACCAAATGATAAGGTCAACACGATAAAATTACAGGGTGGTAGTCAGAACTGTTCTCTGAACAGAAATCTCTTCAGCCTTCAAGCCAATTTAGTCCTACAAGTTCAGAACAACTCATAAATCAGCACTGACTTATCTACTTCTTTGAATTTTGGAAGTAGAGAACACACAACCAGACTTCGGCAACTACAAAGGCTATGCCTTGTGACCGAGTTGAAGTGCAGTATGTTTTGTCAAGTTACAGAACCACCAGAACCTTAGCCTACAAAATCATCCCTGGTCTGATCTGTGAAACCTTTTGTATTTTTCAAAAGACTCAAGTAGGAATACTCTATCTGGTTTGAGTTTGAAAATGTCCATAATTAACTGTAGTTGCTACCACTCACTATTTGTTGCATATGCATTGGGAACTTTGATGGAAGCAAAGATTTCTTGTGATCTTTAGCTCTTTAAATGTTCTTTACTGATCGTAACATCACTTAGTTTTTCTAGTATTCATTCTTTAACTGTGGTTAAAGTTAATTGATTCAGGACAAAATTTTAGATTTGTGGCATGAATAACTAAAATATATTTGTAGTTAATATATCCTCCTCCCCCCCCCCTTTTTTTTTTTAATATTCCTTCATTTGTAAAACGTATGCATTTTGTCTTGTTAAGCTCTGCTTTGTAAAGACAAATAAATCCTATTCCCAAAGGTTAGTAGTGGAATTACCTTCACTGTCTTCCTGCTTTAGGGCCCATAACAGTCCCACTCAGATATGAGCTACCAGAGGTCAAATTGAGGGGCTACCTGGGCCAGGTATAAGCTCAACTGCTACATGATTTTGGGTTGATCTTGTCTCTCAGCAATGTTGAGCTAAGGGTAATTCTTTGTAATGCAAAATCACTATGCCACGTTGAGAACTGTTTGTAATGAAGGGTGCAGAACACCACCTGATGATGCTGTAGCCTCCCTGCAGGTCTTTTGCTCTGAAACCTGGAGCTGCTTAGAACTGAGGCTCTGTGTCACCAACCTGCTTCTCCTCTTTTCCCTTGAGACAGTCAGCGTGAGGTTTGGCAGAAGAAGCCAGATTTAGGCTAACCTTTCTATCTGGTTTTCTGAGTAGATGTGGTTTTCTGAACAGTCTTAGTTATTTGCGTTTTTCAGCATAGTGTAGGTAGCATGACTCTGCCTTTATAGCTCTGTTTCTCAACGTAAAAATGAGTAGTTTGAATCAAAATGATACTGTATTATGGAATGTATGATTTAGATGTTTTTCAACACATGTGGTTTCCTAAAACTAAGGCTTAGTCTAAAAATGAAGTCCTTGGCCACTGTTTGTAGAGTAGGAAGCTTGAAGTTCCAGGGGATAAAATGCTGACTTTTAGTGAAAAAGCTACTGTACTGCTGTGTACAGAGACCTGCCCTCCAGTGAGTCTGTACACAAAGAAGAGTAAGGCCCTGAGTTTAGATCTGAGACCACAGAGCTATTTTGTGTGCGTATGTTCTATTATTTCTTACCATTCACCTGTCGTGGTCATTTTAAAAACGGACTTCTGAGGATTCATGTTAAATCTCAGCTTTTGGATTTTGTCCTTGAGAATTGTGTGAATGTTCTTGGCGTGTGGGGGTGAGAAGGAAATTGGATTTTAGTGTCAATCTACTCAGTTATGCCAGCACTTTTGAAAGCCAGAATGCAGAATGAGGAGCAAGTTAAGCTGAATAGAACAAATAAATTTATGAACTGTAACCACAATTTAATTCATTCTTATACTCTTTTCAAAGGAGAGTATTCAGAGGATAAAAGTAAAATTTTACTTCTATTGAAGGTGAAATGAAATCAACTGGAAGAGAAAAATGCATGTTAGGGAGAATCACTGTGTAGTTTAGTTTGTATCCCTGTTTTCTGAAAGCTGTTAGAATTTACTTACTCAATTTAACCATCCTGTTTATATTTTTAAAGGAATGAATGATAATAACAGTTCTCTGTCGCAATAATTTCAGTGAGAACACCATCCACAGAGACAGCAGGATTTTGGCTAAAGCAAGGTTTCTGAGCTGGTTTTTGTAGAGCAAGGTTTTTGTTGCTACTCCTACCAGAGTGTAGGTCAGCCTAGCCATGCTGTCCACCAGTGTGGTGTTTGCAAGAGTGGTGATTGCAAGACCAGCTGGCCAAGCAATGCACATGCATTTGTAAAGGCTTTGTTTTATTAATGGTGGAAAGACGTAGCAGATCATAAGGAATTGACAGTTGAAAGCAAACACTGTTGGTGTACTTATAGAGAGTGTGGCTGTGCTTGTAAGCACAGCTCAGACCAATTGAACCAAGGAGAGAACTATAAGAGCTGGATGCATAGCCAAAAAAAACAAAACAAAACAATCATCATTCAAAGGCATTATCAGTACTGAACATGCTTCACTGCATGATCCTGTCACCCTGTCAGAATTCACCCTCAGTAGATGCATGAGCCAAAGGGAGTTCCCAAACTGCTTTAAGGACTTGGAAGGTCTGAAATAACGACGAACACTGTGATTCAGTGACTGTGGCTAAAAAGGCACTCCTCCATGTTTCATCCGTCCCATCCTTTGCCCTCCACAGACAGTGCTTTATGCTGTCCTCTTTCTTCTGTTCTGTATCCATGCAGGGGATCAAAGAAATGTACTGGGGTGAAAAATCAGCGGTCTCCTTACTTATTTAGTTTAGTATTCAGCCTTATACAGGTTTTGGAAGGGATTATATCCACTTGGGCCACGTATCACAGAGGACATGGTAAGAGGACAGGAACATGAAGGGCTAAGAGTTGAAGTGGAACAGAACTTTCCAGAAAGAAATCACAGCCATACTTACTCTTGCATGAACATCAGTCTGCAGAGGATCATAACCTTAAGTTCTTGAACAACAGAGAAGTAAAGGCTGAACTTCAGTATAAACTAAACCATCAATATTTTGTGATTTCTTTACTGTAATTCTGAGGAATCCCTTTTTCAGCTGACGTGAAGCAGTCTTCTATAGCAAGGACATATTCCTGGTTGGATTACTATGGATGCTATTACAGCATAGACTTCCAATGAGCAAGTAAGTATGAGAGTATACTAGTACCTCTCCAGAAATTTTGATGAGATGTTAATTCCTGTTACACTTCTGAAAGCCACTAGAATGACACTTATTGAGAGATGAGCCCTCCATTAATACAGAAATGTTTGTTCCTATGGTGAAAAGCATGCCTAATTTGTATGATGAAGTTTACACCTAAGATTTATCCTCTCTCACCCCTGTCATTGCTCCTCAGTCACAACGGAGGGACTTCTTCAGTCCTGCTTATTGTTTTCCAGTTTAATCTCTATGAAAATCTCTGTAGTTTGGCAGAGTCATGAAATATGATTCTGTTTCTTTTGTCAGACATTGCAGTGACACTAATGTAGAGGTTTTTAAGCAGAAGCCGATCCAATGAAATTACTGTTTGTCAAATGTTACAGGAATACATTCCTTTTTAGGGACCCAGCTTTATAGACAGTTATCCATTATATTCTGCTCTCCTTCTTCAAGTATTAAGCTTAGACATAGGGCAGTAGAGGAAGGGGAAGCAGTTACAGCTCTAAATCAAATAAGAATCAAGTAAAAATTCTTTATTCCACTGAACATTGACACCTTGATTATTAAAATATTGTTTGTACTCTATTCTGCAATCTCTTACCATTGTGGTTTTTATTAATCCCAGGAAACCACTTGCTCTTTTTTTTTTTTTTTTCTCATGCATGAGCAAAACAAAGGCTTGCTATTACATGTCAAATGGATGTTGTTACATATTTGGGAAATGTTTCTGACTATGGGAAGACTTCTTTACAGTCAGCGCTTTCCACTGAGGACCTTGAAGCTGCACTGTTCTCATGGTTATCATGTAAGGATTAATGTAAGGCAATCCTGGTAGCACTAGAGAATAATGAGGGACTTGAAGAAACTTAAGAGTCCTTCTGTGAGAAGGATGTGAAGCCAAATTCCATATTTTACTAAAGATGCTGGGACTTTTACCGCCACAAGAAAGAGTAGATTCTTGTCCTCAGGCATCAGTTAGCTTCCTTTCACTGAATGCCAGCACTTACTATTGTTATTTTGCACATTAATTAAAATGCTCTAAGTTTCCAGCTAAGTGACATAGAAACCATGGACAGAAGCTGAAGCAGGACTTTGTGTGTGTGTGTGTGTGTGTGTGTTAATAATGTTGATTCTTCCTGAAAACATTCACTGTAGAAAGCATGAAGAAATTATACAGGCCAGCATCTGGAAAACAGTCACTGTTTATACATTTTTGTGTAGGAAAATGGGAGCTCACTTTTTGTGAGCTTAGAAGATTGTTGAAAATAGGGTAACATGTAGAAAAGGATACAATGCTTTTAAAACCTAGTTCTTGTGTTTGTACATGGTACTTTTTAGAGACACTTCCTCCAAATTTGCTTTGATCCATTTTCCTTTCTCTTTCAACTCTGGTAAAACCGTAATGCAAGTCTATATTACAGGTTAATACGGGTTGTTGTTTTTTGCTTGCTGTGGTTTTATTGTTTGGTTTGTTTGTTGTGTTCCACCCCCCCCCCCCCCCCCATAAAGAAATGTATGAAGTTTCCACCATGAATTTGCACGGCATGATTGTACAGCACTTTTTTTCTTATGATTAAACCCGAATTGCACAAACTTGTGCAAGATTTGTGGGATATTATTCCTACTTATTTTGATGTTTTTTGCTGTCTAGATAGGAAAGGTGTTTTAAGATTTCTAGAAAGGCCATTGTTCACTCAATAGTTCTTTGTATTTTGCTGTGTTAAAAGAACTGTTTGTAATGTAGTATAATTGTTTCTCTCAGTCAGGAGACTGAAAGTAGAGAAAGTATGCATTTGAATATTCAAAAGGAAGAATAGTATGTATGATCCTCTATTTAAAGGATTTTGTGCCTTGTATTAAAATTGATAGTCAAGTACGAAGCCAAATATGAGAAGTCTACAAAGTGTTCATACTTAATGGGATTTGGATCAAATATGCTTTTCTAGAGGCTGCAGATGACTTTGAATCAGACTATACAAGTGCTCAGAATGAAAGCTTGTATTTTGGAAAGAAAAATGTAAAAAAAGATGAGGATGCAGAGCTGATTTTTCAGACAGTGTCTTGTAGGATAGAACGCTTACTGTGTCTTTGGTACTGGAAAGGTCATGTCTCTTCACTTCCTTGGCAAATAAAATAGAAATTGTACTAGCAACCTTTTTGCTTAAGGCTTGTGTTATGCTCACTAGAGTGCTCTGATGAAAAGCATGTGATTGTAAACAGTGTCATCTAACATTCTTATGCCTGTAATTTAATAGAAACTGTATGAAGAAATGATATGTTGGGTTTTTAACTCAACAGTGAGTCAGACAGGGTGGTGGTGATGTTTTGCTTATTTTTCTGAGTGTGTGGGTGGTATGTGTGTGGGCAGGACTGGTTTATGTGCTGATTTGGTGTACCTGTTCACCAAACTGTATCATTCAAGCCATGGAATACTCTCACAAGAGTATTTTGTGTATACTTTGGAAATGCACTTTTGAAGGAATTGTCCACTTGAGTTGCCCATATAGGGACAGCTGTAAATTAGTGGTCCAATTCAGAAGTGAATCTATCATGGATCAGAAGCCAGTTTCAATGGCCTTTGACAACAGTGAATATAAAGAGAAGTTCTGCTGGTGTTACTGGGATATGAGGACTGTTAGACACAAACAATGCCAAATATGTAATCGATAGTCAAGTTTAATTTTACGTGGACGGGTGGTGCTACTGTGCTGATTTCAAGGAGTTATAATCCATTATAGCCAATACAACAGCATTATTCACAGCATTGAGTCACTGAGATAACCCTCCCAAGACCACTTTAGATAACGAAACTGTGAGTATTTCTCATTCTCCACAGATGAGAACTGTCATGAAAGTGAAAATGATGGCAGGCAAGCCAAATTCCTTCCTCAGTACTTAAAAAAATCTTGAAGTTTTGCTCACCATTTGTTGTTATCAGATGAGTTTACTTTTGATAAAGCTATATGATTTTGAAGCAATATATTTCCTTTCAAAATCTATCACTACAAAGTTTTAATTGACTGTTTGTGATCCAGAATGGAATGACAGACCTCTCATCACTTGCTGAGTAAAACACAATGTTGCAACATGCTGGAAGTCCAGTGGTGCCTGAGTTTCTGCAATGGTACCATGACTCAGCCCAAAGCAGAGGAGTGGCTATCCTGCCATTAAGTACCACTTCATTGCCTAAACAGTAAAGATACTTTTAGAGTCTGCAGACTGTGGCTAAAACTTTTCAATTAGCATAAGCCTTTGAAGGATCCAAACCTAAAGTGAGTGAATCTCAGCTGAAAATCAGGTACTCTGCTGAAGCTCAGCCTGTTCTTTTGTCCCTCTTAAGTAATATGAAAGTTTATTTCTTCCAGGAAAGTAGTGGTGATGCTATCTGTAACTGTTTAGAAATGCTTGGTTGCTGGGTGCTGTAGTGGGAGCAGTAAGGACACAGCATAGCATGCAGGATCCCTGTCCATTGCAGAAGTGAGGGGGAGGTGTCAAAAAATCATGTTTTTTCTTCACTCATTTTGGCAAGCTTTTGAGTGAAGAACAGAGTTAACTAGATAGCAGATACACTCACAAAACTGCAAAAAGTGATTTCAGAGAACCGATTCACTGATTTCTGTTACCTTCACCATACTCTTTTCTGTATTATATTTTTTTAAGTGAAAATGATTGAGAAAGTAAATACACATGTTCCCAGTTTCACACAGCTTTCCAGGATATTTTAAGAGAGTGGAAAAATAAATCAACTCATAGCAGGCATTACAGTATGAGTTTGACATGTACAGTCTAGATTTGTAAATATGGTTTTTTATCAGGTAAATTTGCAGATAAATAAGAGAGGTGGCCCTAGCTTTTACTACAAGATGTTGAAAATAGGATTCTCTATGCTGGGAATTTATAGGTAATTCTCATTTGTTTTAATTCCCCTTGGTGTATTAAAGCACAGTTTATCTGACTGCTTAGTGATCTTATGTTATTAGCTGTTGAGTTTTGTTTGATCATGATGTATGTATGCTTCTATGAGTGATTTCACCATTTGACTCTTGGTACATAGAAGACTTGAGACAATGAGTTGTTTGATGAATGTTTTTGTTGCTTCTTCTCTGTGTTAATTGTTTTTCTGCAGTGAAAGTTTAACAGCAGAGAATATTGTTATTTTTTGAAGATGTGTTTTATTTGTTACGCAGCTAGTTGTTTTAAATAAAAACTACTATTGTGTCATGATGAATATTTACAGGTGAGGAAGCCGTGTTAGAGTGCCGTGTATATTAGACTGAAAAGAAGTAGTGACTTGAGTTGTGCAACTTCTGTCTGACATCCTTACTGCAAACTGGGACATTACCTCCATGCCATCTCAAAGTGTGGCAGTCACCAGCTCAGTCTGAGCAGCAGTAACCACCTGTCCTTCGAAAGGCATTTAAATAAACAGCCTGTTGCCACAGAGAATCTGAAAGCTGGAAGTTATGGTCTTTGCAACAAATTGTAGGGCAAGGCTGTCTCTCAAAGCATCTCATTTCCTGCTAGTGACTCTTAATTTGAATATTAGGAGGTTGGCTTTCCCAGCCTTCATACTTCATTATTTCCAGATTGTGCAGGAATGCTACTTCAAGGGCCATGTCAGGTGTGACAGTGGCCTCCCTGGGGTCCATCCCTGCACATCTCATCTTTTGCTGACAGAGGAAGAATGACTACTTATAAACTCATGATTGAAGTATCTCTGGGTGGTGTAAAGATGTGCCATCAGCGAAAGGAAAGGGCAGCTGGTCTTATTTAGTTTGCTGGTAAACTGAGCAGATACTA
Source organism: Chrysolophus pictus (assembly GCA_037305975.1). Lineage (NCBI taxonomy): Eukaryota > Metazoa > Chordata > Aves > Galliformes > Phasianidae > Chrysolophus > Chrysolophus pictus. Next base: position 27,702,720 of record CM074614.1, on the reverse strand, counting down.
ATCTTCCAGCTACTTGGGAGAGGATTTTCCATGTTGCTTACATTCTACTGTGTGGAGATGGGGTCTAACACACTACAGTTCTCCTTGCCTAAGTATCCCTTTTTCAAGACCTTTCTGCCTTTCTTGAAAGCTTTAAGAGTGTCTTCAGAGTAATTCAGTGCTTTCCATGCACAGCTTGAGGGAAACAGTAGAGCACACGTAATCCCATGAAGAGTGTTCATTAGACACTGATACGGTAGGATGTTTATAGTGCTATGAAAATTTAAACCGAGGGCTGCAGCCTCTTCTCACGCCTCTTATTCTCCAGACCCTTCTACATCTTTGTTGCCCCACTTTAGACACTCTCTAATAGCTTTACATCCTTATATTGTGGTGTTCAGACCTGCACCCAGTACTCAAAGTGAGGCTGCACAGCACAGAGCAGAATGGGACAATTCCTTCCCTCTCCTGGTGGCAGTACTGTGCAGAGGCACAGATCCATCATGCTGGCTGTTCCCCTGTAGAGAAGATGAATAGAGCTATTAAGAAAGTCAGCTTCACCATTGCTTTTTAATTGTTTTACAGAGTCTAGTAGAAAATTAACACCATTATTGAATTCCTGAAGGTGGATTAAGTATAATAAAAGACACAGATGATAATTCCTTAATACTTAAAAAAAGAAAGAAAGAAAAAAAAATGTGTTGTTTATGTTTTCATCAAGTCAGAGATTAGTATTTTTTCAATCTGGCTTATTAAATACTTCAAATTTGCTTTTCAACTTGTAATTAATAAAAAATGATGGTAAAACGATAACAAACTGGTGGGTCCAAACTTCAGCTTACCACTAATGTAAATCATTTCCATATCCTTAGGGACATGAAGCCTTTCGGGAAGGCTTTCAAGTGGAAGAGCTAGTAGACTGCTTTGAAGTCAACACGAACTTCTGTGACACAAAGAACCTGGACGACCTGTGATAGGGAGCAAGTGTTTTCAGGTACCTGAATTAAATCTCAGCAGTGCTTTTCTGTCATCTGCTGCAGAGCAGAAGATTATCAGACATGTCAATAGCACTGAAGCAAGTCTTTAATAAGGATAAGACTTTTCGTCCAAAACGCAAGTTTGAACCTGGAACCCAGAGGTTTGAGCTACATAAAAGAGCGCAGGCCACTCTACACTCAGGTGTGGACTTGAAAGCAGCTGTACAGTTGCCCAGGGGAGAAGACCAAAATGACTGGGTGGCTGTCCACGTTGTTGACTTCTTCAACAGGATCAACCTCATTTATGGAACTATCTGTGAGTTCTGCACGGAGAGGACCTGCCCAGTGATGTCTGGAGGCCCTAAGTATGAGTACCGGTGGCAGGATGACATGAAATATAAGAAGCCTACAGCGCTGCCGGCACCGCAGTACATGAATCTCCTCATGGACTGGATTGAGATGCAAATCAACAACGAGGATATATTTCCTACAAGTGTAGGTAAGTGCAAGGAAGAACTGCCTTTCATTCTGCGCACTAAGCATGATCCCTTCCTGACCTCACAAAGGCTGTGGAGTCCAAGCCTTTATAAGAGCAGGTGGAGGAGGACGGTGTTTTGCCAGAATAGTCTAAAATGTATGAAATGTTAACAGTGTCTGCTACATCTGATGGGGTTTGTTAGCCTAAAACATTTTCATTTGAGCCATTCGTTCCTGGTAAGCTTCTGCTTCTCAGATTATTCACTAAAGGTGGTTAGCCTTTCATTTTAGCTTGCTGAAACTTAGTCACGTTTCAATTGCTTTATACTTTGCCTGGCCAATTAAGCAGATGCAGAATGGATGGAAAGCAAAGTGGTATTTCCCTTTAGAAAAGTGTACAGCGCTATGCAGCACAAGGCCATGGACAGTCAGGGATGCAGAGAACTATTCCCTCCCACCCTCTCATCACTTCCAACAAAAAACTGATGAATTAGAAAGTGAGTTATTCCCCAAATTACTGTAGTTTAACCAAAGAGCCTAGGGAGGAAGCAGCTAAAGAGAGCACAATTTGTCTTCTGATACTGTTGTTAGCTTTTTTGAAGAGCGTGCAAACAGATGGAGGTATTGTTGCTAGATTATTTTCCATTGAATGAGGAAAGCCACACTTTGTGGAGGAATGCCACTGAATGGTGTAGAGAGCCTAAATCATTTGCTGATGCTGCAGCTAATGAAAAGGACAGGATGCTGTACCTGAGCACTGTAAACTTCAATTTTATTTAATGAGTCATGATTCACTTATTTCAAGTAGGAAAGCTGGGAGTTTCTTGTCAGAAATGTGAGACGTTATATAAATATATGGATGAGTAAATAGCAGAATATTTTGCAGTTTATACAGTTAGGAGATGGTACATCAAGAGGCTGCATGTATTGGTGAGCTCTGCTAACCTTTGAAAGAGCCAATTCTTAGGCTTGTCTGCCCTTTGTTTGGACAGACTTGTGGCTTGTTTAACCAATCCTTATCTCTTTTCTGCACTAACAGGTAGAAAGAAGACAACAACTATGTCTCTTAAGCTGTAATTTGCCAGTCTAGCAAGAAGCAGGATTTCAAAGGAAGAAGTATATACTTTTTGTATAATGAAGAATAGGTCTAATTTGTTAAAGCACTTGTTCTTCTGTTTCTTTGCTGTGAAAGATTTTTGGAATCGAGGGTAGCTTAGGAGTGCAGTTAAATATGTGGTTTTGCTTCCATTGGTATTTTTTCCATGCTTTTTTTACACCAAGTTTCCATCTTCCAGTCTTCTGCTATGCCACCACAGTTTGTATATGCAAAAAAGATTTGTGGCCTGAACACGTACATGCTAATGAGTTTTATTAAAACAACAAAAAAAACCCTACCCAAATAATACACAAGGTTTCAGCTCCTTTGAGCTCCCCTGTTTATGTTTTTAGTAAAATATGTCTGAGGTAAACCTTCAGGATACATGTGAGTAAAAATAATGCTTAAATATTAAATAGCAGTGGTGGTTTGAAATCTTGATCTCATGATTCAGAAGTTGATGCACACTGCATTGAATTTGGAGTTCTTTGCTCTCAGTTAGTCCCTGAGGAGGCACCTAGAACAGTCAAAGGGAATTCTGTGTCAGAGTATCTCCAACACAGACAGTGTTCCGTAGCCTTAGCAGCTAGGAGAAGACCCTGGCACCTCTGGGGCCCATTCCTGGCTAAGCTGCTTTTCTTTCGAGGGAATCTTTCTAATCTTTCTAAATCAGTCCCCTATCTACAACGTGGAGATGGCACTACCAGCCTGTACAAATGCTGCATATAAAGCAGTTCAGTGAAATGTAGTAGCGCAGCATGTATATTGTTCCATGTTTTGCTTTCCACAGTTGGTCAGAGAGTGAAGCTTTGTTGTTGTATTGGATACTGTTTGTTCTGCCTGTTTTGCAGCAGCCTTTGGTTATTTAACCATAGGGTCTCTGTTATGGTTAGCATTAATGCAGATCTCTGTTTTCATTTGAACAGATCAATGGCAATGAAAATTAAGATTGTTCATTCTTCAAAGTAGTTGAAATAGATCTTGAAAGATGATATACTCAAATGACAGAACAGGTTTAGGTACGCCATTACTAGTAGTATAGCAGTATTAAAGCGTAGTATCTGGACGTAACTTGGAGATTAATTTATTGTGTTGAATCTTTGTAGCATATGTAGAGAATTCCTCTGGAAAAAGTGTATGTCCAGTGGATACGATTTCAGCTGACCTTTCCACTAGCGGATGAGTTTGCTTAAGAGATCTAGATTATAGGAGCTGTTTGTACCATACTTTTCTCAGTTTAATCCTATTAATGTAGCCCACTTTTATTTGACATAATTCATGCAAACCACTTAAAAAAGGAATAGGAATAGCCCAGTTTGGTGGGCTTTTGTTTTGGTTCTTCCCTCTGTGGTTAAAAGAAAAAACAAACAAACAAACAGAACAAGTGAGTTGAGTTATAAACAGTATACTACATTTAACACAAATTCCTCTTGGTGTTTATGTTGACACTGTAACCTCTAACCTATGACTACTTACCAGTCTGTGTGCTTCCTGTGGTCTGGCTCCTCTCTGCTTTCTGCGGTCATCCAGGCCTGCTCACTTCCTGGTAAAGATCTCCTTCTCCAGCTACCCTCCCTCCTATTAATACTGAGGCAGGAGAAAAGGGAGCTGGCATGGGAACTGAGAAGCTGTTAAGTGAAACTGACAAAAACAGGTGCCTGAATATTAGGGGCTTTTTTTTTTTTAAGGCAAAACTTTAAATACTATTAAAAAAACAGAGTCATAGCCTGTAGACAAGTTAACTGATTATGACCTTGTTCTTATTTCAATTATTACCCATTTCTTTCATCCATTTTTAGGTGGGTTTAATGCATGCTAGATGCTAGCAGCTCTGCAAACATGTTCTACATGTAACTAGCCAGGTGCTGTGAGTGGTGTGAGACCTTGTTGGGAAAGGAAGAACAGGATGGAGGAGAGTTTGCTCTGTGTGCCTGCTTGGGCCATGCTGGTGAAGCTATTGATTCTAATTTTCAACATGGCTTCTTTAGTGTATTGGGGTTTCAGTTACCAGATACAGCCACATCAGATCCATGGCTTGAAGTACAAAGGCAGAACAGAAGACAGAGGCTTCTGCTAAGATAAACCAGCACATGGGCTTTTCTGACCTGATGTAATAAAACTCTAACCCTTGAAGATAAGAAAACAGTGAAGGTTGGGGGCACAATGTTTATGCTATCTCTGTCCTTGGGAATTTTAAAGACCAAACTGTGTAAAGCTTTGAGTGTCCTCATCAGATGTCATGGTTGTGTCAAGCAGGAAACTGGGCTGCAGACCTCCCAGAGTCCCTGCTAGCCTGAACTGTCCTGCAATATGTAATTCTGATTTCAGCGCTGACAAGCTGCTCAAGGAACGAGAGCTAAATTGATTAGAAACTGATGAAGCAGCTTAAGAAGGTGCAGTTTGGCATTTAGCTGAAGTACAAAATCACTTCTAAGCTATGAAAGTTTGTGTGGAATAGGATTTAAAAGTATTAAATTACTGTAACCAAATAGCCTAGTTATGGCTGGTCAAAAGGACAACATTTTCTTAAAGTGTTTAAAGCCTGAAACTTCAGCTGAAAACTTAATATATCTTTAGAAATACATTGCCATCTCCATGCCTGTGAACTCATGAATTTTGGTAGTGGACAGTTCCAAAATTTATGCACAGAGTGTAAGTGTGTTGCTTCTTCCTAAAGAAGAACCCCATACGTCCACACAGTACATCTCATTTCTAAAAGCAGACCAGGACTGTGGGGCCTTCTAGCCCTTTTCCAGAAAAGGGTTGCAGGTGACTGGTGGCTGCGAACAAAGACTACTATTGCTTTTGTTTTCCCAAGGAGTGGAGAGGTGCATGAGATTTGGGTAGCATGGTGTTAACTGGCATTTGCTGGTTTTCTTCATCTTTTGTAGCCACTATAATTGCAGTGTCTAGGGTCTGACATTGCCTTTGCACATGGGCCCTGCAATAAAAAAAAAAAAAGTGTAATTGCTACAACTGTTTTTTTTTATTTTTTTTTTTAAGCCAAGCTTTGCCAAGGGCTGACAGGAGGGGTCAGATGGCTGGCTGTTAGCTGGTCATTCAGTCATGACTGGTGGATGGGTATAGCTGCAGGCTGACAGCTGAAGGCGGTTGTAAATTCCAGACACTCCTTTCTTGCTGATTTTTACACCACTTTGATCAGTACTAGATTTGGGCTAAGGAAGAAATTTGCGTTGTAAAGCTTTTCTCCTTTCTCCTATTGCTTCCTATCTATGGTCCCTTCTTTGGCAGGGACAACTTGAAGAACTGAACAACTACACAACTATATCTTTTGTGTAAATGAAGAAAATTCAGCAAGACAGGTTATTGCATCCCAGTAGTTTTCTCTAGTCATTGAAGTGTGTGAATTCTGTGCTTATTTGTATGTTGCAGCAAAGTTAGAACAGTAACACTAGTTTTTAGAAAGTTTTGTATTTGGAAATATATGTGCCTGAAAAATAACATGTAGATATTTTATATCATGTTTATATGCCTGAACCTCCTTCTTCTCTTCCTTTTTAGCTCTTACAGTGATTCAGGATCTAGCAGATATTTCTCTGTAAACTAAACTGGCAGATGAATATGCCATTTCAAGAGTACTGTCAAAGACAGCTGATGAACATTGTGTTGTCTCTGTTTGCATGGTGAATCTTGCCATCTGCTTGATAGATAAATATCTGGCCTTTTAAACATTATGTTTCTTTTTGCCAACTAATTTTTCTTTTGAGCAATTTAACTCTGTTTTTGTTTGGTATCTTCAATGCCTTTATTAGCCCATGCTTTTATAAGAATAAGGATTAAATCCTAGGAGTAATTTGGACAATATTTAACCCCAGTCATTACTAATTACTCAGGGTAACAGTAAGGAGTCACATGGATTGTCCCATCAACCTTCAGGAACTTGACTTTCCAGCACACTGAAATAGCATGTACTGTGGCACATTACTTGAATTAACTTCTTGCAGGATCTGCACCTTCACCACCATAGCTTCTCCTGTACCCGAACTTATGACCTGATCTCTTTAGCAACCTGCCCAGCGTGAGTAATGTCTGTTTGGTCTGTGATAGTGGGGTTGAGCTTGTGCTGAATTCAAAGTGTGGGAAATTTGATATATTTGAATGTGCTTTGCCTGGGAAAGTGGGTTTTGTAGAAGTGAGTTCCGTCTGCATTCCACAAGCTTGCGTGCATTCCTTTCCTTGATGAACAGGGAAAACAGCTCCTTATATGAACCCTTATAAAACAGACTTTGTCTGTTATGCTGCAGAGCAGAGTATATGTAGGAGTGGTATTTATGGTTCATAATGGCTTTGCTGCTTCATTTCTTAGAGCCCAAAGAAAATAAGTTTCACAATTACTGTCTTTTCTAGTTGCTACTTTTTACCTCTGTTTACTTTGCCAAATCTAAGCTGTTATTTAAGCTCAGAAAGAGCATAGAAAATTCATGATACTCCCACAGAATATATTCACTGTTAAGGTGACTCTTTTGAGCACAACATCTGTACTTTGGGGCATGTATCTGGCCATGGGGGAAGAAGCATTAATATGGCCTTCAGCTAACCCAGCCATATGATATCAGAATAAAGTGTGGTCGTAGAAGTTTGAAATTAGTTTAGTCCTGTCAATTTAATTTCATTGTAGAAAACTGGAGTGCTATGATAGTACAGTTCTCAGGGACTTCTGAAAGGCCTAGAGTGAGGGCCTTTGCTTCAGCCCTCACTCAGGGACGTATTCAGAGATGCATCCACCAATACTGCCTTTATGTTTTCCATCTTCTATCAAATACTGATTTGGCCCTCTAGTTTCAGTAGTGTCCTAAAGGAGCAAAATTGAAAATCTTAACAAGAGGAAACTCATTAGTTTCTTTTAAATGAGGCCCTCATGTCTTTTATAGATAATTTTTGGAGGAAAGTCAAGTATGAACTTTAAAAGTATGTGGTTAGAAACCCCTTGTGTTGATAAAAGCCATGTGTGTATTCTTTAAAAACAAAGACAAGAATGACATTCAGATAATTTGAAACATTTGTAAGCACTGTTTCATCCTCTGAATGCTGCAGGAAAAAAAGCCAGTCAACTTGATTATCAGCACTGTTTTGAAATGTGATTGCCACCTGTGTACTTCTCATTACAGACAAATGTGGTGGTGGAGTTATGCGGCAGTTCTCTCCCTTGCGGAGCCTAAATACTTGGCTAAACAAATGTTGGTAAGGAATTGTGAGAAGAAGAGCTTTGAGAAAAAAGCTGCTTAGCATGACTCTCGTTAAGTTGGTTTTGCTGCTGCATATTGCCTTCATCTGACCACTGGCTGGTCAGATGCACTGCGTGTGTCATGTCAGTGTCTTTTGTTTTCTCTTCAGATATGTTTGTTGTTATTCGATTCACTGCATCACGCTTTATCTTTTCTTCATGAGTGCAATTGTATGCATTTCTGTAAAGGCCTTTACAAATGAAAGGGGGGGACAGTGGTAGTGGCTCTGAAAGGAGCTTAACAGGATGGGTTCTCTGCATCTTTCTGGTTGTTGGTTTCACCATTGCTCTGGTATGTTGTCCACAGTATTCCTTCACACTGAGGACTCTAAATTTCTGACTTAGCTGTTGAACACTTGGAAGAAAGCAACTTGAAATTTTGTGTCTGGTGTGATCTGGAAGAAGACAGCTATATTCCTTCTACTGTTTTAATTCTTAAGGATGTTGAGATGGTGAGGAAATGTGTTTGTGTGTGTATTGATCCGTGCTGGGTAAGAAAATAAGGTAACTAAAAACACTCGAGCAACGGAACAAACATAGATGTTTCTCAAGGTTATTTTCCTTGCTTCAGTGGGGTGTGTGTATGCTCTGTTTGCCAAGCTTACAATGGCTATGTGTTGTGAGACACCAGGAAGCATGTGTCTCTGTGCTTTAGTGGGTCTACCATAGCAGATAAAAGAGATTTCCGTCTAGCTTTGTCAATGTATTGTAACGAAACAAGCAGAATTCATACAGGCTGTTGGCCTTCCATAGCTGTAATGGAAATACCTCTGTACATATGTTCAACAGCATGCTTTCCTTAGGTGAGCAGAGGGGTTTCTTGACAATTGTGAGCTGTATTTTTTAATCTACTGCTATATCCAAGCTTGTCCTTCTCTGCAACTTGCCTTACTCCTGTAGCAGCTGTTCTCTGGCTATGTGGGTGACATGTACAACCTTACACATTCATGGTGTTCAGATCTGTGGAGCTCCATGCAGTGTCAGAAACTGTGTTGCACCCACAAGATTCTGCATGTTGTCTGTTAGGATTGCACAGGAGTGCAGTGGCAGCTTGGATTTTGTTGATGTTCTTGTGCACCCTTGATGTCCTGTTTACATGTAGCTGCTGGCATAATTATTATTTTTTTAACTTTGTCTCTTCTGTAAGATGGACACTTTTGTCTGGAGTTTGTCAGCCGAAAAACTGCCTGCAGTGAAAGAGGAGATGGACTCTGCATCCTACATGTGCCCTCTGGCATTTGAAAGCAAAAGGTGAAGTCTGGACTTCTTAATGTAGCTGTGAAGGGACAAGCTCTTGTCCTGCAAAAAAGAGATCTAATGAATCACAGAAATGATGTGAAACAATTATCTTCATTCTTGCCGTCTACCAGCTGTGTGGACAGAACCTCAAAAGACAACTGTCTTAATGACACTGACAGACTTCCCTTTTTCTTTGTTGCTGATTAGCGCTGCTTCTATGTGCCTGAGATGCCAAACAGCTCTTGTTAACACTGAAGCTCACACTAACACATAGGGTCTTCAGTGAAAGGTTCTGCATTCTGAAAGTCATTGTTGGGCTGGGCTGTCATCTCTGCATCACAGACAACAACTCTTACAGGAAAAAAAAATCATTGGCTTCAGTAGGCCATGTGCCACAAAACTTACATGTGCTGCAGGACTGTGGAAATTCCAGATTGTTTTCAGTGTTTGACACTGTTCTTATGAGATCCAAAGTCTTGTACTAATGTGTTCAGATTCAAAGAATTTTTAAGTGGGGAAAACCATGAAGCCAATTCCTTGAAGACTGATATCAAATACCTACCAGAAACAGATGCATGGTTAGTGCTTTTCCATGCAGATAGCAATAGGAATTTCTTAAAGTACAGATATCTGTGATGTTTCATTTGTCTTACTTTTCAAAAGTTTTACTTTAATTGGAAAGCCTTCTGGGCTATGCATAAGCTCCTCAGTGTGTGAGTGCAGGCTATGGTGATTGATGAATGACTATTCTGTATGATTTAAAAGAAAAATCCAGCTACAGCAGAGTTGAAGATTGAGACCCGACATATGTTCAGAGCATCTCAGCAACTCTGCATAGAGTGGGATAGGCTTTACTGCCAGTGCTGACACAGAGAATTTTTTTTCTCTTTCCATTCTACAGAGAGTCACGAGCTAAAGCACAGGAGGGGGGCTGCGCCATTTCATAAGCCTTAAAATGTATGGTGGAAACTTTTATTTCCTTCTCATAATGAGAATCAGTGGCATTTTGACTCGAGGAAAACAAAAGGAAGGTTACTGAGCCATCTGGAATAAGAGATGCTCAAGAAGGGAATAATCAAAAGTATGTTAATAGTTGGAAGGGAAAAGGAAAGACAATGAACAGATTGTCTTTGAAAGACAAAACTCTTTCCTGGATATGGAAAAAGAAAAAAAAAAAAACAACAACAAAAAACTCTTTGCTTTTAAGAGACAGATGTTCAGCTGAACTGAGAAACATAATAGTTTATCAATAAATGTGTTTTATCAACATTAGAGTGGTGAAATAATGGTGATTGTTGTTCATACACTGTCAACTTTAATGAGCCATAATAGAAAGAGCTTAGCCCCATAACAGATAAATCCTAAAAGCTTGGAGCTATAATACTCAACAACAGAGACATTTTCAAGATATATGCTGGATGAGGTCAGATCTTTTAGAAAAGTGCCAATGGATATTTGGTCATTAAGGCAATATATCTGTTTAGAATTTACATGCTTTAAAATTAGTTGCATAGCAACTCTTTTTGGATTTTTTTTTTTTAATTAAAAATAGTAATAATATGATTTTGAAGAGGTCAGTTAAGGTAAATTTTGCTATTTCATTTGTCAAGTAAGAGACTAAAGCTCAGGTAATTAAAGTAGTCTGCATAAGAGATTTTTTATGTATTATATAACGGTGGTTATTTGGTGAATCCAGAGACAGGTTTTATCAGTGATTCGAAGAATACTCTGTCTGTTCCTAAAATGTTAACTTTTTGTGTATGGATTTGGAATAATGGAAGTAAAAACTGAAGTCTTTAAACTCCAGTACCATACATTTTTAGCCATCCCATTAAAGGAGAAAGCTTGCAATTTTGATTCCCCTAGAAACTTCGACAAAGCAAATGGGGAAGTTCTTGCCCTGTTATTTGTTTACTCAGGACATACAAGATGACAATTTATTAAATATTTTTTTCCATATTGATAGATTTTCAGGACGTGATTTGCAAACAATAGTTGTACAAGTTCAGAGTAAGAGTTCGTGCTGCCTGGTCTGCCTTTGGATATCTTTGGAAAACAAATACTGGAAAAGAGCAGGGTGCTGTTTACCCAGTCTCTGACTACTGGCATTTTAGAGATTCCCTTGGAGGTGTTAGAATACACTTTGATCTGGGAGATTCTTCTAGGAATCCATATTTCACAAATGCCAGTCCTACTTTGTTGTCTTCATGCTGATTTGCTAATTTGTTCATTTCAATTTTCTGATAGTTTGGGCTTTCTGAAGGTAAGAATTTCTCCCCCCCAAAATTTTACAGGTTAAGAAAAGAGTGGTTGGAAGATTTGGGTTAGAAATGAAGACACGTCCTTTTGTTCTCCTTTGAAGTGAAAATAAAGAGTCTAAAAGTTTACTCCCGTTTTGTCTTTCATCTTCACCTGGAGCTTCTTCGAGTGCTTCTTAGTTTGTCTTTGGCTGACTGTATTTTAAAAACTCCTAATAACACTGTAACTGTTAGACTCAAAGACAAAAACTTTGTAAAGAAAATCAGTGCTCATTTTATTATTCACATTGCACTGTTATCTGAGCTGACTGATTATCAGTTAACAGTATGTATGAAAGAACAGTGCAGTAATATAATTGCTTTATGAAAAAAAAGCACTTGAGTGTTGTTGACACAAAGGAATTGGTTTTTCACTTGTGGATTTTTGCTACCATAGTTGTGATAAAGTTTGGCTTTTGCATATTCTATTACTCCTGCAGATAACTGGGTTGGAGAGTGTTGAAGATTTCCCTTTGGAGCTGCAGATGCTTGTATAGGAGCTGAGGAACTTTACAATAAAACAAGTGATTATGTAAATATTCAAGATGAAAAAAATTTTTCATGGAATGTAGCCTTCAGCTGAAGTGAAGAATGTGCTTGTTATCTCTTTTGTTATCTTTCTGAGCTTATCCTAACATGTCTCCTATTATGAAGGCTCACCTTCTAAAACACACAAAGCTTCCTTTCACTCAGTTTCAAAATATTTCTTAACAGTTCTTCTTTAAATAGTGTTAAAAAAAAAAGCTTTCCATTCTTATAGTAAATGCTGATGACCACAACATCTTTCTTAATAGAATAGGATTTTCTTCAAGTGGGCAGTTATTTTATAAAAATAATTTACAAAATATATCTCTGTTTTACTACAGTCTTTTTGTTTTGTTGATATTGTAGTTTTCCCTCATTTTTTTATTTTTAATTTTTTAATTATCAGGCTGAATTTTGCAATGGATACAAATATGAAGGGAATAGAGTCAGGCTTTAAGAAAAGTCTTTGTATTCCAGTGAGATTTCCAAACCTTAAATCTGAGTCTTCCATAAAACTTCTAGAAGGAAAAAATGATTTTATATTGTATAACTACAAGAATTAAGCTAAGGATTTCTGTCATTGGAAGTAATTCAGATTGTGAAGGCCAAAATGCACAAGAAAGAAAAAGTCCAATTCTTTTTCCTAGCTGCAAACTATTCTGTACTAAACCACACGTGTGCTAGAAGTCTGGGAACACTTCTCCAACACATGGATAGCCTTAGAGATAAGCCAGTACTATCTTAATGTACAAAACATTTTATTGTGATACAGTATGGGACAAACAGAACTGTTCTGTCAGGTTATCTGTGTTGTGCAAAACCTTAAAGATCTATCCTGCACTCAAACCCATAAAAGCTAACCTGTAACAGAAACAGATGATGAACTGTGTCTTCTTTTCAGCACAGTACAAGTAGAGATGTATAACTGTGGAGGCCACACACGCAGTTAGAGGTCAGATTTATTAAAGATTTATTCCCTCTGAGAATTCAGAGCTCCTATTTTTGCTAGTACTTCAGAGTTTGGAATTTTCCATTTTTAAACTCCTTTTCAGTCTTAAAATGTGTTGTGTACTGTGATAAACTGTTACCTGTCCCAAGTTACTAAATAGGTATAATTGATAGTAAATCGGTAAATCGCTTATTTTCAATCTTCTTGCAGCAATAAGAACAAACTATCCAGTGTCAGGAGTTATTTTCTGCTTTTCCTCAGGTACACAGGCTTTGCTGAGCATTTTTGACAGTATGACCGAATCATAGGTTAATTTAGACTGAAAGGGACCTTTGAGATGATCTGATCCAACCTTCTGGGTCAAGAGTGACCATACAGAACAGGTTGTCCAGGACCATGTCATTTGGATTTTGAACATCTCTGGAGGTGGAGACTCCGCAGCCTTTAAGTAACCTGTTGCAGTGTTTGACCACCCCCATATCAAGAAGAGTTTTCTTGGGCCCAGCCAGTTAGTAAGTTTTCAATCCACCTCACTCTTTGCGTACCTAGTGCATATTTCACTAGCTTATCTGAGATGACATTATGGGATACTGTATCAAAGACTTCACTAAAGTCAAGGTAAACTATGTTTACTGCTCTTGCCTTATCCACTAAGCTAGTCACCTTACTGTAAAGACTGTCAGCTTGGATAAGCGTGACTTCCCCTTGTGTACATTGCTAACTACTCCCAGTCAGCTTCTTGTCCTTTTTGTGTTTGCAAATGCTTGCTATGAGGATTTTGTCCATCACTGTCTCAGGGAATGAGAAAGTCTGTCTAGCCTAGTTCCCCACATCTTCTTTATTGCCATTTCTGAAAACAGATCTTATAGCTAGTCATCAAGGTCCACTGTGAGTCGCACGTCTTTGGAAAGTAGTCAAGAGTGGCCTCATGACACCATCAACTATCTCCCTCAGCACATACAGGTGTAACCCATTAGACCCCATGGAGTTACATATGCCCGGCTTATTTAAGTGTTCCTTGATCAGGTCCTCCTCCACCAGTGTAAGTCTAAGTCTTCCTTGTTCTAGGTTTTCTCTCTGCTCTCAGTGGCATGCTATCCTGAAGGACAGTTTCAGTGGTAAAGACAGAGGCAAAGAAATCACTGAGCGCCTTGCTCTTTTCTCTGTCCTTTCTTACCAGTTTCCCTGCCCTCTTCACTAACAGGCCTTTGTTTTCATAACCTTAACTGTGCTGCTGATGGATGTGCAGAATTCACTCTTGTTGCTCTTTGCAGGCCTTGCTAATATCAACTCTATTTCAGCTCTCAGAAAGCTTTGGCTTTTTCACTTGCTGGTTCCTCTTAGGATTCTTGAGGTTGTTGCAGCCAAGGCTGCAATATGACTTTTATGTTTCCCATCAGCTCTTCCTTCTTTGGAAGTATTATGTCTAGCTGAGCATTTCTCTTTGTTGGCTCTAAAACTCTCAGGTTGCTTGAGCTCTAGCTGGACTTTCCATCCAGCAGATACCAGAGAGATTCAATGTAGTCACTTAGAGCAAGTCTTACAATTCCTTGATGTGATTAGAACTACCTTTCAATTGGAATTTTGTCAACATTTTGATGTAACCACAGATAGAAGCTAACCTGAAAGAGATGTGCTGCTGAAATGTGCCTTGCTGTAAATGGTGGATGGCAATCCCTGTCTTTCAAACCCCATCCAAAGCTGTAGCTGATAGCAGTGCTGGAAGCTGCGCTGGGAGACAAAGGTAGATGGCTCTTGTAGGTGATAACAGAAGATGTAGCAATCGATGCTGACATGCAGAAAACGTCCCATAATGCAGCTAGTTACATGCTCTTTGACTTGTCATATTTCTTGGATAATACTCCTATGTTCTGTAGACAAACAGAAAAAGGCAGAATGGAAACACAGACCATGAATCAAATCACAAATCAAGTCACAGTGCCTTAAAAATGGAAATTGCCTTCACAGTAGTGTAACTGATTACAAGAAGTATTGCATATTGAAGATCAAGCTTATATGGATTAATTTGCTTTTTTTTTTTCCATGCCATTGAGTGTAATGAGAATTCATTTAAGAACATATTTTCATTTTCATAATATTTTCTCCTTGAAGAAAACAGCAGGGAGTAATATTGTTCTCATGTTTATATTTTGTCTCTGGCTGCTGTGTGTCCCTGGCATTTTCTTTTGTAACATGTACTTTCATGTGGTTTAGATCTAAGCCACCCAGACACAAGTTAAAAGCTATGCACTTCTACCAGCAGTCCAGTTCCCCTTGGACTGATGTTTTGACTGACAACTTGTTTGTCAGAATATGAACCCAAAACAATAAGTCTGTCTTCCACGTGAACTTCCAGTACACACTGCTAAGCAAAATGGGCAGTCCTTTCTTTTTAAACCTTCTATTGTTAATTCCTCATGGCTGAGACAGTCAGAAAGAAGCAGTGCAAGTCCTCTGAACTGTAGACTCCAGCTGTTCATTCACCCAACCAGCCTATGCTGGCTTCGGCAGATGGTTTCTTTTTTAGCATAACATCTTTAATGGCCTACTTCCCTTTGTTGGCCAGGGACAAGCAACAGCTGTAAAATCATCTAATGGTACTTAAAGATATCTATTAAACCTTCCATCTGCATACCACATTCGAGCTGCACACATTGCCTTGTAGCTCACATGGTTATCCTGAGAGACAGACAGCCATAAAGGATCCAGTTTATATTGCACGTATTTATGGACATAATCTGCTGTTCACAATTGGATTTTGAGCTGTCTTCCTACTTAAAAAGTATTTGAAGTAATGCAGAAGCACAAAACTCTTTGCACTAACTTCTAGTTTTTATGGTCTCCAAGGAAAAAAAAAAAAAAAGAGCATGGAGAGGCTTTTAAAATCCCAGTGCAGTTATTACCTCTGCCAAAACTATCCGAAATTACTAATAATTTGAGCACGTAAGTACATAAATGCCAGATTTCAGAGATCCTTTGAAGACTCCTTGCTTTCTGGACGCTTGGAGCGCACAGAAGGCAGCACATGGTACAGGGCAATGGGCAGTCTATGAATCTGAGCCCATGCATCCAGTGGGGGAAAAAATAAGGAAGGTCAAAATTAGAAAGGAGAATCACATTGCAGGGCCCAGAACAGCTTATGATACTAATGCATTATAGTCAGGGCCAGCCAGTCCAGCTGTGCCTAAATGTGCCTGGAAGGAATGGTTACTCTAAGGCATTATCTTCCTGACTGAAAGAGT
This sequence comes from Chrysolophus pictus, assembly GCA_037305975.1. Taxonomy (NCBI): domain Eukaryota; kingdom Metazoa; phylum Chordata; class Aves; order Galliformes; family Phasianidae; genus Chrysolophus; species Chrysolophus pictus. Next base: position 27,686,694 of record CM074614.1, on the reverse strand, counting down.
GAAGAAGAGCTGGAAGGCTGTAAAAGATTTCTTTGAGCTATGGAGTGGGAGGAGCTGTTTAGAAAATCCTTATACACTTAAGGCACCAGGTTAGTTCTTGATGATGGCATGCACCTGTACACAGAGCTGAAATAAAGTGTTAGTTAGGCTGACATGGCTAACTGGCTGTTAGCAACATGAAGGGGATTGCTGGGAGGGGAGGAGGGAGGATGTGCAGCTAATTAAGTAGGGAGCAAAAAACTAGACCCTCCAGCTTCAGTGGCAACTGAAATTGGTACTTAAATGTGGTACTTTTTTTTCCAAAAGACTCAAAGCATTCCTTTAAAAAGTATTAGTGCAAGGAAAGGTATAACAAACTAGCCCGTTTCTGCTTTACTTCAGGAATTAAGTGTGACCCTGTCTTCCTGGCTCTTTTTTTCCTCCCTGAAATCAGTCAACTCAAATATTATTTTTCATAGTAAAATCCTCCTCTGTATCCAGAAGCTTTGCCTTTTGTGCTTCGTCTCCTGACATTCTGTATTTTTTCATCTGAGCCCTCTTCCCTAGCTGTTTGACTGTCTGCGACAAGGCTCTGGATAACTGGTTATGATAACATGAGTATAACTGTGGTCGACAGAAAAGGTTTAAAAACAAAAATAGTCTGTTTTCAGCTGACGTATCACCATGGAGTCATTTTACTGTATAGTTTAGTCTTCTGTTTCAGAGTGAGTTGATTTTCTGATGTATTTTCAGTGCTTTCTTAATTGAGCAGTCTCACGTTACCTCATGATATGTAGAGGATTTTTCTGGTTTTGCAACTCAAGTTCCAATGGGACTGAAGAACATTGCATACAAGGGATTTTCCCTATCTTTCTTCATTTTTATTTATTTTTTTTAATGAATTCTGATGGAAAAAAAAAGCCTTCTTGCTCATGATACAACTATGATGTTTGTGTATTAAAAGCCACTTTTGCAATGCTAAACTGAGATGTTAAATGCATAAATTGTTGGCTAGAAAAGGAATTAAAGAGGAGGGGTAGGTGGTTGAAATCTTGCACTGTGGAACTTAGTACAGTCAGCAGTAAAGTTCTGCAGCCTTACATGCTGGAATGTGGATTCTTTAGTGTGTTCATAAGTGAGAGGCAAGAAGAGTGTGAGCAGTGAGGTGACAGAGAATGTTTGTTGATGATAGAAAGGTATTCAAGGTAGCAGAACAGGGGCTGACTTGGAAGAACTGCAGATCCCAGGGGTCAGTAACTGCAATAAAAAAGCAGATGTATGTTGGTGTAGGTGAAGTCTGAAGTGATGCATTCAGGAAAAAAGCCTAGTTTCTGCGTAAAGTGATTGTGTCCATCCAGTGAAGTGATTCTTACCATCTAGATTAAGAAAAACAGTGCAGCATCAGTCAAATAAAATATGTATTTCTACTATTGTATAAATACCTACATTTCATAGTTGTCTCTTCATCACAGATAAGGTCGTTTCAGGAAATCTCAGAGATCAACAAGGATGAGGAAAGATATGGAAATATCTCTGATCTGGGAGTAGGGGAGCTGGCTTAGGTGCATGTCCATATGACAGGAGCTTGTTGAGCAGAGGGGTGCAATGCAGGCATGGAGAGCAGCAGCTGGCCACTACTCCAGCGTGGGAATGGATATGTCTGACTTCTGAGTTTCAGGAATACAGACATAGAGGTGGATGATAAGCTGAAAATCTCTGCTACCTTTAGCAGTGTAATAGATCTTTTAAGTTATTAACATAGTGGTACTTTAGGCACTGAGTGCAACAGCTTTTTTGTTGTTGTTTACCAGCATTGTTTGCACTACTATTAAAAATTTTAGATTTTCAAGGAAGTAGTAGGTAAGAAATTTGTTTATTTGTTGGGGTTAGGGTTGGTTGTTCAATTTCAGTGCTCGGACACATTCCAGGAGCCATGGGGAATTTTGGTCATAATCATTCTGGGCTTCTGGGCTTACTAATTTTGTCATTGCTGGAGGAAGAGCTGTTCTCTGGTATTTTATCCAGTATCCCAAGGGAGCTCCAAAAAGTCATCGCAATAGCTTTGTGCAGAAAGTTTTAACACAGAATAATCCTTCTGTTTCTTTCTGGGCTTGCGTTTTTGTAGGAAACTACAGCTCTTTTTTCAAATACTGGGATGAAGCAGCCTCATTTTTTTCTTCCTACTTCTGAGCAAGATGCATTTATTCACGTGGATCACACACAAATCAGAAACCTTTTATTTCTAGTGGGCTGTAGAAGAAGTTAAATCTTGTATAATTTCAATATGCAGTACTGATTTCTATCCAACTGCAGGAGCTAGACAGATAAGGATCAATTCATGGTATCATTCGCAGTTTTGCTAATTATCACGTTCAAAGTATGCCAGCTAGACCCAAAAGTGCTTAGGAGAATTAACTGTTGATTAGTTTTATTTTGTCCTTTGTCATACTGAGATGTTTACAGCTTTCTCATTGCAGGATATCAGTTTTAGATAAATAAAAATGCTAAATGAAACTTGAGGTTTAAAATAACGCACAACTAATGAACATCTAGCTAATGAAGAAATGTGTAAGGTATCAAAACTAAATCAACTGGTTAACTGACAGACAATTTGCAAAGTTTACTTTTACAGAATACAGCAAGAGTGGGAGAAAGGCCAGACCTTAGAAACTGGCAGAACTCGGGAGAGCTTTGCAATCTGCCACCTGCAGGGAGAAATATTTTGGAGTTAATTTGACAAGACAATAAATGAAGTGAAGCAAAGGACAAAGAGCAAAAATGTGGGACATCACTGTGATTCCACAAAGTCTTACTTTCTGTGCTTAATATTAGGCCTGAGTTTATATCCATCCTTCTTCAGATAGCATCATAAACCAAAGACATAAAATAGTCCATGGTAACCCTACGCAATCTTACCATCAACTGTCTTTGTGCTGTTATGCAATTTTTATTTTACTAGTGCCCAGAGCTTTCTGACAACAGGAGTGTGATGCTTTATTGAAATCAGGCGCTCAAAGGACAGTTTAAGGAATTTACTTTTGGAGGTTGTATTATCTCCTCCTTTTTCTCAGATTATGGGTTTCTAAAATGATTGTAAATCAGAATGACAGAGATCACTCATCCCCATCACACAAAGGACTGTCGGAAAATTAAAGAGAAACTTTTAATTGAGAGATCTCAGTTGTTACAGTTTAAATCTAACTGGAAACAATAATTAAAAGGTAAGCAGATGCAAGAAGTTGATTTATGTGCTAAGCACTGAGGCTACATGTTTTGCACTTGGATTTCTTTCTTAAATATTTTTAGAGCTGCTGCATACTTGCATTTTTGCACGAGAAAGTTCAACAGAGGTACTACAGCTGCTTCTTATACTTAGTAGTCCATAGCAAAAACATCTGTGCTATAAACAGATTTTTTGAATTGGCAAGGTGCCACAAACATCTCAGATTCAGGGATTGATGCAGCTTTTATTCTAACACTAAATTTCCTGCTAGGAAGGAAGTGAAAGTGTGACAAAATATACCTGCTACTTCATGATCTGTACACAGGGACACATTTCTCTTATTTATGTATAATGCATTCTTCCTGTTGCGTGGTTGTTAAGTGATAGCCTCAGGAGCAGTGGCAACAGTTTTTTTGGGACTTACTGTGACTTACACAGGGTCTCAAGGAGCAATATCTGAAACCATAGCAAAGTATTTTGTTTAGGATGATCCATAGCAAATTTTAAATGAGTGGGGACCAGTGTCAAGTAGGAGAACTCACAAATTAAAATATACTTTTTGATTGAGCTTTCTGTCTTAGTAACAGAGAAGTTTTTTAACAAATCTGTGTAGTATTCTTGATTCTGTCTTTAGAGTTTGTGTTTCAAGCTTCTCTCAGAATCAAGAAGACTCAAACTTGCAGTTAATTTTGGGAGACATATTCAGAGATTTAGTGTGTATGTACAGACATAAAATCGTCTATACAGCCATTCTTGGACAGTTGTATGCATGGGTTCCAAGTAAGCGTAGCTCAGTTTCCTGAAATAGAAATTTTGAATTTTTAACATCAATTAGTATGTATAATATATACATAAATATACATATTGCTTTTTCTTCTTTTTTCCTGTATTAACTCACTTTTCACTAATACGAAAAATGCAGTGTTTCTGGAAATGAATGGATTCCCAATTATCCTGTAAGTAGAAAGTATGACGATGCAGCAATTAATGAGAGAATTTCAGTGTCCTAAATATTGATAAACACTACATCAAGGTATCATTCTGTTATGGCCAAATCAAGTAACCTCTTTCTTACATGCCAATTCTATTTTGTCTTGGTTTTTACACTCAGTGTAGTGTTTTTTTGAACACAGTCTCCAATTATTTTTCTTCATTTTTCTTCAAATGCCATTGTATTTCCCAGCACAAACTCATGCTGAATCTGGATGGTGGACCAGAGACCTCTTCAGTAATTTTTCTTAAGAGTCAGATATTAAGCCTTAAATGCAATAGATGAACCCAATAGGTCTCAGGTCTCCCTACAGAACTTGTTGTCTAAATGCATTGTTGTATAGTAAGTATTCATAGAAATCTTCTGAAGGTTCAGCAAGGTCGTGTGTATCTGCATATTAAGGCACTGTCCTTTAGATGTGTCACGTATCACTAGATTTCATCACGTCCTTCCACCTCTCATGCAGAAGTCTCTTGCAGTGCACCAACAGAGCAAACTGTGCTAAGTCTTCTGCTCAGTGTTTTGTTCCGGTCTTGATTAGAAACTATGCAATCCAAGTTGAGCAAGTCAAGTATTTGGTCCTTGCAAACCATCAGTTGCAGTTACTAGCAATGAACTCTTTGCTCTGGAACTATGGGTGTTCATGGACATTGTTTTTAACCGCTTCCATGGCCATGCGAAGATGGTGCTGCCCTGTGTTTATCTCTGAGACAGGGAGAAAAAAGAAGGCATAATTCCTCAAGCCTGTGATCTCAAGGACTAGTCAGTATCTGTCATGTGTAACAGGTATTCTCCAGTTATAAAATACTCTTGTAACAAATTGTACTCAGTGTCCTGGATCATCACCAAAGGATCAGTTGCTGGCGTGTCCCACTCACCAACATGAAGATCTTCTGTTTTTTAAGGCACATTGAACTGGAAATCCTCACTGGGTTAAGAGGAGACTTTAGGTGTCTGTAATGGGTACTGCCTTCTGGATTTTAGAAACCAGAAATACAAACACTGGTCTTGTGACTATGCAGGAGGAAAATAACAAATCTGTGTTCTTTATGATTTATTCATGCTTTTTCTTCTGTGGAAAAGCTGGCTTAAGCCTAGAACCTATGGATACTCTTCAGATTGCAAAAACGAAACCGTTTTGAAAGTCTGCTCCAGCTTGCCAGAGCCCTGACCTACACTAATAGTTAATTGCATGTCAGCAAAGTGAATCTGCAGTGGATTGAAGCTCTCTGCCTAGTTCTTGATTATCCTTTTTTCAAAAATACACAGCAGACATAGAATAGAATAGAATAGAATAGAATAGAATAGAATAGAATCGAATCGAATCGAATCGAATCGAATCGAATCGAATCATAGAATAGAATCACAAGGTTGGAAACAACCTGTAAGATCATCTAGTCCAACCATCTTCACATTACCACTGCTACCACAAGCACTAAACCATATCTCACAGCTCATCGTCCAGACACCTCTTGAACACTGCCAGGGATGGCAACTCCACCACCTCCCTTGGCAGGCCATTCCAGTGCCTGACCACTCTCTGAGAGAAAATGTTCTTCCTTAAGTCTAACCTAAACCTCTTCTGGTACAACTTGCGGACATCCCTCTAAGTGCTAGTGTCTCTTCATCAGCATCATCAGGTGCAGATGATCTTCATCTTGCTCAGATCATTGGTACTCAGATCCTGAAAACACAGACTCAAAGCCTGTAAACTCTACAGAGGTTGCAGAGAGAACCTGCAACACTGCCTATTGCTTGAAGATATTTTAGGATAATTGCTGAGCCAACACCATACTTTCTTATATGCTTTCTTTAAAGACAGAAAATTTTAGGCGTCCAGATACATAAGGCTGCCAGCACTTGTCAGATTTTACACACAAGTTTTATCAATTCAAAATCGTGGTCTGCTTTCCAACTGTGTTAGTTGCAGCAGGACCATATAAATCTCCATAAGCCTAACAGGTGATTGATGTTAAACACCTCATGAACAGTGGCAGAGATCATGTAAACTTAACTAAACATGTAGATAAAAACATACAGACATTAAGATGTGAAACATAAGGATGAATGAATGTTTAGTCCTGAGATGATTAATGTTAAACATACAGATAAATCAGTCTCTTAGCAATAAACTGAAAAATGTGTTGTGCTCTGCCACTGAACTGCAGCAATCACTCTTGCTAGTGTAAGTAGAATGCGGAGAATGGCTTGAGAGCAGCTCTTAGGAAAAGTATTCAGTTGATGAAAGACTCAACATGAACCAGCAGTGTGTGCTTACAGTCCAGAAGACCAACTATATCCTGAGTTGCATCAAGAGAAGAGTGACCAGCAGGTCCAGGGGAGGTGATTCTGTCCCTCTGCTCTGCTCTCATGAGGCCTCACCTGGAGTACTGTGTCCAGTTATGGAGTCTCAGCACAAGAAGGACATGGAGCTGTTGGAGTGGGTCCAGGGAAGGGCCACGAAGATGATCAGAGGATTGAAGCACCTCTTCATGAGGACTAGCTGAGAGAGCTGGGGCTCCAGAGGGAGAAGAGGAAGCTCCAGGGGGACCTTACAGGGGCCTTCCAATACCTGAAAGGGAGCCTGCAAGAAAGCTGTGGAGGGACTTTTTATAAGTGCAAGTAGTGACAGGTTGAGAGGAAATGGCTTTAAACTGGAAGAAGGTCGATTTAGACTGGATATAAGGGAGAAAATCTTTACTGTGACGGTAGTGACACACTGGAACAGGTTGCCCAGAGAGGTTGTGGATGCCCCCTCCCTGGTAGCACTCAAGGCCAGACTGGATGGGGCTGTGAGCAACCTGGTCTAGAGGGAGGTGTCCCTGCCTATAGCAAGGGGTTGGAACTAAGTGATCTGAAAGGTTTTTTCCAACCCAAACCATTCTATGATAAGTCTTAGTGTAGGTTTCTAAAATTATGCTAGAAAGAACAAAAAACCCTATAAATACTGTTTTCAGTTAAATTGTCCCTGCTTAATCAAAGCACTGCAGGGATCTGAAGAGCTTTTCAGTTTTAGGTGTGAGGTGAAAGGAAAGGCAAAAGTGTGAGTAGTATCTATTGTGTGTCTGGGAAGTGGAATGGAGATAAATACTGTTTGCACATACACAAAAAAGAATTTTATTAATTTGTATGGAAAGCAAATACCTTAATTATACCTTCTGGTTTTAGTTTTGCCCTTTTTCAAGATTTTCAGATATGAAAATGAAGGTCTACTGACTGTTTTCTTTTACATGATATAAATAGCTTCAAGGAAAAGAAATGAAGCAAAAACAATCTTTGCTTTATTTTCTGTTCAGTTTTGTGATACTCAGTTGGCATTAAATGGAAGAGCAGAAAATATTTATAGGCAGTTTACAAGACCCCAGGAAGAGTTCATGCGACTGAAACTGTTCCAGCGTAGAAATACTCTGTACATAATAAATAAAATTTCTGTTGATGATTCCTGTTCTGATATTACCCATAACTGAGTCTGAGGTGTTTCTCCTAGAGGTTGAATTCAAGGCTTTCAAAAATCTCTATTATTCCAAGAAGTGTTGAGTAACAATTGGATGAAGGAGGATGAGTGACGGAAAGAAGGGGAGTGCATTAACCCTGTGGAAAGTCTTTTAAAGAGGAATTTTTACTCTGGTAAATTAAGATTGCTTCCCTTTCACAGCTGAATTTGGTAATACAGCAAATGGACGTACTTTTGGCCAGGTGTGTTTTAAAATATTCCTTTTATTTGTTATGTTAGAAGAGCTCTTGTCTGGCAGAGCATTTGATTTTAATGGATATATTTTCATTAAAAACTTTGACTACTGCATTCATTTTGCAAAAATATTTTGTTAAGCTCAAGTCAATGCAACTTTTGAAATGGATGTTGTAACTATCCTTTGCTAGAGGCATTACAATAATATTATGCTGCTTAGCTTTCTTATGCTTTATAGGAAGAAGGATTCTCCGCTGACTTTCCAGACCCATTTTCAGGGTCAAGAGTGGTAAATCTCTTGATTTCCAGGTACCAGATGCACCCTTAAGCATTTGAAGAGAGAGCTCTTAACTATTTACAACTATTGGAAGAGTCCATTTACATCATTTGGGCTTCTTTGTATGGGCAATTGTAGGTTTTGAGTATCTTGTAAATCCAAGAGTCATTGGCTTGTGCTTTAGGACTAAAGTTTTATCAGAACATATGCAATCAAAATACTCGAATTCACCCTTGTGCCCCTGACTGAGCAGGGAAAGGGATCAGTGGCAGCTGGGACAAAGTTCCTTGGGCTGCAACTGCGGATTTCTGAAGAACAGCTGTGGCTTAGCACCCCAATATTTAAGAATGCTTCAGTGTGCTGGGAGGGAGTAGACTCCTTTTTCTCACACTGATGGATCCATTCAAGTTTACAACTCCTTTAACAGCTGTAAAGCACCTGTTGTGTTATCCCCAGATTCAGTAATATAAAGGCACGATTTAATTGAAAGCAACTCTGGAAGCCCTGAATGGCTCTTGCTTATCAGCGTCCATATTTCTCTCCTAAATGCCAGGCTTGGCTGGAGGCAGCACTAATGCAAGGCAAGGTTAACTGCAGCAGTTCAGGGTCCTGGGCTCTATTCCTGCTTTCACCTGAGCTTCTGGAACAGAACTCTGACTTTGTGAAGCTTTCATTGCATGCTCCTGGTTACTGTCTTTCCCCGTCTCATGGGAGAGCTGCATTTTTCTGGAGGAGAAAAATAACTTATCTAAAACTTCTAAATCTTTCCAAACAGCTATCTGTATACACTAAAGATACCCTTGTGTGCGTAATGGATTCCTAAGTCAGTGCACATGTCAGAGGGTCAGAACATGGCATGTACTGGGAGAGCTGTTAGTACTGAGTGTTTCTCTTAGTGGCTCCCTAAAAGGGATTGAGCACAGCAGCTATCTGGAGAACAAACATTACTTTTGTGATATAAACTATGCCAACCTTTCAGATCTTTGAATTTCTTGTTAATGTTGTACTGTGTGTTTTGTTTTTCAATTAAGGCCAGAACATAACACGTCCTTGAGACAGGGGGCTGTTCTGTCTGGTTCTCGGTGTAGCTCCCAAGACCAGGCTGCTTACTTCTAATAATATTTCATGTTGCTGCTTGTTGCTGCAGCAGTGAGCCTAAGAGGGGTCCTTAGAGCAGCATGTTTTTTCCAGTGTTCTTATAAAATAAATGGGGGAGGAGGATGTTTACTTGCTGAAAATGCCAGAAGTAAATAATGAAAATAAAAACCATAGTGGCAGTGCTGTACTCAACATAGGATGCTGAGTCATTACCCAGAAATTGTCAGGCCACAATAAGTGCTCGAGAGACGAAGCTGTTTGCAAGTGTGTGCCAGCTGAGAAGGCAGGGTTTTCCCTTGTGCCTTAGTCGGACTCTTGTGTTAGTACATTCTTTTTTCTTGCATTGACTCAGCAGATTATCAAACTCTCTTCCCACCCTAACTGTGACCTGTTACAATGCCAAGTGAGTCTACATTTTCTACATTTTCTGCCCCAGAAGTGGCTGCCTATTGCTAACTTGTAACATTGCACTGCTGAGGCTATTTACTGCACTGAGAGTGCTATTTACTATTCAAATAGATTTCCAAATCTGTGAATATATAAATGCCACATAAAGTTGTCTAAATGCAGAGTTCCAGCAAATTCATTTTGTTTCTCTGGTGAAGGTGGGTCTTCGTGTGTTTGATGCGTTACAGAGTCACATAAGCATGACTCTGCTACTTTTTCAGGCTCTCAGTTTCCTTATTGTGTTGTAGACCTACAGATCTATCCTAATGGGTTTATTGCCAAGACTGGCCTTGCTTGGTACGGGCAGCAGAAGAACATTCTGCTCTCCAGTGCTACAGTTTTCTGCTCCTCTGCTGCAGCAGAATCAAAAGTATAAAGTGGCAGGTCAGGTTCAGAAGAGGTCAGGTTATTGGCAGGAACAAGCCACTATCGATTTGCAAGGGACCTGGCTTATGCAGCCCGAGGATTCAGGTCCTTCTGTCCTCTGATTTGAGGGAGAATCAATGCAGGTGTCCTCCACCTGTTCAAGTATTGCATACCTACATGTTTGCATGCATGCTTCTAGGTAGTGTCTTCTCATGAGGTTAGTAAATGGCAGAATTTAGTGCCTTCATCCATTTGTTCTTGTACAGCAGCAGAGAGTGCTGAAGGATATTCAAGTACTGTAACCCATCAAACCCATCAAGATCTTTGCTCTTTTCCCCTTGAACATAAGTACCTTTTGTTAGTGGCAGTACCACTTAAAAAATAAATGACACTATGTAATCTTTAGTATATTTCCCTTTGTTCTGTTTTCTCTCATGTGAGAGCAGAAAGTGGTGCAGGATCAGGAGGATGTAGGTGCATAGTAGTCTAGTTTATCGCTGACTTTTTGCAGTTATCAGCTTATTTTCGTGAGGAACAAAGTTCTGCAAAACCAACATTGTTTTCATTGGCACTTGAGGCAGACGTTTCCTTGAGCTGAGCTTGGATCAGAATAGGTGTTTTGCAGTGAAGTTTCCAGCAATTGCTGAGGGTGTCTTTCACAAATTTTTGTACTGGGGACAGGAAGAGGAGAACACTTAGGAAGCAAGAAGAGAAGAATTTGGTTCAGATGCTTTCTCCAGGTCATTAGTTTTTAGGAACACTGCTTTCTCATTCATAAAACTGAAAAAAATCTTACTTTTCCAGGTTGGCATATTTTTAAGCATTTTTTGCAGTAGTATATTATCAGTCTTTTTGCCAGTGAAGAAGAGTCTTTTTTTCCCATATGTATTTTTAAAAAAGAATGACACGTGACTGTGGCCTGTTAGAAGATTTTGAAATGTGCAGTGCTATTTCTGTGCACAATTGCCGGAGGGATTACTGTCTTTCCTTGAGTAGAGCAAGTCTTCAAACCACACAAATACAGAAGGTCCAAAGTACACCTCCATCTGATATCGTAGAAGATGTAGCTGGGTTTTGAACCAGCAGACCATTGACTTGCTGGTGGTCACTGCACAAGTGTTTTTAGCGGATAGCAGTAATAATACTGCTTTTGTAGAGTGAGTTTCATAGGAGGTGGGTCTCGACATTGCCTGCTGTTACTGTGTTTGTGAAATACTCAAAGAAATAAGATCATAGGTTAGCAGCATCAGTACCATGTTCAGTGTCAATTTGGTGGTAAGGAATTAGATCTAGAAGTGCAGTCAGGTACAGGAGCAAATCAGCTGGTAGCAAATTAAGAAAGATAGCTTATGGAATAAACTCACTGGAGAGCTGTGAAAATAAGACTTATTTTAAAATAAGGGGAAAGTCTCACTGATTTCCAGTGGAAAATAAAGTGTTAAAATTAAATAAAGTGTCAAAACTTGTTTAACACATTGAGTGAATTGAGTTTTGGATATTTTACAGAGTCTTAGGTGTAGCCTTTTCTAGCAAGTAAAAAGAATTGTAGAATCACTGAAGGATTTAGGTTAGAAAGATCCGTAAGATCATCAAGCCCAACCATCCACCTAACAATACAGGGTCACTGCTAAACCTTGTCCTTAAAAACCAAATCCATTTGTCTGTTGAGTGCCTGCAGGGATGGGGACTCCACCACTTTCGTGGGCCTGACCAGCCTCTCTGTGAAGAAATAATCACTGCTATCCAACCTAAACCAGCCCAACGTAAGGCCATTTGTTTGTGTCCTACCACTTGTCACCTGAGAAAAGAGACTGACTCATTCTCACTGCAACCTCCTTTCAGGTGGTTGTAGAAGATAAAGAGGTTTCCCTTAGCCTCTTTTTCTCCAAACCGACTAACCCCAGTTCCCTCAGTTGCCCCTCATAACTCTTGTTTTCTAGTCCCTTCATCAGCTTCTTTGTTTGTCACTGAATGTGTTCCACCAAATGAAATCTTTCTTATAGTGAGGGGCCCAGAACTGAACACAGTATTAGAGTTGTGGTCTCACCAAGTCTGAGAACATAGTGATCATCACCTCCCTAGTCCTGCTGGGCACATTACATCTGTTGCAGGCCAAGATGCAGTAGATCTTCTTGGCTTCCTGGGCATACTGCTGGCTCAGGTTATTCCAGCTGTTGATTAACACCGTCAGATTCTTTTCTGCCATGCAGCTTTCCAATTGCTCTTTCACAGACCTGTGCTGCTGCATGGGGTTGTTTTGACTGAGGTGTAGAAGCTGACACGTAGCACTGTTGGATGAAGCAGAAAAGTATAGGACAAGGAGGCAGGTATGAGCAAGGAGGAGGTGGTGGCTGGCCACTGCTGTTCTGGTGCGTGATAGTGCTGCTGTGCTGCAGGAGAAGGCTGTCATTAGCAGTATTTGCTGCTGTCTATGCTATACTCATTCTCCTACTGAATTGTTTCTCAGTTGCATGTACAGCCCTGAAGTAAAGGAGCTTGCATAGTATGACTGGGATGTTTGAGAGCATTTGTGTACGTGACACTTACCTAGGGCATAATCAGGACCTCTGGGGTTTGAAACTCCAGGGTAACCAAGGGAGTCCTTCCATTACATTCTTCCCAGCAACACTGAGTCCCAACCTGCAGGCAGGTTTTGCACCAAGAAGTACTTTTTTTTCAGCAAGTAGCAGTTAGCTCAAAAAATCCATTGGCATCTTTGTATTTCTTTGTGTTTTATTAATACAGATTAGCAATCTAATTTGGTGGTTTTACATTCTGTATCTTTACAGTATCACCTTGCAGATACTGAGACTGTCAACTTTATTGAAAATCTTTTTTGTTGCAGAAGAAATCCAAAGTTTAAATAAATACTTGGGCATTTTTTCCCTGTTTCAGATTTCCAGGAAAGGAATTATTAAACTTGGACCGCATGTTAAAAAGAGCTTGAAAGGGGAAGGCTCGAGTAAAGCACTGTTGACTCTTCAGCAAGTCAAGCATCTAAATCTAAGCTAGTCATTTCCCAGGGGTCACTGTTAATGATTGCATTCTGTGCTTGATTTATTTGTAACGGTAACAGTTGCAGTGGGAAGAAGACATTAGGCCAAATTCTGACCTCAGAGTATAAATCTGAAACCAGTTCACTCTGATTTTCAAATTTTGATGACATTACTTTAAATTCATTCTGTAACTGTGTTTGGAATCTCTTCTTGCATTAGATTTTTTTTTTTTTTTTTGAGACTGCATTTTTGCCATCCTTCTTGTTCCATTTCTGAATATGAAGAGCAGCAGATCTATGATAGCAGCTGTGTCTCACTGTTCATTTAATAGCCCAAGTAAGTGAGATAGGGAGAGGTTTGCAAAGCTGAGGAAGTGCTGCAGTGACAAATGGTACGTGGCAAGTTTATATGCCCCAGGCTGTTCTGTTTTGGTTATTTCTGTGTCTTGTTTGCATGTCCTCACATTGAGTGTCTGCACACCTATAAGGCTATCAGGTGGAAGCGCTCACCTGCAGCAGAAACTGTGCTACCCCCTTTGCTCCTGCTGCTTGTGACTGTTCAGTGGGAAAATGAGCTGCAAAGAAGTAAAGGATTTGTCCACCTTTGCCAGCTAGATGTATGAGGATTGTTTTAGTTAATACAAAAATATTTCTTCATTACAGTAATGTTCTTCATTAACAATTGTTTTTCAGCCCATGGAAGATGAAACTAATTATTCTCTATTTTGGGGCATGCCTGTTCAGGACCAGAAAGTACAGTGCCCTCAAGCTTGTGAGAATGTTAATTTAATTTCTCCATCTCCTTTCTGCAAATAATGAATGCTTTTTTTTGTTGAAACCATGAGCCAGGTTCCAAGGTTGTGGGACTGGTTAGTGATGAGGTGGTTTTTTTGTTTGTTTTTTGTTTTTTTTAAAGAAGCAGTAACTACAGTTATGTAGTTCAAATCAGGAAAAAAAATATGAAGGATAAATGAAAAATCAAGACAATGCAACAAAGCCAAATAGCAAGTAGAGTTACATTGTGCTAGAGTGCAGTCATTAGAAGTAGGTGAATCCTTTAGGTGTTTATGACAGCTCCATGATACATGGTACTATGCAAGGTGAGCTTTTAATGACTGGGTTTTTTGAAGGCATTACTGATTTACAGTGTGGTTGCCTGGTAGTCTACTTGCAAATGTTCCTCATACTGCTGCTTTCAAGTCTCCAACTATAGTAGTCTAACTTTCAGGGTATTTTGGAATGGTTATTCTTGTTTGTCATGAGCTTTTCTATTAAACAGCAGACAAGGTGGTATTCATGGCCGAGGAAGGTGAGAACAAAGGAATTTGTCCTTCAGTTTCTCTTCATTATTAAATTTAACTTTGTGAAAATGTTAAACTGTTGAATAAGATGAGCAGAAGACAGTCGATCGCATCTAGGACAAACTCTGCCTATAACAGTAAGTGAAACAGCTACCTCAGGATGCAAAGCCATTGATGTTATTGAGGTTGTATGCAGTGCAGTGAAAGTCACAGTTCTGAATATTCCACTACCAACTGTTTCTCTGTTAAACTAGTAAGGGAACAAGGACCAGTACATATTAGTTTTGATCTATTAAAATGATTAAGTATTTGGCTACCTATGCTGCTACAGTAAGCTAAATCTGACCTTATTAAGAATTGCAGCTATTTCTGTCAAACCAGCTTGATGCATTACATTCACAAAAACAAGCTCAATAATATCCCACTACTTTTATGGTTTTGCTGCTCTCCTTTTTTATGTTTTAATAAAAAACATTGAAAATTAAAATGTTTTGTCGCTTATATACATTATCTGTATCATATATTTTAAGAGGACTACTATGAAAGTAGTCTCCTATTTTATAATGTTGTCCAACGTTGTCAGAGGCGGATGTTGGTGGTATGGCAGTAGAGGTAGAACTACCCCAGGAGTATTCTTTTCCATTTTATTGTGTGCGACAGATGGCATCAGGGAAGCACTTAGACAGAGTGGTGTCTGGCATGAGTTGCATATGGAACAGAGGTATAGAACTGAATTCTTCTGTGCAGAAAAAATGGCACCCACTGACATTCACTGATACTTGTGAACATTTATGGGCACCAAACAGAGGATGTGCACACAGTGAGGGGTGGGTTGTTATGTTTCAGCAATGGCAACAGTGATAGAGTTCACCTCCACTGGTGAAGATTTTTCTGAGTGCAGCATGCAGGCTCTTGTTCATTACAGGTGAAAATGCAGAGCAAAGGGTGGTGACTGTTTTGGAAAAGAGTATGTTGTAGCTGAGAACTTGCTCTATTAAATAGTGTCACTGTACTCTTTGTAGCTGTTGTAGTTTCCATAGGAGGCATTACCTTCAAAGCAAACTTCATAGATGATACCCTAGACAATTCCTCTTCACTCATTGCAGCCCAAGCAAGCCAAAAGTTTGGACACCCATATGTTACATAGACTTTAGGAGTGGGAAGGAGACCAAACATGTCATAACCTGCTTTATAGTTACAAATTTCTTCTTTACTCCAAAGTCACTGTTTTGGCAGGATGACAACATGCTGTTGTGACAACTCTACCTTCTCTATTCACAGGTGTTCCCTTTCCAAAGAACTTCCTTCAGATCTGCAAGAAAATACTTTGCCGGCTTTTTCGGGTATTTGTTCACGTCTACATTCATCATTTTGACCGTATCATCCTCATTGGGGCCGAGGCCCACGTCAATACCTGCTACAAGCATTTTTATTACTTTGTGACAGAGCTCAACCTGATAGACCGCAAAGAACTAGAGCCTTTGGTAAGTGTGAGGTCTGGGAGAAAGCTCAAGGAAATATTCCGTCACCTTCACTGAGCCTTTCCCACACTAGCTGCAGTGGATTTTCCCTATGGTTGAACAAAGGCAATTTAAAGCAGAGAACTTGACTTCTGTCCAGAGACCATCTACTGCAGCATTTGTGAGATGCAGAGTAGTCAAAGGATAAAAATACAGTGTCTTTTGTACGGAAGAATACAAGCTGGAAAATGCTTTCATTTTAAAGTAGAAGTTCAATTTTCTTTTCCTCCTTCTTGTACTATATATTTTATATATAATTTTATGCTGTCTTTTTTTCACTAGTTGGTAACAGCATGATACTTGTAGCATCCAGTTGCATGCACGTGAAGAGAACAGTGGTGTATACAGAGGTGAAATGGGATTTTTTAGAAATTTTTTAAGTAGGTGTTTTTGAAAATATTGAGTGTGTTAGGTCTGGATCTAAGTGAGACAAATGAGGTGAGACTGAGACTCAGACAATTAACAGCGTAACAAAACCAGACATTTCCTTTTGACTGAAGGAAGATCATATGAAACTTATTGTTTTCAAAAGTAAGGCTTCAGAAATGGAAACCCTTCTGCTGTTGTCTGCAAATGCAAGTGAAATAGAAGTGTAGGCAGATAAGAAAGACAATTCAAAAGGTTTCCTCACTGTGCGCCAATTTTTAAAGGATCTGGGGCAAGATTTCTGTATTGGCCAGAATTTGAAAAGTACTGTGTTGTACAGATTATTCAGAATGTGCTCCACTGAAAACAGTGTTTCCTAGGAATACTGTGGACAACATCCACAGACTTTCAGTTGTTCCTCACAAAGGTGGATTGCACAGATATGTACAGCATAGCTGGTATTAAATATTTCTGGAAGTGGTGGTTCTCTGGGAGCTGGAGCTATTGCAGAGTGGTATATGTATGTGCTTATGATAACTGAAGCAGAGCCAGTGAATAAAGATAAAGAGGATGGTCTTGTTTGCAGCAGTTCACAAGACCCACTGAAAGATGCTGTATATGGCACATATAAGCAATCTGTAATGTTTCTGTCATTCCTTTGTGGATGGAGAACTTAATACACCATCTAAATGTCTGGTAAGGGTAAGTAGGTGCCCTGTAAAAGAGAACTTTGGCAGATCAGGGATTCTGGATATGTTGTAGCTGTTGATCTCTGTACCTGTGTTACAAATAAGATGAGGTGAAATATCTCAGGGGTAGGAAGAGAGGAGACAGTTAGTCAGCTACAAGATCCTTGCCTGCTTTGGGATAAAAGAGCACAAAAAATAATTTGATGCCACAAAAAGAGATTAGCAAAATTCCTGTGCTAAGCAGACAGATGAAGGCCTGAGGCCAGGGTGGTTCAGGAAGTGGCCCAAGTCTAGCAGGAGAGCAGGCTAGGAATGTGCTGCATTGGTGTATGCTTTCCCCTTGCATTCCAGCATTTGCTCCCTTCACAAAATTACTCTTAGTTTCAGCACAGGGTGCTTTGAACTTTGTTGGGCTGCAGGAGCTTCCAGAAAACTGTTCTACCTGCATGAAAGGCACAGTATCAGCAAGATGACAGAACCCCGCTTGCTTCTTACATCTCCCTGTCCTCAGCTTGGGAGGAATTGGAAATGAAGAAAAAAATATATCTGCATTTTTGTCTTCAGCTGGGGAGAAAGAAGGGGAGGAACTGCCAAACAAAAACAGACATTACAAATAATCTTCTATTTTATTGCGATAGCTAGGACAACCTGTGCCCTGCCAAGTTCACCATGGCAGGAAATGAGCCCACATTATCTCCCTTAATTAGAAAATGGGCCAAGGGCTGATTAAATAAACAGACTGCCACATGCTTTACTAAACAGGAAGGCAACTGATTTATCACCACATCTTCAAAAAGGGAGAATAACTAGGGAAGTAGGCAGTAGATAAATAGTAATATTAGCCTGCTGACAGGACTTTTACCCTTAGTTTAAAATAGATTTTATCAGCATTTGTAAGCTGATGTAACAGTTATGAATTAAATGAGGCAAATGAGGCAAATAGGGTTCCTCCCTCCCATTCATAACTTTTGTTAACACAGAGTCTATAGATAAAAGAGTTGCTTATCTTCTTCCCATCTTCAAGGCTGTGTTAATTTGACAGACCCCTGAGTCTCTCATGGAAATAGTCTTTTTGTGTGGAAAAAAAAAAAGGAAGCTGGCACACTTACTGATCCTGCAGGTGGTCCTGAAGGAAACAAGGCATGGCCAATTGGCTAATTTGTGAGAAAACAGCAAGTCTGAGAACACACCTGCCCTTTCCCACAGTTCACAGGCAGAAGAGGCAGTATGCATCGTAAGACCCTAGTGGCATGTTTCTGCAGGAGTTTATCAGAAACTAAATTAAGGTTTGAGTTTAATATGTAGCATCTGTTTTGTACTTGCTTCCTAAGTGACTGATTTTATTCTCCAGTGGTACAGTTCACCTTATTTTACTTCTGAACTTTTTTCAAGCGGTCTAGTTGTGTGATGTCTATTACTTCCATTCTATCTTCAACCTGTGTAGATTACTGCTGTTAGAGGATACTTAAAACAATCTAAACTTGCTTTTTAGTGAGGCTTTTAATGCAGCTGTAGAAGCACAGCAGCTTACTGTTCAAATGCAGTTCAACCATGTCAAATAACATTCTTGGTTTTTTGCTCATGCTTGTAAGTAATAAGCATGTCTTGAGCAAAATAGTCTTGATTTGGGGAATTTTGCTTCATTTATTATTGATTAACAGAAACTTTTGGTTATTAATGAGACAATGAGAAGTAAAAGGCCAAAATAATAATAATAATAAAACACTCAGGAGAGAAATGCTTTCAAATTGAGTAAAAAGCTTTTCATCCTCTTTTCAGAGGCTCAGCTTATCATGCTTGTGCTACATGTTACGTTCAACCTTGGCCAGTCCCTTTGACGAGGCCAGGGTTTATGCAGGAAGCTAGGGTTGTGATGCTTTATTTCTGCTGGTTGCTGCTTGTTTTCCACTACACTAGCGAGTGTTATCCAAGGGATACGGTCGCTCAGGTTGTCCCTACTCCAACATGGTTTGCCCATAGCCCCTTTGGAGGTGTGCCTTTGAAAGCAGCTGTGACTTGCAAGGGGCTGTGCATGGCTTCCCACAACACAGGTCATCCCAGTCACCCTCCACTACCAATACCCTGCTGGTTAGAAATGTGAGTTATCATATGCGCAACCTGTTAGCTGATGGTTTGCATTCTGTGGGTTTCTTGTGTATCAGCAGATTAATTGATAACTCTCTTAGTGAGTTTTCCCGTTGAATATGGTATTGTAAACCTCAATTCACTGATGTTTTGGAAGTATTCTGATACCACCAAGTAAGATAAAAGTAGAGCTTAGTCCTAGTTCGTCTCCTTCATTTCAGTATCAAACTGGATCCTTGATACTGGCAAGTGCAAAACAGCTGAAGGAAGACAAGCCTCCTGTATTCCTTAACTTGATGTTCATTGATGTGGCTTGTTGTTGTATTATGAATTGCACTTAATGTTCAAGCACTGCACCATTACATTTCACCACTCTGCAGGATTAATGCAAAGCTGGCATTCTGTTAGTCTGAGCTGTAACCTGCAGATGCAGACTGTTGTTCCTCTAATCTCACAGAATACATTGAACACCTTCAGAACTGCTTCATCTCTGCTAAAATGTTCTCAGTATAACATAGTATGGGCTATAACATAGCCCATACCCCTTGTGAAAGATGTAGCTGTTTGTAGTAAAGATAAAATTGGAGTTTGTTTTTCTGAGATAGGTCATATCAGCTTGCTTATTTTTAAGGACTACAAGCTCCTGCATACAAGGCAATATAATCCCTTCCAAGTATTTTCTGATTTCTTTAGCTCAGCACAGTATAAATCATCATAAATCCAATTTTCCCATAAAACAGGTGAGTACTTTCTCTGATATGCATCACTTTCCATTTCTCTCATCTCAGAAAAAAGACACTACCTAGCAGGAATAAAGTGCTGCTGCAGATAGAGCAGCCTGATCATAAAGCAGTTTATCTTTTGAACATATCTGCTAGCTGTGTCTCAGCATCACAGAATCACAGAATGGCCCGGTTGGAAGGAACCTCAAGGATCATGAATCTCCAAACCTCCTGCCATCAGGTCAGTTTCCTTTGCTCTGCTGTTTTGAAGCAGCTGGATTCCTTTCTCTGTTCCTGAGAACAGGGTGTCTTTTCAGGAGCCAGGTTTGACCTGGTGATTACAGGGCCTGTTTGCTGCTCTGCTGAGATTTAGCTGGAGCAGGCACTGATCATGGCATGAAACCTGAGAATCAGTGCAGCTACAGCAATGCGTCATGTAGGAAAGGAGGGGGAAAAAACGAGCTTCTGAAAAATGATAAAATTAGTGTCAAGCAGATGTTATGCCACAGTGGTTTTTTTTGTTTGTTTGTTTGTTTGTCTTTTAAATTATGATTAGAACTTGCATTCTAATAAAAAACCTAAGTGGCAAAAATATGTACACTTTGTCTCTCCTATGCTGCACAGTTGCAGAACTGTAGGTTGGTCAGGAGTTTATATCCTATCAAATGACAGTGGGAAGTGATGGGCTAGGGGCACCCTGACAAATATGAAGGAAGGGTTCGTGTGGTTTGAGTAAACTTGCTTCTCTCATAGTTACTGTGAATTATCAATTGCATCTGTTGGCCTCATAGATAGAGATACCAGTATATGTCCTTTCTGTACATTTTCCTTTTTAACTTATGTAGTATCCTCTCACTGAGCAAAGAGTACCTTCTGCTCTCTCTCAGAAATATTCAGAAATATATTGCAAACTAGACAGATTTCAGCAGATGCCTACATGTCTTTGGAAACTATTGATTGCAGTGAAATTCCCCTCTTGAGTGCCAGGGTGAAAGACAGAAGAATTTGGCCATCTACTTCACTCATTTCCTAAAAGTTATTTTTTATAATTCCTGTCCCTTGAAAACTTTGATCTTTCTCTCAGAAGTTTTTTTTTTTTGTAAACGTTTTGTTTTATGAGTACAGAAAGTATTAATTACATTTGGACAGGAAAACGGAGAAGGGTGTTATTTAAACATGTTGTTACAGTAATTCACAAAATACTGATTTCATTTTGATGCAGAGATAATGGTGGCAAGTAGATAGTTTGAGTTTTGGAAGTGGAGCTGCATGCAAGTTGAGAAGCTGGTAGTTGCCTCTATGAGGATGGAGTTCATTTGTAGAACAACAAAGTTAATAAGGGCTTCTCTCCTTCATTATTCTCAGTGTAAAAGCTTCCATTGATCTCATGGCATGATTGGCTTCTGATAATATATTCATCTAGTATTAGGAGTTGCTTAAAAGTAAGCATTTACATTTGTTTGTTTTATTTTTATAGAAAATTGTCTTCAGAATGGAATTGCTAGTGTATGTCCAGGCAGTCTAGCAGGTAAAGAGATGAGTGTTTAATATATCACTGTAAGTACTAAATTGTGTTCTGGGATTGTTGTTTTTGTGGGTTTTTGTTGTTTTTGTTTTGTTTTCTTTATTTTTTGTTTTATTTAATTGTTTATTTTTTCCCTAGCAATTTGTATTATATATTAATTGCAAGAACGAGTTATGGTCTGAGTGGCAATAAGATTTCAAAGTTTAAACACATTCAGGAAATTGCACAGTGAAGTTTATATAATGATCATAACTCTGCCTTCCTGTATTTTATGATTCAGAGCTGCATTGCTGCCTTGATTACACTGACATGAATGTGGGGTACTTTATTTTCAGTTAGTCCTTTCTTCCTTGTATCAGAGCCAGCCATTACATCATCTTCCTAAGACCCAGCTGAACACTGATTCAGCCAAAACCACTGGTTTTGCCCAGGCAGTTTTTGGAGCAGTTGCATACAACCTAGTATCAGCACAAGGCACATGGTAGAAACGCTTGCAGCAGCAGTTTGTGCTTCTCCAGCCACCTGCTGAGGCTATCACATAGGATGCAGCGTACCAGTCTGCATTTCCTGGTGGGTTTCTCCATGCACGTTGTTTCAGATGAAATAATGAGAAGTACTCTGTGCAAGTGGTATTCAGATGAACGCTGAGAGTTTTTCTGTTATGCTTTTGCTTTGCCAGCTTTACTGCAAGGCTCAAGTATCACACCCCAGCTCTGCTGTTGCTGTGTATGAGGCCCATGTAGCTGCTGTTACACATCCAGTTTAGTACAAACAGTACATCTTTTCACAGCATAATTGGAAGTTTTGCTGCCTCTTTGTTTATACCACAAAATGTTTATTCATTAGGCAGTTCATTGCCAGAAATGCCACAGACATTGCACAAATACTGTAAACACAGCCCATCTGGCATTAGCTCTATCCAGAGCTTATAGTGGAAAAAACAGCAATATCAGGCTTAACAAAACATAGCAAACTACTAGCATCTTGGTAAAAGTACTCTCAGATAAAAGATGGCTGAGTCAAACAGTTTGATTAAATGAGACTTCTACTTCAGATAAATTTTTCAAGCATAAATTCTTAAACATCAATATTCCTTTCTTAATTTATTTGTTTTTTTTTTTTTCAAATAATTGATTTTTCTGCTTTGCTAGTTTTTTATATTCATGGTGAAAATTGGAATTTGAACTTTTCCTGTTCATTTTTTCAATTTGTACATCAGTCTTTGTGAATGCAGTGATGGTAGTCGTAAATCAATAGACTGTTAGATTAGCTATTTCAGACTCAGAAATATAAATGATCTATCTGTCTGTCTGTCAGCAGAAGACAGTCTGAGCTTGAAAGCAGAGAATTAATTTCATTAAAGTCACTGTGTTCTTGTTATAACTATCCCTTATAGCTACCCAATTCTATTTTTATATTGCTGCTCATTACTGCTGAAATACAGACCTTCAGTGCTGAAATGGGCTGCCCAGGCAGGTGGTGGAGGCACTGTCGCTGGAGGTGTTCAAGAAACGTTTAGATGGGACATGGTTTAGTGGGGAAATATTCATGGTAGGTGGATGGTTGGACTGGATGGTCTTGCAGTTCTTTTCCAGCCTTGGTGATTCCTGTTTTACAGCACTTAGAAGAGCAGGATAACAATAATATTAGCACATTGTTTGAAAGGTATCTTTGACTTTTCATCCTTCCAGACTCTCTGGTGTGTTCTGTATGCTATACAGATGGTGTAAGCTTTAGACAGGGAACACATAAGGTTTAATCTTGTTCAGTCATAGGTGCTGCTCCAGAAGGATAACTGTTCATTCTCTCATTAATCTATCATTAACGGATTCTGACTCTAAAGTCTATCAGTGACACTTCTGTATATGAAAACCACTGTAGAAAAATGTATTTAACAGTAGTGTGTGATTTAGAGCAAATGCCCAGTATGCATGGTTATAGGTGCATGGGAGATAGACTGACTTACTGCTTGTCTGGGTATTATCCAAAAATCAATGCTAGCTAAGCATCAGTTTTAAAGTAGGCATTAGTTTGTCTTTTTTTTCTCCCTCCAAATATTTGCTTAATTAAGAGTCCCCACTCAGGCCAGCTTTGTCACTGTTGTTAACTAGCCACTGGTATTTCTTTCCTTAAAAAATAAAATAAAGAAATCAAGCATTCCTTACTACCAATCCAGTTTTTCATAGAATTATAGAATCATAAAATGGCCTAGGTTGAAAAGACCACAATGGTCACCTAGTTTCAACCCCCCTGCTATGTGAAAGGTCACCAGTCGGTAGACCAGGGTGCCCAGAGCCACACCCAGCCTAGATTTTTATCACCTAAAATATATGGTGATAATGTGCAGAAGAATTTTTTTTTTTTTTCCCTCTACAATGAGAACTCGAGGACATAATATTGCTGAAGAATAGAATTCTTAACTCTGATGCTCTAAAAAAGCTATGTCATAAGATGCACTACAGTGCCAGAGTTTTTGAGTGGATTGTTTCTGGCCTCTGTTTTTTTTAAGTCTATTTTTATCACATCAGCTGCTTTGCTTGCACTGACTCCAAATGTACAATGCCAAAACAGGGAGGCTGAAGGACTTTCCAGCTGACAATTTTCTGTGTGCCACTGATTTGCCAGAGGTTTGGGGGTGGTTCTCTTTGGTGCCTTGGGTTAACCGTTGTACCATTCTGTACTTTAATGCAATTTTCTCTTTTATGAGTGCATATACGTTTCATTTGCTTGGTGAGTAACACCACATAAATCCTGTTTTAAAGTTTAGCTAGTAAATATAAATCATAGCCTGGCAAATAAAAAGAGCTTCTCCAAATTAATCCACATTTCATGGTTTGTAATAAATAACAACACATTTGTACTTCAAAGATATGATTAGTACCAGATTGAAAGAGCTATGGTTAACAGTGCAGAATAGAGTAAGAAGAAGAAGAAGAAGCTTGTTTGAAGAAGCTTAGACCTCCAAATGTGTTCAGTTCTGCAAAACATTAGAAGAGAAAATAACTACAAATAGCATCCCTTTGACAGTTTTGCAGTTTTTTCAGGTCACATTATAAGGAACTGCTACAACATTTCAATAGTAGAAAAGGAATGACAATCAAGAAATCTTTTTCATTATTATTAATTAATTAATGCTTTTGAAGAGCTAATGTGAATCTTGCATATTCAGTATATTTGTGCTTGTTCGGTAAGCATGGGGAATATCTGACTTTGCTATGTTAACAAAGATAAAAGAACAGGAAAATGCAATGGTGATTTTTCACCAAAACTGTTAGAAGAATGATTGGGAATTCCATGTGCTTCCTGGGTTTTGGAAATACCTGTGTCCTGCATTAGCACCTCGGCTGTTGTACTGCTGCTGTTAGGGCCCTTCAACAAAATACCATCTTTCCATGTTAGACATATTTTGTGCTTCTCTGCATAGATTAAGTCAGCTGCCCTTGCTAGACTGATGCAAGGGAGTGGTCCACTGCTGGAATGATGTCAGTCTTCAGAAACAGAAGACTGCTTTATGAAGAAGCAAAGTTGAGTATTCCTTGAACTCAAATCAACTTGAAATTTTGGATGGGTATTCAAAATATGTCTATCATTTCTTTCTTTTCTGTAGCACTTGATGACATAATCCCATACTCTCAATTGCATAACATGGCAGTTGTGAATATGTTAAGAAGAATAAGGTTCAGGAAAGCTTTTAGATCTAAGTAAAAATGTATATCTTCACAATTTGAACAGTACTTCTTAAGTGTTTCTTTCTGATAATACTTAGTTTTGGATTGGCCTTTTGTTATTCTTTTTAAACCCAGACCTACCAGAAAGCTAAGAAACAGAATTTTTTCTCATGGCCAAAAGAAGAAATTTAGTGCCACACAAATTTGGTTGTTAAAAAAAAGAAAAAAAAGAAAAGAAAAAAAAAAGAGAAAATATTGTGTCATTTGAAAAGATATGTCAGTGTACAAAATGATTTAATGTAAAACATTGTGTAAAGCAGAATTATAGGTCATAATGATGAATTTACATGTTCTGAAAAAAAGAAAATTTGCAAAATTTTATACTAAAGATAGCATTAGTATTTATTATTCAGTCTTCATGACCTCAGAGCCAAAAGCAACATGTTTAAAGTCCCAAGCATCATCATAACTGGGGCTTCTTCAAGCAGAAGTTTGGAAGCCTGAATACCTGGATGATCAATATGCCTGTTTGCTATCAGTTGCCAGCCAAATCATTTTTTTCCTACTAGTATACAAAAATGGAGCAACTGAAAAATGTAGAG
Organism: Chrysolophus pictus; assembly: GCA_037305975.1. Lineage (NCBI taxonomy): Eukaryota > Metazoa > Chordata > Aves > Galliformes > Phasianidae > Chrysolophus > Chrysolophus pictus. The sequence continues at coordinate 27,661,152 of CM074614.1, read as the reverse complement.
GAAATTAAAAAAAAATAACATTGGAGAAAGCAGTTCGGAAATGAGGATCCAAGACAAAGCTCTAACTAAAAAATGCCAGAAAAAGAAGTTTTGTAAGTAACTTGTTACAAATATGGTTTCAGCATTCCTGTCCTGGTTAACTTACCATCTGAATATAGATTTCATTGTGCAGCACTGGGTCTAAGACCACATGATCTTTGTTATTCCACAGCAAACAGCCTCTTGTGACCAGGATACTAAGAGCTTTGTCCACATGTTGCTTTATCCGTTGTTGAAGTCTTTGTGAAGAAAAAACAGCCACAAGAGAAGTAGAAGTTGTAGACCTTTGTGCTTCAGAGAACAGCATGTAAATGCTCTCTTAAGCCTTCTGCTTGCTTCTTCACTTATTCTGTGGTTCTGATTTGAACAACTGAATGTCTGTGACTGAAGATGTCCTGTGGGCATACTGTAGATCCTCTCTCTCCACGTGCTGTTGGGAATCCCATGGATTTCCCTCCTCCTCATGGGAGCAGGTAGCAGAAAGCTCTCCCAGGGATGCTGGTGCTGCATGAGTGCCTTCATGTCCAATGTCATTGCGTTGGTTAATTTTCAAGGTGTTTTTACTGTATAGCTGTTCATACTGTAACCCATGTGAATTCATCCACTTTCCCAACAGTTTTAGCCTCAGATGAACTGTGGATCCCTCCTGCTTCCATTGAGTTCTGCTACTAGTGTAAGATGTTTACATCTTATGTCTTGGATACTGCTGTGACTCACCACACAAGTCTAGCAACACCATTTTCTTAGAAGAATGTTATTCTTTAGTGGGGAACTCATTCTTCATGTAACTCATGTCAGCATGTCCCTATATGTAGGTTTGTCCCATTTAAAAAAAGTTTCTTCAGCTACTCATTAACTCTATAAGATGTCAGAGGGATTTTTCCCATTCTTTTTCCACTTTATTTGAAGGTGAACAGGAGAGCAGAGATGAAAGCACTTAGTTACAGATTTATGTGCCGAATGTATTTGTCCAGCATGTTAGTGTAGTAGTGAGAGGGGAGGACTAGGCATCTATCAGAGATGAAGACTGCCCTTTTAAGATTCTGTGCTGCTTCTTTCCTTTCTTCTGGAAAATCGTGTTGATTCTTCCTGAAAGCAGTTGAGGAAGGAATGTATCCTTCTGTGAAATCTCATACGCTAAGGAAACAGATGGACTTGTGATACTTACAGGATGACTTGTCAGGGCAAATGAGAGAGTACTTTAAGGACTTGACAAAGATTTCTCTTAAAGTTACTTGGAAGTTATTTCTTAAATTCCCTTAGCAACTGGTTTGTGGACATATTGGGCTAAAGTTTTATTTTCTGCTTTCTTTGAAAGTTCCACTCATGTGTGCCTTCATTTTTGGAGTTAATTGTGTGATCTAAAAATGGGAGAAGGTACAGGTCTGAATGCAGCAACACAGAATAATACTCTGGAGTTCTGAAGAAACTCTGCTGAATACTGGGCTCTGGGTATTTCCTGAGGGCAGTGCTATGTGTGTTCAGTTCTGCAAAATGTTACAGGAGAAGATGCCTACAAAGAGCACACTCTTTTCCCTCACACTGTCACTGTGACAGAGGTTAGCTGGTTCATAATTGTAACAGCTACATAACGGTCTCCTTGAGAAACTATTTCCTGTTTATTTTCCTTCTCTTCCACAAAGCATGTACCAAATCACACTTCTGAGTATAGCAACTATTTTATTTTTTTTTTTAGAAGAACATTTCCAGCTCCTTGCCTGAAATAAGTTAAAGTGTATACGCATGTGTGCAAAAATGCAGTGTGACTATGGTTCTACATTTCTGTGTCCTTCGTTTACCCATAACAGATTAGGTCAGTACAGAAGCCTTTAAGTTTCAAGTATATTCTGACTTTACAAGTTGCCCAAACCAAGCCAAGTCTAGCAAGTGTATGAACAGAAGCAGAGAGAAAACTGCAGAGCCTTGTACTGCAGTGTTGTCATGATGGGATGGGGGAAACAGGAGTTGGGGAGAAGATGGTGGATTTCAGGGACTACTGATCTCATTGTTCAACTAAGCAATGTTGCAGAAGCAAGGAGATGAACAAGTGTGCACAGAATTTGTGTTACACTAAGAGAAATTCTGCACTAATAGCAAAGTTTGGAATGGTGTTCTAAGTGCACCAGTTAGTAATAACTGAACAATGAAACACCTGCAGCTATGGTTTATTGACAGTGAAACGACGTAGGCACTCATATAGCAAACTGTTTTAGAGCCCTCTAGTTTACAGATAATCCTACTCTTCCTTTGTCTCAGCTCCTACCTCTGATGCTATTTTTTTTCCTAAAGTAGGAATGGAAATGTATTTTGAATGTTGAATGAGTTCACTTTCAGTGTTTTATTATGCCAAGTTTACAAAGCTCCTGGTGCTGTTTGCCTTACAACCCTGATGCTTTTCTGTAGATAGGATGTTGCTGCCCAGCTGCCAACATCCTCTCAGCAGCTCTGCAGGACAAAGTGGCTGTGCTTCACCTCACAGACCTGCATGGTTACTGCACGTGCAGTGCAGACATGTAGGATTACTGCTGCTTCAAGAAGCATTAGCACCTGATGAATCTTCAGATAAGGGAAATAAAAGAATTAGTGAAATTTGAGGATGAAAATGTATGCTTTGAGAAGGAGGACTGCTTCCAAGCAAGTTTTCACCTTATCCTATGTGTGCTGGGTTATACTGAAGTTCCACATTTGGTATTTGTTGCTTTGAATGAATAGTCCTGGGCTGTTTTTGTTTGTTTGTTTTGTATTTTTAAAATAACATTTAACAGGAAATTAAATGGCAGACAGAGTTTTCCATGAACATTTATCTTTGTCATCTGTAACAAATTTGAGGGAGAAGCAACTACCAGTTTGGATTATAAGCTGCTGTACCTGTTATGTTGTCTTCGTAGCAGTAATAAATGATGGTATTCTGTTCAAGTAGATGCATGACAGCAAGTTAACAGATGATGTAAGATAGTCTGTAATCAACTAGAAATGAAACCTAAAACTGGAAAGGAAAAAAAATCCAACAATTCCACTTGTTTGGTAACTTAATGATCTAGTTAGCCCAGAGTAATGTTACAAGACTATCCAGATGGCTTTTACATGAGGTCGTGTTATGAATGACAACAAATTACTCAAGCAATCTAGAGAGAGTTTCAGAAAATTCTGACAACTTTATGTACATACATGTTCCAGAGGAAAGACTGTACAGGTCAGGAGACATTGTGAGAGGGGAGCTGAAAGGACAAGCTGCACAGCCTTAGTGGCACTTACATGCTTTAGCCCTTCAACCTTGAGGTCAAATCTGGGACTTCTTCTCTCACTCATACACCTTTTGGCAAAACTCTTATGAAATAGCAGGCTTTTGGATCTTAACATGCACCTGTCCCCATTCTGTTAAGAAGAGTTGCCCTCTATTCAGAGCAAATCACATTTTCACACCTGAATTCTGACAGAAAGTCAGGAAAGTGACAAAGTGACTGGCCATCTGATACTCTTTTATACAGTTTATTTGGAGAAATATGAAGGATTTTATAGAACAGAGTAGTCAGTTGCTGGATCAAATTGCCTTTAATTCAAACCAAATATGGTCTGAATGCTACAAGACCTCATCCTAGAATCAAATTCCACAGATCTGGTTGAGTCCTACAAAGATTTGCCTTTTGTGTCCATGTGTAGGCAGAAATAATTGGGTAAACATTATTTCCCTGTTTCCTGTCGGCTGCAAGTGCAGTGACAAGAGTTGGAATCCAGTTCCTTGCATTAAGTTAAAAGGCTTCCTGCCTCACAGTACTTTGTTTTGTGTGGGATGCAGCACCTTTTACATGGTATGGATAAGAAACTAGCAAAGTACTAAAGCTGTCAAAAGTGACAAAACGCAGCATGCTAATTGCCAATTATCTTCACTGCCCTTGAAAGTGACAGAGAGGAGCAGAAACATGGTGGCATATAAAGCTGTATAAAATGGCACAGATGCAGACATGGTAATTGGGAAGAGGTGTGTGCAAATTTTTAAACAAATGTCCTTTGCATTTTAATCCCCCCTTCTTTTTTTTTTACAGAAGGAGATGACAACCAGGTTGTGTCACTGAAGAGCCGCTCACTGAAGAAAACATGTCCAGTTTCATCCTTGCTGCAGAGTTCCAGAACATGGCAGCCCTTGCAGAATGCATTTGCTTTCAATCCAAGAAAGCAGAGAAGATGGGAACTGCAGTTACTTTCACAAAAGTTTTCCACTGCTGTCAGTGTTCCTAACCCAGAGTATGCTGCTAGGAACCTCATCCGAGCGACGTGGGTTACTGAGGGAAAGAAGAATCGAATTCATATTAATCCTAGCTTCTTCATTAGGGATAAGAACCTCTTAAGCCACAAGTAATAACTGACCATGTTCCTGCTGCTAAAGCCCACTGAAATTCAGGTTCCTGGGCTGACCTCTAGATCCATTGTATTCAAATGAAACTATTACTAGCTGCAATGTTGTTTTCTTTTTATTTTGTTCCTTAGTTTGTGCTTTGTTTCCTAAATGAAGTGGAATATCAAGTCAGTCTGGAGTTACAGAGAACTTACAGTCCTGAACATCTCCCATCCATCACCAGACCACTCAAGGCTTGGCTGCTGTTCCCAAATGCCAGAGAGCCTTGTGTTTCCAGAAATACAGCCCCATCCTTTTGCTGATCATAAAACTGTAGAATTGTTTGTGTTGGGAGGGACACTGGGAGATCATGTAGTCCTACTCTCCTGCAATCAAAAGGAACATCTGCAAGGACATCATGTTGCTTCGAGCCCGATCTAGCCCTGACCTTGCTGACCCGATCAACAGCTTGTGCTTCACTGCGATTCCTAATGGGGTGACAGAGGGTCAGCCTCTGATCTCAGCTACACGAGCTCCAGACATAGCCCTGCAATGTTGATGTCCTGTCTTCAAATTCTTATTGTGACTGACAGCAAATCTGCTCAGTGTTTCTACATTACATAAGAAAGCAACTATATTGTCAGCATTTCCTGAAATGCTCTACAAAGTGCACCAATGCATCATGTAACTTGATGTCCTATGATCCCCTTAGAGGAAGGACAGCATTCATTCACCCAATTCTTTTCAGGGGAAAAGAAATTTAATTTTGGTAACTGGGAGAAAGATGAGTAAAGATGAATAGTGTAACAGTCAGGCCAAGAGGGACTGAGCAAAGGACTCTTTTGCATCTGAATTGTGCTAGCAGTGTGGCCTTATTTCTGCACTGGAGAATATTTCTCCCCAGTTCTCAGTCCAACTTAACACACTGGTGAACAGCCTGGAGGGATGTAAACACAGTAAATCCAATCTTCTGTGTCAGATATACCCTGATGACAGGCTTTTTTAAAAAAAAAAAAAAAAAGAAGAAGCAAAAAGCAATACTTAGCAGATCGCAAGAGAGATTTAGCTGAATAAATGGGGATTGAATGGAACACACCTACGTATTCTGTGCCTTCTGATGAATTTTGCACATTTTTGTTATTGTGAAAGATTACTCTTTCCTTTTTAAGTGCTGAACCCTATTGTTGCCTTCCCTACAAGCGAGTTAGGTATGTTTACCTCTTCTGAGACATTATCAGAAGGAAATCTCATGGAGTATCCAGTGATTGGAACATTAGAAAATAGAGGTGTAGCAATGATTAAGAATAACCACAATCCCTTTGTAGTTCATATTGTCGTATATTCTGCCTTGCTCGCTCACTTGCTTGCTTAAAATTGAGCTTATAAATGTTAGTGATCCTGTTCTTGCTGGGAGAAATGGCTTTTGTCTGTGAACATTCAGCATAGCTAGGTGGAGACTCTTCTGCATCTTTAGAATGACACAAGGAGCATTATCCTTTGCTTTCAGGGAAGTAGGCTGAAGTGTCCTTCCTTCTTCAGTGTCCGTCCTTCTTTTCAGTTAGGTTTATTCTTCATGGGTTGTACAACATAACACCTCTGGAGTGCTGGCACTCGGGCATGATATAAGTGTCTTGTGGAATTCATTGCCATAGCTACTGCTGAGCTTAGCTGCTTCATTTTAGATGTGATGATAAATGTTGTGTCCTTGGAAGAAGGCTACACGGATACATGTGGAATTACAGCCTTGATTACATCTGAAAGGATTTCTTACATCTTTCTCCAAAGCCTGTCAGGTCATTGCCCTGTTGGAGCTGGAGCTGTAGTTGATACAGTGTACTTGAACTTCACTGTTGCCGGTTCCCATCTTCTCTTCCTGTGGCTGGGCAATGCTGCAGTGCTGTGTATTAAAGACTAACATAAAGGTCAAAGTGCCATTGCAGAAATTGAAAAACAGTATTTTTGCATAAAGTAATCTATCCTTCAATGTGTTATGGACTTACCATATGCTCTTTTTAGTCTAATTACTGTAGTGATGTCTGGAAATGCAGCAGAATTTGTTCCCATTTACTTTGAATTACTTTTGAATAACCTTATAAATGCATTAATCTCGCATGTTTGCAAAAGTTCTTTGTTGGAGTGTGTTTATTTTTCTAAAACCATCTTTCAGTTTCCTTGACTCTTGTGTTTCCTTTTCTAGCACACATTACGAGGCAAAGGAGGGAAAATGCACTGTGGAACCCTAGAGGACCTGTGTTTGCCATGGCCAAAATCCTGAGGAGTCTAATTGGAAAAGGAATTTCAACTCAGGAGTTGAACCACCACATGATGCACTTGGTTTGGTGGTTTGCTCTGATGGGAAGAAGGTGGAGTTTTGCCCTAGCTTGTGTTTTCTCTGTGAGCACTGAGCTCTTTCTGTCGGCCCCACTGGTGTTGTGACAGGCACTGGCCTAAGTCCTGTGCGTAGGTAGTAGGGCAGAAGCCTTCTGGCACCCTCTTCACTTTACATCTGTACCACGCTAAGTGCGGTGTGATGCCTGGGCATCACAGATCTGTTGTGCTGTGTTTGCTGTGGAAAAAAACCAAAAGCCAAATTGAAACTTGCTAGATGATGAAATAAACTTCCTCTAGATGGCAGGGTTGGGCCTTTGGCCAAGTGTTTCCCAACAACTACTACTTTCACTGCAGAGGTATCCTGCCCTGGCCTTGCCATCCTGTGCCATGGGCCATTTCTCCATTTCCCATGCTTGGTATTTGATATCTTGTTATGAATAATGTCTGGAACATGGCATTGCTACACGAATGTGTCAGGTTATTCTTCCTCTGGAGGAGAGACGGGCAGCAGCCTGTTGGATCCAGATCTGAGGGATTCCAGCTTTATCAGCATTCTGCTTGGGGCCACATCCAGATGACTCTTGTTTTGGGTGTTGATCACAGGTCCTGATTTATGTGATTCCTCAGGATATGTCAAGAGAAATCTACTTTAAATGTGATGGTATGCAAAGGCATGCTTTTTACCTACTGAGAAAATCTTTCTACTTGACTTTACCATTGATGTGTCTTCCTAATCATTCTCCAGCATGTGTCCTAGTAGCATTTCATGTTGTTCTGGAACTATGTTTTGTTTTGCTTTATTTCTTGCCTTTCAATGAAATCTTTTTTTTTTTTTTTTTTCCATACCTAGAAAAAATCCCATGAGTCTCACAGATGTCTTAAGAGGTGTTGTTAGTACTGAGCTTCAAGGCAATCTAAGTGGGATCACTTCAGTTGATAGAGGCCACAGCCACCTTTACTTCAGGACTCCTGTGATACCAACATTGCTTTTAGTGATTAAAGACTTAATAGCTTTCATTGATTTGTCCCTGCCATAGGGAATTTTGTAATGAACTTCTGCTTTGTGTGAACGTAGGTTAGTGCTGAACTGTAGCAACAAATCTAATATGAAAAAGATCTTAACCTCCCTTACATTTAGTGAAGGATGGAGTTCCAGGGACTAGAATGGGAGGCTTTTCAACAGCAGTGAAATTGATTATTTCCTTTTGGATCTGAGAGAAGGTGAAAACTTGAATTTTTCCGAGTACTCAAGCTCTAAGCAGCAAAACTCATTGCCATACAATAGTCGTGGTTAATTCTGCTGACCAGTGCATTTGTTAAGATCAGGGCAGGAGGACAGGAGAAAAAGAATGTAACTCAGACCTATTTACACTTAATGAAGACACAGAGAAACCTAAGGGGTAAACACCATCGCAGTAATCATGCGCGTTCCCAGGACTGTGTGGAGAGGACATGGAGAGAATGGTGTCCTTGATGGCTTGTGAGCAAGTATCTGGACCACGATTAGTGATAGCCTCTCAGGTCTTCAGTGTTCTTAGTAATTAGGATTCCAGGTTGTTTCCAGCCAAAGGCAACCGCCTCTCCACCAGAGAAATATAGATCATAGAATCATAGAATGGCTTGGGTTGGAAGGGACCTCAAGGATCATGAAACTCCAACCCCCCTGCCACAGGCAGGGCCACCAACCTCCCCATTTAATACTAGACCAGGCTGCCCAGGGCCCCATCCAATCTGGCCTTGAACATCTCTAGGGATGGGACATCCACAACCTCTCTAGGCAGCCTGTTCCAGCACCTTACCACTTTCTTGATAAAGAACTTCCCCCTGACCTCCTAAGATTAACCTTAGTCTTCCCTCCCTCAACTTAAAACCATTTCCTCTTGTCCTGTCACTATCTACCCTTGTAAAAAGTTGACTTCCCTCCTGTTTGTAGGCTCCCTTTAGGTACTGAAAGGCTGCAATGAAGTCACTCTGCAGCCTTCTTTTCTCCAGGCTCAACAAGCCCAGCTCCCTCAGCCTGTCTTTGCAGGGGCAGTGCTCCCAGCCCTCTGATCATCTCTGTGGCCCTCTTCTGGACCCTCTCCAACAGCTCTCTGTCTTTCTTGTACTGGGGACTCCAGACCTGGACACAGTACTCCAGATGGGGCCTCACAAGAGCAGGGTAGAAGGGGACAATCATCTCCCTGTCCCTGCTGGCAACTCCTCCAGGATACCATTTGCTTTCCAAGTTGCAAGAGCACACTGCTGGCTCCTTACATTTTTCATCCATCAGGACCCCCAGGTTCTTCTCTGTAGAGCTGCTCTCAAAAATTGCTCCTTCCAGTCTGTCCAAATGCCTGGGATTCCTCTGGCGCAAGTGCAAAACCTTGTACTTTGCTCTGTTGAATTTCATTTGATTCACCCAGGCCCACCTTTTGAGTCTGGAGATCGAGCTCCAAGGACTATAGTTGTTTTCTTTTGAAAATACAGAACAAGGTCTTTAGCACCTTTAGACTTAGATGGAACAAATTATATGTCCTGGAGCTATCCTGCAAGAGACTATGCCTTTCTTTTGCTTTTGTCTTTCCTACACGCTTTTTTCTTTCCAGGTACCTGCTGGCACTTCAAAGCAGGATGCACTATATGTAAAATAAGAATATACTTGCTGTTATATAACATGTTTAAATTGTTTGAGGAAGGGGATAACACTACAGGATCAAATATAGACAAGTGGTCAGTTATCAGACTTCACATATATTGAAAGATTTTGAAGGCATTTTAATAATTATACTAAGAGTTCTAAGGGCAAAGCAAGCCAAATGAGTTGTAAGAACCTGGTAGTGAAACACATTTAGATCCAAAATGATCAAAAACACTTTTTGATGTATTTTATACTAATGAGAGAAGCAGTGGTTTTCAGGATTTAATCAAGTAAGTTGGAGCTCTTAGAAGTAGTTGTTTCTTTTCTGTTTTAATAAGTTTTCCATCCTGTTATAAAGATAGATATAGTATAGCAAAGAGATACTACAATATTCTTCCAGGAGAAAAAAAAAAGAATTGCTTTTTTTGAATTTGTCACATGTGTATGTGTGAATGCACACAGGTATGTTTCAGTGGGTGTGCAGATGTGCATTCCTGGTTTGTAAATAAGTACAGATACATGTCCTGAGCTTTCCCACTGAATATGTATTTTTCTTTTGCTATTTTAAGGGGATATTTCTAACAAACAAGTGCTTGATTCCTTTTCCTCCTACATGAATCAGTGTTGTTTGATTTCTTTTTTAATGATGTCAGATGTGTCTTAGACTCTTTTTGTTCTGTTTGTTATTAAATGAGTTGCAACTGTGTGGGAAGAGAGACCAACACTAACTGTTGTAGTCATTAAAAGAACCAGATTATTTTTCACATCAGTCCTAAATAGATGAAGCTGTAAAATCCAAATATCATGAATAAATGAAATGTAATCTTGAGGAGTATTGTGAAGTTGTTTGGAATCTAACTCTTTGGAGAGGAAAATGCAGATGGTATTTGTACTGCAGGATGAAATTTCCTGGTAGACTCATAGAAGTTAGAGACAGCTAGGATCAGTTGCAACTGATGATCCAGCTTCCACACAGTCCTCTGGCACTGGGATGACACCAGGGGAAATGGAGCAGATATTTGCTGGCCATGCAAATGGCCCTCCTGTTGCTCTGCTGGCGTGCTGTCCTCACCCACCATTCTTCAGGTTTAGGTAGCTGCGGGGCTGCGTCATGCTCTGCCATTGGTTCCTGATGGGATACCCCAGGTCAAGAGGGATGGGTGTCAACAAGCCAGCTGAAGGCAGAATTTCATCTCCTGACAGCAGAACTAAGGAGCCTTTGTTGGGTTTTGTATGTCATGCAAAGAAGTGAAGGCCTGAGACAAAAACAGAAATTATCTGCTGCACATGGACTTAGCTGGGAGTCAGGGGACCTGTGACACTGTAAGCAGATGGGGAAAGTTGGACGTGAGTCAGTCACAGAGCTGAAGGGGAGCAAGGAGAAGGAAAGGAGGTTAACCATAGCTATGGGATAGGTTGGGATGACACGCAGGAGAAGATCTGCTGCTGGACTCTGGGTGTCTCTGATGGAGCTGAAGGCTAGCATGTTAACTGGTGGAGAGACTGGAAAACAGCTGCTAAGAGGAGCTGAGAAGTTCGGCAGAGCTGAAAGAATCCCAGTGGTGAGAATACCAGGATGGTACTCAGGGTAGTGTGTGAATATTTTAACATGGGACAGGTCTGCTGCCATTAGAGTTGCCCATAACATGCTGGATGAAGAGGCATCCTCGTAAGATCAACAGGGAGAGGTGTAGAATCCTGCCAATGGAGAGGGACAACCTAAGGGCATGCTGGGGGCACCTGGCTGTAAAGGAGCCTGGCAAAAAATGACCCGGGGTCCTGGTGGTCACCAAGATGGCCGTGACCCATCAGCTCTCCCTAGTGGCAGAGACCAGGGCTGCATCAGGACTGCATTAGCAGGAGTGTTGTCAGCAGGTTCAACCTGGAGAGGCTGGTGGGGCATCCACAGGTATAAATACCAGGTGTGAGGAGTGGAGAACACAGAGCCAGACCTTTCTCAGTAGCATCTAGAAGAATCAGCAGTTTCTAGCAGAAGCACTGGACCCAAAGTGAAGTACAGGAAATTCAAACATAAGGAAAACCTTTGTTAGTGCTGTAGAACACTGGTGCAGGTTTCCCAGAGAGGCTGTAGGGTCTCCATCCCCAAAGATAACAAAAACTCTACTGGGTACAGCCTCAGCAATGTGCTCAGTGGCCCTGCTCTGGGTGTGGGCTGGACTGATGGCCTCCAGCTGCAGTGGTGTGCTGGTCACAGCATGACACCATCAGAATCTGCTCTGCTGCTGCCATTTTGACTGTTCAGGCAAGAGGAGACATTTACTGTCAGGGAAGGAGCTGTTTCTCCGCTGCATGCAGCTCCCTGGCTCATGGAAGCCACCTCCTAGGCCAGCTGAGGGATCCAGGGGAGATGTCACAGCCAGCCTGCACTCCCTGTAGCACTGAAAGCACTGTCAGCTGCATCATTTACATCACATATGCAATGCGTGGCACTCCCTGCTGCTGCGCAGCAGGGGGCAAAGCAGAATTCATCCTCCCTGTTTTTCACATTGCTCTTCATGGTCCTCAGAGCCAGCATAAAGCTCTGAAATGATGCAAACTCAGCTCTGAAATGATGCAAACTCAGCAGGCAGTGCTTCAAAAAACAGAGAACTCTGCCTGATTAACAAAGCAGTTCTGACATACAGCAGGTGGACCTCATGATTCAAGCGCTTGGATTGTGTTTAATATATCACAGCAGTTAGAAGCAATTCAAGTAAGTTGCTGGTAATCCAATCACACACTTGGTGCACATGTACCATTAGTAGCAGAGTGAAAATCACACATTACTCACATCCCTAAAAGCCATACACCATGTAATTATTGGCCATTCAGCAATAAGTATGACACAAGGAGTGGTGGTAGTCAGAAGAAGGAGATGGCATCTCATTATACAGGGAGTAAACCAGGTCCCTCTCCTGCTATTGTATGGTATCACCAACAGGACCTGGGCCATGGAGTCCTCCTGGAGCACCAGGAAATCCTGCCTGGCCAGTCAGCTCTGCGAACCAGGACACTTTTGTGTTTAGTTCAGCTTTGAGCACCTGACATATTAATTTCTGCTATAAAATGGGCAGCATCCATCAGCTGATAGTGGCAGGAGCTGCCTGCTGAGAGGTGCTGCTCCTCCAGTGTGTGAGGGGAGCAAAGTATGAACGCAGTGACCTCCACTGAACTTGGTGCACCTCACAGTGTGGTGGCAGCCTTTGGCTCAGTAGTGCTACCATTTAGACAATGCATAGGACTAAGTGTTTTCTGCCTTTCCTAATGGAAACAAGAATAAGTTCTGCACCCATGTGTAAGAGCTACTGAGTTAAGCCCCAGAATTAAGTCACCTGTTCTCCCATTTGCCATCACACTGGACCCAAAGTGGGGCCCTCAGCACAAGAAAGATGCAGGGCTCTTGGAGCGGGTCCAGAGGAGGACCACTAAGATGTTCAGAGGGCTGAAGCACCTCTCCTGTGAGGAAAGGTTGAGGGAACTGAGCTTGTTTAGCCTGGAGAAGAGAATGTTCCAGGGAGACCTCGCTGTGGCCTTCCAGTACTTGAGGGGAGCATACAAACAGGAGAAAGAAAGAAAGGGTGGATCATGATAGGACAAGGGAGAATGGTTTTAAACTGAGACAGGGGAGGTTTAGGTTAGATATTAGGAGGAAGTTTTTCACACAGAGGGTGGTGACACACTGGAACAGGTTGCCCAAGGAGGTTGTGGATGCCCCATCCCTGCAGGCATTCAAGGCCAGGCTGGATGTGGCTCTGGGCAGCCTGGTCTGGTGGTTGGCGACCCTGCACATAGCAGGGGGGTTGAAACTAGATGATCATTGTGGTCCTTTTCAACCCAGACTATTCTATGATTCTGTGATTCAATGATCATAATAATCATGTTAATACTGTGTGTAATTAATCTGCCTGCTTGCTTAATTTTTTAGGTAGCTATGGCATGATCAAGCACAAGGAGAAAAATAGCATGCATTAGTAGACAAACTCTTCAGAAAAATAAAAAAGGGAAGAAACAACAAAATCCTATTCATTTAATGCATTACATTTATCTTTCTTAAACAGCGTGGTACAATGAGTTTCTAAGTTGATGCATGTAGCCTTGAAGTAGAGCTGGTGTTCTTAGTGAGCAGGTTTCAGTGACAGGCCACCCTTCAATACAGGTTACTGTGCTAGGTTATGCTAGGTATGGTTGTGAATTCCCCTGTGCACAGCTGGTGTGGTAGCAGTCCCTGTGACCTGCAAGCAGTACAGAAAACTGGTCAATAAGCCAGGTGAATATGGCAAGGCAGCCTCTGAAATGATGGAGCAGCTGGGAGGGAAGGTCAACCCTTTACAGAGGCTGGCAGAACTCCCACAGATTCCTTGGAGAAGTTTGTGTATCTCAAAGTATGTGTAAGGGGATTCTACATTTATTTCAACAGAAAAACTGAGTGTAGTGTGTTGCAAAACCAAGGGGAGCTGAGCCTAGCTGGGGGATGGATTTTTGGCTAAAAGTGCCTAGGTGAGTCAGAGAAAAGGTGGAGAATGGGTGTATCTTCCCCTAGCTTGTTTGTTTGTTTGTTTGTTTGTTTTACCCCCTCAATCTCCTAAAAGTAACCAAAAGCTCATGAGAACTGGCAGTACTGTAAGTTATCATAAAGCTTCTGTCTAAGGACCATGAGGCAAGAAGTGAGCACAGGGGTACTCCACGGTGCCTTGTGAAAGCGGGGGTCCTGGCTGCCAGAGCAGGGATGGAAGCCATGTCCCTCTTCTCAGTAACTGCATGCAACACTGAAGAGCATAAAACCTCAAGTTTGCTCTCAAATACAAATACTGATCATGTTTTTTCTAACTGCTGTCCCATGAGCTAATAAGCTGATTTTTATGGTATGGCTGGCAAGGCATGGGAGCATCAGTACTTGTACGTGGATTTGTAGATTGAAGTTTAACCCTTTATACAGATCTTGGCTGAATGATGGTATGCCACTAGCATTTATGTACCACCTTCAGAAAAGGCTTCTGCTTGCTCAAAAGGAACGAGAGGGGTACAGAGCAAGCAACCAGCACTGCCAGCAAGTGAAGAGGAAAGCTTTTTGTTGAAGCCAGTGAAAGAACAAAGGTGAAAAGTGAAATGCAGTATAACTGTTTGCAGACTGTAACTAAAAACTGAATTCTCTGATTGATGTTCAAAATGAAGTAGAACTAATAGTTATCTGAGCAGAATTATTTTTCACAGTTTATTATGAAATTCCTCACAGTACTTTCTATTTCTTGAACCTTCCTTGGTAGTGGTTTTGGGGAAGATCAAGTGAGGACAGCATTTGGCCTGGGAATGCTCTTCATGGGTGGGGAGAAACTACCAGTTCCACTGAACACTTGTCTGGGCCTCTTCTGCAGAAGTTGAGAAGTGTAAAAAATTGCAGAGCTGGTCCTAAATAGAACATGCTTTTATGTCTAAGGAGCAGTACATTTTCAAAGGCCATGACATAAATCTAACAGGCTTTCTTTCATTAACTTCAATTGTGTAGCAATGCTTATCCATTAAAACGACAGGCCATATAATTATTTCATGAAAAATGAAAATGGAGTAGAATCTGTGATCTATGGCATAGTGACAATGAGGCTGTTGTAAGCCAATTGCAGGACAGCTAAGAACAAATGCTCTGAAATTAAACCTATTAATACAGTCATACATGTCTCTATTATTTTCTGTAAGGAAGCAAAATGCATACGCCTGGCTTTAATTTCAGTATTCTGTTGTTAATGCTAGAAGATAGTTTAGCATGTCAGCTTTGAAAATAATGGTGGGCACCCCTAGTTAAAGGGCAATATGAATCTTTTCTGCAACTGCAAGCAGAGACCTGCATAGTGCGTCTGCCAGGACTTACTGCAAGGAAATGGAAGGTACCCGAAATCCACTGTGTGCAGCTGCCACTTACTGGCTGTATTGGCCATGCGTGCACATAGCTGAAGGTGCTTGCACAAATGCTGTACCACACATTTTCAGTAGACGACATGCTTCAGGTCTCCTCAGTGGTGTCACACATGGGACAGCATGTCTGAGGCAGGCTAGGCACCAGCAGTCTCTCTGCAGTCTCTCACCAACATCTTCCGAAGCGTTGGTACACACTTATATAGGTCTCCTCCTTGTTGCCCCTCCCAGCTGTGCTCTTTATGATGTCTTTCAGTGAAAAGCCTTCAAGCGATCAAGATTTAAAAACTGACAGCTATTACACTTTGAAAAGAGTGCCCCCAAGAAGGGTGATCTTGTTTAAGATTCATTTAACTCAGCCATGAATGGCCGAAGCTGAAGGCTGGGACTCCGTGTGCCACACCACGAACACCCCTGTATTCCTCCATCAGCTTTGTAATTCTTGCTTATATGAGTAGTGAGGGTCAGCTGTACGCCATGTGAATGTTAGCTAAATAAAGCAACTATGAAATTCTCTTTTCCTGGCACGCTGTTGTTTTAAGACTCAGTTTTGTTTTTGTTTTCTCTTCATGTTTTTGTTTTGCAACACTTTCCGTGCTCTTTATTACTTACAACACCGAGTGACTTTTCCTTCTGCAGTCAGCAGAGGGAGATACGTCCCTTAAAACCGCAACAAAACAGGTTGGCGCTTTTGCACGGAATCGTGCTCAGCCCTTGCAAATTCACAGGGCCCTGAGCAGCTCAGTATGTGGTAATGTCTTCATCAGGTGCCATCTTTACACCCGTGTAATTGTGGGGTTTCCCCACCCAGCAGTGCAGATCTCACCTGATGATGTCACAGTGTGGGGGGTGACAAAAGGGAGCAGCTGAGGCCCCCTGGAGAAGCAGCTCTCTGTCTGCTATGTGGCTCATGCTGCTCTTCTTGGTACTCTCTCTCCCTTTTTATGGTATGTACCAATCAAAACCTGTTTCTGGTAAAAGTAATTAGAATACTGTAAGGTATTGTTCAGCTAGGTACAAAGAAAGGCAAAAGGCTTTCTCTGACTCTTAAATGCAGTTTTTCTTCGGAGAGCTTAGTAAGGCCATTCCCTTCCACTGCTGTTTTGCGAACTTGCTCTACAGCTTGACTTGTTCTGCCAGTGTGCAAGTACAGGAGTGCATAAAGCTCCTCCAGCACCTCCAGCAACCACACAATGCCACAATGGCCGAGCATACACTCCTGAAAACAGACAGCTTCTCAGTGTCAGTGCATGTATGCAGCTGTTGGAAGCAAGCTGTACTTCTAAAACGAGGATCTTATTAAATAACAAGTAACAGCATTTAGGGAAAGTTAACTATATTGCTTTATAATTTATCCCACTAGTTTTAGTTGCCTGTTGCAGCAACACATTTTGTAGCCTGTCAAACCATCAGCAAAAACAGGTTTAAAAATATCCAACATTTGATGAAGCAGTTGTTTCATTTTCTGCATAGCAGTGTTTCCTGAATATTGTTGGGAGCATGGTAGGGAAAATTAATAATGATGCTGGTAAAAGAGAGATGATAGAAACCAATAAAATGAAGTTAAGTATAGCTGTACTGACACCTTAGGGTCAAGAGTTCAGAATTTAGAGGTGGAAAGCATTAGATGTGGCCTTCAGAACACTCATCTCAATCGCATTTTAGGCAGAATACCAGAATCCAGTATTGAAAAAGAGAACTGGAAGGTACCAACCTTCACAGGGGCTGTTTTTGTTTTTCTCTAAAAATGGCAGCATTTGATGAACCACAAATCAACTAGAGCACAACTGGGTAGCTTGAAAGCCATCTTTTTCGCTTGGATTTGAGAATTTTGTGCTATTCAGAAAACGCCAGAGTTATAGAGCCAGAATAAGAGTCTAACTTGGTATGCACTCGTTTGGGAGTTTCTGCAATGACACTTGTGTTCCACCTAGATCATGAGCAGGATCTGTCAAGGAGGAGTTTGCAGAATTTGCAGGACCATTGTAAGTAGAAGTATATGAAGTCACATAAAGTAGTCATAAAGTCCACAAGAAAGAGACTGGCTGGGCAAACTTATCAGACAGCTTGTGCCAAGAAGTCTTAAGTCCAAACAACTAAACAAAATTACAGAACAGGAGGTGAGAGAATGAATAGCCTGCCTGCCCCTCTCCTTTCAAAAAATAAATGCATCGGTATTATTGTACTTGCAGTGATAGATCAGTCCTTACAGGGCTCTGCTTCTTTTCTCCAGGTTTCAATAATCTTCCTGTTGATGACCTTTGTGATCATTCACAGAGTTCACAGTCAGTGGTTAAAGAGAGCCCACTTCTGAATTAACTGTAGAAAAGAAATAAGACCACCGTACTGCCAACACACAGTATTGTGCATAGATCAGCATGGCCATTCCAGTGCTGGCCAAGTCGTGCCTTTGAGGCACTTCTGTTAGACATTAACAACTGAGGATGAGAAAAGTGGACTCTAATAGCAATGCATTTTTCTGCTGGGTTAGCAGCTGTAGATAGGAATTAACATATTCATCATCATTCTCAGTCAGGAAGCAAAACAGTTGGTATCAGGTGAAAACTACTGTACCACTCAGCACACCACAGGCAAATTATACACTGCTTTCCATAAATAACCATGAAAAATCAGACACAAAACTGGAAAACACTCCTACAAAAGCAGCTCTGCTTTAAAATCTGTGTGTAGAGACAGGGATTTTTGTAAGCAGTTTGTTTCTATCCCTATGAGATTTTTCCTGCTTAACTGCAGCTTCTTTATTATTACTGCTTGTAGCAAATTTCCTCTCCACTGAAGGAGATGAAGAGGAGAAGATTTCTGAGGAAGCAAAGAGACTAGGTAACAACTAATTGGCATTTTCTTTGGGGTTATGGTATCTCTTGTGCATTTAGCACTAGTATATTTAGTGTGCTTCTACCATGACACTAAACAAATATTTTCTGATCTGATTATGACTGAGCTCAAGATCAGATATTCTTCTGTTGTTTGTAAGTTCCTAATATAGCTATTTTAAATGCTCAGTTTTTTAGTCACTGCAGAACTGCAAAACCCAAGAGAATAAAATGTTTTTTCCTTATCCTAAAGGAAGCCATCTTACCACTTTTCCAACTAGGTCTTCTAGAGAAATATCTGATTTCTAATTTTCTGTCTTTTAGACTTTTGACCCTCATGAGGTAGTTTTTGTAGGCATGCTTCCTCTGCTTCCTTTTCTACTCAAATGTTGAACTTTCTGATTATTCCTGAGACAGAGCAGTTGGCTGCTGTTTTTCCTTTCCAGAATCCAGATTTGGACCCCAGTATCATAACACTGCCCTACAGAACTACAGTGGGGAACAGCCCTTGAATGGTATGGTAAAGAATTCAGCAAAGGATTAAATATGACTTTAATTTATCAAACTAAGTATTGTAAGAAATATGTCAATTCTAAATTTGATAAGCAATAATGAAATCAATAAGAAACTTTAATTCAAGAGTCTTTGTCATACTCTCAGCCTACAATCACAGAACAGGAAAAACATGAAGCAGACCTTGTCTTTGAGGTACACACATATTAGCAGGTAGAAACATCAGAGCCAATGGATGATGAAACTTAATCCATATTGACAAACTATAGAAAACACAATGCTAATAAGTACTGAGTGTGAAGAAATGCTTGTATCCACGAAAAGTGCATCAGATTGTGTACCTTTCATTTTCCTGCCTACCTCCAAGCACATTTTACTACTACTTTTCAACTGAGGCAATATGGTCAACATATTCACAAATGCATGGATAAGTTTCTACTGGCCTCAATGGGAGACATGTGCTTGTGATCTAAGGTACAATTTGGCTTCTGAGATTCTGTGTTCTATCCCCATACTGGTTCATTCAGACAGCAGTTTATGCTTACTCTATGTCTGGAAAAATAAATTAGCTTATTTCTATTTCTGATTAATTGAGAAAAATGTAGTAATCTCATTTCATTTTCTAACAAGGGGCTAATAAGCAAAATTTTTTGTATGAAACAAACTTAATGAAAGAGATTATCCTAGGAGTAGTGTCTGTGTGTTCTAAATTCCCATATAGAATCATAAAAGCGAGGATAAAAGGTTATTGCTTAAATGTAAGGTTTTTCATGGAATCATATATAATCCTCTGAAGGCTGTCTAGTCCAGCTCCTCTGCAATGAACAGGACACCACAGCTAGATCAGGTTGCCCATGGCCTGATGCAGCCAGGCCTTGAAAGTCTCCAGGGACGAGGCATCAACTACATCACTGGCCAACCTGTTCCTTTTCCATGTAATACTGAACTATCACTGTATCTTAAGCATTTCAGACCCAATAGCCAAATTTTTGAATGCTTATTAGCATGTCTCATACACAGAATCATCGGTTCTATGATTCTATGTCTCTTAAAGAGATGGAAGAGCAGAAACCTGGATTAGTAAAGATAAATCTATGACTTTTTTACAACCTTTTTTTTTTTTAACTGTGCATGAGTCACCATTTTAAAACTCTGCAGTGCTCATAGCAGATCTAGATCTGATTGGTGCTGCTTATTAGGGAAGTCAGCTTATTAGCTGCAATCAGGGAAGTTAATAAGATCTAGAAAAATGGGTTGGGCTGTATATCTGTGTAAACTATAACAAACTGGAACATCTATGTAATCTGTAAAAATCTTTAAAAATACACACTTACTAAGTCAGTGAGGGCTCTGAGTTTCTCTGGTTTCCACAGGCAAGAAAAGTAAAAAGTTGAAATTATCTGTAATTTTTATAAGCAGACACACACTTTTATTATTTTAAATCCTCATAGAATATTTCACTGTTTTTAAGTGACTCGCAATAAATCTCACTTGTTTCTGTTGAAACAAATGAACTAGCGGTGGAAAATAAATTGTTCTTTTTATTGCATCACAGACATTTTTTCTGACTGACCAGGAGTGCACAATTTCCCAATTTCAGTGGCAGCAGACACCATTCAGGTCATGTCTCTCTCCACAAAATGCCAACCAGATGTAGAAGCCTTGTTGGATTTTGCACACAGTGAGACAAGAATATGCAGAATCAATAACCCAAAGATGATCTCATCTCCAAGTATATGAAAAAATGAATTGTAATGATGATCAAAATACTGACATCTCTATAGCGCATGGAGCTGCTCAGCTTCTGTCAGAATTATCATCTGTGTGTAGAAAGACTGGAAAAGATATAATTTGGGCTGAGTTATTTACAATTAAATGAGTTTGTGTTTTTGCAGAATGATTCGTTATACTAGAAAGAGTTCATTTTTTATTTGCAGACTGTATAGGTATAATATCTTTGCTCAACACGTTAGCTGTTTGAATACTAATGGTGTGATGTGCTTTACTGTTGTAGTGTCAGACAATGCTGATTTGATTCAAGGGAACACACCTGAAGAAACCAGTAAAGAAGATTTAAAAGAGACTGCAATTCTTGCTGTGTCATCTATAGCTCTTGCCATCTACCTAATATTTCTGGTTTGTTTTTGTGTGGCTTTTAGAAAATGCAGAATGCAAAAAGGGTAAGTTTTCCAGTCATGAGCTGTGTCCATGCTGTTTTGATCCTTTTACTGCACCTCTGAGCTCTCTGCAAGCTGGAGGCAGACATGATAGTAGGACTCAGGCTATGTAATATCCTATTAGTTACTATTTTGTATATTTTTTGAAAGATGCTCTCACTGACACCCTTAACCCCCAGTAAATGAGAGGGCTGTAGGTTTTTGGATAATGAAGTAAGGTTCTACTCTAAATGTAGAATTAAAAAATTATATGTTAGAACGCGGTAAGCACTAGGAAAGGCTGCACGTGCAAATGAAAAGAAAATGCAGAAATTATAACAAAATATAAATTATATTACTTCCAAGAGCCTGTGCACAAACTGTGGTAAGATGAGATTCTCCTCTTTGTCAGTTGAAATCTTGAAAAAAATAAAATTCAGTAAAGCTAAAATTCAGTTATTTATTATCCATATATATATCTTTGTGGTATCTGTTAAGTTTCCATTGAATTCCTCTAGTCAGAATCATAGCATCACAAAATCATAGAATGGCCTGGGTTGAAAAGAACCACAATGATCATTGAGTTTCAACCTCCCTGCTATGTGCAGAGTCGCCCACCACCAGACCAGGCTGCCCAGAGCCACATCCAGCCTGGCCTTGAATGCCTGCAGGGTTGGGGCATCCACAACCTTCTTGGGCAAGAATAACAATTATTTTTGTTCTGTGGCTCAGGAATACTTGTCATACCTTTGGACGCTCATCTGAACAGCAGAGATCGGCAGAGGGTGGGATGAATGCGGACGGCTCACACAGGAAATCCTCAGATTCAGAAACTGTGCCTCTTATGAACTCAGTTGATGAGCTATTCACTGCTGTTGCATCAAATCGTAGTAGAACCTCTTTGTCTGAAGACTCAAATTAAAAGTGAAATTGAATATAATCCTAGTGCCAGCCACCAAAAAGCTTTAGGAGCTCGCTTATAAGCAACTATGATTCTGGAAATAGAGCTTGTGACTCACTGAGTGTGTAACTCGGTATTTCCTGACAGCGTTGAATAAACTTCATGTTCTAATAGGAGATATGGGCAGCTGAAACTGTCACAATTCCTTCCTGACACGAATTCAGCCACCATCAGTGGCTCATGATGAACAGGGATGGAGTGATGCAATCTCTAAAGAGTACTTATTTTCTGAACAAATATTTTCTGGCCTAAAATTAACAAACAGGATTTTGAAAAAAGAAGTATCCTTTCTTTGGAAAAGATAGAAAACTATTTGTGCACTTGGAATGTTTTTGCATTAACAGCCGTGTATGCTGTTTCTTTGTATACCATAACATGCAGGCCCAGACAACAGTGCGGCAGATATTCTTGTTAGAAAATCTCTTGGCAGATCTTTCTAATAGAGTTTTCCTAGTTTATTTTTCTCTTTCTCCTCTCTTCTGCCATAACATCACACTTTGCCATCCCTTCCCAACAGCAGCAATACAGCTGTTGACACTACTGACATGGGGAAGAAAAGTGCTCTGACCCAGAGGTCAGAAGTAGAGGCAGATTCTGCAGAAAACTTCTGTTGAGAAATTTTAAGAACTGGAGCATGGAAAACTGGGGTTTCCAGGTCACAGATTAAATGCAACTGATTTAGAAAAACTGCTTGGCTGCGGTCTTCTGAAGCAAGCTCAAAATGCAGGAATCTTTCAATTAATTTTCATGATCTTTCATATACAAGAAATTATAAATTTTGAAATTATTTCTGTCCCACAATATTGAAGTACAAAGTAGTTATGCAATTTCTTCATTCTGATATCTAGCTATTAATAGATTTATTTTTTCCAGACACATTACTAGCCAGCAGATGGCTGTTAACAGCCCGTTTCCAGTCAGTTTCTTCATTCTTTTTATTGTTAGTACTTCCATTTTTTCAGCATTTTGAAGTTGTCCTTGACTACCTTGAAATTAAAGTGTTGCCTTGGAGATGGCACTCAAGCTCACTCAAACTCTATGTGGAAAAGAGTGCAGAACAGCATATGAAAGTGATGGTGCTTTCATAGAATCATAAAAGTTGCAAAAGACCTCCAAGATCACGTAGTCATCCCATCACCACCATGCCCACTAAACTACATCCCTCAGTGCCATATTTACCCTTTTCTTGAACACCTGCAGGGACGATGACTCTCTGCAGCCAGTTGCAATGCCTCACTGCTCCTTCTGAGATTTTTGCCAATATCCAACCTATGCTGACTTGATTTCCCAAACTAAACTTGTTTCTGATTCTGGTAGCCATCTCATGAATGTGTTCATGAGATTAGAATGCTGGCTTTCCTAATGGGAGAATTTCCTGGGGAGAAGTTGCGTGCTGGCATTTCTTCTTTTTAAATTCTCTACTACCTCTGATTATGTTCCTGATAATTGCAAACTGTAGGTAACACTCAACTGTAAATGGTTACCTGCACATTCTATGTCACATCCAGCTCCACTTGTCTGAAATGCTTTTCTTCTTTCCCAAGCATAAACTTACCCTGAATATGAGCTTGAGAACTGTATTTGATAAGGGAAGATTAAGGATGTAGTTGTATCAAAAGCAACAAAAGGTCTTTTGCTGAAGATACTTTCAATTTGTGTGTAGAAGTAGGCAGGTGTAAATTAGTAGGGATGTACAAAGGGTATTAGGATGTGAGATATTTGTAATAATAATTGTTGGGAGTTGGGAGCATTATGTTCTTAATTACAGATGAACAAAGACACTTTGGGCCTATAGAATAGCTATTGTAGGTGACACTGAGGTGTCTCCTCTTAAAAATAGGTACACTGTTGTGAAACTATCAAGGTGGAATACAGTGAATGTGCAAATAATCTGTTCCAGAATGGTTCCCTGGGCAACATGACCTGCAGCTTTAGGTGTTAGCAACACCAGGGGAGCTGAATGCAGACTAGGGGAGAAACAGCAGTGAGGGTGGAGTGGACTAGAAATAATGTGACGAGGCTCCATGATGACACTGCAGAGATGGGATCTCAGTGGTCTTATGGAACTGAAAAACTGCATATCTATTTGTTTGAGACAGTAGTTTTCCTTCTTCTTCGATTTTTTTTTTTTTTTTGGTTAAAAACACATCCCTTGTTGAACTTTCCTCATTATTCATTGTAATATACCAAAGCACACATCCATCCACACCTCTGCAGACAGTGTATGTACCATTGGCAGTCCAAAGGAATCTGCAGTCTGTTGCTTCAGTAAACAGCACTATTCACTGATCTAGCCATGAGAGCCTATCTGACTGCAACTAGATGAGTTGGGCATTAATAGTTCATATACTGAATGCAACCAGACTTACAGTGCTAAACTGGGCATCTCTCAGGATGTAATCCCAGCTGCCCACAGTCCAGCCAGTATCAGGACAAGCTGAAATGCAAGGGAGTTTATTTTCCACCAAACCTTTTGATCCTTTAATGCAACATGGAGGAAATGTGTTCTGGTGTAGTGTGCTGTGGAAGGCAGAGCATACAACCCACTAACACTTAAGCCAATGATTACCATGCCTCTTTTTGTCTAACCTACAGACTAGATCTTTCTGGCAGGCAGATACCATTGTTTCAAAGCCCTTCAGTAAAGTATTTTACAAGGTCATACAGCAACCTGCATAAGGGATAAAATAAGGAAAAGTAAGTCCTGCTTGTATATAACAAGTAGTAATTTATAATTGTGCAGTAAAATTAGTAAATGAAATACAAATAGAAAAAAAAGTCATGTATATCCCCAATAATGTAGTATATTCTTCTGTCCTACGCTTTGTGATGATTTCTGGATGGCTGCTTCACATAGCATCAAAGACTTAAAAATATATACTTATTTCTTGAAGTTAGGCAAACAGTGTCAAACTGGACAATGAAAGAACAATATTATTCCTTGTATCTTACAAGCGTCAACAGACTTTTCAAGCAGATAATTCCTACCATCTTACTTTCATGTTCAAATAGGAGTCATAGTAACTAATTGGTGAGAATACTGGATTGACATCTGCTTGCACGTTTCCATTGTCACACTGAGCTTAGCTTTTTTTTTTTTTAATCACAATTAAGATGTATATGAAATACTGCTATAAGATACTGACTTTGCTCTCAGTAGCTCTTGGTACGTATTTAAGATGGCAACAAGTGATGCACTATAGTAGTTGTAACATATACATTTTGCCTATGTGACTAGAAAAAAGAATACCCTGCATATGAGACAGCAGATTTTATGACTCCAGTCTATTCCTGCTCTGAGCAGTATATACACTTCTACAGCCTGTGAAGACAGGGATTACTATGTGATGATACCTGTAGTAAAACTGTACTGTATACAGTTAGAGCTACACAGCACACCATATCTTGTTCTCCCAGGCTGAGTTTTGGTTTTCTTTAATAAATCATTTTTGAATGAAGCTTTGCTCCCATCTTAAGCAGCTTCTTCAGCAGAGCAGTCAATGCCTGCATAGGTGAACTTCTCATATAGGGTGGTATTCACATAGGTCTGGAAAGGAAGTAAACAGGAAGAGTGTGATACAAAATGCACTACCTCAGTAATCCTAAACAATACTGAAATTATTGATGGCCTAATTCTTGTCTAGGGATTTGTTCTTACCTTTCTTTCTTCCAGCATCCTGTTCAGTGACACCAGTATCTGAGCAAATGATGGTCTTTCGTAAGGTTTCTCCCTCCAGCACTGTCTCATTAGGTCATACCTTTAAAATCGAACACCAACACATGCTGGTTTAGACACAGAGGTGAAAGCTATGAGTTCATGTTTTTTGAAAAATTGCACGCATTCCATTAAAAAAAAGAAGCCCACTTCTGCACTAAAAAAAAAAAAAAAAAAAAAAAGTTTTTTGAACAATTCTGCTATTAGTTTATTTCAGACATTCTCCCCTATAGCAGATGTGTTACTCTTCTTATTTTGTTTGCTCAGGGAACTTACACTTCATCATCACAGTTGAGAGGTTTTTCCAGTCTGTACCCTTGAGGCAATTTTTCATAGAGTTCTGCACAAGTCATTCCACAATACGGCGTTCCACCTGAAGCAGAGTCAAAACACTGTTCTGAGTGGTATCTTTTTTATGAAAGAAAATATAATTTCATAACAGAAATGAAAAACAATGTCTAACTCTCATCCATATCTAAAACAAACCCATTAGTTCACTTAGTAAGGAAACCTGGTAATAAATTAGACCAGAATTGTTGTTAGCCCAGTGTGCAATGTGCACCTTTATCAGTTGTACCTCTTGGCCAGCAGACCACATGGCACACTCAGACACAAATGAAAAAGTGTGACTGTGTGACAGTCAAAGACTGTGTCACTTACATCATGAATAGAGATATGAAAAAAAAACCTCTCAATTTGGCTAATGATCAAAAATTTTCTTCAGCAGTGCTGGAATAGGAGACATGGCAAAAAAAAAAAAAAAGAATCTGGATTTAAAGTTCAGGCTGAGCAAAATGTGCTCATCAGGCTTATAGCATTTGGAATTAGGACTACAGATCATGTGATGTGCTAAATTTTGTATTTAGGTTTGGCCTCTGTTTTGCAGAGCAATGAAAACATGGTCATTTAGACTGTACCCAGGCTGAAAATGTGACAGCTGTATTTCCAAGCATACTGAAGCTAACTATGATTCTGTTAAACGAATCAGAACAAAAATTAAATATGCTGCAAAACAAGAAGCTTTAAGCAGGCTGAGTGGATGAAATTGGCTTGTCCCATGTAGGTTTATGTGTGCAGAACAAAATTTGCATGCTTACCTAAGCTAACGATTTCCCATAATAGGACACCATATGACCATCTGCAACAAAGAAATACTATTGAGTGCCACCAGAATACAAGATGTCATATATTAAATTGGTAGATAGTTTTGCTAAGATACAGATAAGATAAACAAGTGAGATTCATTCTTTCTATTATTTTTTCTTACTAATTTTTGTAAAATGACAGAGTTTGTGGAATCAGAATGCATGGAATCAGTGAAGTTAATTCCCTATAAGTCCACCAACTGGAGTCCTTTTCTAGACTAAAAAGTTCTCACCATATAGTACTGATACAAATTGCTCTGCTGTGTATCCGTTCTGGTTGCCTGACTAAAATGCTGAGTCTTTCTGAATCTCTGGAAGAATCAGCAGTTTTTCATTTCAAGTGGAAAATGTACCTCTGCTAGTAGCCCAAATCTAGTCAGTTTCTTGCAGGATTTATTTTTTTCTTGCCATTTGCTTGCTTATGCTGGTACAGCATGAATTCTTTGATTAGATGTCGCTGTCCTCGCTATCAGACTTTCTTTGATACTGAAGAAATCTTTAATTAAAAAGGACCCCTTAAAACATACTTACACATCACTGTTAGTGGTGTAAACACTGTAATTCAATGATTCAATTGCCATCCATCTCACTGGAAGTCGTCCCTGGAAATCATTTCATGGCAGTTAGTTTTTGGATGGTTGAAACAATAATACAGAATCACATAGTTGTAGCATAGCTTGGGTTGGAAGAGACTTTTAAAGATCATCTAGTTCACCCCACCCTGCTGCTATGTTTATTAGGCATCATCTTCCACATTATTCAAAGCACTTGCTCTGGACAGCTATTTTGTCAGCTCACAGATCCCAGTGTGCTGTTTTTTACCATCTTTTTAACTCTGGCCTAGTTAACTAGAATTAGACTAGCTTGCCCCAGCCAGATAAATTCTGGAAAAAAAATTTCAGATGTTCAGATATCTACATATCCATACACTGAAAGTAGATTCTCTGTATTTCTGTAGTGCAATTGGACTAAATCTCACGATTGTCTACAAAATTGGTTATTTTGCTGTAATCCACATTCACAGAAATAATTCTCAACTATATTGTATGTAATAAAAACCTGGTATAGAGTTGATTTACAAGTAACGTATGTATATTAATAGTTAATATAAATCTTTATACATATCAGTGTATATATATGTATATATATATATATAAAACAAATCAGATATCTAGTAGATATGAGTTTGCATTTTTCTTTATGTGAAACTAGAGAAAAACAAGAAAACAAAAAATGAAGACAACAGATTATACTCATACTTGATCCTTACCATGGTTTTCTTGACATAGACTTCTTGACCCCTGGATAAGCCAAAGTCAGCTATTTTTGCAACATAATTTTCTCCAACCAGGATGTTTCTTGCTGCCAAATCTCGATGAATAAACTAAAATTTAGAAAACAGAAGTCACTGCAGTATCTGTGAGTTATTTGTTATTTCAATGCTATACTGAAAATTTATAAACATTCAGAGTAAAAATGAAAACTGAAACAAATCACTTCACATAGCACTACCAGAACATTTTAAACTTTAGCTAAAAATTAAAGCAGTCAGGTTCCAAGTCATTTCTGAGTTTTAATGCTTCTTTCACAATTCCTAGTGGCAAAGTATTTCACAGGGCTGAGTGAGCACAACAAAATAATAGTCATCCAGTGGGTGCTACAGCAGCTAAAATTAAAACCTCATTTTGATTTCATTAAGATGAGTAGTTCCTGAAAAATGAGTGCTGTGCTTTCAGTTGGTAGAACATTTAGGACTGACCTGTTTCTGGCTCAGGTAGTCCATCCCCCTCGCAACATCTGCTGCAAAATGGAGAAGCTGCTGAGACGAAAGTGTAGATGCAGTGCTGTTGGCAATAGCGAATGCTGGGTCAGTCTCTAGCACCCTGCTTTTACGAAGGAAGTCCAGTAGATTCCCATGGGGGGCATATTCAATAGCAAGATAAAGATATCCTAGAGAAAATTCAGATAGTTAGCATATCACACAGTAAAAGTTGGACAGCAATAATATTTGGACACTTACAGTACTGTATATTAAAAGGAAATAAATCAGATTGGAGGGGAAATATCAAACAGTGTAGCTCCTAGGTGCAATAGAGAACTCAAAACTATTGGTGACATAATCTCTGAAGGATTACTGTGAGCAGGTAGCTCCAAAACCAAGTTTATTCGACTATTGAACAGAAATGTTGATCAGAAAGGCCTGCTCATGATCTTCTTTTTTTTTTTTTTTAATATGGACTGTTTGAGGTGTAGTGTGCTGGGTTTTTTTTTTTTTTTTTTTTTTTTTAACTGATTTTTAAATCAATTAAATCAGTGTATTCAAGAGTCTCTTACCCCGATGTTCACATGCTCCCAGAAGATTTATGATGTTGGGATGGTGACCAAGTTTACAAAGGACTTCGAGTTCTCCAGCAAAGTCTCTGTGGTCATCTTTTGAAGCATACTCTGAAAATCAAATCAGCATGCATTTATGTTTTCCTTTGAACTGAATTTATGACTGTTATTAATTATGAGGACCCTGGGCTGTTTGGGGCACTACTGCTTCATCTCTAACAGAAAGAGGAAAATTCTACAATGCATTAATATTTATTTACAAGAATACAAGTTTTGAAAGGAAAAAATAAAAGGAGAGAACTTAATGTCTGTAGCAACCATCTACCAAGAATGAAAGCATCTTAATATATTACATCTCATTTCTCTTATTTGAGGATGTAGAAGTCATAGCAGATCATATTGCAACTAGTTGCCTACAAATCTTTTCTTTTTCTGAATTGTTCCTACCTGCATGCAGACCTTGGCTCTTTTTATAGTGGTCATCATATTTAAGAATGTCTTCCAGTTTGCCTAGACAGTGATCTAGTTAATTGTAAGAAAATACATACATTCTTGCAGTATTCTGTGAATTGTACTTCTCTCCAGAACATTGCAGTAATGACTGGTGAATACAAAGAAATTAAGTCTCACAGTGTATTATGTATATATACACAGATGTGGTCATCTGTGAGTGAATAAAGCAAGCAAGACAACCACATGCTGTGACCAAAGGCTAACTCTGTGCTCCTGCCTAGCCAATGCATGTTTTATTGGTTCCTCCTTTGAAGATAAACACACAGATGAAGTTTATACTAACCAATGAATTGCAAAATACACAATAGTTAATGATATTAACATTTAAAGAGGAACATAAGCCAACTTGTCAGAGCAGAAATGGAGTCTTTGGCGGAAACAGTTCCTGGTCTAGTAACAGCCATTATGTCACTAGTAATTTTGAATATTTATTTTAGTGTTAAGAGAAGGCTACTCAGCACTTCTGAAGAGAGAGAAACCTCTGAAGCAAACAACCAAGAGAAGTCTGGAGTCTCAGAGTCTTTGATCTTTACTACCTTTCATCCTTTTAATTGCAGCATCCATGCGTAAGCCATCCTTCTTAATTCGTGCTTTCAAGACTTGCCCAAAGTTACCTTCCCCAATTACATCTTGAAATTTGATGTCATTCCATTCGAGAACTGGGTAAATAGTGGGATCTGGGCTGTTTTTGGCTTTCCTGCTCAGAGTGAGAGTACCTGAGTTAAACTGCACAGCTGGCTCTTCCCTCTGTAACAGAATAAAGCAAACAACCATAGTTTCTTCTTTATGGAGAATCCCCAAATGCATATGTGCTCACTCATATACTCACACACACAGCCTGATTCATCTCCTGCCAACACACAAATGAGTGCAGTAGAAAATTACTGCATCAAGCACTTGTACCTGGATCTGTGAAAGTAGTCGGGATCCTAACTTATGCATAATAAATATTATAGCTTGACCCACTGAACGATTTTACAATTAATGGAGATGAAGGAGATGAACAAAAATAATTTGGTAATACTGACCTTAGAACCATTCTAAGCCTCAGTAGGATTTATCTCTTTACCAAATTTGACTAAATTGTATGGTAATAGCACTCAGCAGTAAGACTGAGGAAAGAGGATGCAGGGAAAGGAAAAAGAGAGGAAATGATCCACCTTCATGCTTGAGACATCTCTACTTCAGCCACAAATGCCCACAAAACACTTCTGGAGAATTTTCAAGACAAGGAGCAATTGCATGAGAACCAGAGACACAGGTCATTTTTTGGAATATGCTCCCTGATTCTGTTTTTAAGAAAATGAAACTGCATAGGTCCTTTTGAAGGAATTCTTTAGCCCAGCGTCATTCTCCTTCATGGATTCCCCTCTAAAGAGAGAGATGTTGCTGGAAAGCAGAGTGATGCAGAGAGTACAGCAGGGTGCAACTATACAGAGAGAGAGAGAGCATAAACTCCAGCATTTTCCTCAGAACAGCCAGAACTGCGATGTTACCATTTTCCAATCCCTGTGCTGCCCCAGCTCAAAAAACCTTGGCAGAAATATCATTGATGCTAAAATACAGGGTTAAAGGTTTTGTAATTTCAAAACAGGACAAGCTCCTTCATTCTGCCTGGCTTGCTGTTTGTGATACACAGGTATAAGGAGACAGAAATGAAAAGGATAAACTGTGTCCATCTTTTTTCAAGTCAGGTTGTAATTAAGCTTGCTTTAGCTCTCTGTCACTATCAGAAAAAAATTTACAGCAAGAGCACTAACTGCACACACAACGAGAAGATTGTATTTGAAAAGGTCAAAGAAAAGGAAGTGAAAAAGTGAACAAACAAACAACAAAAAAATGAGGAAAAAGACGATGCCAAAATAAGTAACCACACTGACTCAGGAAAACAAGAAACCCACCACTACATTTTGGAAAGCCTGAGCCATTCTGCGCTGGAAGTTGGCTCGCTTCAACTGCAGCATAATGAGAAAGGCCAGGAGAATTGTTACACAGGTCATCCCTGCAGAGCCAAGGATAGCAATGAGCAGCATTTTACCTCCTTTTGATTCATATGGAGCTGTAGAAGAAGCACATAAAGAGTTTATCATTTCCAGCTAATCCTGAAGTAGCCATGAGCAACAGCATATAGGTAAATACTCCCATCTTATAGACAATATAAAGACAGAGTTACAGCCCATTTGTTTAACAACAACGTCACAGACATTTTATTGTCCAATTTTCAGGTGTACAAGCACCTGCAGGTTGTGCTGAGTGCAGGCAGAGCGGTGCAGAGGTTACATTCAGTGATCTAAAGTAGCTTCATTAGTTTATGAGCTGTTGAGCACTCTCTAGTGAATACACAGAAATGTTTTATGTTGTCACCTCACCAATACCACAGTGAACTGAGAAGAAAATGCCAGCATAGCTGTGTTGTGTGCCAAAATTAAGATAAAAAGGAAACTAAAACAGTATGATTTTGCTTTAGCTAACTGGCCCTGTTTTGTGCATGTCCAGCATGCTGGAATTACCAACCTTTCATTTCTGGAAGAGTCTTCAATTCAAAGGATGTGTTTGGGTTGCTCAAGCCGATGTTATTCTGAGCATTAATCTGAACCTGGTACACAGTGTTTGGCTCCAGGCCTTTGAGATGGTACTGCGTAATTGTGGAGTTCTTAATGATAATGTCAATGTGATTGTACTCAGCCTTGCCGTAAATTTTGTAGCTGATGATGATGGAGGAGATGGAATGGCCCTCGGCAGTTGTCCAAGAAATGACTGAAGATGTGTCTGTGGTGTTAGAAAACTTGATGTTGTATGGTGCAGGAGGTATTCCTGAGAAAAAACACAAACACACAGAAATGTTGGAATTAATTTCCACCTCTTTCACCTTTTCTCACTAGGACAAATACTTTGCTTAGTGCTTTTGTTGTGCTAAACAAAAGATAAATTTTGTTGACAAGCTATAGTAACTGAAAGCAACTCTTTTATAAACTTTATGCAGTCACCCATGTAGGGTATTTAAGTCCATTGTATCTTCTTTTCCTTCCTTAAATGCTGACTCTTTCTGCATTGTCGCAGCTCAATTACAATGCCAGTCGTTTTTTGTTTGTTTGTTTGTTTGTTTGTTTGTTTGAATTAAAAAGGAGCCTTGGACTATGGAACTCAGTGTGTTCATCATTAAAAGAGGAAAGAAATGCTGTATGTGCTAAAAGTATGAACAA
The DNA here is from genome assembly GCA_037305975.1 of Chrysolophus pictus. NCBI lineage: Eukaryota > Metazoa > Chordata > Aves > Galliformes > Phasianidae > Chrysolophus > Chrysolophus pictus. The sequence continues at coordinate 27,628,548 of CM074614.1, read as the reverse complement.
GAATGTACAAGAATGAAACACACTGATAGTAAGAAGATGTGGATTCCTTAGCTTTTCATTTCTTTTCACTTTCTTCTTCTTCTTTTCTGTATTCCCTTTTGTTTCCTTCTTCCTTTTTGTACTACTCTGAAAGAGTGGTCAAGCACTGGAATGGGCTGCCCAGGGAGGTGATGGAGTCACCGACCCTGGAGGTGTTTAAGGAATATTTGGATGTTGTGTTGAGGGACATGCTTTAGTGAGTACTATTGGTGATAGGTGGATGGTTGGACTGGATGATCTTGTAGGTCTTTTCCAACTTTGGTGTTTCTGTGATTCTCTAATTCTGTATTTTATTTTTTGACAGAGAGAGGGATGTGGATTTGATGGGTGGACCACTCAATGGATAAGAAACTGGTTGAAAGACTGCAGATCGAGGGTGGTCATCAATGGCTCTATGTCCAGGTGGAGGCCGGTAACGAGTGGCGTCCCCCAGGGGTCTGTCTTGGGACCAGTGCTCTTTAACATCTTTATCAATGACATCGATGATGGAATTGAGTGCACCCTCAGCAAGTTTGCTGACGACACCAAGCTGAGTGGTGTGGTCAACACGGTTGAAGGAAGGGATGCCATTCAGTGGGACCTCGAGAGGCTAGAAAGGTGGGCCCGGGTGAACCTGATGAGGTTCAACACAGCAAAGTGCAGAGTTTTGCACTTGGGCCGGAGGAATCCCAGGCATCCATACAGACTGGAAGGAGCGGTCCTTGAGAGCAGCCCTGTGGAGAAGGACCTGGGGGTCTTGATGGATGAAAAACGTAAAATGAGCCAGCAGTGTGCCCTTGCGGCTCAGAAGGCAAATGGTATCCTGGGCTCCATCAAAAGAGGGGTGGCCAGCAGGGACAGGGAGGTGATTGTTCCCCTCTACTCTGCTCTTGTGACGCCCCATCTGGAATACTGTCCAAGTGTGGAGCCCCTAGTACAAAAAAGACAGGGAGCTGTTGGAGAGGGTCCAGAAGAGGGCCACAGAGATGATCAGGGGACTGGAGTACCTCCTCTATGAAGACAGGCTGAGGGAGCTGGGCTTGTTCAGCCTGGAGAAAAGAAGGCTGCGGGGTGACCTCATTGCAGCCTTTCAATACCTAAAGGGAGCCTACAGAGGGGAGGGGAATCAACTCTTTGAAAGGGTTGATAGCTTCAGGACGAGGGGAAATGGTTTTAAGTTGAGGGAGGGAATATTTAGGTTGGACGTCAGGGGGAAATTCTTTACAGAGAGAGTGGTGAGGTACTGGAACAGGCTGCCCAGAGAGGTTGTGGATGTCCCATCCCTAGAGATGTTCAAGGCCAGATTGGATGGGGCCCTGGGCAGCCTGGTCTAGCATTAAATGAGGAAGTTGGTGGCTCTGCATGTGGCAGGGGGTTTGGAGTTTCATGATCCTTGAGGTCCCTTCCAACCCTGGCCATTCTGTGATTCTGTGATTCTGTAAATTTTCATCAGTTCCTGGTAATTTTCAAGGTAAGAATTTCTTTGGACACTGAACTGTCTTCGTAATAATAGTAAAAACAACCACAACAAGTGGTCATTGGGAAATGAGTGTTACCAGTACAAAGGATATCATTTAATGTTGTCAATAAGAAGCAGTCATTCTGTCTTTGCTGGGGGAATGTGGAAGAATTAACCAGAAAGAAGTGAATCAGCTACTTACTGTCACTGAAAGTCCACGCATACAGATAGTTGCTCCATTCTCCTTGGGATCGGGTGTTTACCCGTACCCTACACATGTATTGCTGCCTGGGCTCAAGATCTTTAATGATCAGAGTGGACATGTTTCCTGGAACTTGAGTGATAACACTGCTCTCATCACCATTGTCATTCACACTCTTCCTTTCCACTTCAACACGAATGTCATCATCTGTCCTCAGAGTTAAGGGATGCCAGGACAAATTCAATGATGTCATACTTTTTGGAAGGAGTGTGAGACCTTCAGGTGGTGGAAGACCTTGGAGAAGAGAGACAGGGAACAACATTTCATGTCCGGTGTATGCACACTAAAATATGGGTACCAGTAATTCCCAACCACTTGCCTTAGTTTAGAGTGACAAAAGGCAATACTTAATTTTTAATCTAAGCTGATATTAAGGGAAAGGAGAGATCCATTAGTATTAGGAGGAAGAGCAGGCACACAATAGAGAATTCTGTCTCCAACTCTGCTGCTTGTAGTATGCAAATGTTCCTTTTTCAGATCTCCCTATATCTAAATAAGGGAGAATAACTCTGATAGACAAGGTGCTTTTTTTCACCTGTGATTTTTTTATTTTATATTTTTTGCTTTGCTGATGTTATTTCAAAAAGTTTTACATATTTTTCACATCTAGATGCTGCTTTTCCTCAAAGGAAAGTGCACATCAGGGAGCAGACTACAGAGATAACCACCTGAAATAGGCCTTTTCTGAAAAAGGATGATGACTTACCCAGCGCAGCTGTTGTGAAGCTTGCCTGTGGTCCAGGATGGCCCTCCCCACCCTCCCCTTGCCGACTCAGCTGAACACAGAACTGATATTCTGTCTTTGGTTCCAGATTGTCCAGTCTTTTTGTTGAGCCCTTAACTGAGAGGCAAAAAGAGAAAGGAAGAGTGAAGCTGAAAAACGTTAAAGAAGAAAATATCCCTGAATAACTAAACACAGATAGTAAGATATTCAGGCTCCTCTTTCATTCCTGACCTACAAAAATGAACTACATAGGAATATGTAATATATATATATATTTAATATAGGAACATATTAGAGTGTCCCTGTCACTTACAAGCAGACTTCATCTTACCCATATAATTCCTGATCAATATTTAGGTAAGACATCTGTCTTACTGGTGGGCACAGTAGACATTAAAGAAGACAGCAGAGGCTCAGGACAGTTCCATACTGCTCACACCCTTTGAAAACCTGGTATTTGCACAGGTTTCAGGATCTGAGTCCAGCAGTGATCACTGTCTTAGGGCAGGAGAGGGGAATATTTTGGTTGCTGAAAGCTCACTGAACATACGCTTTCAATCTCTCCTGGTGTATCATGCTCACATTAGCAGTGTACTGTAATGATAGACATAAAACCACATGGCCAGTGACGAAAGATTTAACCTATATGGGTTGTAGAATCTTTTGAATATATGTTAAGAGCAGACGTAAGTCATGTTTCAGTATGTAGTTGAAGTTTGTGGTTGAAGGAATTAGAGACCCTTACCTTCCACTGACATCCAGGACTGATAACGCTTTGCTGGCTTGTACAGGAGTTTTGTTGATACCACAGGTCCATCTCCAGTATGTAGCTCAGCATTGATATCAATAATGAGGAAATTATGTCCACTGTTTGTCAGCCTTGGGGCATATTGTGGCACAGGAGGAACTGAGCAAGAATGCAAATATTAAACCAGACTTTTAATTCCTACATTAAACTCTGGTATTTTCCTAGTCTTACAGGAAAATGGGAAATGCTCACCCAAATTCTAAGTACACATGAGTTTAGACCCTAAACCTGATGGGTTAGGTCTTTAAAAAAAAACAACCTGGGTGTTCTTTTAACCCTAATGATCATGTTTTAATTTTCCCCATGCACTTAATTAGGATGCTGTGTGTGCCAGGGTTCTGCCTATATTCTGACTGTAGACATTAATTCAGATACTTTCCTACAGTGCAAGAATGGAACACTCTGCCATGTTAAAGTATAATGCTTGCTTGAAAGATAGAAAGGCAAAGAGATTTGTGAAGATTTTTCTCTTACCTTTAACTGTAACCTGAAATGGTTTCTCTGCCATTCCGGCTACTGTCTGCACACTGCAGACCCAGGTTCCTGTGTCACGGGGCAGGACTCGACTAATTGTAAACATAGCTTCAGAGCGATTACTGGTGACAATGAGGGAAGGCTGAAATGACAAAAGACATGGGCCTGAAAAATGTGGCATTAAGGAATGTTCCCATTCCACCTTTCTCAGAGTTTAGGAACTCTGTCTAGGGTTTACTGATGACAACTGTGAGGCCCTATAGAGATCATCTCCACAGTTTCATATGTGCTTCAAACAATGAGTTCTGCTCCCGTGATTCAGGAAGCTCACATGGTGATTGTAGAGTTTGATCACGTGTCTCGTTTTCTTCTCTTTAAATCAAAGGCATTATTGTTCCTTCCTTGTATCTTCAATACAAGGAAGTGTGGATTCAATAATTGAAAAGTTATAAATAATTATTCTAAAACATAATTAGAAAGTTGAAAAGTAAATAATCAAGTTAATATTTCAGAGACAGTGATTAATTACTACTCTATTTAGTAATAAATTTTTCATTTTTACCAGTGAATCACAGTTGAGGAGCATAATTGAAATTAATTTACTATTACAAAGTACATTTTACATTTTTTAGCAAAAATTAAGAACTCCTTCACATTTTCAAGAATTTATTTATGCTCTTATTTTTTTGAGCAGTTCCTAGCCTATGTGAGATCCATTCATCTGTATCACTTCTTTTTGCTACTTTTATTTGGTTGGTTTGTTGGTTTTTTTTGCTAGCCCACATGGATTACAGCAATGTTTTAAATATTTTGAAACAGGAACATGGCAAATAAAGAACAGTAAGCAATAATCAATGTGATCATCTCAGAATGCTGACATTTCTCAACATGTTTGAAAAGCATAGCATGCATTAATTACAGATGAAGTCAGTACAAATACCAGAAATAATTGGAAGCAATTAATCAAGAGCTTACCCTTAGGACAGTTCCATCTTGCTTCAAAAGTTTAAATTCTTCAGATTTAGGAAGTGGCATTCCAGTAGCTATGCAAAAGGGCTTGAATTCTACACCAGAGTTGAGTTCCACAGGGTCTAGTAAGTTTTCTATCTGAGGTGAAAGGTCTGCAGAACCTACAGACCAAAGACAACCAAAGTTAAAGCTGTTATATCAGGATAAATATGCAAGAAGAAACAACCTTTGTATTCATTTGTTTCCTCTCCTTTCCCATCTATTTGTTGCTCTTTCTGATATTCAAAGAACAGCGTGCACTAGTTATGATAAAATCAAGATACATTTTGTAAAAAACATTCAGTAACTCCATTATATCTTTTCATAAGAGCAGCTGGATCACAACTGTGTGGTTTAGCTGGTTGGATCATGGGTCTTTTTTCTCTGCTTGTTTTTGTTCTTGCAGGCTTTTAGATGGCAGATTTGCTGCTTTATTTATTAGGCATAAATAATAGTATTTATTAGGCATAAATAATAAATTAGGCATAAAAAAATGCTGAATGCATTTTATAAAATACTGTACGCCAACCTTGCCTGAATCCAAAGAGATTCTGTGAAGTACACTCAGCTTTGTAACTCTGTGTAAGAGAGACAAGGTTGCTTTAAATACCAAAGTTGTCGTGGTGTCTCATCAATTACAGACCATGACTCAGGTGGTATAGCAGTGCATGTAGTTGAAGAAGAGGTATATAATGGTAAAGTAGCATGAACCTATTCAAAAGTCATGCATGTAGGATGTGCAAGTCCTTTCACTAACTGATATTAGGCTCAGAGTCAGTGTCTATAGAGTAAAGATTGCAAATCTACCTCTAAAGAAAGCAAGTCACAGAATCACAAGCTGGGTCCAGCCTCTGCTCAAACAGGGACGCCTAGATTAGGGTGTGCAGAACCCTGCTGTTCAGGTGTCCAGCTGTCTTTTGGAGGTCTCCAGTGAGAAGACTCAACAAACTTTCTGGGCAGCCTATGCCAGTGCTTCATCATCCACACAGAAAAGAAGTGCTTTTTGATGTTCAGAGGGAATCTCCTATGTTTCATTTTGTGCCCATTGCCTCCTACCTTGTCAGTGGGCAATGCTGGAAAGAGCCTGGAACCATTTATAGTGATACTGATAATGACCATTAGTGATAGGATGAAGGGGAATGCTTTTAACTAAAGGAAGGAAGATTTAGATTAGACTTCAGGGGGAAGTTTTTTACTGAAAGAGTGGTGAGGTGCTGGAACAGGTTGCTCAGATAGGCTGTGGATGCCCCATCCCTGGAGGTGATCAAGCCCAGGTTGGATGGGACCCTGTGCAATCTGATCTAGTGCTTGACCAAGGGGCTGACAACACTGCCTGTGGCAGAGCATTTGGAACCTTGAGGTCTCTTCCAACCCAAGCCATTCTATGATTCTATAATTTCCCTTGTACACTTCCCTCAGATACTTATACACATTGATGAGGTTGCCTTTTTTTCTCCAGGATGATCTGTCACTGCTCTCTCAGCCTTTTCTCATAGGAGAAGTACTGCAGTCCAGATTTGTGGACATCTGTGGGACTCTGCAGTATGTCCAGGTCTCTCTTGTCCTGGAGAGCCCCAAACTGGAGCCATCATTCCAGGTGTGGCCTCACCACTGCTAAGCCGAGAGGAAGGATCACCTTCTCCTACCTATGTCAGTACTGTGCCTGATGCAAACAACAGACATAAATCTGACATGAGTCTGATACAACTGTAGCATACCAGCCTATAAAATGCAGTCTATGTGACAGAGACTTAAAGCACTGCAATAAAGGTATACAGATATCTTTATTGGTCTGGGTCCTTGGGATGAAATTGACAATGTAAGAATCCCAGTCTGGAGTGGAAATGCTATACCAGCATGAAGATCTGTTTCAATTACACTGGGGAAAAGTCATTTACTACCGTGTTACCTTGCTTTACCTTCTTTTTCACATTGCAGACCATGCCATCCATAGGAGCAGATACAGCCCTTATATCTGTCACACGTCCCTCGACTGTGACAATTACATTTGAGTTTGCAGTCTGACCCATAAAAACCAGGTTTGCATTCTGCAAGAACAGACATTTCCAGTTAGTGTAATGGTACAAGCAAATGTCTTCCTTTAGTTTTCAATCAGTTTAGTTTTCATCATTTTTCCAGTAGGATTTCGTTCCCTCAGTTTGGCTCAGTTTAAAACTACACATAGCAGCCCTCGGTCACCCTCAGATCATCCAGAGAACAACTAACATGGCAGTCTAGAGCACTTTTGTATCTGGGCTGTCATTTGTAGACTAGGTAAGAATGTTGAAGCTTCTTCAACATCCATGCTGTTTCACTTGCACTGCAATGGTGTTCAAAGAGTTCATCAGAGTCACAGCACCACTGAACAAAATAGTACATACATGTAGTATGTAATATAGTACATACTCATATATTAAGATGTGCTTCATGTCTCAAAGAGATTGCAGTCTAATTGAAAGGGTCGAGACTAATTATACTTAGTATTGCTTAGCAATGGATATATGATTGGCAGTGAATTGTTCAGTGTGACTTGTAGACATCCAGCAGGGCTTTAGCTGTTGCTGGATTTTCAACATCTCAGTGTTTAATTACTTTACAGAATAATTTGAAAAGTTTGAAATTTTACTGTATCTTTCTTCTGAGGATTTGAAAAACTCCTCTGAGGTAGGTAAATATTATTATCTCTATAATAGAGAATGGAAAAATTCCAATCTTTTATTGTCCTCTGTTAGACCCCTCCCATATTTCATAGGTGCAGCACAGTAATGACTTTTCACTGTTATCCATATTTTTGACTATACCTTTATCACACTCCAGTCCCATCCATCCTGTGGCACATGAACAACCATATGGATCTGGTAGGCAGAACATATAGTTTTTGCAGCCATAGTTTTCTTTACAACTCTCTTCACATGTTTTGCCAAATGTATTGGCTCCACAAGCTATTAGAGGAGGAAAAGAAAAGAAAGACCCAAGAGCAATTAATTTGTAGAAGAGTGGATGATTCCAATTATACAAATTTAGACAACAGAAAACTTCAACTAAAATGAGAAATAGCATTTTCACCATTCAGGTACTAGATCTATTAACCTCCATAATATCTTAAGTTGCTAAAGCTAAGTTCAAGCAGCTAAAACAAACAGCTTTCTGCCATATGAGAATCTATCAGCAAAGTATCCATTACTTTAGGTATTTGAGTATAGAGCTGCAGTGATAAATTCTCTTTACAAGCCTTTCTAATACATAATGGGTAAACAGTGCCATGAAAACAAAATCTTAGAGATCAGTGCATATGCAGCTGCTCAAGGTTTTATTTCTCCACTATGATCTCTACTACACTAGAGTAGTTCAGATGCCAGCTATTCCGTAGCTTACCTGTAATACTTGCAGTGCTGCACTATGGTCAGAATTTTCAGGTAAGTATTTAGCACTGCACTCACAAATTGCCTGGAGAGTTCAGTGTGCAATGGGCTTCTTCAATTTCTCCAGAATGCAAACTAATTGTCACCAATATGGATGTGCGCTAACACACGTAACACACGTATGTTTCTGGTATGTCTTTCAGAGACAAATAACCCTGTGAGCAGATGACAACTTGTTTAGAATCAGCCTGGGAATCTCTTGTAAGGGGACTTCACTTCCCTGTGCCAGTGTATGTGCAGTAACTTGTAGTCTATCATACATCTGACTGTCCGTTGGAGGAACTGGAAACATTTATCTTTCCTGACAATACCGTAGAGTGAGGATAGAGAGAGAAGGTAAACTACAAGAACAGCTACACTAATTAAATCCTACCCAACACTGTCTGGTGTCCAGTACTGGCTCTAAATGCTATATCCATAAGGAGTCAAACATGGTTATTACTGAGTGCAAATTAGTAATTAATATTTGAAAAGAATATTTGCTTACCTTTCTCACATGTTTTTCCCATAAAACCTGGAGGACAGATGCATTCCCCAGTATCTTCATGACAAATGCCATTGTTCATGCAGGAAGGGCAGTGGGAGCTACAGGAAGGGCCCCACTTCTGAGCTTCACATCCTTTTGTGAAAAAATATAATGACATATTTGTTGTCTTCTTATTCAATAACCAGTAAAACAGTAGTGATTGTATGATCCATATGCTACCCTTCCAAATGATGGCTGTCTACTCTCATGTAAAATAGTCACTTTTTTTCATTGTGGAAGTGCCTGTATTTCTGGAGCAGATCTGCTGTGTAGTACAAAGTAATATCGCATAACATTTTCATAAAACAAACTGAGGAAGCCTTAGTTTTTGAAATTAGATTTTGATCCAGGAAAGTAATTATAGAAGTTAGCAAATTCATTACATGTAATATTTCTGTTCTCCTAGCACGGATCTGAGACCTACGAAAGCACCACTGTTCACCCAGATTGGGCCATACCAACAGTAAGACAGCGGGTGCCAGCTTGGCATCACTCCCACTTTACTACTATTTGGCAAGTCATGATTTTATTCTGCACCAGTATTTTTCTTGATATTAGTTCATTAGACAAAGTTCACTGCTGCTATATCTTTGCTGTCTTCAATCACCTGATGACCTCCTTCTGGAAAAATAAATCAGCTTATATGTTGGATTTAATGTCTGTTATGATTTTCTTCCCCACATCATAATTTAAAAAGATACCAATACCATTAATGGCTACTTTAAACAAAGTGGTGTAGTTTGTCACATTACAGTGAAGTATGCTAAAGATTGCTCTAGGATAAGAAGTGGAGTTTGAATTCAGTTTTCCATGAAGAACAGATACATTTGAAAAATTTATTTTTTGCTCATATCCAGATCTCATATTTATGAGAAACTCCATGCCACCCTTCTTTGTTCAGTCTTACTTCAAATTTTAAATATTTGATATTTGAGAAAAGAGCTATCTCTTCTAGCAGTAAGATGAGCTGAGCCTAAATCTTCAGATTTTTTTCTCTCTCAGCTGCTTAAATCAGTACCAGCTTATCCCAAAGACTGCTGGGAAAAAATTTCTTCTGACATAATCTGATGGCAGCCTATGCCAAGAAAGATTTTGGCCCATATTTGGACACAGTCTAAGTATCGTATCACATTCATTACAACATTAAACAATTAATCATTAGCACGTATTAATGGAACTTACGTCTTACAATAAGCCTCGTGTAAGCAGAAGTAAAGAGGTTTCCTCCTATGTATCTGGCAGAGTAAACACCCGCATCCTGCAGTTGAACTTGGGAATAGGAAACTTCCAGCTCACCTGGCACCTCGTGTCTGGGCACCGAGTGGATGAAGGAACCTGGAGAAGGAGCACAGCAGGCAGAAGTCATTCATCTTGTACAACCAGAGCAAGGTTGAGCTGATTGCTGAGGAAGGACAGCTGGGATGAAGTAAGCAGCAAAATGTATTTATTAGTTATTGACTTGCTGACAGCTCTTTAGCTGTGATAGTTCTTAGTAATTGGAGAGGTACAAGCAAAGAGGAAACTGGAACTTGAGGAGATGCAATAGGTGAATGACACAAACATGTCTGAGTTTAGAACTGCTTTACTAGAATGTAGCTAGGAGTTGTGGTTGGAAGTTTTTGTTTTGTTCCTTGACCCTTCCTGCAATGAGGGGTGGCTCTACAGTGAGTCCATTGTGGCTGGGAGGAGTCAAACAGCAAGCCTGGCTAGGTCCTCTGCCATCTCACTTGTTCGAAGATTGACCTCACAGATCAAAGAAGGAAGAGTATATTGCAGTTTTATCTTTTCTTCCCAGACTTAACATGTTTCTGCCTCTTCTATGTTTTCTTACCATGGGAGCTTATCTATGTTATTCTGCACTTGCTCATACGTGGTCGCTAAGTAAGGTGATACCATTTAGTCTTTGGACTACCTCACAGTCAAATTTCAGGCATATGTGAAACATGAAACCCTATTGAGGATCACCATCAAAACAGCAAAAAGACTTTTAGTCATATGAGACCATGGCAATACGTAACAGCTTTTCAAGGAAGCAGGGCCAAAGAAAAAGAGTAAAAAATGACAAGGATTTGTTCTGAAACTATGTTTTGTTTGTTTGCTTACATGTCTTTTGAGTTACAATCTGTGGAAAATGACGACAGCAAAGTACTGAGAAAGCCTTACGTTAACATTGTGTTAGCAAGGTTTGGCTTTTGTGACTCATTTTCCATGGCAGCATGTTATGCCAAAGTCTTACAGAAATTCTGTTCAGGAGGAAGGTTGTGTTTGCTGGATGGCCTTATGAGCATCTGCAAGGGGAAAGTGTTACTTTATATGCCTGAAGAGAGAGACAGCAACAGTTAAATAAGTCAGGACAAGGTTTTTCTATTCACTGCCCAGTGCTGTACCAGGATGACATTTCTGCTGCAGTCTCATCAGGTGGAGAACCTGATGTACTGTCCGGAGTTAATTTGAGGCTTTTTGCCCAACTTCCAGTTAGAGCTCCAGAGGAGGCAGCACTGGGATGTAAACACTTCTGCTCCAACACATCAGCTGGTTCTTGTATGGGAAAATGCTGATAGAGGGTCACAGAATTTCCTTAGGGACACTGAAAGGACAAATGATGGCAAACTTTCCCCACTGTGCACTGTCATAGCTGAATCTAAGAAGCAGATCTTTAATAAACTCTGCTTTGCGTGTTGCCCTTTCTGAAAGATACCTTTTGCACTTGCTTTCAAGGCTAGTGTGCATTTGAAAAGCAGTAGAAATGCAAAGAAATATGTGATAAATAAGCATGCACAGAGGTACAGAAAAGAAATAAAAGCTAAAATTGAACAGGAAAAAATAAGAGGGGATAGGAAAAGAAATGAACAAGGAAAAATGAGAAATAAAGGAAAGGTGTAGATAGGATTTTGCATTCTGGTGGGAGAGAAACAAGTAGATCAGTTTCAATATTTAAGTATGGCACATGGTTCCTTTAAGGGACATTGGATACATGAGCCTGCTCCAGCTTCACAGTGAGTATGTCATCAGCAGTAACTTTAAAGCAATTAAGTGGCAGGTGGCTAAGACAAGGACAGAACAAAGAAACAAGAGAAAGGTTAATTACCATTTTTGTAGATCACCGCATCTTCCTCTTTTGCTGCCATTCTGATGAAGGAAATATTCACGTGCTCTCCCTTGTTTGCTGTAACTGTTAAGGCCACCGGGTGGAATGAAGCTACGAACAAAATAGGACATAAGTTTGGGATAAATTGCCATGGTTGTTATCTGTACCTAGTGTCTGGGCTGAAAGCTGAGATTAATTTATGAGCGTGACCCCATTTCGGATTCTGATGTTTAAATGTCCTCATTGCACACACAGGCTATTTAGCATCAGCCATCTATGCCATCCCTATTTTTGGCCAAATATTGAGAATTCACCGATAACCTCAAACAACAGAATGCTACTAAAAACTGAGACATGCAATTTTTTTTTTTTTTTTAAAGAATTTCAGCTAAGTAATTGAAAATACTTCCTAGCTAGGAGCTCCAACTGGTTGTGAAATGCTTTCCTAAGTTTCTTCATCTCTTGAGACATTTTTAAAGCAGGCTGGATACCAAACTGGAAAATGTCTTTTAGGAAGAAGCAGACATGCAGCCTGCATGCCTCATTTCTCCTCTGGTTCAGCTTTCTAATGGAAAACAGTTGAGACAGATCAGAAGATTACAATCATGTAGGGGCTGGGGGAGATAGCATGGACTGTGCTGGTGTTCATTCACCACATCATCTATAAATATTAGGTGTGCTAGCTTGCACCAAGAACAAAAGAATAAACTCTATTTAATTAACTGTATTTTGGGAAAAGCAACTCATTGTTGCTTATCCCAAAATAGCCCCATCTGAAAAAGTGGCTTAATTTGTAGGAAGCACTTTCTACATGTAGGTTAATGGTATGTTTCAGTTTTCCATTGGACTTTTCCACTGGATTTGTACTTAAACAATGTACTTTAGTTACTGAATTTTAATTGTATTTTTTGGTTATAAGGAAAACTGGTTTTTCTGCTCAAAGGGAAAAGTAATTTTATGTGTTTGCTTATATTTCTATTTAAGAAAAAGAAGACGGCAATAAAGAGAAGGATTTTCACAGATTTTTTTCCTTTACCTGTGAAAGAAAGATTAAAAAAATAACTGGGAAGAGCACAGAAAAATCTCAAGAAATTGTAATTTTTATGGCCAGTTAAATGATCATTTTATCACAATATATTATTTTGAAACAAGTTAGAAGTTAGAGATGCTTACGTTTGTTGAGCTGGAAAATTCTTAGTATTTTTTGAGAACAACCTCAGATTTTCTGTTCTAACACTGAGTTTTTATGCTGTGCTGCTACTGACATGTCAGGTGTCAAAAAAACATTTTTCTGTTTTATTTTTAAAAATTTCCTGACTTCTGAAATTATTAAACGATTTTAATTTCAGCTCTTTATCTGACTCTTGTACAATTCTTTCTACAGTTCCCAGAGATGGATTTTCTGCAGACCCTTTTCTCCTTCTGCTCTGAAGCTGCCTAGTCACAGAGCTCCTCCTGTGCTTGCTGCTGCTGGCTGAGTTTCTCCTGCTTCATGTTTTTTTCAGCTCATGGGAGCCTTTTGCTGCTACTGCTTTCCTTGCCTTCCACCTCAGCACTGCTCTAATCACAGAATCACAGAATGGCCTGGGTTGAAAAGGACCACAATGACCATTTTTCATGGTTTCAACCCCCCTGCTATATGCAGGGTTGCCAACCACCAGACCAGGCTGCCCAGAGCCACATCCAGGCTGGCCCTGAATGCCTCCAGAGATGGGGCATCCACAACCTCCTTGGGCAACCTGTTCCAGTGTCTCACCATCCTCTGAGTGGAAAACTTCCTCCTAATTTCTAACCTAAACTTCCCCTGTCTTAGTTTAAAGCCATTCCCTCTTGTCCCATCAATATCCTCCCTTGTAAACAGCCGTTCCCTCTCCTACTTATATGCTCTCAAGTAGCTCTGACAATCTGTAAGTGTTTTTCAACTGACTTCAGCCAGACTCCTCCTGCACGGTACAGCAGGAAAATATGAAGGATCTGACGTAACATGGCAGATATGGCACTGGTATCTCAAGTTACATCTTAGAGAATTCCAATATAGAGTAATGTAGTAATTTCTCTTTAAAAACAAGAAAATGAAAACTGAGAGCAGCTCCAATTTACAGTCAGCTTCTGAGCTGGATGTTATTTGTGAACAACAAATGCATGTTGAACATTGTGATCTATTCAGGAAAAATCAATAGCTTTCCCAAAGACAAATGGTTAAATATAAATGATCTTAAGAGAGGTATTACTAATTGGTTTAGCAAGATATTAAACCTTTGTATTCCCATTTTCTTTTCTCTGTATGATGTTTAGCTTAGCCCCAAGACTTTTTCTTCAGAGTATTTTTGCAATGGAAGGAAATCCACGCTCTCTGGTAGACTCCATTCCAAAGTATTTTTAGACTGTGGCTTGTGTTTTGTGATTTCACATCTTGAGTGTGCCAATTCCTTATAGAGACATCATGAACTGAGTTGAAGGGCAAGTGCCATAATATTCTTTCAATACTGTTTCCATAATTGTCTGTATGCCTGCTCTGGAGAGTTTCTGGGAGGGAAGCTAAATCATCTATAAGAGAATACACATCATTTTGTAGATAAATTGTAATTATGTAGAATTTTGTAGAATAAATTGTATTTGACTAGATGCAGGGCAAGGGTTCTATTCTAGATATGAATATTATATCCAGTACAATAATTACATGTAAAAAGCATAGTCTGTTCCTTCTTACTGCATGAGTCAATGTTACCATGTGTAACCACAATGCTAACATACAAAGAAATGCAGAATAGATTCCTTACTTTCAGAATGGCACATGTATAGAATAAAACAGGAAAATGAGCCTGTTAAACAGCAAAAGTGCTCAGTGTATATACTTATCTGATAGCAGATACATAACAGAGCAGAAGACAGTGGGGCCACATTAATAGTTAGCGAGCATTTCAGTAGCTTCTTGGCTTGAAACTGTAAAACAGTGGCTGGATTTTCAAAAGTGCTGCTCTTTCCTGTGTCTTTTGTATGGGAAACTGCTCATTTCAACTCTTGCTGAATAACACTCTCTGTCTTTAGAAAATATTTAGGCAGCAACAGTAAAGGGCAGTAAGTCCTGTTTTCCAACTAGATGCTTTGCCAAACAGCACAGTCCTTCACTGACCTCTTCTTCCTCTTTCTGTGGACTTAATAGGTTTGAGAATTTCTGTTGTAACTCTTTCTCACCGGTCTACACTGTTTAGATTACACACATTCACTGATGATTTCTTAGCTCAAACATTTGTCATTCAGAACATTTGCAAAGAAAATCCAAGAAATAGATTGAAACCTAGAAAAGATTCGTGGAAACCTACCTAATCCTCATGTGAATGCTGTGTTATTTCTGGTTGGAACAACTTCTCCCACACAGGGAGCTCTCAAAGTTTGCCTAGGTGCAAAGATATTAATCACAACACACTAATGGATTCTGAGGATCCTCATCCTGCCATGGAGGTTATTGCACATGGCAGCTTTAGCTCACTGTTGTTCAGCTAAAGGCATGGTCAAGTTGAAGGAGTTGTTCCCTCCTTCAGAGCCTTCCATGGACCGTTATCATATGTCCTCCTCCCCACTGCTTCCTCCTTTGAAATAACAGTTGTTTGCCCTGCAAAGGAGGTGCACATGCAGACCTTTCTTGGCGGCTATCCTGAGCCTTCAAAGAGCACATTTGGTCAGAGATGACAAGAGCCAAATAAATAGGCACTTGTCCTGCTCACTTTTCTTGGAACATTTCCATACTAAACAAAACAAATGGACACTAGTTGTAGCTCATGCAAAAGAAGAACTTTTTTCTAGGTTAGCTGTATAGTTATGAGGGATACCAATAAAGGTATTTCTTCTTAGAAGAACATTGAAAAACAAAAATGTCTAAGTGTCTGCACGCCTAGCTGCCATGGTGTAAAATGTTACAGCAAAGCAGTAAATTGTGACAAACTGCTGAAATGTCAAAAACATGATTTGCTGCAAAAAACAGCTAAAATTGTATATACTAAATGTATAGTGGATTTTTCTGAATGATTATCTTAGATTCAGAAAAAGTACTCTGGAGTTTCTTTCCACTGTTGTGATGTTTTTCTCTTCCATACAGACAGAGTATATGCAAATCAAAATTGGCTGACATGGCTTTCCAGGACCATAGGAAGTTATTTTCCTGGCTCAGGTTGCCTATTAAAAAACAAGGATAGCAATGTTTGGCTGTCTCGATCCAGACCTGCGAAGGAGTTTCACAGTGAAGGAGTTTCCATTTGTAATGTTTTATGGTATCGCTGAGGCCACTGCCACCTAATTTTATTCCTAACAGCAGCCAAATACAGGTAGAATACCTGTAGACATCTGACTGACTTCCATCAGGAAATGACTAGCCGCTGGTATCAAACAGTTGACCCTACACTTTATAAAAAATAAAACACGGAATTGAGCCCAGTCTGTTTTAGCTGACTCCAGGCTGCCTTGCCTGCTCTGGAGCCAACTTTTGTGACCACATCTGTGAAACAGGGATGGCTGCTGGCGTGCACACAATGACATGCAAAATTCAGTTTTTATCCCCACACATTACCTCCTCGTGGCATCTTCATGGTGTGTATCCTTGTCACCTCATCCTTCAGCTTTCCTTCACAGTAGTATGCTCCAATGGTCTCGCTGGCCTTTTCCCTTTTCCACATCACCATCTTGGCTGTGGCTCTCTTTGAATCTTCACTGACCTCCAGAGGCTCTCGATGCTGGTTAGTCACATCCTCCTGGTCTCGGTCAATTGTGATAGACTCACGGGAGCGCCACTTCGAAGTGATACAGATAAGTGATGTCTCTGAGTTGCCCACCAGAGGGAATGAATTGATAAGGATGAGGTCCAGTGCTGCTTCCACTTTACCTGGGAGAAAAACAGCAAGTGGAAAAAATTTACAGCAGATATTGAGTATTTGGCTTGTCAGATCACCAAATAATCTACTTCACCCTGTCCTCAGGCTTTCTGTTTTGTTTGGTCTTACGCAGCTTTACAGCAAAATAAAAAGCTACAGATTAGGCACAGAGTGCACCCTCAGCAACTTTGTTATGTTGCCAAATTGGGTGGAGTGACTGACACACCAGAGAACTGCACTGCCATTGAGAGAGGCCTCAACAGGCAGAGAACATTGTGAAGTTTAACAAAGACAAGTGCAGGGTCCTGCATTTGGAAGGAATAACCTCATGCACCAGTACAGACTGGGGGCTGACCTACTGCCAAGCAGCACTGGAGTGAAAGACCTGGGAGTCCTGGTGGACAGCAGGTTGACCACGAGCCAGAAGTCTGTCCTTGAGACCAAGAAAGCCAGTGGTATCCTGGAATGCAGTAAAATAACTGACCAGCAGGTTGAGGGAAGCAATCTTCTCCCTTTACTCTGCCCTGGTGAGGCAACATCTGGAGTGCTGTGTCCCATTGTGGGTTCTCCAGTACAAGAAATACGTGGAGATCCTAGAACAAGTCCAGCGGAGAGCTATAAAGATGATAAAGGGGTTGGAGATTCTCCAGAACAGAGAGATGGGCCTGCTTAGCCTATGCTTATGAATTTCTAAAGAGAAGGTGTTAAGTGGATAGGCCAGACTCTTTTCAGTGGTGCCCAGTGACAGAACAAGGGGCAACAGGCACAAACTGGAACACAGGAAATTCCATACAAAAATGAAGAACTTTACTCTGAGGGTGACAGAGCATTGAAACAAACTGCCCAGAGAAGTTTTGGTGTCTCCTTCTCTGGAGATACTCAAACCTGATTAGATGTGATCCTGGGCAATGTGCTCCAAATGACCCTGCTTGATGTAGGGGCATTAGAATAGATGATTCCATGTGATCCCTTTCCAACCTCAACTATTCTGTGATTCTGTGGTTAATTGTTCTGTTACAGCTAGTAGGACTTTAGAACATACTTAATATGTGAAGAACAGATGGGCTTTGCTCTTCTCGGAGGAGGAAATAAACCTCCCAGAGTCATGTAATTATTTGAGTGGTTGCAGAAGCCCAGAGATAGCTTAGCACATTGCTCTGTGGATATTTAGACATGGACAGTGCCTTGAGTATGGTTCTTTGCCATTAAGAGTTGGCTGACAGTTTGATAATTTCTTTTATGTCCTTGACATGGATTTAATATGTATGAATTGACATGAGGTGGATATGTCTTTAGATTTAGTAGTTAGCAATATTTTGAACACTTGGAATATTTTTTCAGTTATTTTATGTGTTAGGGTTAGTGATTCCATAGCTATTCACATGTTAACCTCTCAATGGACTTACAGACAGCAGCAGGAACCATGGCACTCAAAGAACAAGTCTGTGGCAGAAACAGACCAATTTTTTTGGAGTCTCATATTAATCAACAGGAATACAAGTTTATTTTACAAACAGAACCACTAGAAATAGATGGAGCTGAAAGTTCTTTCACAATGGTCATCATGATCTGTCATAGGGTGCTACAGATTTACTTGTTCAAATGTGTGTGGTAGCAGGGAAACACAGGTCTCCTATAGGCAACTCTGCAAATAATAAGCATTTCCCTTCATTTTTGGAATCTATGGTAAAGAGAAGGGAAAATAACATTTTCTTCTAGCTGAAGCAGGAAGAATAATTGATTATTTTATTCATCACTTCTATATAATTTTCCTGCTTTGGATACAAGCATCCTTTGTACTTTACAGACAGACCTAATATTTAGAGCCATTCTGCTTCCAAAGCTTTCTGTCACTGAAAGAAATGAGTGCAGCCCAGGATACAGGGGGCCAGAAGGTCTGTGTGCTTGCTGCAGTCTGCATGCACCCTGCTGGGAGAGTGCCTGTCCCTGCTCCCCACGCTGGGGATGGAGGTGTCATGACAACTTAGTGACTTGACTACATCCAGCCCAGTGCTGTGCCAGCCCAGGTAGTTCCTGGTCACACCATAGAGAAACAAAACCTTGTGGAGAAGATGCAGCAGGCCTTACAGTAAGTACCACATAAAAGTGGAGGTCAGTGAAGTCAGTTCATCCTGTTGCCACAGAAGTACATCCTCCCCATATACTCTGCCCTGGTAAGGTCACGTTTAGAATACTGTGTACAGCTCTGGGCTGTCCAATTCAAAAAAGACAGAGATTTCCTCAAAGGAGTCCAGCAAAGGGTCACAAAGATGATGAAGGGCCTGGAACATCTCCTGTATAAGGGAAGACAGAGCAACCTGGGTCTGTCTGTTCAGCCTGGAGTGACAGGCAAAGTGGGGAGCTGATAAATGTTTATAGATATCTAAAGAGAGGTGGGAGGCAAAGCAGTGAGGCCAAGCTCTTCTTGGTGGTGCATAGTGATAGGACAAGGAGCAATGGCCTAAAAGTTGAACACAGGCAGTTCCATACTAACATGCAGAAGAACTTCTTTATGAGGCTGATAGCGCACTGGGACAGGTTGCCCAGAGAGGTTGTGGAGTCTCCTTCTATGGAGATATTCAAGACCCGTCTGGATGTCAACCTATTGTAAGGTACCTGCTCTAGCAGGGGTGTTGGACTCGATGATCTCTTGAGATCCCCTCCAATCCCTGCAATTCCATGATTCTGTGGTCCTTTGATAAAATTAAAGATCTAGGTAATAGAAGTGAGGCCAGACATGCATTCATTTATAGAGCTTTTATTGTGGTTCTTTAACTGAGGAGTGATAGTACTCTCACTCAGCTATAGGCAGACGTAATTCAAAAACTACCAGCCTTGAAGACTAAGAGCTTGGGATATGACCCATGACTTCATGTACCAGGTAGAGTTATGCTTAAAATCATAAACTGCAAGATGCTGATTTCATGAAACTCAGAATGAAACCTGAATCCAGACTCCATGACTTGCTTTAAGATCAGGCAGGGTGCTACCAGTTCAAACTGAGCTGAGCTAGAAATTTGGCATTTCTACCTGGCATCTGCAGGGCACAGAGCTGCAACTGCCTTCCCAATATAGAGAAATACTCCCAAACTGCTGGAGCCCCTCAGGAAGTACTGCACATTCCGGGCTACAGTTTCATTTCTCTGTTTCCAGTGTTTTTCCGTCCCTCAATTTCCAACACACAGAATCACAGGGATTGGAAGGGACCTTTGGAGATTGTCCAGTCCAACCCCCTACTAAAGCAAGTTCCTACTGCATGTTACATGGGAAAGTG
Organism: Chrysolophus pictus; assembly: GCA_037305975.1. Taxonomy (NCBI): domain Eukaryota; kingdom Metazoa; phylum Chordata; class Aves; order Galliformes; family Phasianidae; genus Chrysolophus; species Chrysolophus pictus. The sequence goes on along the minus strand of CM074614.1, from coordinate 27,608,620 downwards.
TCCAGATTGAAAGGTGAAAATAGTAACTCTTCTTTCTCTACATCTCAGTCTCTCAATATGCTGAGAAAAAGTGGCAGGAGAAATCTGAGTTTTGAGGTTTAGTTTTTGTGTTACCTTGGGTCCCTATATACGATATAGCAAAGAAATATCATATTAGATTCAGGGCATTTGCTGCATAATTGTCTTTTTCTCTGCAATGATACAAATTGTGTAAATCAAGGTATAGAACAACTGTGTCACAGGCCTATTGCTCATCTATACACACGATTATTCCAGAGGAATATGAACCCAGCCACCAGTGGATGGATAGTCTTCTGATGAACTGTCTAAGCAGAAGTGTCTTGTCATATCAGACACTGCAGAGCAACTCAAACACATGCATGACACTGACAGCACAAGACAGATTTTCTAGAGTTTTCTCCAGAAGACCTTTCTGTGACTAAAAGGGTGTAAGCATAAGCACTGACTGATTCATTCCCCAGACACGAGCTATAGTTTCACTGCTGAAGTACGTTGCAAGCAGAAATTAAAATATATCCAGGTGAGTTTTGCACTAAGAAAAAGTTAGGCTTTAATGTATCTCAAAAACCAGCTCTCTAGCAGTAAGTCTAACTGAGGGTGTTTCACTTGTGAACTCAAGGACCTGGCAGGACTGGCCCTTTGAAGACAGCTACAGGCCTCAGAGATGACAGGAAGGCTTTCTTTGTCTCCACCGGGAATTAGTGACTATGGAAAAACAAAACAACCAATCAGAAATGTGTAAAATCTACATATGCTTTATGCTTTGTGCTTCCTACAGCATACCTTCTTGGCAATGCATCTTGGGCTAACACAGCTGTCCTTGATGAGTGAGAATGGATTTTCATTACCTGGTGGTGCAAAACAGGCAAGTCCCACCCTTGGTATTAATGAAGACTTTGAACATGCAAGGACCAATTAAGGACAACAGGATTTGACTCTTTGAGAAAAGTACAACAAATAGAGACAGGAAACAGCCTGTCCCTGTATAAGTGACAATACTCTGTGTTTCCTTGGAAAAGTCCTTTGACTCCTGCCACAGTCCTTGAGGGAATGACCTTGTCAGGAAGGCAATTTGCTGTGTGTGCAATTAGATTTGCAGAAAAGAGAAGAAGGCTGATGTTGAAAATGGGAGAGGATTCACTGCCTGATATTTCTGACACATGCTCATTGCTGCACAGGGCTTTGTGTCCTCCTGGCATGGAGAAAATGGCATCCTCTAAACAGCGTCCTCTAAAGCAGTGTTTAAATCTGTACAGCGAAACACTTGCAGGTAGACTTTCTGGCCCACCCTGAACTACAGGACTGTGCTCTTGCTTGTGTTAAACATTATTTGGCAGTGTTGAGCTGACCAAAGGCCATTTATTCAGTCAGTCACCATGTTTTCAGTGCTGTGTTGCGCCAGTAAAACTCAGTTCAGAAGGGCAGAAGAAACACTTCTGAGAAATTCCCTGGAACACATCCCATGCTCAAAGAACAAGATAGTCTGTAAAAGTTTGAATTATCGCTTCCTCAGATCAGAATTGGTTCTGGAAAATTCATCTGGAAACAACACTGGGCAATCTCTAGGTGAGACAGCTTATTGCTGCAGATTAATGCAGACAACAAGAACCGTGAGAATGGAAAAGTGTTAGGTTTTGTCCTTGCATCTCAGAAATTTGCTGCCTAAATATTTTGTGATCTATACTTAGCACTTGTCTGATCTCCCCAAAATTATGGAAAGATTCAAGACAGTTGCTGTCTAACATGATGCCTTTACAAATTTCCCTCTTAACTGGGAAATGGTTTAATCCCATGACGTGGCTCATAATCCTCCACCACAGCAAGAGTAGTCTCCATCATGATAAATGATAGCAATAAACCACTGCCCCCAAACAAGTATTTATTAACCAGCCCATATTTCCAGAGTTCATTAAGAATGTAGAATTCTGAGTGATTGTTTTAGCTGTTAATTAAAGCTGAGTAGTGGTAGAAAGAAAAAGTAGTTTAGCTATTACGGTATTTTGTTTCCTTACATTTAGAGAGCTTTATTGTTAATTGCTTGATTGACGATAGGATGGAAGTCCTTCCCTTTGCATCTGGAATATAACAAAGGAAAAAGAAGAGCTGTGGTAGGAAATGAGTGGAGACATTAATTCTTTCAGAGTATTACTTAAATAAAAGGGGATGTGAGGGCAGAAAGGAAGAAGGTTTTATTCAGTATTTCATCCCTTTCTTCATCAGATTTAGTGAGAAGAAAGAAATGTGATATAGTTTGAACTGCCTGCTAAGAGCTACCCGAGAATGTGAGTATAAACCATACAGTGCTGTAGTGCAATCTATGCTTGGGGTTTTGTGTTAAACTGAGAGCAAAACAGTTTCTTACTTTCATTATAATACTAACCACAGAACTTAATTTTTTTGAGATTGGAATGTGAAATTTCTGTGGAAATGTATATCACAGACTGTCAAGTCACCAGCCCTCCTCTCTTTCATGTCTCCTGCAAAAAAAAAAAAAAAGAAAAAGAAAAAAAAGCACTTCCTCTATTTGAATGAATACAGTTTTGTTTTAGTGCAAACCTAAACTGCAAAATCCTTTGCAGCTAAGATTTCTCACCCTATCTTGTTTTGTACTTGGCTGTTCACTGGTACCCTCCTTGGTTTTATTTTTCTGTATAAAGTACACATCAAACTAAAATAATGTAATTAATCTATTCGGGAATACAAATGGCAATAATTTAGCAATATTACTGAAAAAAATGTAGTGTCCAATTAACTGCTAGTGAAGAACTGAATAAATTACACTGAAATTTATTAACTAATTCACCAATTTGGAAGATAATCAGGATTGAAATAATGCATTGAAATATGAAGAAAAAGAAAAAAAGAAAAAGGAGAGTGCTCCTTATGCTATATTAAAGCTAGCCAGAAACTATCCCAAAGCATTAGTTCTTTCGGGATGATTTTCATGTGGAAAATAGAAAACAAACCACACCAGTATCTAGCAGTCTTTATTTCTTTTTCTTTTTTCTTTTTCTTCTACTTCTTCTTTTTCTTCTTCTTTTTCTTTTTCTTCTTTTTCTTTTTCTTTTTCTTTTTCTTCTTCTTCTTCTTCTTCTTTTTCTTCTTCTTCTTCTTCTTCTTTTTCTTTTTCTTTTTCTTCTTCTTCTTCTTCTTCTTCTTCTTCTTTTTCTTCTTCTTTTTCTTTTTCTTTTTCTTCTTCTTTTTCTTCTTCTTCTTCTTTTTCTTCTTCTTCTTCTTCTTTTTCTTTTTCTTTTTCTTTTTTTTCTTTTTCTTTTTCTTTCTTTTTCTTTTTCTTTTTCTTTTTCTTTTTCTTTTTCTTTTTCTTTTTCTTTTTCTTTTTCTTTTTCTTTTTCTTTTTTTCTTTTTTTCTTTTCAGTGCACTCAGTATTTTTCTTATAAATCTTGGTTATTTTTTTTCAATATCTGAAAAAGTAAACAATTTGGGGGCATGGGTGGCTTTGAAATAATATATTCACTTCATAAACTCAGTACTCTCTTGATATCCTGGAAACTTCTTCTGAAATGCAAAGACTGCAGCAGATGGAGTAACTCCTCACTGTGAGTCAAATTCTCCTCTGACAACTCTGTCCTCAACAGGAAAACAGTGCTGAGACTATTGTTAGCCCAAACAGATTAAGTGCATCTGCACCAGGATTAAGTGAAGCAGCAGCAGGGTAAAAAAGAGATGCAGAAATGATGCTGAAAAACAGCTCATAAAAGACCAAAAAATGAAGTTTGCCAGTAATAATCGTTGTTGTCTGTGGAATGAATCCTACTGGATGTCTGTGGATGCTAACAGGAGGCTCTGGAATGGTTTATAGCTCAATCAATACAACTCTCTCTTAGCAAGAGGGCAAAGAGGGCATTATTTTGGGAGTAAAAACACTGTGAAGTGAAAAAAGAGACGAGAAACTAGTGACAGAACATCGTTTTGCTACTTACTCATAGTGGGAAGACGTGAGTACAAGTGTAAGAAATACAACTGCCTGCCAAAGCTACTGAAGCTCATGTTTTCTTATGGGCCCTTGGGTGCATCTGGAGAAGATGAAGGAAATGCAACTTCCCTCTTGTAAGGGGAAGCAAAATCATTTCCTCTACATTCCATTTATTTCATAACCTATCAGAGTAATCTTTTAAGATGAAAGTGATAAAGAAAGGCTGGTGCAACTGAGTTTGCTGTTCCCAAGTTGAGAGTGCCTAAGTGTCTGTGTGTAGAGTAACTTAAGCACAGAAAGAAGATGAGAGTTTTTTAATGATTTCTCCTTAGAGATGGTTTGCCATAAGCAATTTAAGCAGGGAAAAAAAAAAAAAAGTGCCAGCAGGGACTGCTTGAGCAACCAGCTGACAATGTGCAAGGTAATGCTGAAAAAGGATGAAGAATGTGGGAAAAGTGGAGCAGAGCGAGCCTGCAGCTCAGCTAAATCTAGATGGATTTGCAGCCAGCCAAATATGGGTACTACTACCAGGAAAGTACTTGCAGGCAAGAATCAATTTATCCATAACAGCAACAGTTGTTTTTTGAGGCTGCTGTATATACAGTGCATGTATGTGGTTTGTGTGAATGCAGTCAGACGACATATGCAAATCAACATACGCAATCAATTCATCTTTCACAGCATGATCAGAGCATATGGCATGCAAAAGATTCACAGTGTCTAGAAGTGTCTCTGGGCTTTGGCTGCTGGATATGCATACTCTCTTCTTGTATAGTAGTGTACCCTCAAGCTGCTGCTTACTGATTTCTCTGTGTAGGGAATTTTGCTGGTGTTAAGTACAGTTTGTGATTCAGGAGGCTAACAGTGCTGTGGAGTGGCAGGTCAGGAATGAACAGCTCGAAAATTACACAGGAGAAAATCATCAGCCATATCAGCTAGAAGTGTGTTTGGAACTGCAAACTTAGAGAAACTTCTTGTGCTCCAAAATGGGAAATTAACCATGCCATCTCATCAGTCAGGCTGATGTGACACAGAAAGTATAAAAGTAACAGACAAGCAAAAATTGGCTTTGAAGTAAGAAGGTTGAAGTACATTACTCTTGAATAATAGGTATCTGTCTTTCAAAGATCCTTTCAAAATTTAGAAAATATCTGTTATTCTTGAGCCTAAAAGTTCTTGTTTTTCTCAGTGGTGAGTTAGAAAATGAATTCTGTTGGGGGTTTGTTGCTACTTTATGATATGACACTTAACATTACTAGTTCATGTTCTTAGTCTGCACGTTATCTAGACAGTCATCAGATCTACACCCTAGAGAAACAATCAGCATTTAAAACTCGTCACAGGAAAGCCTCCATTTCAGACATACGCTATTTTCTTTCTGTGAGTCTCCTGCAGTGGAACCTGGCACGGGGTAGCTCCTTCAGAGAATATCATCTGCTGAAGCTTCTTCAAAAACTTTTAATTTTCACCCCGTGGGTTCCAGGTGTGTCACACAAAAACAGCAGAAGGGGCTTGCAAAGAATTCTCCCAGAAGCAGGTCTTCTGGGAAGGGCAGCTCTGCGTGGGAAAGGACTCAGCATCCTCCCTAGTGAGCTCAGTAATACATGGTATGTGCTCCCCCATGTAACATATTCCCTTGCATCATGGTGAAAGCTGGCTGTGGAGCTGTACATCCATCTCACAGAAGCGGTGGATGCATCCATTTTTGGTATATTTGTTCTGTGCCTACACAACAACCTCCCCACCACAATAACTGCTGTGGAAGTCTGTGTTAAAGAGACAGGCCTGGGACAAGCAGACTCAAGTGTGCGTGATCAATAACAGAGCAGGTTTCCCATACAAGGAGTTCTCAATGTGGACATATGAAAGACCAGCTCTACAGTCAGCATTCTCCACCAAAATCCTTTCAGATTAAATTTACATAAGATCAATCATCTCAACAAAATATTTCAGACTTTTTTTCCAGAAGTGAAATTACAGCAAAAAAGTAATCTACCCAACCAACTTAGTTATGATATCCAAACAATCTAATATATATCTGTATAAATTGTATCTAAAGCAATGGCACACATTAACAGATGTGGATGTTGGGTGATTTCATTTCATGCTTTTAGAAGCTATTCCCTTGTGTCTGCTGCAGTGCCTCTCCATTCCTGTTTGCTCTCAGCTGCTTGGAAGGCCTTTGGGCACACAGGCTTGCTGAGAGATACCCTGTCTCTCCTTGGGGCTGAACCAGGCACATACTGAAAGCAAACTCTAAGCATAAAAAGAAACAATGGAAGAGAATCAGCACCCTTTCATGAGTCCACATAGAGTAGGTGCACAGGGCTACCTGAAGTTGTTTTTGGCTTCTAGATTCAAAATCAGGGGGCAGTAATAATGGTCACTGCTTGACTACAGTCAGCAATTTCAAGAAGAAAGATCAGCTCTGCTTTCTCCCAAGATTTAGACGCACTCATTTTGTAATCAGTGACAGTCTTAGTGGACCTGTGCTGAGATAAAAGGTGTCAGCAGGTCAGAGAGGTTCATTAGTAATACATGTGACAGAACAATCACTTCTGGAGTCAGTGACGGCTCTATCTCAGCAAAAGTCTAAATTCTGTCTAAACTTTCGGCTCCTGAAAAAGACAACAGGGTCCTCTGCATAAATGATGTAAGTGGCAGGCAGGTGCAGTTCCTGGATCTTACAAATGAAATACATTTAAGGAGTGAAAACCCTTCTTCACTTTCTCCTGCAATTCACATTAGAAAATGTTTGATCATTTTGGTGATTGAAATATCCGGCATCAATCTAATATCTACTCAGAGTAATTCTAAAATTCCTGAGATAAAAATTTCAGATGTAGTTTGTGTCCATTAAGCTGTCAGAGGCTCAGAAAGACAGCACTGTGAGTCTGTGGTCAAAGTTCAGGTGCTTTTTCATTCTGACAGCAGCATGTCCAAAGATACACAAACCTGATCCTTCTTTTAACTATGGGAAATTCTTTACTATGAGTGTGGTGAGGTGCTGGCACAGGCTGACCAGACAGGTTGTGGATGCCTCATCCTTGGAGGTGTTCAAGGTCAGGTTGGATGGGGCCCTGGACAAACTGGTCTAGTGTTAAATGGGGAGGTTGGTGGCCCAACCTGTGGCAGGGGGGTTGGAGATTCATGATCCTTGAGGTTCTTTCCAACCTGGGCCATTCTGTGATTCTGTGATCACAAACATTTGGAGAAAGAGTACAATAATGTGCACAAGAGGAAATGCAGGTTTTCTATAGGTTAAGTCAAGCTTCAGAAAGAAGAAACAAATCTTGAAACACAACTGTTAGGACTTTCTATTCTGCAACCAGAAATTACCATCTCTTTGTAGTTCTGAAGAGCATACACCATCATAATTGTGCTTGTGTGAATTTGGTAATGTATGTTCAAAGTTGCTTTATTTTCTAAACATGTAAATGAATCATATAATAATGACATTTATAATTATATGTATAATTTTCACAATTACACCTACTAATCCCAAAGAAAGCTCAGCCACCTATAGGGATTATATACAGTTTGCATCAAGGTCTACTGCACTGTTAGTTTCACTGCTATCCTTTAAAAGACTAATGTAACCTTATTAGTCTTTACTATATATGGATTCTGAATCAAAACTACCCCCAAAATAAGAAATCCAGTATTTTTAGCAACCTTCTGGATTTAATGTTATTGGTATTGTAGAGCTGTAGCACTGAAGATTCTTTTTCCATTTGAGAACAGAGAGATTTGACAAGCCAGAAATACTCAGTGAAATGTGCTTGAAAATCATTCTGACTATTGCTGATTTCTACAGACCTCTTACGAGAGGAGGCCATCTTGCTAAAGCAGCACTCACACAACATTGCTTTTGACAGCCAGCATGCTGCAAGAAGCTGACAGCAAACATCCAGACCATCTGAGGATGTGGTCAGCAAGCAAGAGACAAACTGTGATATTTGTTCCTTGCTGTAGAATTGGTGGGCCTGCTATAGGAAAATGTGCTGTAGAATAGGTGAGCACTTCTGTGGGGTGCACTCAGCAGAAGCTGCACTGTGGGTACTGGGAAGCAGGTACTGAATATCACCATCCAAATCAAGCCTTCGGCTCTGTCTGCTAATGGGGTAACGCTATTAAAGTTAGGACATAAATCAAAGGCCATTCCTTGCAGCTGGAGCCTCACAAAAGCAGGCCCAGGGCAGCCCACACTGCTGGGAGAAGGCCGCAGCACCTCTGCTGCTGGGGAGCGTCTGCCCGCCTTCCTGAGCTCCGCCTGTGGTATCTGGAGGGAAGCGGGTTCACATTGTCGTCCTGCACTCGCCCCAGGAAACATGATATCATTCTCAAACAAAAGCGGGAAAGCTGACAGATCTATTGAGATGGGTGTGGCTGTGATACACACCTAACTCGGCCAGCCCCTGTGGAAAAGGCCGCTCCGGGTGGCTCGTCTTGCCCTGCAGTTTGCACTGCCCATTTGCACTGCTGATCTGCATAGCCAAATTTTTGCTTTTCCCATGGTCGTGACTTCATGAAAATTACTTGCTCTCTATAACAAGGAGGAAAAAGGGAAAGAGCTGGGTGAACTGGGCCTTTTTTCCCTCTCCATCCATAATGGCAGCAGCACCAGTGCTGCCTGAGCCTCCTGAGGCTGTGGCTGTGCTTGGATCAGTGTGCAGCTAAGCAGTCATGAAACTTCAGCTGGAGAAAAGGAATTAGCAAAAAATACGCAGCCTACTGCAGCAATGGCTAAAGAAGAATACTCACAAACATGCATTCAACAGATTTTAAGCACTTAATTTTTTTGCCTGTATTAATCTCTTGCCTATTCTCAGTGCCGAAGTAATTAAAAATTCAGTGACATCTCAAATAAACCAGTTCATTATGTCACTGAGCTAGTAAGATGCTGCTAGTTGTGAAAGTTTGAAACTATAAAGTGAGTTACACTACAGTGAGGACTTCTGCCTTTTCAGGCTACTGTCTGGTTTTCAGTGCAGCTCAATATGCTGTTTTACAGCATCTTACTTTTTTACTTGGAGATGGACTAGAAAGACCTATGTGTATCTTTACATCTTAAGGAGTGAGCTCAGAGCTAGTGTATTTCTGTTTTGCAGATTTTCCCTTGCAGATTTCCTTGAAGAAACTCTCTAGAGTATCAAAATATGGGTGGAGATAGTAAGGCTTAAAAGTTGAGCAACTGGCAGCAGCTCAGGAAGGGGCAGGCTTCCTCAGGACTCTATCTTTGATGGCTTCATCAACAAATTTCTAACACTACTGTTCCAGGTTCTACAAGCAAGATTTGCTTTAGTGTAATTTTACTGTATACCTTTCTGCATATGTCTCTTGTGATGAGCTGCTAATCATATTTGCTGATAACACTGAATTGTTCTTCAGTTGCACTTAAAGTGCTATTGATTGGTCTTATACAGTGTGGGTATTTCCAGCCTTTTTGTCCACTGACTTCCATCTAAGTTCCAGCTGCAGAATCTTAACCGAAGCTTGTCTAAAATCTAACACTGGAATACCTGAAAGTGCCAACATTTCTGCTGCACAGCCACAAAGTAAGACACAGAAAGAGTCAACATCTAGTTTGCAGTGTGAGTGTGTGCGTCAACAAGTGACTTCAGTGTTTAGGAAGAGACAGCAGCAGATTGTGAATACTGAACACACTCCTTGATACCTTGCTTCCAGCCCTCCTCCCCTTGCCTGCTGAGGGAAAAACTCACAGAAATAAGTGATCACACTGGAGCAGAAACGGGTAACTAATCAATAAAGTGATTCCCAGGATGAGGAGTGGGGAGTTGTATGTTTTGCCCACCCATTGCTTGGGAAGCAAGAAGTGCGTGACAGGTCAGCTGTAGATATTAAAGCAAACGCTTACCTGAAATAATCAAGCTGAATCCATAGAGAACCAGAGGTGCCAGAGGGTCCATGCTTTCCAAAATATATCCATCCAGTTCTTACAGCAGCTCATGAAGTATCCTTCCCCGGTCAAAATTTTACCAGTGGTTCCCCTCCGGCATGCTGGGCTGCAGCGTGTTTACAAGACACAGGCAAGGAACTGCAGCAACGGAGTAGGCTGGAACATTCTCATTGCTGTCTGAGTACAGGGAGTTTAAGTTCCTTTTTCCTGTTTCCTTTGTAGATTAGGATGGGAAAGGCAGGATCTTAAAGGCATTTTTTATATCAGCGGGACTACAGGGCAGTGCAAGCCCCGTCCATCCAGCAATACATCAAAACAGTTATCAGGAGCTGCTGCAGGAGCAGAGGACAGCGGCTGGTTGCAGCCAGCAAAACAGGAACAGTGATGGCATCCCCCGGCAGGCGAGTAGCATCCCAGCACTCAGTAATAAAGCATGAAGCAAATCCTAACAAAGCAACCAGTTGAATCCAGCACAAACCAATGCCAGCCCCAGTCCAGCCAACTACTCCTTTACTTGGTGTGCTTCATTGGAAAATATTTTTCTCTGCATCTGACTATTGGAAACAGACTGAAAACTTGTCACAGTAATAAATCATAACCAGAGTTTTTATGACTTCAGCAAATGCCACTTCACTCTGGGGGGGGCCTCAAAACTCAGAAGTAAACATGAAGAAAAGTACAAAATAAAACCACAAAAGCTGAGTAGAATTAATGAAATACATGGAAAGGCAGCACTCAGATAAATTAACTTAATTTCAAATAAATGGCAATCATATTTGCCAGCTGACTAAGTATAACCCATGACAATGTAGAATTTGAAATCCCTGTGACTTTGCCAAGATGCTAACACTCAGAATGACTTTTACACAAGTATGGAAAAAAAAAAGTTCAGCATCATTTTGGGTTCATCATACCTTGATTTAATTTCCTTAAGAAGATATGCTCTGCAGTTGCTGCAGATTTTACAAAGGAAGTTCTTGGCACTGAAGATTGAGTGCCACCTGGATAGCAGGGTAGTTCCCGCAGAAGATTCAGGCATTAAACCAAAGTTGTTCCTTATACCCAACCAAAAATAAAACAGAAACCAATCCATGTAGGAGTTCAGATTGGGTGCAAAAACAGAATGAAGTCTATACACTACTAAAAGTCCATTTGAAAGGTTTAAGGAGACAGAACACAAGATGTTTCCTAGGTCTGGTTCCTCTGCACACATGCGTATTTTCTCCACACTTGATTTCTGAGAACATTTTCTTCCTCTATTAGACACATAGAGGAGGTGATTATTCAAATTCCAGTTGCAAGTTAGCCAATATAAACCTTCTGGAGTAGGTCCCTCCACAACGCTTTGTTTACTGCCAGGCACTGAGTATATCACATTTACCATCTGGTGGGTATCTCTGCTCTGTTGCTCAGTTAATCTTCTTCTGATTTGGCATTTCCTCAGTTTCTTTTTTTTTAATTGCTGGGCGATGAGAGATCAACCAACATTAGTCAAGGACGTACATCTGCATATCTCCAGGCTGTCATTCTGAATTTAGTAGATTTTCTGATTTTCTTTCATTCATTCATTTTTTCTTTCTTTATGTCTTTCTTTGTAATGAACATAGATGGAAGATAATGCTTGTGGGCTGTTGCTGACATTGATTTTTAAATAGATGGATGAGCTACAGTGGAAATCCACTTTTTGAAAAATAATTATCTTGAGCCTACTGGTCATTTAATATCCTGTAGCAATGTGGCTAACTCTAGCATAAGAGCAACCAGCCCAGATATGCAATACTTCATATATATAAGAAGACTGCAGAGTCTTGCTGAAGCTGGAAGAGAGGAAAGATCTAGTTATCTGAGTCAGAATTTGACTGGGATACCAATTTCAGCTGGTTCATGTGTTTGTTTGTTTTGGTTCATTCTATCATTCCATTTTTGAAGAAATGTAGAATAACATCTATTCATATATATACACATACGTATTCGTTACAGAAAAGATTCAGCAAACAATTACATAATGTATAATAAGAGTTTAATCTTATATTTGTTTCTCTTTGGAAGACACTTAAATGTCACAGTTTGATTATTTCTTCCACTGAAGTTAAAATTAATCAGATGATAAGCTATTGCCAGACTACAGAGTTTAAAGGATTTCACTGTTCTATCTTGATTTACTCATACGTGTCTGCCAGCCCCCCTTCCATGGTTTGATATTTACACTTCAGATAATTAGACGCTGAGGGTTCTTGAAAGTGGCCATACATGTTTTCTGCTTTGTGCTCTATAAACTCTACAATCTGTTCATCCCTCTGACTACTGAAAGACACAGAAGTGACAGGACTCTCTGTTCTCCTCAGCAGGCAGCAGTAACATGACAGCAGGATCCCCAGTGCTTGTCCATCCTGTACTATCCAGTCCTCAGCTGAAGCTGATGGATCCACAAACAGGAGGATCACAAATCTCAGCCTACAGTCATAGTTAAAGAGTAGAACTAGAAATAGACTTCTGTCAACACCAGATCATCAGCAAAAGAAACTGGGCTGAAAGTGAAGCCCAGTATCAGTAAGTCTAAAATACAGTACTGACTTATTCCATGTTTTGTTGCACATTGAGCCAATTGAGGCTGTTAACTTCTGGATGGGTCAATACAGTGAAGCCATAGGAATGTCACACTGAGTCTTGTAGCAGTGTCAGCACCCCATAAGCTACACCCTTCTGCTTTTCTAAAGGTGTCTGGAGAGACTCAGAATGACTTACTGCCCCATGTGGTTTTTGAAGTACTTCCTTGGGGATGTTGGTTTTGTTGGTGGTTTGCTGTTGGTTTGCACACAACGAACTTAATACCCATCAACATAGCATGCAAGAGTTTTTAAACTATTAAAGCAGGAAAACAAACTGTCTTTGAACATGTAAATATAACCTAACATTAAACATTGGTTTTCATAACTCTGTTTGCTGAAGGCTAATTTTACGATATGTCAAGTGCTGTGAACTCCTGACACCAGGCTTTCCTCTTTAGATAAGCAGCACGCTTGTCTCAAGGACAACCCATTCATACACGCTGCAGCGCATGGAGATATGCAAAGAGGAAAAAGAAACAATGCCACTCTGCACTTCTTTAATCAGGTAGATGTGTTAGCAGAAAGCACATATCCTCTTGGAGTGTCTGGCTGCATTATGCTTTTTTGGAAACAAGCCATTGCTTTGTCCTTGACTTGATGTTAATATGTGACAGTAAGAGGCGGTAAAGCACCTTCAGGAATTCTTACTCACGGTAATCAGCTAATGTGAAGCAGAACGATCATAAATTACAGAGCACAGGCTTCATTTCTTAAACAGACCCTGTTATACTCCATGGAACATCCCACACCACTGGGGTTAACCACAGCCATTGCTGCCTTGTCCTGGACTTATCCTGGCCCACCCAGCCAGGGGAGGCTGCAGCCAGCAGGAAAGGCCAGCCAGGCATGAGCACTGTGCTGTGGTCCAGAGGGGTCTGTCTTCATACAGTGTGGAAACTGGAGGGAGGTGCAGACTTCTGCAGTATGTAGATAAAAGATGAGTAATACCAGTGTGGAAAGTGTAGAGGAACTGGTCATATTGTAGTGGTGATTATAGGGAAACTTTAAGGTGGGAAGGAAAAGTAATAGTCTAGATATTTTTTTGGCAATTCTTTCTCTTTCCTTGGGAGCCTGTGCTGAGGAGGTGCCTTGACTTCATGTTTTTTTCTCCTGTTTCTCAAGTTTATTTACATAGTTAGGATGGTTTTTTTTGCTCAACGTTTTTGTTTTCTTGTCAAAAGTCCTTCACTGTATATAGAACATACCTTAGTCAAAGGGATATTTTGCTTTTGTGACTTCCTTGTGAGTGAAATGAAAGGGTATTTTCTACAATGGATATGTGGAAACCTCGGATTTCTCTCAAGGGGTAGGAAGGTTCAAGTGATGAAAGAACACAGCAATCCTTTAAAGCCGCAGTATCAGTACAGTATCAGTACATTGTAAAAGACATAGCATTGACTAAGGCCAGATGCCTGTACTCTGGATGCTTTGTGAGCCTCCTGTATTTTGCTGAAATGGGCTCTGTGTAAATTTTATTGTGACCAGTTGTGCACAGAAGATAAATTAATTCTTGCTTCTTAATTCTTTGCTAAAAAAAGGGACCGACACTATTTTAAGAACTTCTTGGAGAACAAAACTATGAGAAGTGAAGAATCAGCATAAATAAGAAGTAACTAAGCTAGTTATATCCCATTGCCTGTATGAAAAGAAGAAAACTGAACCTTTGATGTCAGTGCTTTTCAACACCATTGTTTTCTCCTTTGTTCTTTATTGCTGTTTCTCTTCATTTTTCTATGATACAGTTTGAAGGATGAAAGGAATCGATTATTTCCCACTGAAAACATCTCACACTCTTAATGTGATTCTCAAGGAAACTTTGAGTGACTGCATAACTGAACTTTACACTGATTTCACCCAGGATGTGAATCTATGCTTAGCTTATTCATTACGTTGCCAAACATTTTTCCCAAAATATGAACTCTCCCTTTTTCAAAGTACAGAATTAAAAAAAAACACAGCGCAGGTCACCTGCCTTCAGCAAGTGCAACTTGTTGAGAAATTGTCTATCTATGTGAGAGAAATACACATCTCTTCTTAAGAACTTAAAATCTAGATTTATGTACAGAAAAAGGACTTCAGTATTTCATGCTAATAATTCTGAAAATGATTTAATACAGCAAATCTGAGCACAAATCCAAGCTGTTAAACATCCTCTCTTCATTTTATTTAGCAGAAAAATAATAAACAGGAAGGGAACTGAAAAAGCGTAGGCTTTAATTTGGAATTTTATCTATTATGTATGGTTACTGGGATGAATGCTAAATGTTTAAGGCTTCCTACTACAGCCATGTTGTTTTTTTCTCTTCTTTTCTGGTTTTCAGATGTGCTGAGTCCCCCTCGCCCCACCAGAAGTAGTTTCTATGGCAAATCCATGTTTTGTGTCCAAGAGAAACCTGTTGTACTTTACTTGCTCTTTGCTGCTGAGCAGAAAACTTGAGCCTGATCCAAAGATGCTAGTGGTCAGCAAATCAAGATCAGTCACTTCTAAAGAGTGTAGCTTTCAAGGAATTCATTTCACAAGAGGAACTGAGCAGGTCATTTTACATTTCTGGCTCATTTTTTACAGATGTGGGAGGCTTCCTCCATTTCACAGATTTGGCATCTTGTCTGGTTACTTCTCCTTCCTGAAACGAAAACTAGCAGTACAGGCTGCAAGTAAGGGCAAGAACTTTCTTTTGTTGCTCCAAATGTCTGCCAATCCCAACAAATGATTGATCAAAGCTGGGATTTGAATTCTGATCATCTATGCAGTTATGTTGAATGGCTCCCTTCCTCCTTAATGGAGAAGAAAATAAGAAAACTATTCATTTTGGAAATCATTCAGATCTCCTTCAAATTGATTAACCTGCATTTTGTAAAACTGCTTTGGCTGGAGTTGTCATCTACTACTATCTGTAATATTCAGCTGGAATATATTGTGGATACATTCATCACGTAAACTTTGGTCTTATCATTTCTTTCAGGATCCCTTTTTTTCATTCCAGACAATTGCCATATTCATCCCACCCAGGTGCCTTATCAGTATGAGGTGAATATGTTTCTAAGGAGCTCACTCACAGCAGGTCTCTAGCAGAACTGTGTAAGAAGGGCATAAAAAGAGAGCATCCAAAGGAGGGCTATAAAGGGTCTTGAGGACAAGGTGTTGCAAGATGTTGTTAAGTTTGAAATGGCTGTTTCCATTCAGTCGCTTGCATGCAGTGTCACCAAAGTGGGATTTGGAGTGAAAGACTATTGTTCCTAGTATCCTAACATCCAAGTGGCATTTCCCTGGAGAAGGACCAAATTAGGAGGAATATTTTAAGGAAACTGATGTGCATGAATCAATGGAGCCTGCTGGAAGCACCTGCAAGTCCTGGAGGAGCTGGTGAATGACATTTATTTCAAGGTGATTGAGGATGGCTCTTGGGGTGCACAGTGGTGCCAATACCATCTTTTTTTCCATGTCCTCTATGATGGGACAGAGTGTACCACCAATAAGTTTGCAGATAATACAAATCTGGGAGTAATGTCTGATAGGCTTGCATGCTTCTGGGCAGAGACATTTGATGGGCTGTAGAAGTGGGTGGAGAGGAACATCAAGAAGTTCTGGAAGAGTAAATGCTCATTTTTGTACCTGAGGAAGAGCAGCTGAAGCACCAGCACTGACTGTGAGCTGACTGGCTGGAAAGCAGCTTTGCTGAGGTTCTGGAGGACAAGAAGCTAGCCAGGAGACAGTAGTGTGCCCTCACAGCAAAAAAAAAAAAAAAAAAAAAAAAGCCAACAGAATCCTTGGTTGCATTAGAAATACCATTGTCTTCAGTGGGCTGAGGAAGGTGATCCTTCCCTTTGCTCAGATCTTGTAAGACAAATGAGCAGAGCAGTTTTTACATTTCTTCACTGCATAAATGCTGCTACTTAATCCACATCACCTCACTGTGAAGGGATAGCATAAAATAGACAACAAATAGTCATATAGCAGGAACCATGCTATTGAATTACAAGACTTGATATACAAGGAACTCTGGAGAAAAAACGCTGTGTGTTTGGTGTTTAAACTTGACTGCAAAAAACAATAAGGTTAAGTGAGACATTAGAAACAAACTAGATATGGGTGCAGTAATCTCAGGTCATAACTGGGAATGATTTCTTAATGAGTACATTTAATCTCCCACCAGGAGATAAAATGCTCTCTTTGTGGCTCATTCATTCCAAATCTGTCAGTTTTTTTAGCCAGGGATATGATAAGGAGTATGACTAAAGCTGTAAGAGTGATTTGTTAAATGGAGGAACAATCAAGAAGATTCTCAGATAGAAGCAGGCAATCTGGAGACTTCCAACAGAACAAGAAACAAATCAGCATTTTAGAGAAAAAATTTTTATGATAGGCATCTCCTGGGGAACACAACAAAAACCCATAAACTTTACCCCACTATCCTACAGAATTGCTGCCAAGGACTAAAACCATTCCCTGCTCCGAGTGAAAGGGAATTTAAAGCAGCCTGTTTATTCAGCATGCTACTTCTTTCCATTGTTCATTAAAACATGTTATTGTAGAACAAGTGGAATTCAGGAGACGATCTCACTGGTTGATGGTTTGATTGGTGAGAATATAAGACTTCAACTTTATCTCAACAAATAATGGGCTCTCTTTGGAATAGCTGAAACTTTGACAGGAAGGAAGAAACATTAGTGGGAATTTCCCCTAGATAACATCCCCTAGTTTATAGAAATCCTGTTCCATTATACCTAAATATTATACAGACATAAATTTAAAATTTAGAGAGCAACAGCATTTACTGAGCTGAATTTGGAAACACAGTGTTCTCAGCAACAATCATCAGAGTGTTTGTTTTACATACTTCTCCCATATACTGAAAACAGCAATCACAGATTTGAAGAAATTGAAAGACAAAAACACACAACTTCTATTTTAACAGAATATTGTCTGCTACAGTTTTATGAAGTAGAGCACACACTGCACTTCTTTTGCCAAAGAACTCGTCTAAGACAGTAGTAATACAGGCCCCCCCTCTTTTGGTTTGAACTGTTTTTTAAGTTTACTGTCTGACTGGGATTCACACCTAATATTCTATCTTTTTTTCTTTGCTCAGCACTATTTTACAATGTGCAAAGTAGATGAAATTATCAGTAGTTTATAATTACATTACAGGTATTTTATGCCTCTATTCAGTGTTTTTTTCTAGAAACTGAATTTACGTATGACACTACAGCTTGAAACCTGCAGAAGAAAAAACTACACAGAAAATACTTCTTTTATTGGTGAATACCACAAAATCAAAGAGCTCTGCACAAGGTTAATGCTAGCTGTATTTTGCTACATTTTACCACATGTTCTTATGTTGAACATGTAATAAGGACATGCCTTAGAAATTAATCAGTTCTCGAGTGGGAAATGAAGAATTGCAGACAGATCCTTAAAGAACATTTGCTTTTATTTTAAGTCTTTAAAACATGAAACAATTCTGACTTAAGAGGATGCTTGCTGTCTTTAGATGCTTCCTTTAGTTGTTATAAACTGCTATATAAATAGGGAAGGTATACTGATATAAAAGACAATTACACATCCACTGCGTAAAGCAAACTGAGGCTTCACATCTGAGATACAATCCAGCAATAGACCTCGGTAAAATATTATAATGACTTCACAGTTATTATGGAGTATTTCCCTTTTAGTTCTATATGTTTCTAAATCTGGAAGCTTATTTCTGAATATTTTCAAACGTTGCAAAAAGAGGAGAACTATTCAAACCTAAGATTTTTATAAGCTTGGAAAAATATTTTTTAAGAACATGTATCACAGTAGTGATGAACTAATGAGCTCAGAAGTCCATCTTTTTGTGCTGCCTATGCACATCACTCATTGTTGG
Source organism: Chrysolophus pictus (assembly GCA_037305975.1). NCBI lineage: Eukaryota > Metazoa > Chordata > Aves > Galliformes > Phasianidae > Chrysolophus > Chrysolophus pictus. The sequence continues at coordinate 27,590,268 of CM074614.1, read as the reverse complement.
TCCACTGGGTCAGGAAGGAAGTGCTGGGGTTCAGCTCTTGGTGTTCTGTAAAGCTTCTATGAGTGCTTTGTTATATTCTGTGACCAGCTTTCTCACGTTCTTCCTTACTGGCTGGTAGTTGCTCTCCTGACTTTTTGTTGCTATGACTGTTTTAAAGAATTAAGGAAACAAGCTGCCAGTATAAATATTAGCATAATTAGAGATCATAAGGGAAACATCATACAGTAAGTTTCCTTCTGCAAAAACTATCAAGAGTTGCAAATAATGGAAAAAACTCTAACTGGATGTTAAAGATTTGCATCAATTTACTAGCTGCCATCTCATGCCAAATATGATAAAAAAAAGAGATGGCATACCCAAGTCAATTTTGTTTTCATATACATAGGCAATAGGTTTCATGTGGAAGACTCTGCCCACTGTTATGCTGAAAAAAAAAACCATTCCAAGGCACTTGGCTGTTTAAAGCCATATGTTTTGGCACTTCAAATCTGTGGCCAGAAAAATCCCTGTCCAAGAAAACAGTAGCCGAAGCAGATGTGCAACTCTGTGTAAGAATCTGCTTGCAAAAGTAGGTAATACATTACAGCGTGTTAGGAAGAGCTTTTAATATCCTGCACATTTTTTCCTCTTGGTTTCTTTTAAAGCTTTTCTTTTTAAAATATAATAATATCAACATTTTTTGCCTTAATAAAATATTCCTGCATAGCTTCCTCCACAGAGGGAAAGGGCTGCAATTCTATTTTCCTAGTATCAGCAGGATCTTCAGCTGAGTCCTATGACTTGCCAAGGAGTGACCATGTCCATGCAGAGGTGAGCTGCAGCTCATCAGAAAGCTTCACATCACTAAAAAACCAGATTCTTATTCTATGAGCCTATGAAATGTCTGTATACATTTACCTACTCCTATCTCAAAGAGCAGCAGGATACCCAGAGGTTAAAGATACCTGTAATCATAATGTAGCTAATCTTCTGGCAGGAATCTGAAAAGCTAAAGCCATTAACATTTGGTCTTCATTGCTGAGTAAAAAGAATAGTCTAAGCCAATCTAAACCACCTATTATCATCTGTTTTTCATGTAAAAAGGAATTTATTTTTTCACTCAAATTAAGTCATTCTACTAGCCTTCAAGTGCTATTACTAAACAAGTGCATTTTTTCCATATAATATTCTTAAAGAATTCAAAATGCAAAATATATAGATATATAATAAATTCACTATATATAGAGAATAAAATACATTTTTGTTCAAGAACTAGTAAGTCTTTCTCAAATAATTAGAGCACTCATCAGATATAAGAAATGGAATATCTGATATATGAAAAAACAAGACTAAATACAGATCCTAAATTGCTTTTTTGTTGGTGGAGGTGGTGGTGGCGGTGATGTCCTGATGACTAGACTACTATATAATTGCCTGAAATACATTATTTTGATATGTTCTCTGGCGCTTAGCAATATCCATTTCCTAAAACACAGTGCTGATAATCTACATAGTCCATTTCTGCTATCACATTTTTACTATGAACATATAGCAATGATTACATACATCTTTGAGATTTCGGATTTTTTGTTTTCTAAGTAATTTTTTAAAAGGGAATTTACTATAGTGAATATAGAGTGCAACCATGCCCTACTCAGACCTCTACAATAGCCATGCAAAATAGTGCAAGACAAGAACTATCAACTCTAAATAAAACAACTTTGCTGCTAGTTTTAAGAACTATCTTGTGAAAGTCACTTGCAACAAATAAGATTTTACTGGTGTTTTGGAAGCTCCTGGCTGAAGAAGGATTAGTCAGAGACAGTGGAACACACCTCTAATTAGCACCATGCAATGATGGAGGAGCACTATAGTTCTCCCACTTGAGCCCACTTTGCAGCTAAAGCATCTCCTTGTCACACTGAATCACTTGTATCTATTTTACTCCCCATTGCACATTTCTTCTTCTATGTAATAAGAAATATTTAAAATGTGTGAAATCTGTTGTTTACTTTTTATCATTTACCATGTCACATGAATTTTGAAACAATAATATGCTTAATGGATGAATTCAGACTGCACAGATATAAAAGTGATCTTTGTAAGAAACTCAGTGGCAAAACTTACTCCACAGGAAAAAGGTGAGTCTGCAAGATAAATTTTGATATTTAGGACACATTAAAGTTTCAAGCCACACACTCAAGTTTTGCTACATAGATAGCTGCCATAAAACCAGATATTTGCAAAGCACAGCCTTTCCCGCCCTTCTCTGTCTTCTGCTCCCCATTCCATCCTGTCTTATTTTGCTGGAGGAAACAGACTTCTTCCTCAATTACTACAGTGTGAGATTTTCACTGTATTTCTTAAATAAAAGGATACATTCCTTCATCATAAAGTTATTTTGCTCTAGGTGCTGCCACTTCCTCTCCAAGTTCATAAGCTGAAAACAAAAAGAAAAGAGTCAAAAATGAAAACAATTACACATCTACCTTGTACAAAGAATCAGCCAAAAACGCTACTTTGCAGTCTACTACCTGATAAGATCAAGGTTACTTCACAAAAAAAGAAAACCAAACCAACCAAACAAACCCAACAGCAAAAAGATTTTTAAGCTTCCAATGATTGATCTGTATATAGTTTAGCACCTCATATGTTTATTTTTTGCTATTTATGTTGAAACATTGCATATAGATTTAATAGTACCTGGGGAAAAAAAAAAAAAAAAACCAGACTGAGAACTTGAGATTGTAATTATTCAGGTAAATGTAATTCTGAGGTAAAAAGATGAACTCTACAGACAGATATTAATTCCCATACTTTGTATCATTAAAATAATCTCTTTTTAAAATCAGTAAGATCTAAAATCACCAAAGATACAATGTTTCCTGACACTGTCTTGGACTCTGAGCTACAGGGAAGAAACTTCCTTTCTTCCATAGTTAAATTTCCTGTCTGATGCCAGAAGCTGTGATAAGAACAGAGCTGCAGGGAAAAGATTGTAGGAGTGTGGGTTAACTGCTGGCACTTCTTCAATACATTCAGCATCAACAGGAAGCTAATGTGGACATTATATCGATGGCTGCTTCCTTATAATACGATTTTATAATATTTGTTCTTCTGATGCTACTCTTCAAGATTCTGCATTTCAAGATATGAGATGTTATTTCTAAATACAAAAAGCAAAAACCATTCTGAGATTCAATTTCCACTTTAGTGAAAACTACAGCAAGAATTTAAGAAACTATTGCTACAATTTACTTCAAAGCTTATTCTTAAGCTAGAAGATTTGAAACAGTTGCTATCTTATTCAAATTTCATAGTGAAGAACTGGTTTTCTAGCGCACTGGTTCACGGCACTCAAGGCAGACATTTATTTGCATGGTATTTCTGACTAACAGTCTTTACTGCATTTTTGTAGATGTACCCACCTACAACACAGCTAGGAACAGAGACTAGTTTAAAATACTGTGTGACATATATCAAAGAAAATATTCAGTGCATCTTAGTACCAATTCCTTGAAGGTCAGAACTTAACACTGCTTGCAAAATTACCCAAAGCCTCAAAATATGTAAATGCTAACTGTGCTTCTAAATACTTGATGCATATCAACTAATCAGCTAGTTCCAGTTTATACCTTTGTCCTTTGACTTGCACACATATGACATAAAAAGCAAAGAAACAAATCCATTTTGCACAGAAACGGAATGGCTGCATCCTAATAAACTGAAAAAATAATGTACAATTACCATTGTATATATTTTTTTGGCATCACTCTGCAGAAATCATCTTAAAGCTATCAAGCATTTAAAGTCTGATTTTGGTATTAAAAACATGATATTCTGAAGTTTTGCAGACTTTGGAGATTTGTATAACAATTACATGCTATATATGTAGTGTGCATCTTCTTGATTGGAGCCACCTTCATGTCTTTACTTGTTTGATCCATAAGGTTTTTACTTACTCACTTAGAACTTAATAAGTTCTCAATAACCTAGAACAATAAAACTAAGTGAAAAAGAGAGAAAATAAATAAATCCCATTCTCTAGAACATTTTATTTTGAGGTCATTCATTTCCCTTCTGTGCATTCACACCTGTATGCCAGTATAGCTCTTTTTCCAAAATGATAAGAATTAATGAGAGCTCATAATGGAAGAGTCAAAACGCCTCACAAGTTTGAAAACAGCTTCCTTCTTGATTCACTTCTGAAATGTACACATACACTGAAGTTGCTTGGGTCTAAGGAAGCCCAAACAAACCCTATAAGCTCAGCATACTGCCAAGAGCACAAGGACTATGAAAAAGAAAAATAACAGTAGAGGTTGCAAACAAAAAACTTATCAGCAGAACTTCAAAAAGGAAAGTGATCTGATCTAACTAATAGGAATTTTTTTTTCTTTCTTTCTTTTTACTTTCTTCCTAAATGAGTTCTCAAAACTTTGCAAACAGTGGGAGGGGGAGAGTTCTGAGCAAAACTGATGACAACACTTAAATAAAGTATTCAAAATTTTTAAGCTTAGAAAGACTCATGCTTAGTAATTTTGAAATCCAAAGCTTACAAAAAATTTATTGGTATACTATTAATTTCTGTTTAAAATTGAAAATTTGGCTATGCATTTTCAATGCATACTTTAAATTCCTCCTGAGAAGGAATAAACTGGTTCAGTTCATACAATGCTTCATGTGTATGAGGAAATGAAACTGGGATGGAAACAACAGAAATGATGGTCTGTAGCTTGAGCTGTACCTGAGAATAAGTCTCATTCTCCTGCAGCTCTCTCTTTAGGGTCTCATATTCTGCATTCAAGGTTTCCATTATTTTCTTGAAACAATGGCTAAGTTTTGTTAATTTCTTCTTCTCCTCCTGTAGTCTCTAGTTGAAAAACAAATACAAACAGATGAATGGGTGAATTCATTTGCTCTGGGCTAGAGACAAATTATTTTCATTCGGCTTTCAAGATGGTAACTTCTTCTTTTAGAACTACTAAAGAAGTTATTTTAATTTTCTGTAAACAATGTATGCCCTATTACAATGATAACATTCAACAGTTATGAACAAGTTGTAAGCCCAGACAGTACTGTATCTGGACAAGTATGAATACCAATCTTAAGAATTTGTAGGGAATTTATCACCAGTGAAATAGGAACTGCTCTACATGGAGTTTGTTTCCAAGCAAATTATGGACAACATAGTAATTTTCTTTTTTTGTGCGACTTTTGTTTACATTGCTAAATGCAAGCTTACAGGTAGTCATAAGTTACAGCAGAGAAGATCAGAAGAACCAGTAAAATAAAAGGGAAGTAGGGAAGTTCTGTGGGAAGGAAATTATCAGAAGGTATCCAGCTCATAGCCTGCCACATGTACCTCATTAGTAAACGTAGATTACTTTTCTAAGTGCCTGTAGACAAAAAATCCCCATATATTCCATACAATTCCAAGCTTCACTCCTATTATTACCTTTTTCTTCTCTTCTCCTGATGCATTTAGAGCTGGCAGATCTTTATAAACCTCCAAATCTGCTGTGGTTTTTTCAATTCTCTCTTTAAGCGAAGCCAGTTCATCAGTCATCTTGCCCTCCAGAAGTTCCATCTTCTGCAGGTCCATTTGCAGCTTCTGACTTTCTATAACACCAAATGCACAATCACTAGTGACTTTTTATGTGAGCAATATAAATAGCTCTTGCATATCTCCCTGATTTTGACATGCATGGAAAAGTTAATGAGAATGAAAGTACAAAATTCAATCTTCACAATCATCCTGAGCTCCAAACTAATAAATTATTGTATCATATTCAGTAAGTGAAGAATAATGGAATTACAGTGATTTTCTGTATCACAGCGTGGTATTTCTATTTTAAAGTTGCTTGTAGCATCTGTCAATTTAACGTTTTAAAGCAGTGGGAATACCTTACTAAAAGTTGGCTGTAATAATGCAATTTTAAAGATCTATTTATATCAATTTTTTAGTCTGGTATTGCTTTTTTTTTGTTTGTTTGTATATAGTAAGCCTTCTTTTTATGAGATTAAATTGCCAGTTTTTCTTTGAACATTGACTCAGCAAAAGAAAATTCTTCCGTATCTCCACAGAAACAAGAATTGCCACAGCTTACAAAGTGAGCATGTGAGATAATACATGGCATTTATTTCTGACAGTTGGTTAGAAAGGAACAATATAGGTAATGAACGAAGTTAGGAGTATAGAAGGACTAGATAGGGGTAGATGTTTTTTTTGGTCAGCTGTCTGCCTTCTCATTCTTGTGTTTTCCTTATAGTCTTGAAATTTTAAACACATGGATAAGCAGTCATACATGACAGAGCCATGTCTCACTCAGAATATTAATAATGCAGACCTTTCTGTGTTCCAGCCCATCAGGCAAAGTGAGTTATTGGAAGAGATGAGAACTCCTGGCAAAGGCTGAGCATCATGCTCCACATTTAGGTTTGCGCTGATTCGCTAGGAAAAGAGTAGGAATATTTTCTTCCCAACTTAACCAAGGCAATAGAGATCTCTACAGCAGAAGGAGGTGGAAATGCATGTGTGAAAGAGGAAGAGCTCACTTTTCCAGAAACTGTGGGTATGTTCTGCTTAGCAGAATTATTTGGGAAAAATCTCACCTCATCAAAACCTTAATAAAACAAGATTTTGGTATTCATTTCTCCTCCTCTGTAATTATGCCATATATGCATTTCTTTAGAGTGAAATATTGGATTCAGAATTTTTTGCTCACAATAATAAATTAAATGATTAAAAAACAAAAACAAACAAAAAAAACCAAACCGCAAAAAAACAACGCAAGGCAAGATTTTTATGTTGAACATGCAAATACCCAGAGGAGCGTAAGATAAATTTACCTTCCATAAGGTAAAACTGAAAGGGTCCTTTATATGCAAAAGGCATTTATATAAATTCTAAAAAGTTCCATTCTGGAAAAAAGGAGGATTTAAAAATAAAGGCTTGGAACTGCTTTGGTTGTCTTTGCTTCAATGTTTATGCATCCTTCCAACATAAAGGACTTAAAGAAAACACCTTCTAGAATATTCTACAACTGTCTATACTTGGTGGTGGCTGGTACTGGTCAGTGTCAGACCCCAAAGCTAAACTGAACAGACAACCACACTATTTCTTGTTTCTATGGAACTGGTGGTTTAAAAACAAACAAATGCTTATGAACCTCTATAAACCAAGTTTTAGCATTAAACCACCAAAAAATAAAAGTATATAAAGAATTCAAATTAGAGGGAAATAGCTGCAAAATATCTTTAGATTTTAAATACTTACTTAGACCTAATCACAATACAACACATACAGTTGCACTAATATTAATATTTTATTACTTTAAAATTACATATAGTTGACTTAATGGAATTTATTTCACATGTAAAGAAATAGTAACATCACATGTGCCAAAATGCCTTGAAGAACTTATAGACTGTTCTGTCTGTGTACTGACAAATCTAAGATAACGCAGCAATGGGCTACACTTACCGACTCTCAGTTTTTGGAGAAAAGGGAAGAAAGTGGAGAGGGCAAATTTTATTCTTATCTACTAGCAGCCTCAGTGAAAACAAAACAAAACACCAAACTTAAAAAAACTCAAAACTTCTCTCAGGGAAGTGACAGGAAGAGGATACAGCCCAGTTCCTTCTGATACGCCATGCAGTTGCAGCATCTTGCAGGCAGTGTGTACACAGTAGCAAATTTTGAGACCAAATTGTAGTGACCCAGGGAAATGTTTTCGAGAAACTATGCCATCAGCACTTTTGTTTACTCTTCATGGTTTCCTTTCTTGCTTTTTTTTTTTTTTTTTTTTTAATTACTCTGCTGATGGACTTTTTATATCTTTGCTATGGGATGAAAATCCAGGTTTTAATAACAACAAAATAATCCTGAAAATGATTGTGCTATAACTCAGGGGCCAAGAAGAACTGAAGCTATGCAAACTGAACAGTCACTATTTTTTACAGAATCTGAAGTTGCTTACTATAATATCTGTGACTGCTTGCATTCAGAACTTTACTTTTAAGTTGTTTAAATTTTCTGCTAAAAATTATACACTGCAGCTTTCTTCGCTCTCACATAGAATGAACTATGTTCTTCCATTTCTTCTACACTGCTTGTTTTTCCTTATACTGTAAAAATAAAAATTGCTGCTTACGTCAAAGAACAAAGTCTTATTAGAAGCTGTAATGTCTGAATTGGTTTTTAAAACTAAGCTAGAGCCACAGACTGCATATTTGCAGACAAGTGAATGCTAAATGTATAAATGGACATAGAGAATAATCAATTTCTGTAATATTTTTTGCATAACAACTTTACAAATACCTGCTTTGCAGTTACAGCATAGGTTCCCATTTTGAAAATTTCTACCAAGTACAGCATGTAATAGCCTTCTAACAAAAAGATTTATGGTTCTTCATTCCTTCTCCTTCCTTTCAGCCAAACAAATAAGGAAAAGCTTGCTGAACCAATAATGATATTGGCAAAGGCTTAGAATTATGAGAACAATTCCACTCTAACCTGTATTAATAAAGAGCTAAATAGATACCTTATGCAGATATTAAAGGAAGGTACTGTCTGCTTTTTCAAACTACAAGCATGGTCTGCAAATTCCTAAAATTTAAATGTTTGAGTATTTCCAAAATGAAGTAAAAAAATTAACATTCACTTAGCAAAATCAAAGCCTGAAAATGTGAATTTGTGGTATTCACCATTGTTGTCAGTTAATTGTCCCCTGGGACAGACCCTGTTAGAAAACCACAGTCTGTGTTTAAGCGCTACTAAGAACTACATTTACAAATAACACATGGTTTAGATAGATTGTGAAGAAAATTATTTCAAGGTGAATATTAATAACATCAGACTTCTAGCTTATGGAACTTTATGCATATATATTAAAATATATCTGTTTAAAATACACTTGAGCAAACGAGCTGATAATTTAGAGATAAGAATAAGCAAAATACTTTTGAGAAATATAAATAACTTATTACACGAGTTTAAATTTATCAACCTGACACAGTGTTTCAAAACATTTATAGAACACTGATCTTATAATTATTAATGTAACAACTTAGGTTATTTTCAGCTTTTAAAGGAACGAATTTGAAAATCCATTACTGATCTCACCTGTAATCAGATACTTAGCAGTGTTCTGTGACTTCTGCATTTCAGTTGATTTGAAAGTGAGGTCTTCCTGCATAATCTTCAACTCTTGATTGGTAACAGATGAAATTTGTTTCATATGGTTCACATTCTGTGCATTATCAACAACAAGAATACACCTTATCTTTGAATCTAGAAATGTTAACTGGACAATTGAAAGCCTCCTCTGTTTATTGTTTGGCTTTTCTACTACAAAGACTGAAACAGTGGATCAATTTAAATGTAATGAATTTTCATTCTGTCAGTTTTCAATAAAAGATGTAGTGCTAGACCAATGAAGATTAAACAAAAGTTTATCTTTTTAGTTTTAAGGATAAATTGTTTTGCTGTATCAATCTCTTCTAAAGCAAGTGTTACTGCCCAACATATTCCTTGCAGAACTAAACTGAAACAAGAGACAAAGTGTTGATATAATCAAAGATTACTCAGCTGAAAGATCTCTATAACAACAACAAAAAAAATCCACAGGAACAAAAAATGTTAACAGGTAAAGTGTTTTGAAAGTGCAAAGAGAGACCATTTTTCAAAGTATTTACATGAAATATTACATAGCAGGGTATATCAGACATAATTAAATAATAAATAAATCAGAGAGACAACTGGAATACTATCAGTTTTATTGGTTAGTGGTGACACAGTATCTTTGAACTGAGTCTATTCATAGACTTTAGATAAACAAAGTACTGCAGCAATTCTAGTCTGAAAAGTTTATCATGAATAGAATAATGTTCAGCACATACAGTACTTACATATGCACTTTTTTTTTCTGGTCACAAATATTCAAAAGTCGTTCCCCAGAAATAAAGAGAAATTAAATACATATTTTTACTACAACTATATGTGGTAGTTTGTCTTGTTTGGTCATTGTAAGAGATTATTACGCAGATACTTACTGGGAAAAAAATATTAAAAACATCACCTTGCTTTATTCATTCATTCTACTGTTCCACATCTCTAAACACCTATTTCTGACAGGAAGAGGGAAATGCACTTACCCTACTTGAGTGCTCCAGAAGTGCAATAATACTGGCTTCTATTTGGGCCTTTCGCTCCAGTTCCTGTTTCTTCACCTCTTCAAAAGTTTCAAGAAAATCTATGTAACAACAAACATGATAAAGAAGGCTGCTGTTTACAGGGATACGTCATAAGACCTTGTAGTTCTCTCTTAAAGCTTTATATTAAATTGATACGATGTACATGACAAGCTACTTTGATATTAGTAGTCTACTAAAAAAAGCAGGTGGTACAGTCTTCGAAACCTGGTATTTATTTTTCTGGAAACTACCAAAATAGGCAACCAACTGAGGGAAACAGGCAACTTTACTGTCTTCAATGGCTTGAACTAAATAACAAACTCTGATAAGGACATGAGACTATTATCCATCTGGCATCATCTCTTTCTTGTTGTTTATTGTCTTTTTGCTACTTCTCAGTCTTCTATGGTCATTCTCGAAAGCGTGCAAGTGAATCTGACGAGACAGCTGTAATGTGTTCCTATGATGTTTGATGAAAAGATCTGAAAGATGCTCTGAGTATTTGTGGATGTGTTGCAAGCCTTAAGATATCAATTACCTTGTCCTGAGACAGACTATAAACTTCTATGCAAAGACCAGGAAATAGCTTCTCTTCAGCTCTAAATTCATTGCTAACACAATAAAGTCTGTATTTTAATGGAATTAGGCCTAACTTACTGTCCATGCTTTCTTCTCTCTTCTTCAGCTCCTTATGTTTCCAGTTTTCCTCATCTACAAGAGATGTAACATCGAATTAACATTTTATCATCTCAGTTCGGATCCCTTTAGGTAGGAGAAAATTTTTAAAAAGTAAAATCATAATGTGTAAAAGTAGAGAATTCATTCGATGTCATTTAATATTGTCACATCAAGTGGTTACAAATATATATATTTATATTTAAAAAGATATGTCTCTATGCAATTTTAAAAACCTTTTGAAAGTGAGGATTTTTGATAAATAAGAGTAGGATAGGTACTTGGCTTGAAAAAGGAAGGTGGCAGGATTTTTCTGAAAGTGAATTTCAATAATAGAAAAAAGTGCTTTCCTGTCTTTGGGTACCATGATTTATTAAACTTTTTGCAGCTTTGTTTAATATATTGGCCATTTCGATGACACTGGCTTGTATTAAAATGGACTTTCATTAGGACACGTAGCCTCTAAGCTATAGTGCGACAATCTCAGGAAAAAATAAGCAGGGAAACTCTACAGGCAATGGGATAGGAGAATAAAATGCAAAGAAATTTTTCTACAGTATGTTTAAAAGATATTTTCCAACACATTCTTCACAGTCTGTTAGGAGCAAAGAATGTAATACAATTTAAAAAAATTCAGTCCATCTTTTCAGTCCAGCAGTTGACTAAAGGTGTGGGACTCTTCAGCCTGGAGAAGACTAAGAGGAGATCTCATCACTGCTCATAAATATCTAAAGTGTGGGAGTCAAGTGGCTGGGGCCTGGCTCTTTTCAGAGGTATACAACAACAGGACAAGGGGCATAGGCAAAAACTGGAATACAAGTTGCATACAAACACGAGGATGAATGCCTTTACTGTCAGAGTGACAGAGCACTGGAACAGGCCGTCCACAGAGGTTGTGCAGTTTCCTTCTCTGGGAATATTCAAGATACAGGTGGACACTCTCCTGGTCAACCTCCTGTAGGAATGTACTGTAGCAAAGGGCTTGGATTGGATGATCTCCAATCCCTACAGTTCTGTGATGCTGTAAAGTATACTAGTAGAACGAAAGACCTGTGTTTTGAAATATGCAATTTAAATACTGAGCCAGAAGTTGACTGGGGGGAAGAGGGAGAACAGGAATTTCAAGGACAAATAAGAATACAAGAGAGAATCTGAAGTGCCTTAATGCATAAAACAATTATTAGTTTTGCTACCAACTTATAAATGCATTGGTTATTCTTTTTGTTGCCACACATACCATTCATGTACACAGTCAAGTTACATGTTATACATTTCCATAAATTTGCTATATGCACACAATCCTTCTGCTGAAATGAAGTTTAAAACAAAAGATAAAAGCCAGAGGAATACAACTCATTATGTATAAACAGTGTATAAACAGGAGGGGGAATTACTGTTTACAAGAGTCGATAGCAACAGGACAAGGAGGAATGGTTTTAAACTGAGACTAGGAAGAAGTTTTTCACACAGAGGGTGGTGACACACTGGAAAAGGTTGCCCAAGGAGGTTGTGGATGCCCCATCCCTGGAGGCATTCAAGGCCAGGCTGGATGTGGCTCTGGGCAGCCTGGTGGTTGGCGACCCTGCACACTGCAGGGGGGTTGGAACTAGATGGTCATTGTGGTCCTTTTCAGTCTTGGCCATTCCATGATATGATCACTAGCACAATGTCAGCATAGCCAGATTGAGCAGACTCAAACATTAGGACAGCCAAACTCTGAAAGCAAATGTTTTCCCACTCAAACATATTGCCCCTTTCATAGACATACAAGATATCTGACTATTCCTTATCTATTACACTGAAGAAGACCTGGCAGAACCCACTTAAAAGCTGTAGCTACGTTCAGGTTCCAACTGATGTGCTTTAAACTGAGAATCAAAGTATTATAGAATCGTTATGGTTGAAAGAGACGTCTAACATCAGAAGGTCCAACCATCAACCCAGCAGTACTATGCCCACATATCACCATCCCTTGGATGGAACCCAATCTGGAGATGTTCAGCCCCGTTGGGGTGGTACCAACCACCCCATTCCTCTGTTCCAAGTTCACCTACCTGAGATCTTCACTTGCTATTTGGGCTTTTATTAGCAGAAAATCACCCTTTTCAGAAACAAGCAGTAAAGCTAAGCCTTTTCTGGTCCTCACATAAAGGCCTGAATGAAATTTATGGGCTGCAGTGCCTTTAGCTGAAAGCCCCTTTCTACATTACTTTTTAAGCACATCTGTTATTTTTAGAAAGACAGACTTATTTTCTCCAATAACATAGTGACAAACTGTTACTCAATAAATTCCTTCAAGTAAGATCATAAAGTAGCTTTATTCTTCATATCCAGACTGTTACTTATGTTGATGGAGAGCAAGTGCTTTCTCCTATATGTACTTTAAATCCTATTTTCCAACAGAATTTTTTTTTTCTTAGAAAGGTGAAGGAAGTACAGAATAGTAATGAATAACTCACTATACGTGAATCTAACTATAAATTGTAAAAAATAATTCAATTCTAATCATCTGCATTTCTCCAAAGAAATAAAAACAAAACCAAAAAGAGTTGCACAAGAGAAGGGAAAAAAAAAGAAAAAATAAAAGCAGGATTGTAAAATAGAAAATGGAAATAGAAATGTTAATAAAATACTCTATAAATTATTTACAAAAAATAATGAAATATCTGGAAAACTATGAAATACTTTGTAATGCAAAAGATGGTAGACATATCTAACACTTGTTTACACTCCATTTTAGAAATACTTATTCACTTTGAAAAAATTCATTGTTAGAATTCACAGTGATTGCTAATGAAAATGGATAAAGTAAAAAAAATCCCAAACACATTAATTTATCAGTTCTATAGAAGCTAAAGAATTTGTTAGAAAGTTCTTCAAAATATATGCACATATTTTTGTAACATCTATATAAACAGAATTGTCTATAATTAGAAGGTTTTCTATGGAATTTCCATTTTAAAGAGACTCTTCCACAGCTGTTTAAAGTCTAAGCAATTTCTTCCTATACTATAACTAAACTATAACTTTCAGTGCTAGTACAAATCCAGATCTAACATAGCCTGATATACCACAGCAGTTGCTTGCTGGAGATAAGCTTTGAAGCTAACACCATTTTTGGGCAACTCCCAAGCTCTCTCTGCTGACATTAGCATGAGAAGTTTATAAGACAGATAAAAGAATAGCTGAGTTCTGGCTGCTTTGCGTATTTGCATCAGTTTAAACATTCTCAATTCCACACTCACTGACAAAAATTGGACAGAAAGCCAGACAACTGTACTACTATCAATTTGATAGTTTTACCAATCAAACTAACTTGATGAATGCTCCTATCATTGTGTTGTCATTTCTTGCTTTCTCAGCTTCTCTGAAAAGACTCTAGACACCAGCCCATGTTCTGATGGTGAACAATGAATATTTGCATGAGCACAGAAGATTCAAGTATGTATGTCATGACATGGTATATTTTCCAGATGCAGCTCTGTATCACCTACCACCATTGTGAAGTGATCCTACCTTGATGCTTCTCCAAATGCATGTTAAGTTGTTGAATAACCTTTTTAAAATGGTTTGTTTTCTTTCTTACTTCCGTCACCCTAATAAGCAGATAATGAAATCCAAAGTTAAGACTGCTTTGTAAATTACATTTTTTTTTTAATATAGAGACAAGTATTAGAATCAAACCAGCAAAACACAGTTTCTCAAAAGCAAAATAATATTAAAATTACTATTATCATAAAAGGTTTATGTAATGTGGCTAGTCTACATTAGGTGTCAGAACTGTTACTCATTTTAATTAAAAACTTTTTTGTGAGTCATCAGTAGCTTTTCTCTTACTCAATTGGCCCATCTGCTGGCTGCTATGCAGTTTTGCAAGAGATGAAATGTAGCAAACTACAACAAAATTACCTTTTAAAATGTAAAAATCACCTATGTGATTACTGAAATCTTCTAAGAAATTGCCAAATTAAACACTGTATGAGATAATCAGCCAAAACAAGAAAGCAAGCTATCTCAAACATTTTTCTGTAACTTCCCACATACAATTCTCTGTTATTATTTATTATGAAGAATTCTGTTAAATAACTTATTAACCAAACAAAAGCTGTCAATGCATTAAAAATTAACCCATGAATAAAATCAGTAATACTGCTTAGAAGAATTTTAAATTGTTTCCAGGACAGTTAAGGTATCATCTCAAATCTTCTGTGAATAAAAAAAATCATAAGGCTCAAAATGACAAAAATTATCAACTAGAGTTTATGGCAAACCATCAAAAAGATGTAGTATCCAAGAACCAAGAAGTAATGCCTGGTTACTCTTCAGAATTGAAATCTGTGTAAAATGAACTGAACTGTAACTCTGAAGTCTTAAGAAAGCATAACAAAAACTTAAAATTGTCTACAATGGATAACTCTCTAGGGATGAATGTGTTTTACAACCTTAAAGAAGTTTATGTCAGTGTTATTAAGAATTTATTGCTCTTAAGGCATGTTTGTTATGATAAAAAATATTTTATGCAGATGTAAATTGTTGATCACTACAAAAATTATTTAGCTGAACCCTGGGGAAGGTTAACACATGTAGAGGTTGCAGCACGTGATGAATATGTGATGGATTCAATTATTTCTCATTAGGGGCTAAATGAAATGTGTAGCAACAAAAAAATGGGATTACTCACTGTCTTTCCATGCTTGCTATTTCTTGATTATCTTCTTTAACCTATAAAAAAGTACAACTTTGGAATATGAAGTAAAATCTACAAATGAAGAAAGGAAAAATCTATAAAATTATTTCTTAATTCATTACAGCAGAGAATAGATTTAACATATGAAAACTTGCTGCGACACTATTCAGCAACAGTTCTTCACTGAATAAAATAGGAATAATCTATGCTTGATCTCTTCCAAGTGTTCCTTTGCTTTCTCAATACTCTCTTAACAACGTGATATACTCATTTGTAATGTTCAATATAACAATCTATATATGAAAAGCTATATAATACAGTGAAGTTCCTTGTGAACTAACAAACTTTTCTTTGATTAGTACATCTGTAAGGTCATCTCAAAATGATACTGTTTGGAGTTATGCTATAGTATGGTTTGATAGGATCAACTTTCATCATACCAAAAGAAATTATGAACTGGAAAAAGTCAAGCAGATGAAAAATTGACTATGCTAATTTTGTTTTAGCTGAACCCAAAACATCTCTTCATCCCTTCATGTATATAATTACATGGTTTGTGCTAGTTAAAGAGCAAATAACAACAATACTCAAAGAGAAGAATGTTCAAATATTCTCATTCCTTAATATACCAATTGACTCAGAGATTCCACTAAATCATATGATTTTATGTTCTTGCCTGCTTTAGTAATCTCTCCCTTTCCTCCTGTGGAGATTCCATGTTCTTGTCCTCAGCAATCATTTGATTCCGACGTTCTTCAAGCTCACTGAGCTTTTCACACAGCTGCACTGCCTCCAGTTTCACCTGGGAGTGTGCTATTTCCTGTTACGAAAAACAAAGCACCTAGTAGCAACTTCCAGACTGCAAAAGAACATTGCAGAAATTATGCCCTAATTGAACAGCACTACTCATTGTCTCTATATAGAAAGTGAAGCTTGATTGTTACAAATAGCACAGAGGTAGTATAAAGAATGTACTCTAGAATCAACATTTCATTTTTTTGAGTGGAATATACCAGTTCAGCATTTCTTGCTCTGAGAGTTCATCCTCAGGCCAACATTCTGAGTAGGCTTACTGCTATTTTACAATTTCTAAGGGAACACAAACCATATAGAGCATTCCAAAGGACTTGAAAAATGTTTGCAGGTATCCAAAAAATGATACTTGTGAAGACAGACATGACTGTATGTTTCAGCTTACAAATCCTTTTGTATCTGTAAGGAAGCAAGTGTGAGAAACTTTTTGTTTGGTATTTTAACAGCGTATGAAAAAAGTTGTTTATGTGGGAGAAAAAATATTTTAGCAGGTACTACTTTAAATTTCATACTCAAATGTCACTCACTTGAAGCACAATTGTGAAAGAAAATCATTCTCCCATATCCTGAAATCATGTTGAAAAATTAAATCTCACAAGTCCTTTAGAATGTAAATGGTAATCTCACATTTATCTTCAGAGGACAACTGCAAATCAACCAAAAGCCACACAAAACATTTGACAACTAAATGACTAAAGCTAGGAAACCTCACTACTGCCATCCAAATTTTGTATTTGAGATCTAGTAGAAACATGTTAACCCACAACTGATTATAAATGATTGGTGGAAAATAGAGAGGCAGCTTTGCCATCCACTTCCAGGGCATAATTCTACAGCATATGCAAATTTAAGGAGGAGGGTACTATTTTTTTACACTGGAATTCTGCAAACGTTGGTACTCAGGCTTGTTTTTATCATACATACAAGTCTCAGAGACACCTCCTTTATGCTTAATGCAGCCAATTCCTGCTGCTGAGCAAACAATTCCTAAACAGGAAAAAAAACAAACAAACAAGATTTAGATTAAAATTACTTCTTGATTAAATTACTTTTCATTCTGCAGTCTAGTATCCAGGAGATGCTGTGAAACATCTTCTTCAGATAAGCTCAGCTTCTCCAACTAGCTTACATATAATATTCACTTAATTGGAAAAGTTTTTTTTCTGAAATTAACTCTTATAACTCTTCTTTGCTGTTGGGTAATAACCAAAAAATGTTTGCCCTTTTTGCTGCCTTTTTCTTAAAATCAATACTGAAAGTAGAGTTTATCATTCCTGTTTTAGAATTTAAAGTCAGATTTTAAAACCTGAAGCCACCATAGCTTATTCATAGTGAAGAAACAGGTAGGTCCTGACTAATGATTCAGCTCATCTAGATGTAGCTGGGAAGTACTAGCCTTAAAAGATGTTACTCCCCATACAGACTACATAAGGGAGCCTTCTGACTGTATGCCTGAAGCTCAGTAAGATTATTCCAACCCTAGAGATCTTACTGCTTTTGTTAACATTAGAATTAGTGAAACAGTAAAAATTTTAGAAGGCACGATTTACTGCTGTCATACATCCAGACACAGAACAAGAAGCAAAAAAAAAAAAAAAAAAAAAAAAAAAAAAAAAAAAAAAAAAGTCATTTATTTTTGTGCACAGGATGAAAAAATTTTGCTTTAGTGAATGTAAAACCACTGTGATTACTTTTTACCTTTTGCTTGCTTTTCACGGTGGTTGAGCACCTAAACACTACATAAGACTTAAAATATTGGTCTCCAAATTTAAAAAGAAAATGATGAACGCAATTTGTTTCTAAGAAATTCTAAAATGTAACATATTTGTTTCTATCTATTTTTCAGGCACTCCTACAATTGATCAACATACTGGCAAGTTTGTTATTGTATTACTCAGTTTTTACTTTAATATTTAAATTGTACCTATAATGAATGGAGCCAGGCTAAGAAACTTCTTAGGTTAAATATTAAGAAATAAACGAACCTGGGACACCTTTTCATTTGCAGCCTTCATCTCCATATATTTAATCTGATTTTCCTCAGTCATGTCTTTTATTATGTCATCTGCTGCAACTTTTTCACGTTCAATATCTTCTTCCACGGCTTGAATTAACTTTTCTGTGCTGTAAGAATAGCACATTTTTGTGACTTTTAGAAGTCTATTTCTACTACAATTTTTCCAACCCATTGATGTAAAAAGTAGGAGAAGACACATTACAAAGTAGTACCTTTACCTGCAATAAGTCTCTAGTTTTTAAACGCGATGTGGACTCCGAGCTAGATACCTCAGTATCTCTATGAGACTAAAAACGATTGACTTAGCTGTTATGCATTGTCTTTGGTAGTTGTGTTTTGAAAGAAAGTTAAAGCTCAGTGCTTTTTTAAGAGGCAATAAAAATATTAGCAATGGCTGTCCCAAAGAATTCATTATTCAAGGTAGCACAACACTAGATTACTAGGGAAACTGAAACAGGGTTGAGGCTTGGAAGTCACAAAACATTCTGAGATATTAAGTAAAAAAAAAAAAATCGAAGCATCAATACAAAAGAGAGCTATTGAAGTAGAAAAGTTTCTACTCAGCTACATAGCTGAGAATGGAGAATGAGAGGAAGGCATAGCCTTTTCTAGTTTCAAGCTATACATTGGGTAGAATGAAGCCTGCAGAATGAGCACCATTACGAGAAAAAATTACAGGACACAACGTGTTCTATATTTCACTACAATATCTTTGTAAATATGCATATAAACATGCTTTCAGATCAGAACAAATTCCTTCCTTTTCTTCTTAGAATTTCTTCCTGACTTACAGCCCATGTCCTTAAATGCTTGTAATCTTTATAAATAACGAACTTGATATATAACACTCCACAGGTTCGTTTTTTTTTTTTTTTTTTGATGCTTCCAAACCACAAGAACTTAACAGAGACTTAAGCAACTATTTAAGCACAGCTCTTTACCTCAGTATGCAAATCTCTCAAAAAATTCTTAATTTCTTGAAAAGTAACATTAAAAAAGTCCAATTTTTTTATCCATTTACAACATTTCTTTAATTGACAATAATCCATCTTGCTTGTAAATATCCAGTGGCATTTTAACTCAGTGCTTCCTATATGATCTGGAACTTGACACTTGAGTATACTACCATCAGGCTTTCCTACTGGCTGCAGAACCAATTAAATTGAACATGATTATACAAAATTACTCAACCTAGTCAATGTTTTGCTAAAGATATTCCAGTTTCCTTATTTTTTTTACATGGCTTGCTTATTCATTAGGTACAAAGGTTGAAAAAAAACAAAGTGCTGTTACATGATACTATTTCTTGTCAGTGCACTGAGAAGTCTGTGTGGGTATATGGTGCTCCAAGAAGCAACAGAAAGGTAAGACACTTGGCACATCTTTTTCAAAATGTAGGCAAAGGTTTTCTTTTAAAGCTTTTCTGCTAGACTGGAAATAAATATATCTTGACATATATTAAAAGTTCAGGAATTGCTACGAACCTTGTACATACAAAGTTATGTAAATTGTGCTTCAGTAAAAAGCCAGAATACAGTCTGATTCACTTCTAAAAAGCAGAGTACCTGATTATAATTATACAGACCTCATTGCCTCCCAGATCTGCTAATTTCTTAACAGATGTAACAAAAGCAACAGGAGTTACATTACTACTGAATGGTATAAGTCACACAAAATCCTCCAAGGAAATCTTCTGAACAAAATATTTTGGAGTTGAAGTAATAAGGACATATCAAGGTTCTACCTATGTATTACTAGGCTCAGTTTCTTTCCAAAATAATCCCCTTAAGCAGCAATTCTGGTTTTACTGAAAAGCTACGCTGCAATTAAAATCATAGATCCTTCCTCGTTCTTCTGTTGCTTACAACTGTTTCCCCACATAAATGCAGGAAATCAACTTTGTAAGAAAAACTCTAAGTTTTCAATGGATGTGAAAGAATGGAGATTGTGTTTTGACTTGGACATACTTGCAGTGAATTTTTAGACAGAGAAATGATTTTTCCTGTTAGTGGCATCGCAGTTACTCAGATACGTTAACTCTTTCCTTGAACTTATAAAAAACATTTACATTAATTTTCACTGTTAATTTGGTTCTTATTGACTTACAGACTGAGTAACTTTTAAAATATTATCCAATATTTTTTCCCCACTCTATTAATGACAGTATGTTTGTTTTTTTAAATCTGAAAACTGTGATAATGCTATTAATCGTATTTCTAGATTGCATGGTTAATATCTGCTCTGTTTCTGAACATCTTTGAAGAGGTATCTCTGAAGTCCAAGTGTGCCATTAAGTTCCAGCTTAAACGCAGTTGATATTGGGAGTTTTCAAAAACCACAGCATGTTTTCCACTAGTAATACACAAACTGCTTCCAAAAAGTATGCAAGACACCAGTACGGCCTTTGACTACAATAGTTCCTAATACAGCAACTACCACTGCTGTTATTAGTACCCCTCTTCCCTGCCACTTACTGTGTCTTTTTGTGTTTGATGCAAATTTCTCTTAAGAGCAAAAATACACAATGGATCAGAGTAGTATGCATTCCTCTTTTGAGGAAGTTAGAGAAGTGTACACAATGATTCAGATAGGTGAATGAGGAAAGTCCTTAGAGACAAAAACACACAAAAGCAATCAGATGTAACCAATTGGCCTGTGGCTTCATCTACTCCAAATTTATTAAAGGCTTTGTGGCACTCTTTTTAAGGATTGATATATTTCTTTTTAAATCTGACTGCCTACATTTAGTATTCTTCCTTATTTGTGCAACTGAGCTTCCTTAAGTAAATTGGACCCTGTAAAATTCAGTAAATACTCCGCAAGAGGAACTTTAAGCAAGTATCTCAATCCTTATTTTTTGACCTTCTTTAATCCAGAAGATTGAAATGTAGGAAGGAGATACTGAGGTTCACTCAGTTTATTACCTATTCTTCATGAGACTTCATACACACAAAAGACTAAAAACATTACAAAAGGGATAATCTATTCTTAGCATAA
Organism: Chrysolophus pictus; assembly: GCA_037305975.1. Lineage (NCBI taxonomy): Eukaryota > Metazoa > Chordata > Aves > Galliformes > Phasianidae > Chrysolophus > Chrysolophus pictus. The sequence continues at coordinate 27,568,903 of CM074614.1, read as the reverse complement.
AATTCTACTTTAAATCTTGCTTAAACATGGATCACTTTAACTTGTAAAAGTCAAGATTTAGCACTCCTGCTTAGTAGACCTTGCAAATTATGTCCGGTTAAAATGAGAAGACGGATATGTCATACATTTTCTGAGAGAAGTTAACACTGCAGAGAATATTTATCAAAAAAATCTTCCTGACTCTCAAAAAATATGGAACAAATCTGTACAAAAACTCCAGCACAAGAGAATGAAGCATGCTTTCTTAGCAACAACTATGCCTTCATAAAATAGAAGGATGCTGCTTATGTCATATGTTATACTATGGATAATAAAGAGATTAGAATATCTAATCATTAAAAATTCACAAAAAACCTGTGAATTCATATAAGAATATAGGAGATATCTGTCCAAATAAACCAGCAATCTAATACAGCATTCTGCCTCAATCAGTGGAAACAAAAGAAATTATTTAGGGAGGGCATGAAAGCCTGGGTACTTTCTTCAGATGATTACTATCATAGTCCTCCAGCACCCATAACTGCTTTAAAAGGATATTAATAAGTATACATCAGCCTATTCTTTTTATACATTTGTGAATCTGCTGTCTATTAACCTTCAGATCAAACCATTTTCTGTCTGCTGATACTGCCCACTGAATTCTAGATTTGCTCTAATCCAGGAGCTCAATGCATTACAGCTGATAACATGTTTTTTCTCTTAATTTTACATTTTACAGTATCTATGTAAAACAAAATATACTGAGTTACTATTTATTCATATGTTAAACTACTGCTACACTGATATCTTCACTGAGCGGGTGGTGAGGTGCTGGCACAGGCTGCCCAAAGAGGTTGCAGATGCCCCATCCCTGGAGGTATTCAAGGTCAGGTTAGATGAGGCCCTGGGCAACCTGATCCAGGACTTAATTTAGCAGCTGGCAACCCTGCCTGTGGCAGGGGGTTGGAACACAATGATCCCTGAGGTTCCTTCCAACCCAAGCCATGCTAAGATTCCATGATTCTGATCACAATATTGCAAAGTGTTATTTTTTTGCTAGACTCTGAAGATGGAAATGTCTTGGCTCATAATCTGGGCTGGAATGCTGCTTTGGAACCAAGTCTCTGCTGACTGCAACATTACTTCTCAAACTGTAAGTTATGTGCAAGTTATCCAAGTTTGCTGTGAAATAGGAATTAGCTCCTGGAAATCATATTAAGTGGTGGAGCAACACTATAACATGCATATATTGGACAAATCGCTCTCTGCCATTTTGGGACAGGTCTAAATCACAACAGGACAAGACCAATGACTGCTCAAGTGTGAGCAACATTGTGTCAAAACTTGCCTAAGTCAGGACCAAAATTGCATAAGATATTTAAAAGTACTCCTTATAATATTCTTTAAGATATTATTTCAAATACTATTTTTTCAAAATATTTGACAAAAGAACTCCCAAAGAATATACACAGTACATAACAGACCCTTAATCTAATTTGTTTTTAATAAAACAAACTAGATACAGTCTGGTCACAGCACTAACAATTTGAACATAGACTAGCAGGAGAAACAACACAACCAATCTCTTCCCAGTAATCAGAATCTCACGTAAATCCAGTGCAAGTACCCTGCCAACAAACGCTGCAGTAATGCATTAGTAACTACAGTAAGCTGCAGTGATGCATTAGGAAATCTACTTTTTTTCAGAAGAGAAAAATGTTTCAAGGTATAAACACTCTCAAACCTGAAAAGAGTACAGCAATGCTAAGCTTCAGCACAGAAAAATCAAAATTAATTTAAATGCTATATGTATAATAAAATTATGTGCTCAAGATGGTTGAAAGCCTGTTTCAAAGATGTTTGCAATAGCAAGCACAGCTATTCTAAAATAAAATAATACATTAGAAAAAGGTAATTTTAATTAATTGTTAGATTTGAATCCACTTTCTCTGTGTCACCTTTGCTTGGTGGTTTCTTGACTATGTGGCAAAGGAATCCTTTTCTACACTGTTGGCCCTCACACCAAAATTTCAAAATAGTCCTACGAACTCCAAAATGGCATGCCAGATCAGTTCTATTTAGAATGATAACCACATAAGCCTTGCAACTCTATTAAAATTTAAGCACTAAGTGTCCTGACCATCAGGTCCTTACACACTAAGACAGTTCATTTCCCTGTATCATTAATCTACAAGAACGTTATGGAAAACATTAACAAAACATCATGTAGACCAGTAGAAGTTTTCTTCCAGATGGCTCCCACTGAAAAGTATTCTTTTATTCCCATTAACAGTTATCACTGGAACACCTTCAATGGACATCTCTATTGTATTTTAATTGTTGATACTATGTTTTTTCAACAGGTCATTTGTGATGAGTCTGGAAAGAACCTCTCTAGCATCCCCACTGATTTGTTGCAGAATGTTACTAAATTAAATCTCAAAAATAATAAAATTACTTTAAAACACAATGACAAAGACATTCTTATAAGGCTTCCTAACCTCACTGAGCTTTATCTGAATGAAAACATGATTACTCTACTGTATAATAACAGCTTCTGCAATTTGACAAAACTTGTAAATCTGGATATAAGCAACAATTGTATTAACACAGTTCATCAAGCAGCATTTGCAGGATTATATCAACTGCTAGTGCTGAATCTTTCCTATAACAGGATTACTCAGTTAGATTCAAATGTATTTACTTCTCTAAAAAATCTAAGAGTTTTGAATCTGCAGAATAACCTTTTGGAATCTTTTCATATAAAACCATCTTTTAAATTGACTACAATTACCTTAGATGGAAACCCATGGAACTGCTCCTGTAGCCTCCTTGATTTACAAATATGGCTAACTGCTTCTAATGTGACAATGGGTAAGTTCTTGTAAGAGCAGCATTTCACACCTATTTGCCTCAAACAGTCTTACCTTAATTTTTTCCTGATCTTAATAAAATTCGCCATCAACTTCTCTGTGTTTTAGTTATCACTGATTTTTTTTTAAATCTTAATGCCAATTAGTTAACAATATCATAAACAATCTCTATTGCTCCTATTCACAGAAAATGAAAACAACACTATGTGTACATTCCCAAACAGAAAGCAAAAATTCTCTATCAAGACTGCAACTATTCAACTAGTTGACTGCGAAATTGGAAAACTTTCTTCAGAAACTACTATACCTTCCACCTATGTCATTAAGCATCAAAGCACAGTCTTCCTAACAGCTCTGACTTCAAACATCACTGGAAACAATGGAACACATGCAGGTATCACTGCTGTTTTTCTTCACTGCTTGCAATCTGTTTTCTTTGCTGTTCCATAATTCATGTCGTTTTACATTTCCACTACAATTATTCTTTCATCAAAACATTAGAACAAGTGAATTTTCAGGTTTTATTATAACTCAGTTATCCCCCTATCATCTTCTATGTGTTCTCAATCTAACTATTAAGAAATTCATACTAGAGTTCTTTCAGATGTTACACATAAAGATAACTATTTTTTTTTTCTGTCTGTTTGAAAAGAATTTCCAGTTCTCGGCAAAAGCTGGACCTTCCTCATGGGAGTGCTAGGGTTTGTCCTAAGCACTACACTCCTGATTTTTACTGCCATAAAATGCCCAACATGGTATCAGCATTTGATGAGCTACAGACACCGTCGTCTGGAAGAAAATGACCCCGAGATGTTTGAACAGGAGTTCTCAGCAGACATGAGTTCTTTTCCTGCAGGATCAGATATAAACAATGAGGATCCCATAGTAATATTTGACAAAACTTTTGAACCCGAGGAAGATGGATTTATTGAGGACAAATACATAGATACTTACGTAACTGAGCAGAGCTAATATCTTATACAATGGACAATGAACTGACTTTTCAAACTATTCAGCCTTCCACATTACACTATTTAAATACGGTACAAAGTGAACTGAAGCAGCCTTGCACCTCAAGAAATTTGTAACAAAGTACTGCTGAATGAACCATAAAGGTTAAAAATTTGGTCATGTCCACATGTTAGTGTCACAACAAATATTTTGAAACATGAAAGAATACTGATCATCCATGTTTTAGAAAAAAACACTATAACTTGTGGGAGGAAAAGAGCTTACTGTATACTGTCTAAGATGACAAAATCCTTAAAAAGCATGTTGTGAGGCTGATATAATTACTAACACTGCAAAGATGAAGAAGCCAAAGACAAAAAACTCTTTTTTTAAACATCTGAAATAGAACACAGTCAGGCTGGGGGACTGAGCCCAGATCAACGGCATCATAGCTCAATGGTTTAACAGGCAAAACAAATGTCTACAGATATTTACACTGAATCAGTAGGCCAACTTAAATGTGCCTACATACAGTAAAATGATAACCAGCACTACCTGACACCTTTTTGCCTTAGTTCTTGATCAAACCAAGCCTCTGCACATTTTGTTAATACTTAGAAATGTATTTAGAGATAAATCAGACATATTTATGAGCTGTTGAAAACCACAGTAATAGTGAAAAATAAGTTATTAAATGGCAAATTGCTATTTTAAAATTCACCTTTTTAGCCTATCACCACACAAACTGTTCTCAGGACTTACAAATTCCTATTGGAAGCAGCTCACTTCCTTTATATACATCCTTACTCATTTACATACACATACTTACTCCTTTATATACATCCTTACCAGGCAGGAATCGCTGTTTTAGTCCCCACACTTACACTTACTTTTTTCCCTCTACTACAACACAACATCCACAATCTCCATAAGTAGGTCTCCACAAAGCAGGAGACTTCTATGCCATCCATCTTTTTCTGGATGACAAGATAAGTTATCACCACAGCAGCTACTCAGAAGAATCTAAAGACAGAAACTCCAGCTTCGACTTGATACTGGTATATGATCTAAAAAGTGTTTGGATATCATTTGTTTCACAGATTACACTGCTGACAAATTTCTGAATTCAGTAACTTCTCCATTTTACTGTTTTCAGGTAAAGAGTTGGCAGTATTTGATAGGCATATACTTTGTGTACTTACGCTTGTCTTTCTGTGAAAATTTTATCCACACTTTGAGCATCTCGGTCATTTTGAACTTTTAACTAGAAAAAAAAGAAAAAAATATATATTTGAATATAATATATAAGAAGAAAACATATTGTATGTACAAGTTCAAGGTTTTCTGTAATGGAGAAAGAAGTTGCTCAGAATGCAATGGAGAAAGGAGGAGCAGAAACCTGCTGCTCCAGAGGTGTTCTCAGGCTGGCCTGAAGAAACAGTTTCTGAAATTGCAGTGTTCCACTGCATCTCTGTGTTTGAAAAACAAGTGCAATCAAGTCTGTAGCAAACCAATTTGCATACTATTACTATGGCACTCATTAGTAAAATAGTGTTTAAGCCCACAGATAGAATGCAAATGTAACAGAGCACTCTTCCCTTTATGTCACAGACAACGAGACTATTTTTCAATGAAACATGGAAAAAAAAAAAATTGGCCAAGAAACATAGGTGGATTTTTAGGCTACCAAAATAACAGAAAAAGTAATCTCAAGAAATAGAAAATACCTAATGCTTTTAAGGCCTTAATACTTGTATAAATTGTCTCACTTTAATTAAGAAAATTAAAAAGAACAAAGCTGATTGATTTTGACATTGGCCACGTCACAGACTTGACTGGAATTATTTAAAAGACATAAAACAGAAGAGATCTAAAATTGCATTAGCAAGCTTAAGTTGCAGTGCAGACAACTGAATTTGCCGTTCAGAAGACACAGTGTTCTATGCTTTTTAGTCAGATAAATAATGTATTTAACACTTGCAATTTCAGTTGGGAACACAGCCTTCTCAAATTTAAGACACAGATTCACTATCATCACAGAAGCACTATCATCTGTCCATACTTTGGACAGTTGTCTCCCTGCAAACACACGATGTTGCCAAGATTTTGGTCCAACTTAAATTGGAGAAGAAAGTATACATTGCAAGTTAGTACCATGCTTTTCTACAAATATAATGTGTTCAAAGCACAGACATCTAATATATACCATTCCATTGATTAAATATAGCAAATATCCTAATTCCTACCAAATTGTATTCACGAATCACTTGTGTTATATCTGTATTGGTGTTAAGTAGATCCACAACCTGAAAATAGACAGAATTTCAACCTGTAAAATTTCTCAATTATTAAAAAGAAAAAGACAACAATAATTACGCACACATACACACACACAAAAAAAAAAAATCAGAAAAATAAGTAGCAACTCATAAAGCATTCGTGAAAATACAGTATTTATCTATTACTGCAAGCAGGAAAACATTTGAATTTTAAACCTGAGCAGATTATATGCAGTTCATAGAAGTAATTCTCATTTAATGTGGCTGTACAAACTCAAATATTATACAGCACATATTTCTTAATTGCATATGAAACAGCTTATCCTAACACATACTAAAATTTCTTGTTTTGTTCTCCTTGTTCTCCTTAGCTTCTACTTTTTCCTCTTCTGGTAACTGAATAAACTCAGCTTTATTAACCACTACACTTTTAAGGAGAAACAGCAAAGAAGTTAAAGCAAAGCAAAATCAGTAGTAAACAAAGGAAAGAAGGGCAAAGTGTGTTTTCAGTATCAAAAGCTGAATGTAGCATACCATGTTGTAGTCTTCTAGCTGACCTTGCCACTCTTTAATCTCACCAGCTAATGCCTCTGCCCTGAAAACAAAACAAGAAGCCAAGCTTAAAACAGGAAGTGCTACATAATAAAAATGAAATAAAAAAAGATTAATTTAATGGTTCCTTGAAGCCTGCACAGTAGCCTGGTGACTGAGAAAGTTAACTTCGCATTAGTTGTCACAGAGCTCACCTTCTCTCATATGACAAATAAGCAGATTTTTCTTGCTTGTACATTTTTATTTTTTCCTGCAGCTTGTTAATTTCTGATGCGAGTTCACTGGCTTTGCTTCTGCAAAAAATAAAATTAAATTATATTTAAATATACAACTAAAACACAGTGAAAAACAAAATTTTACTCCGTGCAAAGCAGAAACACTATCTTTCTCACACAGCACCATGTTTCCAATAAACTGTTTCTATGAAAAGGTAGATAAATAAGGAAAAATTAAAGCAGTTCTGCCAGATAAAGTCATAAGCAAATATTTGAAAACCTGGCTATGAAATTAAATGCTTTCATTATTTTTTTGTTCTGATTGAAACAGTCATGAATGTTTCTGAAATGCACCAAAAAATCATAGCATCCTTTCACAGAATATAGATATTATCCACATGAAAAAAACCAACACCATCTTTCAGGACTGACCATGCAATCCTGTAATATGATCTGCTGACAAAGCAGCATGAGTTTTTATCAGTGTCGCCTAAAAGTACAAGTTTGAAGCATACACTAAAATGTGCTTAGTTTGAGATTCTACTTCTTAGAACTGAAGCTATCAGACCCACTAAATGCCACAGGTGGAAGCTCAAAATCACTGATGCTACTGTAATGAATGCCGTGGGAGAGCACTGAACTTAGCTAGCCTACAAACAAAATGTCAGAGAAATGTTCTACTTGGACACAAGCATAACATTCCTCTCCTCCTACAAACTACCTTTAAATGACTTTCACGTCTCAAACAGGACAGATTTTATTATCAGTTAACACCAGTTATCCCATACTATTGTTAAGCACAGCGGATGGGAAAAGAGGAAGTAGAGCTTTACACCTTCTGCACTTCGAGTTTAAGACATACCTCAGCAGTCCAAGATAATAAGTTTTATCCATTATCTGTCTCTGAGGACCTGGCAAAGGAGAATAAAATGACATTTCACTATACAGTAACTCATGCTGATTTAATAATTTGCAGATTTTACACACAGAGAACTGTCATCTTCTCAGTGTTCTTGAACAGATTTTACTTCACCAAAACAAATGAAAGTAGAAATTCCTTTTAGACTGTTGTGTAGATACAAAATACTTTTTCAACTATATTAAATACTTTATTTACAAAGATACGTTGCAGAATCTTAATTACTCTGCAGCCCTGGAAGAAGATACAATTTATCCTATTGTTCCTTTTAAATTATATTTAAATAGATTCAAAAGTCCTAAGCAAGCTCAGGCACTGAAAAGCCTTTGTCTACACTGACAGCCAAAATCAAAGGACAGGGTGTGCTTTAACTTTCCTCTCCTTCCTCTCAATCTTAGTAGTCATATCAATTTACAATTTTTCATAGGTATGTACACCTATGAAACATTTTCCTTTAAATGACACCTTTTTCAGACATCTTGATACCTACTTTCTACAGAAAAAATTACCTTTCGTTCCAGTTTTCATTCCGCTTAATCCCTGCTGTGTGACTGGGCGGTCTGCCACTTTAATGTGAGGTGACAAGATTCCACTTGCAGTTGAAGAACCAGCACGAGAACTAGGCCTTGGTGTACTGGGAGGCATCTAGAAAAACAAAACAAAATCCCACCAAAAAAAACCAAACTCTGAATTATGAATCTTTTATCTTCATGCAATCACCAAAGCAATTACAAACTTAAGAGGCAGTCTCTAAAATCTTCATATAAGAATCTTTCAGTGTGTATACCTCTTCAGCTAAACAGAGCTTCAGTCAAATATCTGCTGAAGAAATGTAAGAGATTGCTTTTGAGGAGTTATTCACTGTGGTTTGTGCATGACACTGATACTATCCTGATTTCCCAGATGAACTCACGATGCAAGACCTCACTGACATCTTTCCATCAAAATTACAAGTAAAACCCTCTACAGAATGAAAATCTTTCAATTCTTCCTGAGAAAATATAGAATCATACAATCATAAAATACCCTGATGATCATCAAATCCCAACTCCTGACTCCACACAGGACCACCCAAAAATCAGACCGCATGTCTGTGAGCACTGTCCAGAATCTTCTTGAACTCTGTCAGCTTGGTGCCTTGACCAGTGTCCTGGGGAAGCTGTTCCAGTACCTAGCATCTTCCTGATATCCAAACGGACCCTCCCTGACACAGCTCTCTGCCATTCCCTCAATCCTGTTGCTGGAACCAGAAAGCAGCTTCTTGTGAAGAGCTGTAGGCTGCCATGAGACCTCCCCTGAGCCTCCTCTGCTCTGAGTTTAACAAATCGAGGAGCCACAGCCTCTCCTCACACCTCTAATCCTCTAGACCCTACACCATCTTTGCAGTCTCTCTTTGGACACTTTCTAAAACTTTCATGTCTTTTTTGTACTGTAGCACCAAAACTGCAGTACTCAAGGTGAGTGCAGGCACTGAAGACACCAGTGCAGGGTAGAGTGGGATAGTTCCTACCATCACCTTAATGGCAGTCTCTGGATATGGTTGGCCTTCCTGGCTTCCTGGGCGCAGCGCTGACTTGTGTACAACCTGCTATGATCAGGATCCCCAAATGTTTTTCAGTGGGGCTGCTTTCCAGTGTCTCATCTCACCCATCTGTATATACACATACAGTCTTCATAGCCATGGTTGCCCCTTCCCAGGTACAGAAATTGGCACTTGCTCTTATTAAACATCATGCAGTTGGTGATACCCTTATTTGTCTAGATTTCTCTGCAAGGTCTCTCTGTCCTTAACAGAGTCAACAGCTCCTCCCAATTCAGTATCACCAGCAAACTAGCTCCAAACACCTTCTAGTCCTACATCCAAGCCACTTATGAAGACATTAAAGTGAACTCACTCTAAATTGGAGGCAGGGGATAACCGCTTGTGACCAGCCACCAGTCTGATGCAACCCCATTTCCTATAGCCATTCTACAGCATTATGCTTTTTGTTTATCACTCCTGAAAAAATACAGAAGTCTGAGTAACAATCTAAAGATACTGCAGTTGACTTTATTTATTTACTTATTTTCTTTTCACATACCCCTGTTCCTATCCTGGCTGCTGATGGAACCCTTGCTGCAGAGGATGGCCTTGCTGGCAGCCCTACTCCTGCTCTCGAAGGTGGACGGCCTGTGGGAGTTCTGTGGCTGCTCGCCATGTCTGTTTCCTTTTGAACTTCTCCCTGGAAAGAAGGATAAGACAACGACTACAAAACAACTCGCTTAAAATTCATTCATCTTTTTTTTACATTTCCTCTAAATCCCCCAAAGCAGCTGCCTTTTTAGAAGCGAGGCACAAAGCACAGAGCGGACCGAGCGGGCACATACCTGTTCCCACGCTGCCGAAGCCCCCTCCCCTCAGCCCCGCGCAGCCACGACGCCTCCTCAGGCCACGGCGGCGGTATCGCAGCAACGGCCCAGCTGCGGTGCTCCGTTATCGCGATACCTAGAAACCGCGTTCCCAACCCCTGCTGTCATCGGGGACTACATCTCCCAGAGTGCACCGCGGCGGGGCACGACCGCTGTGCTCGCTTCCTGCGGCGTGGCGCCTGCTGGGTCTTGTAGTCTCGGCTCCTCCCGCCGGCGGGTCTGACGGCATTTCTTCCGGCGCGGTGAAGGGCAGCTTCCGGCAGTAGCGGCGGTAGCGGTTGGGACGGGTGCCGTGTCAGGACGGTCCCACCTTTCGTTATGGCGGGCGACGGCGGCGTCTACCGGCTTCGCTGCTCCCTGCTGGGCCACGAACAAGATGTGCGGGGCATAACGCGAGGCTTCTTCCCCGAGGGCGGCTTCGTGTCCGTATCTCGGGACCGGACTGCTCGGCTCTGGACACCCGACGGGTGAGTGTTGGGGCGCTCTGCGGCCTGGTGGCCCTTGGCTGGCCCGGGGGTGCGGCGGGCTCGCACGGCTGGCTGAAGGATCGCTGTGGGGCGAGGCGGCTGCTGCGGGCTGCTGCTGTTGTCATTTTCATGGTTATATCGGTGGTGGCTTGTGCGAACGTGGGAGGCTTTATCCGGGTGATGTTCAGGCTGCTTTCTCCTCTCTCTGTCGGTGTAGAAGTAATCTTAAAAATGTCTCAGTTTTAACAGCGGAGCAACGTACTTTAAATGTTTTTGAAGGATCTTTGTTTATTCTCCCTGGGCAGACAGCACAGTGAGGCTGTCTTGAATGCTGTGCCTAGTTCTGGGCTCCTCATTTTGTAGGAAATATCCAAATAATTTTCTAGGACGGTATCTCTGATAAAGCAGATTTTATTCGCAATTGCAATGGCGGGCCTCCTGCAAGCAGGAGAGCCCCCAGAAAACAGAGTTACATCTTTTATTCCTATTCCCCGACGCTTATCTCTTACTCCCCTGGTTCCTCATTGGCTGAGTACTTCAGGTTCACAATCTTCTCGACGCTTCACTAAACATGGAAACACTGGACAAACATAAATTTTTGCTGCATAAGTGTAAATCTGTAGTTAATTAACTTATTCCACATCTGATCGTTATTTTGCGGATATCTGCTTGTCCTCCTTTCTACAAAGATAAGCTTGGGAGAGAGGAAGGGGAGTATCCTGGTGTCTGCCTTCACACCCCAACCTTCTCATGGAGTGAGACAGCCCGGCCTTGTGTAGAGGCCCTAACTTCTTTGATGTTTGCTAAATCTGTCTTTCTTTTGCTGAGAGTTTCTTATCCTAACAGAACAGCTCTACAATATGTTTTCTAATCCTTAGTACACTATACTCGCATTGTTTGGAACATTTAACAACTATTACAGTTTTGCAAGAAAGAATTAATCACATAATTCAGTAATAATGTTTCTAAAACATGCTGCTAACATATACAGTATTTTACTTCTTAGATCAACTATTTCTACAGATAAGTTACAGAATACAAATGCATTATGTTCTACTTCAGACCAATTGCTACTTTTTAATATCAAATGCAGAAACAACATTCCATTTCCCACAGTTTCAAGGAAGGTGGAATCTTCTGGAGGGAGTTCAGCAAAGAGCCACTGGGATGATTTGGGACCTGGAGGAAAGCCCTTCCCCATATGGGGAAAGGCTGAGAGACCTGCAACTGCATGGCCTGGAGATTAGGGTGGATCTCATCCCTGTTTGTAAATATCTAAAGTGCAGGAGTTGAATGGGTGGGGCCGGGTTCTTTTGGAGATGCCAAGCAACAGGACAAGGGATAGCCGGCACAAACTGGAACACAGCAAGTTCTATGCAAACATGAGGAAAAAGCTCTTTACTTTGAGGAGGACTGAGTGTTGGAACAAGCTGCCCAGAGAGTTGTGAAGTTTGCTTTGTCTGGAAATGAATTCAAGACCCATCTGGATATTTTCCAGGGCAACCTACCATAGGGAGCTTGCTTTACTGGCGAGGTTGGACTGGACAATCTACAGAAGTCCCTTTCCAGCCCCTGCTGTGATTGTGATTCTGTGTTGCTGCAAGGGATTTTCTTCAGGGAACAGGTCCTGCGAAGCAGTATAAGATGATGATGGAGGTGCTGGAGGCAGCAACGGGACCTGCTCAGCTGCTTCTACTCTCAGTTCTGAATTATGTTCTGAAGTTATTTTCCAGTGGCATTCTGTGAAGTAGAGGTGGTTGGCAGATTTGTGTGAATGCTCACGTGTGTTTCAGTTGGTGTCTGTAGCCCTGCAGTTGAGATGGAGGACATCTAATTGCACTAATGTGGTTTGTTGTGTCTCTCATCATTTCAAGAAGAAATTCCAAAGTTGCGTAGAAATTTATTGCAGGAAAGGAAGTTTGATTCTGACCCCTGATGTCAGAGGCTTGCTAGAAGGAAGTAAGGGGTGATTTATTCAGTAGCGTTCATTTTCTTTTGAGGCTGTGTCATAATGAAAAATTAAGGGTGCTGCTTGAATTGGGTGTAATTTATTTATTTTTAAAGATCTATAGTGCTTATAAGTTCCAATGAACAGATTTTTCAGTCAGCAAGCTTTCTTCATTTACTAGCCTTTTATTCTTGGTTATACTGGGGTACATAGTTGAGATTTGACACAGGAGACTGTTTCACAAAGGCAAACTGCAACTAATTCTGGTTGAATTCTTATTAAATTCCTTCCAGTACCTAAAAGGGAAAGGCTGGAGAGAGTGACTAGTCAGCAGGAAATGTATTGGTAGGGCAGGGAGTAATGACTTTTAACTAAAAGAAAAAACATGTGGATGGCTTTAAATGTTGCTTTCTGGGTTGGAATGCCAGAGTATAGTTTTTCTCAAAGTTTTTCGTCCATAGTAAGCACACTGCAAAGGTTGTTAGTAAGTCAAGAGCTGGAATATAAAATGCCTGTTTAACTCAGCACCTCAGGTAAGTGCTATTTCTATTTTGACACTGGACTGATTATCGTATATGTTCAGTCTTAACAGGGGATTTACTGAAATGCACTGTATGCGTGGCCACTCAAATTTTGTATCTTGTGTGTGCATCATACCTCCAAGTGACCTCTATCCTCGTGGGCTGATTGCAACTGGTGGCAATGATCATAATATTTGCATTTTCACAGTTGACAACACAGCTCCTCTTTATGTCCTTAAGGGTCATAAGAATACAGGTATGTACCCTTTTTTTTTTTTTTTGAGTTGTTACATAGAAGTTAATGTGATTTATTAGGAAATTGAGTTGAAGTTGTAAAACTCAATTTTGATTTCTTTGATACTTACTATGTGAACTGTTTGATTATGGCCTCTACAAGCAGCATTCTATAATCTCAATTCACGCAAAGGCAGTTTGATATAAGGACTTCCAAATTTATGCTGATCAATATTTGAGCTTGTGATCACTGGGCAATTCACAGAATGTATCCTTTTTATTAAGTTACATTTTTTTAAGAAGCAGTTAATTTAATCCTCTGTGTATTCTGTTAAGCTTAGTTTTGGTGTCTGAGTTCATAGAAGTACAATGAAGCTTCCTGGGATAAACAAACTTGCAGTACTCATTTTATTTCCTAAGAGGATTGCAATATTTACTGGTGTTTTAAAAATCTGCTGAATTCTAAAATGTCACTGCAGAAATTTCACCTCTTTAGATAAATCAGTGCAATACGTGACATAAAAACAACATTATATACCCTTTTTTAAGTCATAAAATGAAAGATTCAGCAATTCTTATGCTGGAATGCAAAGATTTTTTTTTTTGCTTGTTTTTTGTTTGTTTGCTTTCATGTTCTGGTGTACTATTTCATTATGGAATTCCAGAAGTAAACATTGCAAATCTTGGATATTCAGGATTTCTTAATGTGTTGAAGGATTCTGGTAGTATTTTGTCTTCCAAGAAGATGAGCTAAGTATTTTTGGTATGAAAACTTGTTTTGTGAGAATGTAAGCTAATAATGTTGATGAAATCTTGTTTCTCTCTGTAATCTTAAAACTAAATCTTTACATTAATTCTGTTTTTTGACTACTTATCTGTGCTGTTGGTGAACATACTCTGACTTGACATCAGATACTAAACTTAAAATGTAGATATGTAAATGACAAAAAGGAGTGAGCATCTGTCATCTAAAATGAGGAGATCTGTAAGCAGTTCCTTTCTAGGTGGTTATCAACTACATTTCTGCTTAATTTTTCTCCAAACTCCTCAGTGATAGCTATGCTGCTAATGCCAAATTTATCTCCTTAAATAATTTAAAATTACTGGCATAAGATTGCTGACAATATAGGAAACGTTCTTAATCTGAAAATTAACATTTCAGTTTGCAGCCTTTCTTCTGGGAAATTTGGAACATTATTAAGTGGATCATGGGATACAACTGCCAAAGTCTGGTTGAATGACAGATGTATGATGACATTACAGGTATGAAGTTCTGCATGAATATAAAATAGGTACTGAATTTTACTTTAACAAGTTTAACAATGTTGTGGGGTTGTTTTTGTTTTTTCAGGGTCACACAGCTGCAATATGGGCAGTCAAAATACTGCCTGAACAGGGATTAATGTTGACGGGTTCAGCTGACAAAACTATTAAACTGTGGAAGGCGGGCAGATGTGAAAGAACTTTTACTGGTAAATATTGCTGCAGGTGGTAATATAATCAAGGTCATACGCTTTATTAAAAACAGGGAAAATATAATCAGAAACTGGTAAGACGTCTGTAAATTGAACGATTTTTAAGCAGGATTTTAACAATCTCTTGAGTTGTATACCCAGAAATCCCATTACTTTTAAAAGACTGAAATTTCTTTCAGTGCTTCTGTAATGAAAATTGGTTGCCAGGATATAGATGGGAGTTAAATAGAAATAATATACTGCTGTTAATTGAAAAAGCTTTCTTTCTTCTACAAAGGACATGAAGATTGTGTAAGAGGTTTAGCTATTCTCAGTGAAATGGAATTCCTTTCGTGCTCTAATGATGCTAGTGTTCGAAGATGGTGTATCTCTGGCGAGTGTCTGCATGTATATTTTGGACATACAAACTATATATACAGTGTATCTGCCTTCCCTCATTGTAAAGGTAAGTTTATCTTTCGTGACTATTAGCCAGCACTATTCCAAAATGAAATGGTAAAGTAGGCATTCAGTAGTTTTGTGAAACTGCCATAACCAAAGAACTCAGTATTGAATTTGTTTGTACATTTTTGATTTGCATGAGTAATAATTTGCGAATAAGATGAAAGTTCATAGGCAGAAAACTTTGATAAAGTGATACACAAAATTACCATGCAGATAGCAGTACTGAAATACAAATAGCTGTGGAGTACTTGAATAGTATGCATGGCTTAGCAGTTTGAAATTACATACATTTCAGTAAATAAGAAATTGATAGAAAAGCCATGGCCAAAGGGTTGTGGTGCATGGCTCAATGTCAAGGAAGAAGCTGGTGGTGAGGCTGTCCCCCAGGGGTCCATCTTGGAACCAGTACTCTTCAACTTCTATATCAGTGACATAGATGATGGGATCAAGTACACCCTCAGCAAGTTTACTGATGATACCAAGCTGAATGTTCCAGTTGACATAGCAGAAGGAGCGGATACCACCCAGAGGGACCTCGATAAACTTGCATAAAACTAATGAGATTCAAATAGGCAAAGTGCCAGGTTTTGCACTAGGTAATTCTAGCTATGTATACAGGATGGGAGAAGAATTCCTTGAGAGTAGTTTTGCTGAGAAGGGCTTAAGTGTTCTGGTAGACAAAAAACTTAACAAGATCTAGCTATGTGCAGGCCAACAGTATCCTAGGCTGCATCAGAAGAGGGGTGGCCAGCAGGGCAGGGTGGAGATGGTCACGCTGTAGTCTGACCTATGTGGCCTCATTTGAAATATTGCGCCCATATCCCCGACACAGGAAATGTCGAGCTTTTGGAGAGGGTCTGGAGGAGGGCCATGAAGATGACCCAAGTGCTGGAGCACCTCTCCTATGGAGACAAGCTGACAGAGCTGTGCTTGTTCAAGCTGGAGAAGAGAAGGCTGTGGGGTGACCTCATTGAGGCCTGCCAGTATTTAAACAGAATGGGAGGAAAACAAACTTTTTATTTGGGTAGTTAGTGGTAGGACAAGGGGGAATAGTTTTAAACTAAAGGAGGGGAGATTTAGATTTTCACTGAGAGGGTTATGAGGTGTTGGCACAGGCTACCCGGAGAGGTTGTGTATACCCCATTCCTGTTGGTGTTCAAGGCCAGGTTGAATGGGGTCCTGGGCAGCCTGATCTGGTACTTGATCTAATGATTTGCAACCCTGCCCTGCAGCAAGGGTTTGGAACTTGATCCTCGATGTCCCTCAAACCAAGCCATTCTGTGATTTCAAAATGTCTTAGAAATAGTGTAGATTAACGATTTTATGCATGCAGTGTATGTATTTGTTTTAAGATTGAGAAGTTTGGAAGTTCAGAGCTAACTATTGTAGACAGTTGAAAAATAAATTCCATCAATGAACTTTGTTTGGTGTATGAAATATTTATGTGTTTGTTCATCAGATAAAGTGGCTGTGTATCTCAAATCTCTTCTGCACCAAAAATCCTCATGAGAGGACATGCCTGAAGTTAGATTTTGGTTTTTGAGCAGGCTTTATGCATGTTTACTGAAATAGCAGTCTGACCTTGCAAAAATCTGGTAGTTATAACAACGGTCATACTCTGGAAACTCTAAAACAAAGCAGTTATAATTCCTAGTTCTTTGTTTGAGCTCTTGGAAGGAGAAGGCAATCTCGAGTTGCAAACAACTGTTTTTTTTACCTGTTTGGCTGCTCAGCTTGCAAATATTCACTTTTTTTTTTTTTGACTAGACAACTATATAGTGACTTTTGCTGTTTTAATTCTTAGATAAAAAGTTGTAGAGAGGCAACTACTAACATAGTATGTTAAAAATCAGCTTTAAAAGCTTTTTGTATTTTTTCTTTTCAGATTTTGTAACTACTGGAGAAGATAGATCTCTTAGAATCTGGAAGCAAGGGGAATGCACTCAAACAATCAGACTCCCAGCTCAGTCTGTATGGTGCTGCTGTGTGTTAGACAATGATGACATTGTAGTTGGTGCAAGGTATTCATGTCTTATTCTCAGTGTATTTTCAGATTAAGATCTGAAAAACCCCAGGTGAAATGGTGTGCATCTCTTTAATTGTCATTTCACAGCTGTATTTTTAAATATAGTGGGAAGATGCATGTGGAAATTAAATTTATGTGCTGTGTTTCTGTCAAAAGGTCATTCTTTTGATATGCAAAATGCAGAGGTAAAAAAGAATTCTTTGGGGATGTGATAATATTGAGACTATACTGCGTGAACAACACATTTGATAGGCATATCCTACCTTGACTTGTATTACGGAGTTTCAAGTTAACTTTTGTAAGTCCTGTAGGCCTTTTTAGCATAAGAGCAAATTCATTTAAAAAAAAAAAAAAAAAAGTATGGGTTGGGGGAGGGAGTTGCTCAAAATAATTGTTTTGTCATGACATAGGAGTCACTATTAGAATGTATGCAGTTTTGATATTTAACATACTATTTTTCTCTGAATGTTTTCTTTCCATTCAGTGATGGAATCATAAGGGTATTTACAAAGTCTTTGGAAAGAACAGCAAGTGCTGAAGAGATACAGGCCTTCGAGAATGAGCTTTCCCAAGCATCCATTGACCCTAAAACTGGTGATTTAGGAGATATTAATGCTGATGATCTTCCTGGAAAAGAACACCTTAAGGATCCTGGTAAGTTATGCACAATTCTGTTATGCTAGAGGTGCCTCCAGATCTTGGTTCTGACATACTGAAGCTTTTCATCCATTCCAAAATAAAGGCGTAAATCACTTTCAGTAGAATTGCTAAAGAAAACAGCTTGACTTTGTTCTGCTTTCCTTGCACCAATTCTTTTGTTGGCAAGACTGGAGTTGCAAGTGTGTGTGAGTGTGTGTGTGTGTGTGTGTGTGTGTGTGTGTATTTTTTGTATACTAAAAAGGTAAAAAAAATATCCTGCAAAATAATTCAGAAAAAGCTGACTTTCAGTATACTGCAGTGTGTTGAAGATGTTCTGAATCTACTATGCTAGCTATGGCAAAAATAAAAGAGACAGCCATATAACTTTCAAAAGGACTGCTGAGTTTCCCTCCATTCCAGCCCCTTCTCCCCCTCGCCCCCCTAAGAACAAATTAAAAATAAAAAACATTATGTTCTAGCTTTCAGCTTGAAAAACTTTTTCCTCAGTCAACTGGAGTTTATGCTTTCCGAGTGCTCCGGAGGTTACTGAAGAAAATAGTGGGAAAATTGGTAGTTAAGATTACTCTTAAATACACAAATACTTTTTACCAGGTTGAAGGAATCAGTGACTTAAGCCATTGATTCTAACCAGCAAGTCATATAAGTCTTAGAATCATATAAAGCTTCCTATCTTTTTAGACCATGAGAGAATATCACCTTTCTTAATTGTGACCTCCCTGGGAAAATGGTGAACTTTTGAAATACTTTAGGACTGCTTTTGCAACTCAGTCTGGTGGCATGTACCATTGCTATAACTGTAAATTGCTATTGTCAGGTATTCTGCTATTTTTGTTGCAATATTTACTATCTAGTTTTGTGGTGTGACTTCAAATCTTGAACTATTTCTTCATCTTTGTATTTGAGTTCTATGTTAGACTTGCTTTCTATTTCTTAAAGTAAATTTTATTTTTAAATTTCTTAAATTTCTTTAATCTGTTAAATATTCTTGCCTGCAGGAACAATGGATGGACAGACACGGCTCATTAAAGACAATGGGAAAGTTGAAGCATATCAATGGAGTGTTAGTGAAGGAAGATGGATAAAGATTGGTGATGTTGTTGGTTCTTCAGGAGGCACGCAACAAACATCTGGAAAGGTTTTGTTTGAAGGAAAGGTATGTACAACATTTAATAGGCTTTATTCCTTTTTAAGTTAAGGAAGCTTGATTTCACATTAGAGGAAAAAAAGATTCTGATCATGACTTAGCTATAATATAGATTAAAAAATAGGGATTTATCTGTTTATTTTTCTTTTAGCACATTTTTGATTTAATAAAACTTACAGGTAGGACTGTTAGGTTCTGTTTTACTTTTGGAATGCATTTTGTAAAATCAGCAAACAAATAGAAGTTACTTGGCAGGAAGGCCACCTGCCAGCTAGTAACGAAAGAATCAAAATGTCTACTATTTATTACTACTACACTGAAAAGTTGCATATAACTGCCTTTCCAAAGAGAGAGAAGCTTGCAGCGTGTAACATCAGGCCCATCTGAAATTCTAAGTACCAGGTTTTCTCTGTCCTTTTTTTTTTTAACTTTGGAACATAAAGATGGATAATCTGAAAAGTAATCATTTCATTTACTGAAGCATACACAGAAAAATTTCTGCATAGCAAAGAATTTTCTCTTTATGCTTTAAAAAACCATAGGGCTTTATTCTTGTGTAGTAGTAGTGTTTTTCATCCTGATGCTTTTTCGGATGCCTGACTGCCCTTCACAGTCAGTCAGAGCTGTCCATGAGCTCTTTTGTAATATACCTGTACATACATTGTCATTATATATTGTTCTAGCCTGTTTTTCTCAAAATAAAGAATTATCAAAAATGTAGAGTATAGTTATACATAAGCTCCAACAAATATAAGACTATGTGACTACTGTTGATACAATCTGCAAGTTGCAGTTTTAAAGTTTTTTGGCTTAGGCCTGGACCATTATCAGTCTATATCTGATGTCTTTATGCAAAAATGTGCTGACAAGTGCCTCATTTGTTTTTGTTTTTATTCATATAGGAATATGACTATGTTTTCACTATTGATGTAAATGAAAATGGACCTTCCTACAAACTGCCATATAACATTTCTGATGATCCTTGGCTGACTGCATATAACTTCCTGCAAAAGAATGATCTAAATCCAATGTTTCTGGATCAGGTGGCCAAATTTATTATAGACAACACTAAGGGGCAAGCACCGTTGAATACAAATACTGAATTTTCAGACCCGTTTACAGGTAAAAAACAAAATAAAACTTGTGCACAACCAAGAAGTTAAGCATCTGAGATAAAGATGCGTACTTTTAAATATTCTTAGTATGCTCTGATGTTTTCTCTAAGTATATTCCATCACAAGGCTAGAGCGTGAACTTAGTAGAATGGTTTAGAGCATTTTGTGTTCTATAATGCTGCTGTAACCCTGCTATGCTTACCTGGTTGTGTAGGTCACTTTATGTGCAGACTTGAGAGTTGCAGAATGGTTGAAGCTGGAAGGGATCTCTAGAGATTATCAGGTCTAGCAGGGGGAGCCAGTTTGCTCAGGACCACCTCCAAATGGCTCCTGAATACTTGAGCATGGGAGACTCCACATGCTCTTGGGGCAACTGCTTAATCACGCACACAATCAAAAAGTGTTTCCTGGTGTCCAGACAGAACTCCTGTGTTTCAGTTTGCTTTGTCACTGGGCATCCCTTGGAAGATACTGTATTTGTCGTCTTTGCATCCTGTGGCTCTTCACTGTATTCTCTGATATGTCCATCTCTCTTGTATTGGGGATCTCAGAACAGGCCACAGTACTCCAGGGGCAGCTTCCTCAGTGCTGAGTGGAGAGGAAGACTCACCTCTCCACCTGCTGTGAGAATTTTGCCAAGTTAGCCCAGGATGCCATTAGTTCTCTTTACAGTAGTCATATTGCTGACTCATAATCAGCTTGTTGTCCATTAGGACTGTGAAGTCCTTTTCTGCCAAGCTGCTTTTTAGTAGTCACTAGCGCATACTGGTGTCTGGAGTTGTTTCTGTCCAGATGCAGTGCTTTGAACTTCTTGAATTTCAAGAGGTTCCTGCTTAGCCAAGTCCACTTAGGTTGGTAAGGCAACTAGCCCTCTGGAGTATCAGCCACTCTTTGCATTTTGTTGCTCGCGCAGATTTGCTGAGGGTACATTGTACTACATCATCCAGATCATTAACAAAGGTGTGAAACAGGATTAGTTCCAATAACTGACTGTCCGTTGCCACTTAGTAGCTTCCAACTAGATGTTGTGCCACTGATGGTACCCTCTGGGCTCATGTCTTCTGTCAGTTTTCAATCCATCTCACTGATCATCAGGACTTCAGTGTCCTAGTTCTTGCATTTGTTTCGTGTCCTCAAATAATGGAGGACATGGCACAGATAGACCTGACAAGAAGCTTGTCAAATCTGTGAGGCTTTTGTCAGAGCAAGTCTTTGAACAAAATGTTAATCAAGCCAGCTGCATCTTTTTTCAGTCTAATCTTTCTTTTCTAATGTAAGAAAATCCAACTTTTTATCCAACTGGGCTAACAGTGGCCAGATGCTATTAAGGCAATAGATTAAATACAAAAATTTAACTAGAGAAAGAAACGAAACTGAGTAAGATAAGTAAGTAACTCCTTGTCAGGAAGAAAATGAAAACTATTATTTTTAATTTATTAAAAAGCTTGAGTAATTTAAAGTTAATTACTCAACAGCTGAACTGTGTTAATGGATTGCATCCTCTCTGTTGCATTACATGACATTTTGTTCCTACCTACAACTTTGTGGAACTATTTGAATAGTGGTTTAGTTAAGCTAAATCTTTTTTTTTTCTTGCAGTGAACTAGAAATTATTTTAGAGGCCATCAGTCAGGTTCAGATGCATCTCATGGAACTGCAGTTGTATAAACCTATGCTCATATCTTTTAACTTGACTCTGTCCAAATGTACAATGCTTATGTTCTAGAAAAAAATTCTGACTCTGAAATAATCAGAATTTTCTTGAGCACTGGGGGAACTGTGTAAAGAGGATCTAAATTGTCATAATGCCACAATGAGCCATAAGACATATTTGATGTTTGCCTTCATTTTTCAGTTGCATCTGTCTGAAAATACTGATACTTTACTAACACCACGGTATGTATGTTTCACTAGGCGCTGGGCGTTATGTTCCAGGATCTTCATCTCTGTCAAATATAGCCCCTGCAGCAGATCCATTTACAGGTAATATAATATTAATAATCTTTACTGTAATTTGTCTTGCCAGTGTTCAGTTAGAGTTTGGGTCCTGAGCTCTGTTTCTCTCCTTTATTTGGGGTAGCACTGTGGGACAAATTGATCGGGTGGAGCCTGTCCATATCTTTTTAGCAGAGGAGAAAGCCCTCTTCTTGTCTGGTCTGCCTCATGTCACTCTGTCCTCTACAGCAAAGCAGTAAGATATTAAATGCTATGTTTTGCCAATCTTGTAGGCATGGCCAGCTCAGGATCGAACACTTTCATAGAATGACTTTTCTTTTTTCTCATTACTCTCTTTATCTTATTATGTGAATATTATTGGTACCTATATATGCTAAATTTTAGATTCTAATCCTTCCTCTTATAGCTTAAAATCCTTCTCATTTGTAATAAGTCTGTTTGTAAAGGCATTTCATCCTGCCTAGTAGCTTTTGATCCTCAGAGAAGGATCATGCAGTCATAGACCTTTCCCCAAAGCTCTAACTACTCTTAATGCTCTGCAAGTCTTTCTTGGCAGTATCACTGATGTGTAGGTGGAAGAGTAGCTGGGTTAAAGTATGAGGCCAGGCAAGCTGTGGCAGTCCCTCTGACATCCTATATCCTGACTCCCAGCAAACAGCAAACCTCTCAAGATAAAAGGTCACATCAGTAGATAGGTGTCTTTGTGCCTTGCTGGAAGAAACCTCTCACCACTTCTGCTTTCTTTTCTCTGTTTTTGCACATACTAGCTACAGTCTCAGCTGGCTCTCATGCATCCTCTTTTGTGTGTTTGTCCTCATCACTGCCAAGTATAATATTTGTTCTGCAGTTGCACGTGTCCACGTGGAGCAGAAACCTTCCTGCTGTTGCTTGAAGTTAAAGCATTTTCCATCTTTACAGTCCTCCTCCATACCCTCTTTACTGTGGTCTCCAGCTGTCCCTCTTCCCTTTTCTTTTTTTTGTGGCTCAGTTTTTCATTTCTAAAACCTTGACTGTCTCCTGAACTTTGCTGGTGTTTCATGGCTTCAGCACCTGACTAGTTGGTACCACATCCAGAACCCTCCGTCCTTCAGGAGAGGCCATCACTGCCTCAGGCAGAGGGAGAAAGCAGGCCTGGGTAACAGCCTGGAGCTCTTAATGGTCACAGCACTTTGTACCAAGGGTGTTGGCATCAGTGGTGCCTGAGAAACTGCCTGCATGTCACTGAACAGTCATTTAGCTTGTGAGTGCCATCACTGCCACCAGCACTACCCTCACACGTATATATAGAAAAAATCTGTAAGTTTTAAGAAGAGTTAGAGGACTTTTTTTTCTAATTCTGTCAATGCAAAATAATACCCTTAGTAGTGATATTTCAAAACTACCAATTAAAAGCACATATACACTACCTCTTTGCCAGTGGTGGTGATGAAAAAGTCTAACCTCTCCATTCAGGTGCTGGTCGCTATGTTCCTGGTTCAGCATCAAATATAGTAGCTCCAGTGGGTGGGCGTGATCCATACACAGGTAAGAGTGAGGCCTGCCATGTAGAGAGCATTGCTGATCTTTTTCTTTGGTTGTTTTGATGTGGATTCCATGCTGTTATAAATTTTATATTTAAGCAATACAAGCAGATTGAAACTGCTTATATTTCAGAAATTATTAAAAAAAACACAAGGGGAACAGTTCCTTCTTTTACACTTAGGAATTGTAGAATATCCTGAGTTGGAGGGGACCCACAGGGATCATCAAATCCAACTCCTAGTTCTGCACAGGACTACCTGAAATTTAAACCCTGTGTCTGAAAGTATTGTCCAAACACTGCTTGAACTCTCTCAGCTTAGGGCCTTGAGCACTATGCTGGGAAGCCTGACCACACTCTAGTGAAGAACCTGACCCAACCTGACCCTGCTCTGATACAGCTCCATGCAGATTAGTATGAGTGCAGTCTGCAGACTCTTGTTCATCAGTGACTAAATTGCATAGTCGGTGGTGGCTGTGTTGAAAAAGAGTATTTTGTTGCTGAGAATTTGCTCTATCAAACAGTGTTCTTGTGCTCTTTGCATCTGTTATAGTTTTCATGGAAATAAACACAAACCATTACTTTTGGAGTGACCTCCATGCTGTAGTGCCACATGGAGAAAAGCTTTATAATATACATTAGGAATCTGCTTATTGATAAGATTTTTGGTATGCTAGTAGCTGTTGCACAAAGAAATAAATATATGCAGTTTTAGTGGTAATTGTACAATGTAATCTACCAATTCATCTGTGATTCTAGAAAATCATAAAGCTTTTTATTAAAATTGTGATGTTGGTTTACTCTTGCATGTAATGTAACTTTGTCATATCTGCAGATATAGATCACTGCCTATTTATTATGAAAATAATGAGGAGCAGGAGAAGCTTTTATTCTAAGGCCAGAGAGTTTTCATGCCTTAATTGCAGTATCAATTCTTATGACTGTATTTTTGTTTCAGTGTAATTCGGATATGATATAAAAATTCGAACTTAACAAATTCTTCACAGGGGGAAGAACAGCTTGCTTTAGGTTTTAACCCTCACACATAAAATGTGCATAAAAACAATGTAAAGAAAGACAGCTATTGCTTAAGCATTAAGGTTTTTATTAAAAGAAAAAATGAGTGGTGAACAGTGGGAAAGTCTTACTGGTAGGGTAAAAATCTGTATCAGGTGCTTTGGTAGGCTGCTAAACTTCTTGTTTTTTGTTTATGTAGGAATGGGTGCCTACCAATCAGCTAAAACTGAAAACATTTATTTTCCTAAGAAGGATGCTGTCACCTTTGACCAGGCCAATCCTACACAGATTTTGGGTCAGTATTTTAATTTCAAGGATATCTTTTTCATCTGTTTAAAAGAAATAACTTTTCTTTTCCCTTCAAAAATCTAAATATTTCCAATAGTTTTCCTGCTCTTTCTCAGTTTTGACCTTTTAAAATTAAAGTAATTGCTTTAATGGTGAATGTATTAGGAGGCTTAGGAATTCTTCTGAAGTTTACTCTCCTTCCTATCTAATGCAAATTATCTAGTTTTTTTCTTTCTCCTACTGTCTGCTTTTGTTCAGTGTTTTGTTTACAAAGCTGGTACATCTGAGCACTGAGATCTTTTTCTCCTAGCTGCTGGATATGTGGGTCATATGCAATCCCTTTCCTGTTTTGCTTATGAAAGTTTAAAAGCACTAGACACTCATGCAGTGTAATCTGTGCTATGTTGAAGGCATTCTGTAGTTTCATAGAGTCAAGTGGTCTCTTCTATGTTTAATCAGAACATTTCGCATTACAGAAATTGATTCACAGTATTTAGTAGTAATACACACTTTTGATGAATGTTGCTGTTGTCTTTTTTCTTTCTGTTTACCCATCCATGTTCTTGTTCTGCGGTGTAACTATTTCACAGAATCTCTACTTGTCTCCAGGTTTTTTTTTTTTTTTGCAGTATGTTCTTGTGGAGTGCCTTAATGCAGTTATCAGTTTTGTAAAAACCAGTTTGTATTCACGCTGTAGGAAAACACAATATCTGGTTCAAACATCCCCAGATTAAAATTATTTTATTCAAATATTTTTCATTTCTTCTGCATCTTTACTTGCACATAGGCTAAAATGTGAATTCTGAATCAGAATTGTAGTATTAAGGAGGCTTGATAGTAATATTTGTTACGATGATCGGAATTAGAAACCTGAAATTGTAAGAAGTAATGTTTTTAAATGATCACAGCAGTTGTAAATTCTTCAGTAAAGTACTGCAAATCCAGTTTTTTGTAAAGAGTTTTGTTAAGTTGAAAATCATGCCTCTTCAATTGGTCTTACAGGTAAACTAAAGGAACTTAATAGCAATGCTGCTGAAGAACAAAAACTTACAGAAGATGACTTGATAATCCTAGAAAAGTTACTGTCTGCAACATGCAGTACCTCTGCAGAAATGCCTACAGCACAACAAATCCAAACTTTATGGAAAGCAATTAACTGGCCAGAAGGTAGACATTTGCAATTATTTTTTTATACTGTTGTCTCATCAGTACTTCACTATGAACCAGAACTCTTGTTAGTGCTGGTTTGTCCCAAAGAGTGTATAACCCAGACAGAACCTATTTTTACAAATCCTGGATATCTGTGGGGAAAAAATGCTCAGTGAGTTGCTAAGCCGGTTCAGTTTCCCTGATATGGGTGTAAGCTTAGGATACTGGTAACAGACCTTAGGAGCCAAATATATTTGAAATTTAGGGAAGTTGAGAGGGGAGTACTGAACAAACTGTAAATATGGGTTCCTTATAGTGATACCCAGCTAATCAGTTGAATGTATTTTATTTTACTTCTAAACTATGTCTGAGAGTTGAAGTTGGCCTAAAAACAATCTTGCTTTTCCTGCAATCAGTTGTGTATCTATACTAAACTCTGAGATACAGCATGAAGACAAATGGTGATAGTATCTACGTATTCAGTCACTGGGAAGCTTTGAGAAACTCTGTGAAGTCTATCTTAACTTAAGCAGCGTATATATATATATATATATATATATTGTCATTAGTGGCTTTGTTTCTATATTAAATTGTTAGTGTGTTCCCAAAGTTAGGGATTTAAAAGCATCTGCTACTGAAGCAAACTCACCAGCATGTTCACACCTAATGCAAATTTAATACTAAAATATATTTTTCTTGTTTCTTAGATATTGTATTCCCAGCCCTTGACATTCTTAGATTGTCTGTCAGGCATCCCATTGTGAATGAGAACTTCTGTGGTGAAGAGGCTCACGTGCAATTTATCCATCTCCTCCTCAAATTTCTGAACCCTCAAGGAAAGCCAGCGAACCAGCTGTTGGCACTTAGAGCTCTTTGCAATTGTTTTGTCAGCCAAGCAGGCCAGAAGCTCCTGATGGAACAGAGGGATGAAATAATGACACAAGCAATAGAAGTGAAATCAGGCAATAATAAGAATGTCCATATTGCACTTGCAACACTGACATTGAACTATGCTGTATGTTTACATAAAGTGAACAACATTGAGGGCAAAGCTCAATGTTTATCAGTTATCAGCACAGTTATGGAAGTTGTTAAAGATCTTGAAGCTGTTTTTAGACTCCTTGTGGCTCTGGGAACACTAATCAGTGATGATAAAAATGCTGTGCAATTAGCTAAGTCTCTTGGAGTTGACTCTCAAATAAAGAAGTATGTCTCTGTGTCAGAACCAGCTAAAGTAAAGGAATGCTGTAGATTTGTTCTTAATCTGTTGTAATTGTTTTACGTAGCACTTGAGCAACACACCGTATACAGAAGAACATATGCTTTTGTTCATACTTTGTGACAGAATATAATGGAGAAAATACTGTGGATGACTTAAACTTGATTTGTTGTGAATTACAGAGCAAATAAAACTTTTCACTCTCTTCACTTGACTACTTTTCTGAAGTCTACTATGCAGAGTTGTTTCAGAAAGCCCTTCTGTTGTAGCTCAGATCAAAGTAGATCACCAGTCAAAAAGTCTCATTCCCTAAACATTATCTAGACAGAAATGTAAGAAATGGCTGTGATCCAGAGATGCCAGCTCCCTTGCCCAACCAACCATGTTTCCACATATCAGTGCAATGACCGTTTCTTGACCATGCTGTTTGCTAGCAGAGAAAGGGTGATAGAGGGTCTGTTGAACAGTGCTTTTCACCAACTTGTTGATTAACTAAAGTAATAATATTAATAATATTAAGTATATAATAATATATTAAGTATATAATATATAATATGGTCAAATATGATAGTAAGGAAGTAATGTTCACATGATTTCCAGCATCTTTTTTCCACTTCTTTTAAAACTTGGGTATCTTCTATCTTTTCCTGTTTTTGTTTTTTTTTTTTTTTTTTTTTTTTTTAATCTAGAATTAAGTGACTTTTTGAGGAGTGGAATCTTGAACTGCTATATAGGCAATGTTTCAGTGGTAAATATTTTTCAGTTTGCAAAATTGCTTAAACAAGCTTCTTAGATTACTTTAACCTTTCTTGTACTGATTTATAGCAAACTCTTACTTTGAAATATGTTAGAATGCATTAGATGATAAAAAAAAAAAAGAAAATGAGACTATTTGAAGAGAATGGGGGAGAAACTTAAATGCAAATAATGTGATAGGCAATAGCAGACACCAGTGAAGTCAAATTTTATGAAGTGGTTTCATAAAAATCACTGTGGTGTCTTTGAAAAGGGGAATTTGTAAGTTCTTCCTTGTGTTTGTGTGGAACATCCTGCTTTCCAACGTTTTCTTGTTGCCCCTTAATCTATCACTGCTCATCTATGAAAAGAGCCTGGCCCCAAAACTCTTATATGTCTGCCCTCTGCCCTTTAGATATTTGTAAGCACTGACAGGATCTTTCTTCACTCTTATCTCCTCCAGGGTGAAGAGAGCCAGGTCTCTGCCTTTCCTCATACAGGAGATTTGTGAGGCCTCTAATCATCTTCACAGATCCTAGTGATAGTTCTGTTACCCTGTGTCTGCTGAGGAATGAAAAACTGCAGAACTGCCACAGATGTGCCACTGTTGTTCAGAGCTAGGATGGCCAAAGTTCAGTGTGACTTTAAAATAAGTAATTATATTACCAGAATGGAAATCATTAAAAAAAGGTCAAGTTTTTCTGGCACAGGAGTTTTTCATCTCAGTATACGTCTGCATCATCTACGCTAGATTTTGCGACCAAGAGCTCTCACTTTTTCTGCTCCATCTCAGCTCAACTGCGTTGTTTCCAGCAAACTTGTTTGTCAGATGAGTATACATACTCAGCTCCATAGCTGCACACATCCTGCTGCAATTCTGATGAATTTTCAGATACATACAATCACAAACAGCCTCATCAGGGCCTCCATCACCGTCTCTCTCACTTGATCGATTGTGGGTGCAAGTACAAGACAGACCATGACATTATACGGGATTTAAATAGTTTACCAATAGATCAAACCACCCCCAGGAATCCATTCTAGAATACTTCAGTGAGTTCATGCCTGTATATAATTGTTCTCGACCCTCCAGCTCCCACATGTACTCTGTAACTGTTTGTACAAGGCCTATTCTAAGAAATCTACACTCGTGTTTTGATTTTGTTATCGTGGTTTTGCTCTGTTATGTGAAAACCGCCCTGATTTCACAGACCAAAAGTATTTGTGCATAAACACATTCTGGAAATTCTAAGAAACGGCGTATTAAGACATCCAGCCCGGCGTCCGGCACACCGACACCAAAAGCCTCGCAGAGGAACGGAAGGAAAAGGCGCTCACGCAGCAGGACGGGCGGTGGCACCCCGGAAAGGGCAGGCTGCGCGGCGGAAGCGGCGGGCCGGGGCGGGGCGGGGCGGGGCGCACCGATCGCGGCCGCCCGAGGCGCGAGCGCGGGGCCATGCCGGGCCGGAAGGAAAAGAAGCGGCGGCGCTCCCGCTCCTGCTGCCCTGAGGGAGCGGCGGGCGGCGACAGGAAGCGGCGAAGCGCCGAGACCGGCCGCGCTGCGCCGGAGGTAACGGGCAGAACAGCGGGGGCTGCGGGAGGGCGGGCAGGAATCAGTGCGGTGCCTTTCTTCCTCCGAGGCGTCCCGCGCTGTGACGGGGCTGGTCTGTGCGCGGCCGTGTGGTCTCGTTGCAGGTCCGGGCTGAGCTTCCTTGCGGTGATGCCTGTCGTTGTGTGATAGCCTGTGAGTTAGTGCGAAGGGAGGCTTGTTTCTTTGTGTTGTCGCCGTGCTGCTCCGTTTCACTTAGCGCAGCAATTTTTGGTAACGTTTTTGGTTATCGAAACCTTTTGTAACACTTTCGAAGTTAAAACGGTGTTTGAAAACTCAGAATTCCGCTTCGAGGTGTCTTACAGGTGTGAAGCAAAAACCTGTCACTGTCACGGGTGAAGTGTTGAGTTTCTAGAAGATGTGAAAGCTGTACTTGTCTTTTTGATTTCAGGAAGAAAAATGCAATGTGCCGTCTGGAGAAAAAACAGAAGAACCTGAGCAACTCAGTGATGTAGAGGAAGGGGGATTAGATCTCAGCGTGTCTCTCAAACCAGTCAGTTTCTACATTGCAGACAAGAAGGAAATGCTTCAGCAGTGTTTCTGTGTCATAGGGGAGAAGAAACTACAGAAGATGCTGCCTGACATTTTAAAGGTACTGAAATGCCTTTTTGTGCGTGCTTTGCAGAAGCTTGAATGCTCATATAGCAAAACGCATTTCTCTCTCAGCTGTAGTGGACTTAGCGTAAAATTTGCCTATATATTTCTTAAATAAAGATTACATGAAGTCTTTGAAAGGAAGACTTTTTAAAGATTTCACGTGGTTGTTCCACAGCTTACTCTTTTCTTCCATGCTGCTATAATTGGGTAGCTATTTTTATAGAACCTGTCTGTCCTTGTTATTCATATGCACAAGGAGTTCTAATTGCATGGAATGAATTCAGTCATGTTCAGTAGTAAGTATTCTGATGTGTTAATAAAAGCTTGATTTGTGTTTGTGCTATCCAAATTTCTTAAAATCGTAATATCTCTTATAGTTAAACAGCTCCTGGAAGCTGTTACTTTTCTGGGGTTTAATAGCAGTACCTGTAGAGTTCTATTGACTTAGAATGCTTTTTGACTGTTGCGAAGAGCAGGACTTGGTGAAAATACAAAATGCTACCAGTCTGTACAGAGAGAGAGGCTGCAAGTGAAGTGCTATTTTTGTGCTATTTTAGTTTAGTGTTAACTAATAGGTTTTCAATTTTTATCTTATTTTTTATTTTAATCTGTAAGTCACAGTTATTGGGATAAGTGAGGCAGGACAGACGTTTTAAGCTCTTAGTAAATTGCATGCAGTTGTAATTCATTTCTTATCTGAGAGAGATGAAGAGAAGTAGTGTGGCTAGATGCAAAGGCATAACTGATGTGGAAAGGAAACTACACAATGGTGTTAGGATCAAACTGACAGTAAAATCATGTGTGTTAGATAAGATGTTCAGCACGGATTAATTTTGGTACATGTAAATGGTGTTGTAGCTTGTTTAGAAATGCAAAATTATCATTTCACCTTGAGGATACCAAGAAGTACAAGAGGTGTGGAAGTAGCCTATGTGTATTCCAGCTAAATAAATGTGTGATATCAAGAATGAGAAGTGAATCACAATTTATGTATTTTTACGACTTCTTTTTTTTGGTAAACAGTGATATATAGTTCCTCTTGGTCCTTTTTCAGTACCATTGTTG
Organism: Chrysolophus pictus; assembly: GCA_037305975.1. Lineage (NCBI taxonomy): Eukaryota > Metazoa > Chordata > Aves > Galliformes > Phasianidae > Chrysolophus > Chrysolophus pictus. The sequence continues at coordinate 27,537,538 of CM074614.1, read as the reverse complement.
ACTTCCATTTGTGAACTTGGATTCAACAATTGGCTTTGGTTTTTGCAGACTTACTTATGTAGTTCACCTCCTCCTGAATGACAGAGAAATACCAATGATCTGGGCTGCAGTCAGTTTGCTCTTCCATGCTTTAAACCTCTGTCCCATTATTTCTACTGATCAGTGTTACAGCTGCAGTGATAAGTCCCTATAATAAAACTGTGTATTGCATGATTTTTTAAATTCTATTTTATTTTTAAACAAAACACAAATGAACTGAAAATTCTCAACTGTTTTTGGTGGTTGTTGCACCAGAATCAGCTACCTGATGTTCTTCAGTAGTGGCATCAGTGCAGGTTAGAACAGTGAATAGACTTAGATTCTGAATTACTGTGTAGGGCTGGAGATCTACTTAACATTAGTAATTATTCTTTCTTCAGAAATGTTTACTAGCCTGTGGCCTGTCTGTCTTCTTAGAGCTGTTCCATGGATGAAATCAAAAGGCTTTGCTTGGAGCAGTTGGAGATGTTGTCTGAAAAAAAACTGTTGAAGATACTTGAAGGTATGAATGAAACTTTTAGGCACCACTGTACACAGAGAATAAGGAAAACAAAAGTAGTCTGCCTTTAACTGCGCCTGTGTTTCCAGGTACTGCTATGTATGTATAAATATGTGTATGTATTATGCTAGTCTTGACCTTGTAATCTTGGATAAAAACATCCAGTAACTCTGAAGGTTATGTTCAAAACATGACTGTGTAATCTTCCTTTCCTTAGTACCCAAACTAAGAACAACAGTTTTGACTTGAATGTGGTAAAGCAAAGCCAGGAATATGAAAGCACTGTTTGGAATCCATTACTTTGGGTAAATTAATGTTAAGTTACCTCCTCGTTCTTTGCAAGGGAAGTCTTGTGTCCCACAATACCAGATCAGTAGTATTAACAGTTGCACTAGATTATTCAGGGTAGTTAAAGAATTCTTAGTGCATGTCTCTGCTGAGGCACACAGTTCATACAGTTTTATTAAGGATATGATGTTCCATTGTTTCAATATCTTACTGAACTTCCACTTAGTTTTTAAGGACTCCAGAATTTATTTGTAGACTTGTTACTGTCTTCTCAATTAAGTGGAACAGTTGAATTCTGAACAGTACAGAGTTCCTTCTACTACTTACGTCTCCTGTGCTTTATTTTTATTGCCTATCATATTGTGGTAGCAAGAGGAATTTTTTTTCATAATGCAGTGTAACTGAAAAATATTAATCACATGTTAGCAGGTGTCTTGTGAATAAGCTTTTTGTTTCTGTCGCGTCTGACTTTAGAACGTCTGTTTCAACTGTTTCAGATTTCAGTAGAGTTAATCGTTAAGGTAACTATATAGCATTACTTGTGCTAGGTGCCTAAACTTGCATGTTTGAAATTGTGTATATCTAGGCAAGAGTGGAGCTGATTCTGATACTGACGAGGATGGAGATGGAGAAGACAAGACTGGAGGTGAATCAGTCAGTCAGTGAGTAAAAGAGAACAGTTCAAAACTTAATTTAGAAATTCTGAAAACAAAACTGGGATTTTTCATGAAGAACGATCAAATGTAGTGTTGAGAGTTTCAATTGATTTTACCCTAATTATATAATTACTTTGGTAAAAATGGCAGAGAGCTGTTAGCACTAGCAAACATTAAGCATCTAAACATGTTTTGATAATGTTAGGTAAATGAGTTTGACACTGGCATTATTTCCCATCAGTTGAATTGTGATAACTGAACATATACTGCAAAAGTAGATTGTGTGATTCATGTTAACATTCTTAGTCGAACTACAGTGGATTGAATAAACCCTTCCCACTGAAATCCATGAACTTCTTGTAAAGAGTTTTTGGTCTGAGTTTTATTGCTTTCCTTCCATCCTTATTTCTGGTCCTTCATTCCTCTCCCAGTTGGAGTGGCACTGACACTTAACTGTTCCTGTGTTCCTGTTGCAGATGTAGCATAATGTCTGGAGTTTCAAGTACTGAGGTTTGTAGTTGCTCATTCTTAGGCTGGCATCTGCAGTTTTGCTAAGGCCAATTTTTTTTTTTTTAACCTTTTTTAGAAAATACTTCTTTGTTTTTAAGGACACAAGTCTTGCATAGTATGTTACTAAGTGACTTCTGTATTGAAAGAGTAACCTCTTTCTGGCAGTTTCTAAAAAAAGTAGTCAAGGAGAAAAGAGTGTTAGTAGTTGTCACCCACAATGTATCAAATTCTAGGAATCTAAGTGGTAGGAATCTGTAGAAGTCAAAACAATAATCATGTAGGAAAACTAGAAGTTTTTATGCTTTGATTCCTGACTTGTTTACAGCTGGTCACAGAATCACAGAATGGCCAGGGTTGGAAGGGACCTCAAGGATCATGAATCTCCAACCCCCTGCCACATGCAGGGCCACTGACCTCCACCTTTAATACTAGACCAGGCTGCCCAGGGCCCCATCCAATCTAGCCTTGAACACCTCCAGGGACAGGGCATCCACAGCCTCTCTGGGCAACGTGTTCCAGTACCTCACCACTCTCTCTGTAAGGTACTTCCCCCTGACATCCAACCTAAATCTTCCCTTCCTCAACTTAAAACCATTTCCCCTCATCCTGCAGTTGTCAACCCTTTCAAAGAGTTGATTCCCCTCCTGTTTGTAGGCTCCCTTTAGATATTGAAATGCTGGATTGAGGTCACCCTGCAGCCTTCTCTTCTCCAGGCTGAACAAGCCCAGCTCCCTCAGTTTGTCTTCACAGGGGAGGTGCTCCAGTCACCTGATCATCTTTGTAAGGATGGTACACACATTCAGTACACTAACTTAATAAGTCCCTTGAGACACTATGGTCTTAATATCAGTGTCAGCTTGTTAAGGTACTTGTTAGTTGCTGACTTGGTAAGTTCATCCAAATTTACTGAATGGAAACAGATTTGGGAAAGATAATGATACTTTAAATTTCATGTCTAGTCAGTAGTTTTGATTCAATAGAAGCCTCACATTTTTGTTCAGAACAAGTTATAAAGTCATTAAAATTGTTTCCTTTGATCATATTTCATCACACATCAGATTTTTAGAAAATTGAGTGATACTAAGAGAAGTGAATTTTCAGTACTTTTCCTGTGATTTAATACTTCATAAATCTGTTTCATCTGAAGTTCCATTTGGAACTGGTTTGAGACTGTGTTCCCTGCTTTGCTGTTTTTACATGGTTTGTGAATGCTGTCAGTTCACTCCTTTAGTGAAACTATTTTTATCTTTTGGTCTTTAATCCTTTGCTGGCTATTGAAAATAATAACTATAAAAACAGAATGCTATTTATGTAAGTAATTTAAATGTATTTATCTCTTTACTGATGATTCATGTTTTGCCAGTGAACTTTGGAATTAAATGGAAAGACAACGTTGTTGACTAAAGAAACCATTGAAAATGTTCAGGAGTTTGATGTCTGAAGAGATGTTATGATTTTTTTTTTAATCTAGTTCAAAGAGTATTTACTACTGCAAAATAGATGTAACATTCAGATTGTTGACAGTAGCAATAGAACATACGAAACAAAGAAACTTGTTACTATAATTTACAATGATCGTATGTTAATGTGTATAATGTGAGCAAACAATATTTTGCTTTGAAAAATCTAATGTGCATGAAAGAAGGGGATTTTAAATTTATTTGCTATGCCTTACTTTTAGATCAGCATATCCTCTGCTAACATTAGTGGAGACATGGTATTGTGCTGCCCTTAAACATGTGCCCCGGAATAGATTATTAGGAAAGATATTGTAGATAAGCCATGTAAGCAAGATTAACAAACTGAGAATGAAATTGAACTGTGAACTGAACTGATTCTGACTGGCCACAGAATGGTGTGGAATGCTTACCTATTAAATGACGACAGTAACAATTCACTATCAGTCCAGTCCAGCCAACTCTGGGAAATTAAAAACAACAAAAAACAAAAAAACACAAAATGTACGGTGAAAGCACTGTAGGGATCCAGAGTTTTTTATTGACAGTAGTCTGTGTAAGAATATGCTTCTGCCATAATCAGTGATCCTGTCAAGACAACAGGAAGAAACTTTACAACAGTTTTTGATGTGTGATTTCCATTTTATAACTTCTTTTTATGTAGCTGTTCAAATGGATATAGGTAAGTTCAAGCGGTTGTTCAAACCCATAGAGGTCACTCTTTTCTGGGAAATGAGTGATTTTACTTCTTCAGTGAAATTTGGCTTCAGAGTTCTGGGTGATATCAGATGCGAAATCTCTTGCTTTTATTCCTCATGAGAACTTTTTGTGCAAGCTCAGACTTTCCACGTAACACATTGCTATCCAGTAGAGAGGTGACAAGATAGTTCAAAAGAATGAAGAATGTGCAAGGGAAGATGGAGTCTGAACAGCTCTTAGTGATGAGCTGGTGTTATGGGGACATCACAACCTTATTTTGGTTGGGAATTGAGTGACTAAAAAAAAAAAAAAAAGAACCTGTTAGGAGTTGCTTTAAAAAAAGAAATGGTTCCCCCCAGAGGCAGGCCTATAAGGCCTATAACAATCCCCATGTTCCTCTAGCTGCTGACTATGCAAGTTTCAAGGTTTGCAGCCCCACTTCTATTGCTGCTCAGCACTCTTTGCATACATGGAGAGCTTTTCAGCAGTTCATCCAGACCTCTGCTGTCCCCAGTAGCTGACTCTTAGGCTGTTAATCTCTTGGGTTTCTATCAGGGCTCTGTGCCATCAGTTTGGGTGCTTGCAGACTCTGATCTCTCTCTCAGGAATTTGGCCTTTAATCTTATAGTCTCTTTGGTATTGTGACTCTCAAATATCTCATCCTACTTGATAGCTAGACTAGCTTGAGATACTGTATGCATGTTTTTCATTATATTTTATGGCAGTACAATTCTGCAGGTCCTTGTCAGGTGTACTCCTCCATGCAGTTGCTGGCAGTTAGATGTACAGACTGTAGACTCCTGCTACTTGGGAAAATGGTTGGCACTGGAATTCAGCAAGGGGGCAGAGTAGGCTTGATCAGGTGCAAGATGTATGTACTGCCCAGAAAACAGCTGATTATCACCTGGCCCATTTCACCTCCTTTTCACCTCTATTTTCTATGTGCTTGTTCTTGTCCAACCTTCCCTCATCTCTCTTCCTACCTTTGATCTTTTCTCCAAACATTGTGAAATGACCTGTACAGTCCCCTTAAACATGTGTTGCTGTAAGTTTTACACAGTCTTGAAATGTTCTTCCCTAGCAACATGTACAAACCCCTTGCTGCTGCAGGCAGAACCTCACTTCAGGCTGCAAGGTGTTCTTACTACTCTTATCAGGTTTCTTTCCTGGTAGATTGTCTGATTGCTTTCCTCTGACAACTCTAGAAGTTATTCAAACAAGGTGATCCCTCTGTGTCGATCATGTTTTTTGTCTGCTTGCCATTGTTCTTCTCACTGGATCTTTGTGTTTATGGCAACTTACTGTTAAAAGCATAAGCTAGTGGACAGAGACCACAATCAGGAGTTGAGTGTGATGAGCTCAGAAAGTGATAGGAGAACAAAAACCTGGAATTTATGGGAAAGTGTACTGTGATAGTGTCTTGGATAAGTTTAACTGGTGATCTTTGTTAACATCTGGCCTTAAAAAACAGGACCACTGAGGCTTAGGTTCTGAGCTGCTGGCTGAAGCTGATGCTGGAAAGGTTGTTTTCCCCATAGTAGTATGCATGGACTCGCTAGACCATTGCATACAGCCAACCTGATTTATTTGTAGAATTTCTGGACTTATCTTACTTCTAGCTGGTGAGGGCTCTAAGCCATCTTGCAACACCTGTGGCTTTTGTGGTACAAGATGATGACTTGGATAGAAAATAAATGAGCAAACTTTCCTTGTAAAGAGGAAAAGTTTAAATTATTTTGTAAAGGAATTGCCATGCATATACAACTTCCTGTTTGGCATTTGAACATTTAGTTTGCATTGAGCCTTTTTTTTCCAGCCTTGCCTAGGCCCGAGGAAGTGAAAGGACTAGGAGAGTACTTTTTGCACTAAGTAGGAAAGTGAACTTAAAGGACACATACTACTGAGATGTATCACGGTAAATAGTTTTTTCCTATTTTATTATAATGACATTGAGCAGTGAATTTCTTTTGAGGGGTTCTTAATTAAGGTGCAGAACTTTTAGGGATTTTTCTTCAGGTGTTTTGTAGCTGTTTTTTTTTTTTTTAATAGGCACGTTTCCCTTAATAACTGCACTATTCCACACACATTTTAGTTGCGTTGGGTGAAAACAAGGGAGAAGCAGTGAATCTGTTGACTTTTAACCTCTACTAACATAGGAAAGGAAATAGCTATCAAAATAACAGTATCTCAGACCATGTTGGGAAGAACTTTTATGGCACTCTGTTTTTTGTTTGACTTGCTCACTGGACACCTGAAAGAAAAACCATCTTTGACAGCATGTGGAAAACAGGTTTTTTTTCCAGTTATCGGACAGTCTACTGGGTATTACTGAAAAGTTTCTGAAGTCATTACATTTAAATCTATGATACCAGGATCTTCCTGTCTTTTCTATAGTGCTGTTTAGATCCAGCAGGTGGAATGGTTGCATTTGTCTGAAACCAAAGCCACGCTGACATTCATGGTAGAAAATTGGCACTTTTACTGCCAAAATGCTCAATGGACATGGCAACTGAACTACTTCTGTGATTCGGAGTCCTTTGTTGAGGGCTGCCCTTCATTTTCTCTCTCTGTGTATTTCACTATTTTCATTTTGTCTGAGCATGTACAGAACATGTGAAGAATGTGAACACTTCACACAAGTGTCTCTTCCTTATCCCATGCATAAAGCACGTGTAACTTTGCAGGTCATGAGCAAAAATCAGTAAATTGAAGAAATAAACTTGTATACTGAATACTACTTAGCAATTGAGTTTCATTTCATTCCTTTTAAGCAGCTCTTAGTGAAAAAGTGATACTGTATTACAGAAAAGGTGGGTGGTAGTCGGGTGACAATAACTTAATGAAAACAGCTTCTTAATTCAAATGAAGAGAGTAAATATGATCCGAATGCAACTGAAACTATAGTTTTTCAAATTATTTAACTCTGACATTTTATGCTCAGTTTTACAGACAAACTTCTATGGTTAGGGAGACACAATCAGTGAGAATTGGTATTTTGCAAGACAACAATATACTGAAAATAGTTACTTCATCCTTGCAGCTCAGTAGGCACAACAAGTGATAGCTCATTTTCAAGTGCTTAGAAGAACTGGATACTTTTCCACCATGTAATTTCTTTAGTTAATGTTTCTTTGAAAAGTACTCTGTACATTGTGAAAAACATAGATTGAAATGTCTTCTCTTTTGCTTCCAGGCAGGACAACAGCATAGACTCCACTTCTTCTTTGAGAGAAGACAAGCTGGAAGGTCAGGAATCAAAACAAGGTATGTAGAGTAGAAAATTTGTCTTCTCAGTTCTGTAAGACTGAGAAGATATTAAAATATTTTTCTAGAAACAAACCACAGCTTTTCAGAATTTGATAGTTTGGCTTCCAGAAAATGGCTGAATTCTTTTGCAAGACTCATTTGACTCTTCATATCTAGTGTTTCAGCTGAAGAGGAACTCGGTTTATTTCAATTTTTTTTATATGCGGGGGGGGGGGGGGGGGGGCTAATACTGCTTTTACCATCTATTCAGTTTGATAGTTGGTTTTACTTTGTTTTGTGAGACTCCATTACTCTGTTTTGACATTCACAGAAGAAGATGATAACTGCTGAAGAACTGCTTGTAACTTAATCACGTTCAGTCTTTTTGATACTTTGAATTATTATGCGGGGCTGAGTTCTATGGAAATGCTGCTTAGCAGTCATGAGGAGTGGTGATTGCTGTGTTTTACTTGAAGTCATTGCCTTCAGAAGTGCTCAGATCTTCAGATCTCTCAGAGGGAAAACTTTGTTTTGCATATCCTTCTCCATGCTTTCTCCATGTCTGTTCTAGCCAATTTTCTCATTTATCAGAGGGGGTATGCTCTCCTTGGTCTGTCTGTTCTGAACAATGTACCTGTAGAACCCCTTCTTGTTGTTTTTCATATCCCGTGTCAAGTCAGTTCATTGTGCACCTTGGCTTTCCTGATCCCATCTCTACATGTCCAGACAGCATCCCTGTATTCTTCCCAGGCCGCAAATCCCTGCTTCCACTCCCTACATATGTCCTTTTCCCTCAGTTTGACCAGTGGATCCTTGTTCGGCTATGCCAGTTTCCTGCCTCTGCTTGTTTTCCTATACCATGGGACAAAGAGCTCTTATGTTCTCAGAAAGGCATCCTCAAAGAGTTGCTAGTTCTCCTCCTCTCCTTTTTATGCAAGGACAGCTTCCCAGGGGATTTCACCCAGTAAATTGTTCTGCCAGAGCATAATCACTATAGCCCCAGTCTTAACCTCTTTAATGAGCTCCTCTTCCTTGGTGAGAGCCCCAGGTCCAGTAACACTTCTATTCTGGTTGGTTTGTCTAATACATGGACCAGGAAGTTGTCCTTAATGCATTCCAAAAATATCCTGGATTGTTTGCAGCCTGGCATGAAGCAAGAAGGCTCATCCATAGGCTCCCCTTGCTCAGCTGTGAGTAGACTCTGGCTGCCCGATGTTCTTTGTTGGTCTCATCCCTAATTTTCACCCACGAACTCTCAACTTGCTCATGACAATTTCTCAAAGGCAGCTTTTTGCACTCTATCCACATTTTAACATAGAGATCAATTCCCTTGACGTTCTTTCTCTGTCTGTCTCTTCTGAAAATCTTATAGCCCTTGATTGCCATTCTTCAATCACAGGAATCATCCCACCACATTTCTGTAGTCACAGTTAGATCATAGTATTCTAGTTGTGCTGTGGCTTCCAGCTCTTCCTGTGTATTTTCCAGGCTGCATGTAGATGCACTTAAGACAGGCTATCAGCAGTGCTACCTTCTCAGAGGAGACCTCATCAGATCCTTTGAGACAATTCTGAGGTTTTTTCCCCACTGTTTCCTACAGTGACAACATTCCCTTCTTGGTCACATAGAATTCCGTCACCTTCTCTCATCAAATCTACTTTAAAGCTCTGTTAATCAGTCCAGCTGGCTTTCTTCCTGGAACGTTCTTGTCCTTCCTGCTCAATTCTTGTCCTATCTAAGTTCACGTTTTTGGTCTCTCAGAGGCCTGTTCAAGGTTGTAGAAACCGAATCTCTGATTGTGACACCACTTATGCAGCTGGTCATTTACTCGACCCATTTTCTTCCTTCTTCTTCGGTCCCAGACTCTAAAGGAGAGGGCAGATGAGAAACATTGCTTACATTCCTACTTCCTTCAGTGCCCTTCCAAGGGATGTAAAGTCTCTTTTAATGTTTTGTGGTTTCCTTGTTACAACCATCTGAGACCCAATTTGAATGAGAAGGAGTGGATAGTGGTCAACCTGTTTATCAGGCCTGATTAACCTATTATTGATGTCTCTGATGTTTGTCCCTGGCAGGAAGCAAACTTACCTGTAAAGATTATACAGGTGGCAATCCTAATCTAGAATCTCTAAACTATAATTTCTTCTTCCCATAGCTCCCAAATGTAAAATTTACAGAGGTTTTGGGACCATTCTTTTCTGCCTTCAATGGTCTCTGCCATGATGAAACGCTGTTGCCTCATTATTGCAAATAGCAGTCATGTTCTACCATGACACCATCCTGCTGAAAGAATCTTTGATGCATGAAAGCATCCTTAATTTTCATCTCTTTGAGGTATGATTCTATATATTTTTTTTCCTTTTTAAATGTAAAAATGCAGTGGGAGAGACAGTCAGGCACTGTTGATTGGCAGAATAGAAAGTGCAAAAGTGGGTAAATTAGTGATACACCCTTGGGTACCTGTTGTGTAAGGAAACAGTTTCCTTAATCAGCAGCAGTACTATTCCAGTCATTTAATGAACACTATGTAACAACTACCCATATTAGTTTGTAGTTGACACACTGGGTATTTCTCTCTGTCATCTTATTTTCATTTGGACTGTCTCTATGCAGTAACGTGAAACTTAGTCTGTAAATGATGTTAGTTCACCCCTTTATTGAGAATATTTTGACGTGTTCCAAATCGGTATGTAAGGAGTAGGATGCCATCAACTGCCCCTTGTGGTTGGAGGGCTGGGCAGAAGCACAGTCCAAGGATACTGGAGTGGCCAAAGTCAGCCCCAGGGTTCTTTATTTCATAGGGAATCCCAATTTCGCAGGGACCCTCAAGGATCGTTGAATCCAGCTCCTGTCTCCACATAAAAATTCTAGATGCTTGATGTGTCCAGGCCATAACACCTGAGGAAACATGTAATGCTACCAGAGAGCACCCAGTGGCTGGCACCATACAGGGCTGACACGTGCTGTCTAGTAGAAGAGCTGGTGGATGGTCTTCTTTGGACCTGTCACAGACACAGCCTCCACAGCTTCACACCCCAGCTGCAGAGGGCCATTGGAGTGGCCTATGCCTACAAAAGATGGAGTGCCCATGGGGAAAATGTTCTCTACCTCCTGCTTGTGCCCCTGAGGCCTTTTCTGGGCACACCTTCCACCTGGAGCTGGATGATACAGAGGAGGTGCCAGCAAGGATGTATTGCCTGAATGTAAAACTGGAGTGCACCTGTTGCAAGAGAGCAGCTGCTGGGGTATGTGCTCTGCTTTCTCCACCATCCTCAGGATGAGCTGAGGGGGAAACAGGAGGCAGCCTCCTCTGTGAGGGCTCTTATCTTCATGTGCAGAAAACCACATGCTGGTTCCAGAAGCAGGTGAGAGCAGCTGGAGATGTCTGCCTCAGTCACGCGACTGCTGCCTGACTGTGCTGCCCTCACAACTCCTGCAAACTCAAGGTGACCACTCTCTCCACAAATACCTTCATTGAGATGGGACTTCAGGTGCAGTTGAATGATTTAAATGCCTATATTATCAGTATTAGTAATACTCAGATTATTAAAAAATTGTCATTGCCTGATATTTGAAGGCAGCAATCACAGAGGGATCACTTGCTTGGTTTTTGTGTATGTCAGTAGTTTCATTGTTGATATATGATGCGTACAAATCAATGATTCTTCTAGCCCTACAGATAGATGGAAGGTTCAGGAACCAAATTTACAGATGGATTAAACTAGCAACCTCAACCACCAGCTCTTCCTCCAAACTAAAAGTTAGGTGAAAGACAACCGTTTAAAGCCAGATGTGGAGACATTAGTTTTAATGATCACAGAGTCACTGAGTGGTTTAGAGAAGTGACCTTTTGAAATCATCTGCACCCAATCCTCCTGCTGCCAGAGCAGATTGCCCAGGATTGTATGCAGATGGGCTTTGACTATGTCCATGGCAGGAGTCTCCATGACTATTTCAGGCAACCTGTGCCAGTGTTTAGTTACCCTCAAGTTAAAAAAAAAAAAAAAAAAAAAAAAAGTTTTCTTATGTTCATGTGGAATTTAATGTGTTTTACTATTTGCCCATTGCTGTTAATGTTGTCAGTGTGCACTACTGAGCTGAGAAATTTTTACAGCCAGGTTTGCAATACTGTCTAAATACTTAATAAGTAATTTTTTGCTGCATATAAGTCATTAGAGATTACAGTAATTTATACAGGAATGAAAACTTTCTTAGAATATTCATGGTAAATTATATATATTTCAAAAATATGAGCCTAAATCCCCATTATTCATTAAGAGGGAACACAGCTGTGCCTTTGTGCAATTAAAAAGCCTTTAGAATCACTCATTATCATCATCTGGCTATATGATTTTTATTTGAAGTAGTGAACGGTAGTTTTTCAAAAATTCAAATCTTGGCATCGGACTAATAATTTCTGAGGCCAAAGTATCAGAAGCAATAGTTTCTCTATAGCCAAATTCTGAGATCAGTTACACTTTGACTGAGTTTGGCTTTTATTTTATCTTTTATTTTATTGCACTGCCTCTTCTAATTCATTTTCTTAATGAACTATGTCTTTTAGCTGACATTAAAAGTGAATACCATAGCTTTTCCTATGTTTTTACTGATCTAAGTTAAATATGTTTGAGATACTGTAGTAGATTTTGAATTGATATACTGTAGTAGGAGTTTCTATGAACTTTCAGTACTTTTCTTGACATAGTGTGTAATTCCTTTTAGACTATATAAAGCAGTTCTTAAGTGTTATTTTTAAAACTGCATTTTGAAAACTAATCTTTCTTTAAAGATAACAAACAATAATCAGTTCTGCTTTGTTGTGATAATAAAACCTTATGGCATTTTCATTGGGAAAATCCATCCATATGATGGAATACATTTTCCTAGTACTGCAGCATTGCTATACTGTACGTTCTTTTAAATTGGCATAAAAATGGATTTACACATGTCCAAATTAAATCAGCTTTTAAAGATGAGTAAGAAAAACAAAGGGAATTAGTTGTCTCAAATTCATAGATTTTTTTGCTGCCTTTTATACACTCCATAAGGAGTGTTTTGAGCAGAATTGATTTTTTTTAATGGGGAAAGAAAAATTGCAGTTGGCTGACTGACTACAATTGTTGCATTTGTGTTGCAGGCAAAGGAGAAGATAGTGATGTCCTCAGCATAAATGCAGATGCATATGATAGTGACATAGAGGGTCCATGTGATGAAGAAGGCAGCCCAGATGTGCAAGAAGACACTGTCAGAAGTGGAGCTGGTCAGATTGATGACCTTCAGAAGGACATTGAGAAAAGTGTGAATGAGATACTGGGGTTGGCAGAATCTAGTCCAAAGGAGTCTAAAGCAGCAAGCTTAGCTGTTCCTCCATTAGAAGATGTTCAGCCATCAGCACAGCAGCTAGAGCTCCTTGAGCTTGAAATGAGAGCCAGAGCTATTAAGGCTCTAATGAAGGCTGGTGATGTAAAAAAACAGCCCTAAGATTGTTTACAATAAATTCTCACTATCTTTTGAAAGATGTTGTGTTTATTCATATAGTTGTAGGGGTTGGAATGAACCTAAGGAGATCATCTAGTCCAACCACCCTGCTAAAGCAGGTTTTCTGCAGTTGGTTTTTGCACAGCCAAGTCTCCAGGAGTGTTTTGAATATCTTCAGAGAAAGAGACTCCACTGCCTTTCTCGGTAGCCTGTTCCAGTGTTCTGTAGCCCTCAAAGTGAAGAGGTTTTTCCTCATGTTCATATGGAACTTGCTGTGTTCCAATTTATGCCCATGACTCCCTTGCTGGGTGACTGTATGTGACTGTAAAGAGCCTGTCCCTAACCTCTTGATATCTACCATTTAGATATTTGTAAGCATTAATCAGATCTTTTCCTTAGTCTTTCTTCTTGCCATTTTTGAAAGTTAGAGTAACACTGGATTTCCTTCTGTCCTCAGACACGTCTCCTGTTCTCCATAACCTTTCAGAAGCGACTGAGAGTGGTTCAGCAACCACCTCTGTCAGCTCCCTCACCACTCATGAGTGCATCCCTTGGGAGCTAGTGGATTTGTGTGTGTTGATTCTGCCTAGAATCATAGAACCATAGAGTGGCTTAGATTGGAGGGGACCTTAAGTATCATCTAGTTCTAACCCCCTGCTGTGGACAGGGTGGCCAGCCAGCAGATCAGGTTGCCTGGGATCCCATCCAACCTCACCTTGAATTTCTCCAGGGATGGGGCATCGACAGCCTCTCTGGGCAGCCGTGCCAGTACCTCACCACCCCATGTGCAAAGAATTTCTTCCTGACATCTAAGCTAAATCCCCCCTTTTTAGTTTAAATTCTCCCTTCACTATCAGACAGTGTAAAAAGTTGGTCCCCCTTTGTTTATAAGCTCCCTTCTAGTAATGGAAGGTTGCAGTGCAGTCTTCCCAGAGACCTAGACAATCTCTGACTAGATTCTCCCTGACAAATGAGAAGTCTTCCTTTCACAAGACTCCTCTCTTGTCTCCAGAGTCTGGGATTCCTGAGGGGCAGTCAGTAGTAAAGATGAAAGCAAAGAAGGCATTCAGTAACTGCCTTCTCAGTGTCCTCCAGTAGAAGGGCACCTACCTCATTCAGTAGCAGGCCTGCATTACAGAATCACAGAATTGCCGGGGTTGGAAGGGACCTCAAGGATCATGAATCTCCAATCTCCCTGCCACATGCAGGGCCTCCAACCTTCCCACCTAATGCTAGACCATGGCCTAAGGCTGCCCATGGCCCCATCCAATCTGGCCTTGAACACCTCCAAGGATGGGGCATCCACAACCTCTCTGGGCAGCCTGTTCCAGTACCTCACCACTCTCTCTGTAAAGAATTTCCCCCTGACGTCCAAGAATTTCCCCTGATGCATTCTCTGTAATCCTCCTTTTGCTATTGATAAACTTAATGAAGCCTCTCTTTTGCCTTTCACCTTCTTTAGATTTAATTCCAAATGGGCCATAGCCTTCCTTGTTGCATCCCTACATGCTCTGACAGTGTACATATATTCCTCTCAAGTGGTCAGACCCCTTTTTCACATTCTGTAAACTTTTTTTTTTCTGAATTTTTCCATGAGCTCCTAGCTAATTCATGCAGGCCTTCTGCCACCTTTGCCTGATTTCTTGCTCTTGCAGATGCACTTACATTGAGGTTGGAGGAAGTGGTGCTTGAGTGTCAACCAACTCTTACTTTCCACTGGGTTCCTTTACCTTCTAATGCTCTGTTCTCTTCAGTGCTGAAGTGTATTTGGGCTGGGTGTATGACATTCCTTATTCAGACTCTTATGATATTGTTCACTATTTCTATTGCCTTTGGTGTGTTGCTTCATGCCCAGCACAAATGAACTGCAGCACAAATGAGTTGGTTTGATGCTTCCCTGAGCATCCGGCTGCTTCTGTGCATGGTTATATCTTCAAGGAGGCACAGCATGTATGGAGCTACGCCATGAAGAACCTGGTGCCCTCAGGACAAAATAGTAGGAGTTCTTTGTATCTTCATGGCTGGAAAATAACCAACTGTTTTAATTATTTGCATCTTTTTAGTTGAGAAACTTGATTTGTCTATTTTTTATTAGAAGTATTCTTTTTGGAGTGGTGTGACATCCTTTAGCATTTTCCCATGTGATCTGAGGTGCTTGTTTCTCCTTGGGTCCAAGTCATAATAATGCAAATGTTCTAGTTAAATTAAATAACAATTCATTTTGAGAAGGTTAAAAGTGTGGCTAGGTTTTAGAAAGCTGATTTGCTAAACATATTGTTGTTGTGGTTTTTTGTTTGTTTCTTTTGGAATAAACAGTTGAACTTTCTTATTTTCAGAGTTTTGAAAGTGCCTGTAAGTGACAAATACCAGGGTTTTTATATTGGTGGTTGTTTAATAATGTTCCTCTTTTCCACTGTTTTTGTGTTGTGTCATAACTGAATTAAAGAAAATGGAGTCTTTTTCCTGACAGTGTTGTTTTTTTAAATATTTGGCATAATATTTGGTAGAGTGTGGTAAATTAGACTACTTTGAAGACCTTTATTTTTGATATTAAATTGATATGGCCATTTCACATTTCCCGTAAACAAGAAAATCTAATTTTTGTGTACTTCTTTCTTAGAAAAGGCATTTATTTGTAACTGTTATATACAAAATCATAATTCTATATTTTTGACTTCAAATGAATTTATTTGTAAATAACTTGTATCATAGAATAAAATTTCCTGCTATGATTTCATGAAACAATCTCAAGAATTCTGATCCTTGAGAAGTAGTGCCATTTTTCTGTTTGGCTGCTAATCAAAATCATATTAACTTGTGTGTATTTACATACAGAAATTAATTTTTATTATTGTATGAATCTTGTGGATGTGATCCATCGATACCTATGGTTTCTTCATCAATTTGTCCTACAAGTGTGACTCCTTGATTCCTGCGCATCTCCAATCTGTTTCCACCAACCATTAGGCAGTAAAAACTTACTTCATGCTAAATCCATTCCTCAGCAAGGTGTAATTTGGAGCATCTTGGAAAGGCTGAATAAATCAAATTTAATTAGAATTCTGTTTCATATACCAGAAGTACATACAGTGATGCAATAGAATGATGGATTCCCAGTTGGAACTAAGTACTGCTTCCTTAGAATTGTGCTACCATTTTAAGTAATGATAAATCAGGTCATAGTTCTGCTGGAAACTTGTTGGAGGTACATGTTTCTGAGCTGGCAGCAGAGGGGCAGTCTGACACCATAGCATCTGGCATGAAAGTGATATGGAGCAAAGCTGTGTCACTGAATTTGTCTGTGTGGAAAAAATTATGCCCATTGACATTCACTGATACTTGTGAACACTTATGGAGTCCAACCAGTGGGTGTGAGCACAGTGAGGTGATGGGTGGTGCTTTTCAGCAGCAGCCACAGTGGGTCTCATCCACTGGTGCAGACTTATAAAAGCATGGCATGCAGGCTCTGTTCGTCACTGGTGCAAACGCAGAACTAATGATGTGACTGTGTTGAGAAGGAGTGATTTGTAGCTGAGAGTTTCCTTTATCAAATACTCTTATTGTGCTCCTCGTATCAGTTGTAGTTTTTATGGAAATAAAGAGAAGGCATTACTTTTGGAGCAAGCTGCATGTGTGTGTATGTATACACATATGTATATGCCTTCAGAGAGACCTCATACGGTTGATGGCAGAAGTGCTAATGTTTTGTACTGTTGTACTGTTGTTACTCAGATTACAAATCAGAACAGCTGACTCAAGCTGGTTCCTGCACTGATTGTGTGCACAGCAAACCGATCAGTCTGCAGTAAATGAAAAAGCTGGTATATTAAAAATACTATAGCAGTGTTCACTGCTAAGTACCTCTTAATTTTTTTATTTCCTTTAGATTAGTGCATCACTTGGAGGAAAAGGCAATTTGTATGTAAAATGCAGTCATTAATTATGGATGAATTCTTAATTTTACAGGATTTTGATCAACCCATTAGTTGGCAAAAAGTGTTGTATACTTATGCTGGTCAGCATAAGGAGAAAGATTTTATTCTGCACTGGAACAGAAATGTTTTGTAACTGGTTTTGTCTGTTCTATAAAAGGAAGCACTGTGTGTTTCTGGGGAGAAAGGCTGGTTGCCTTTCTGTTTGGTGTGACTCCCCAGAAAGCCAAACTTTCTATTACTGCCATATGCTTCTATAATAACTAGACTTCCAGGTGCCAGCTTTGAGTGACAAATCACTGGCATCTCTTGAGGAAAATTCAGTCGAGTTTGTAACACTTTTCATTACAGTATTTGCTCTCTCAGGAAAATGTTTTGCCTGAACCACTGAGAGCCTTGCACATTTTTTTTAAAGACTCTGCCATAAAATACTTTTTTTTTTTTCATGTTTAAAGTGGTTATAATTATTAATCACAGTGAACGAAGGCTTTGATTGCTGAGTTCAAGTTACTTCTAAGCAGATAAAAGGGTATCTCATACTGTTCCAATACCGTATTAAACATGAGCAGCGTAGAATTGTTCTTTGAATCTCACCATGCTGCTGTGATCACCAGCCTTGTCTGCATTCACAGGAGTATGGTTTGAGAAGAAGCAGCCATTGTCTGAGAACCCTCCAATGAGACAGAATATCTGCTAGCAAGCTGGGTCCTTATACTGTCAGAGCTACAAAGATCAGAGAACCATAGGATGGCTTGGGTTGGAAGAGTCCCCAAGGCTCACTCAGCTCCAATCCCTGCCGCGGACTGGCTGCCACCAACTGGGTTAGGCTGCCCACAGCCTCATCCAACCTGGCCCTGAGCATCTCCAGGGATGGGGCACCCACTTGCTTGTTCATTAGCATTAGTCTTTAAAGTTAGTCTACAAAAGAGGTTTTCTTAAATAAAAGCACTTCATTTTCATCCGTGGATAAAAAAAACTTACAGAGGGTTTTCTGTAAAATAGCTAATGAAGAAAAGTTTTGTGCCCATGAATACATGCTAAGTTGTTATATAGCATTTTATATGCCTGTGTTAAATTCATAAGTACTGATACATCTTTATAGGATCGCTGAAAAAGGTAGGCATGCCCCTTACACAGGAGGTAGTTAAAGATGAACTGGGAAACCATTCCTTACTAAGGAAGGGAGGTGAAGTTGTTAATTCATGCAGCAACATAACAAACACAGCATGAACACCAAATTAAAAACTGATTATAAAGTCCTGCGATTGAGTCCCAGTAATATAGCAGTTAATGCTTATTACAAAGTCAATCTGCAATATATGGTGATAAAAATGTTTACCTTCTTTATGACAAAATCTAAATGTTAAAATGCTGCAGATTTGTTTTCTTCGTTTTGTTTGTTTTCTGTTTTATGGTCCTCTTTTTGTCATTAATATTAAAATATGTTAACAAGATATAGAAGAGGCTTAGAAAAATCTGAGGTCAGTAAAGGCTGAGATGTCTACTACCAGTTAATCAAACTATAGGGAAATACTCAGAAAACAGAACTGTAAATATTACAATGTTATTAAATCATAGAGCGCAAGTAATCATCTCTATTAAAAAAATGCATGTTAACACAGTGCACTATCACTTTCTTAATTGTTGAAAAATTTCATCCTTTCTCATGGGATCTGTCTTGATTGCTGCCAGACTCAAATATGAGTTTTTTTTAATTTTGTATCTCACGACTCTTCGAAACTGTTCTTGAATCTATGATCTTCCATCCCACTTTTCATTTTATGATTCGAGTCAATCTATTTCTTTGCCAAATCCCAGCTTTACTCCCCTGAACCGCTGCAAACAACTGGTGCAGTTTTGCATGTCTGTGTTGAAGATGTACCTATTGGAACAAATGCAAAGACTTCTAAGGTCACTAGAGGAACATAGGATGTGACACGTGACCACCAAAGATAGCTCAGTAAAAAAAAAAATTGAAGTATTGACGGAATATGTTTCCTGTCTGAGAATCACAGAATCACAGAATTGTAGGGGTTGGAAGGGACCTCCAGAGATCATCGAGTCCAACCCCCCTGCCAAAGCAGGCTCCCTACACCAGGTCAAACAGGTAGGCGTCCAGGCGAGTCTTGAATATCTCCAGAGAAGGAGACTCCACAACCTCCCTGGGCAGCCTGTTCCAGTGCTCCGTCACCCTCACCGTAAAGAAGTTCTTGCACACATTGGTGCGGAACTTCCTATGCTCCAGCTTCTGGCCATTTCCCCTTGT
Source organism: Chrysolophus pictus (assembly GCA_037305975.1). Classification (NCBI taxonomy): domain Eukaryota; kingdom Metazoa; phylum Chordata; class Aves; order Galliformes; family Phasianidae; genus Chrysolophus; species Chrysolophus pictus. Next base: position 27,518,468 of record CM074614.1, on the reverse strand, counting down.
CCTGTCTCCGCACACTGCTGAAAAGAGTCTGGCCTCATCACTTTGCCCCCCACACCTTAGATATTTATAGACCTGGATCAGGTCCCCTCTCAGTCTTCTCTTCTCAAGGCTGAACAGACCCATTATTATGCTATGCCTAGTGTTTGCATGGAATCCACATCAGAAAGCAGATCTAACCCTGTTCTTCCTGCTCCCCACCAAGATCAGCACCTTAATCCACTTTGCTATGTTGGCACAAAGAAACAACAGGCTTGAATATGGAAGCAGAATTGGGGCTGCATAACCAGCCCTGCTCCTGGAGTACTTACTATGTGTTGTGTGGGCTTGGGATTTGGGGTTTCAGCAGCCTCCTACCTGTGTGAAAACCTAACTGCTAAGAATGGCACTAGGTTGCCTCACGATAGGGTGATAACTAGTCCAGCTTCTTCCACTCCTTGAAATCTGAGGCATCAGAATTAAAGTCCACAGTTTAATACTGTCTTGTTGGAGTGATATATTCACTTGAGAATGGTAGCAAAACCACTTCAAATTTAGATAATTTTATCTATTAAATTTTCCAGTCTCTGTACTACTTACTGATTATTGATGTGTTTTTAAACAGAGTAATTGTAATTGTTACCATATGCAGTCTGGATAAAGTTGGTGTTTCATGGTTGGATGGAAATAAAGCTTTTAAATTGTGTCCACACTAGGGGGCTGTGTTGCTTTAACAATGTCAGTTTCAAAAAGCTGTATATCAAGAGCAGAACCAGAGCTGTATAAACAAGTTATAAGCACATTTATTTCCTGCTTAAAATGGGTGTGGAAAGGAATAAAAGGGAATGACTTTCAATTTTGAGAAACATAAAGTAGGAGCAAGGACATTTTTTTACATGTATACTTAGATGAGATACTGAAGTTTAAGGATGAAGAGTTGAACTCATTGTCTGACTCGAGATGAGTGAATCCTGGTTTCTTCAGTCCTAAAGTGGCCCCTGAGATGAAGGACACAGAGCTCAGCTTGGTGTTGGCCAGTTTCTTTCAGTTTCAATCCCTGCAGTGTTGTGAGATTGTTCTGTTGCAAACACAGGCGATCCTTTAGGATCTCCCAAGCAAGATTAAGATTAGTTGTTTAGTATTAGATAATAGTAGTGAATATCTTTTCCATCTTACTTGCCAGACCTCGTCAGAACATTCATAACGACAGATACTGAAACTAGAATGGATGCAGAATTAAAAAATGAACAGAAGGAACCTCTTGAAGTTATAAAAGCATGTAAAATCTTTTCTATCTTTAATTTCAACTAACCATTTAAATACTTAGTGGATCTAAGCAGCACAGTTAGAATCATAGAATCATAGAATCACTCAGGTTGGAAAAGACCTTAAAGATCATTGAGTCCAAAAACAACAACCTAATCATACTACCCCAACTAACAACCCTCTGCTAAATCATGTCCCTGAGCACCACATCCAAAGAGTTTTTAAACACATCTAGGGATGTCTCAACCACCTCCCTGGGGAACCTATTCCAGTGCTTAACAACCCTTTCTGTAAAGAGTGCTTCCTAATATCCAACCTAAGATCAGAGGTAGAGGACTGACTTTTTGTTTAATTGTGTATAAAAGGTTATTTTAAAGAAATAGGTTTCTTGAGGAGCTTAAGTCTTTACTAAATACCATAGAAATATTAATATTGTTCAATGAAAGTTAAAATGTCTACCAAACCATCTATCACAGTAGGACCCTATTTAGACAATCTTTTAAATCCCTGAGCCTATTGTTTTGTGCTGTTTGGGTGTGCCTTAAGACCTAGAGCTTTCTAATAGGAACAGTATTAAAATTTAGGGGATATTTAGGCCTTTCAGACTTGTCTATTCTTGCAGAATACTGGTGCCAGATCACATAATACTAGAACATCAGTTGTTTCACTGACCAACTTGCATACAGCTTCCAAAAATAGGATGGTTGTATCTGCTTTGCAGGAGAGGTTTAACGAACACTGCAGCAATTATGTGCTCCCACTGTTTTAAAAGTATGTCTCTATGCAGGAGACCTAGACTAGCTTGAGCAGTGGATGAGGAGAACTTCATGAGGTTCAACAAATCCAAGTGCAAGGTCTTACACCTGGGTGGCAGCCCCTGCTATCAGTACAAGCAAGGGGAAATAAAGATGGAGCGCAGCGCTGCCAAAAGAGAGCTGGGGATACTGCTGGTTGGGAAGCAGGACATGAGCCAGCAGTGCGCCCTTGCAGCACAGAAAGCTAACCATATCCTGGTCTGCATCAAAAGCGTGGCCAGCAGAATGAGTGAGGTGATCCTGTCCCTCTGCTGCATGGTGAGGTCTTACTTCTGGAGCACTGTGTCTGGCCAGATGTGGAGTCCTCAGTACAGGAGAGACATAGACCTGTTAGAGTGCATCCAGAGGAGGGCTGCAAAAATGGTCCAAGGGATGAAACACCTCTCCTACGAGGACTAGCTGAGAGAGCTGAGACTGTTCAGCCTGGAGAAGAGAAGGGTTCAAGGTGTCCTGGTAGTGGCCTTTCAGTATAAAAAAGGGAGCTACAGGAAAGAAGGGAACAGGCTCTTTAGAAGTGTCTCTTGTGACAGGAAAATGGGAAATGGCTTCAAGCTTAAAGAGGGTAGATTTAGGTTGGATATAAGGAAAAGGTCTTTTACTGTGAGGGTGGTGAAGCACTGGAAGATGTTGCCCAGAGATGTGGTTGATGCCCTGTCCCTGGAGACTTTAAAGGCCAGACTGGATCAGGCCCTGGGGAACCTGATTTAGCTGTGGTGCCCCTGTTCATTGCAGGAGAGCTGGACTAGATGACCTTTAAAAGTTCTTTCCAACTCTAAGGATTCTATGATTCTGTAATTCTATGATTCTTAAAAATGGATGTGATGTTGCCCTTATTCCACTCACTAGAGATTTCACTTGACTTCCATATCTTTTCAAATATCATTGTGGAACCCGGGAAGGCAAGGTAGGGAGGGAAGGGGTTTTCTTGCGATGTACACTTCCCACTAATTTGATAAATGACAAACATGCCCAGATCTAAAAATTAGTTTTACTTTCTTTCCATTCTATGCCAAAGAGAGAAAATGATTATTGTTTGCTGCTTCCTTTATTTTTGTTGACAAAATGTTATGGTCAACACTTTGTCTCACTACTTAACTTTTTTTTTTTAATATGTATCTCAAGAGGGAACTCTGTATTTTCACAATGTCCTCTCTCTCTGCTAACTTTTATTTTTAACTACTGAAGAAGATTAATAATCCACATATGTTATCTGCAGTAGCTTAATAAACAAAGCTTAATTAAAATAAGAGAAGCACAATAAACCCAAAGAGGTCTGATTTAGCCCTACAAATTTATGCCATTTTTCTTGTTTGCTCTATGTTTTAGAAATGGGGGTAGGGAAAGGCCTGGAAGAGAATTTCAGGTTTTTATATTTAATTGAACTAACAGCTTGTGCTGACAAATAATAAATAACAGTGACACAGAGTGACTAAATAAATTCGTTTCCTCAAACAATGATTCATTTGCTGTCTTGCATTGCCATCAGCTTAAAAGATGGCTTCTTTTTGTCAGCCTACAGGAGAAGTATTTGATGGTGTAACAGCCTTCTTTCCATTCCAGTCACCACAGCCTTTTTAAATGCAAGGAATTAGTACAAATAAAAATGCAGCCATTTAGCAAAACTTGCGCTGCTCATTTACTTATTAAAAAAAAAAAAACAAACAAAAAAACAAACACAAAAACAAAGACAACCAACTAAATCTCTGCAAAATCAATTATCAAGGAGGCATCTGGCTGTGACTCGGTGCACTTTATGGGAAGAAAACCTGGCTGATAGGCAAAGTTCTGTTACTTTTGCAGAAGAAAGACTGCTGATACTGAATCATGTATAGCGTCCATGATCTCAGCAGGCTTCTGCTTGGCACTCATCATTCAAGGACAGGATGAGTACAGGCCACATTCTCACTAAAATTCTTTGCTGTCAGACCTGTACCCACTTACAAAATGGATAGATCAGTTCTTCAAGGGCACACCCAGTTTTTCTGATCTTCTCATCACGTAGCTCAGTTGCAGGAAGACAAAGCAGCCTTGAAGGGATAAAGCCACAGCAAAATTTATGGGGCGATTGTAGTTTGCACTCCTAATTCAGGCTGAAGGATTTATTGCATTCACTGTGCTGATATTCTTCTTGTTTCTTACACTGGATTCATTTCAGGAATGTGGTTCTGAATAGGCTATCTGGTCAAAAGACTATTTTCCATCAAAGACAATTGGAGCAGCTGGGATAGTACCCCTGCAGAGGAGAGGCTGGCAGTTCACAAGTTGCCCTTATGGTTGGTGGCCTGTTGCAAAAGTCTTTGCTTACTCTGACCTCTTGCAACACTAAGGATTGACCTCCACCAGGCTTCCAGAGCAGCTCAGCCTTGTACCCACTCAGTATGCACACAGCTCTTAGGGAACAGGAGGCACTGACCAAAAGGGAGGAACTCAAACATACCTGCCCTTCAAGATAGAAATATAGAGCTGCTCTCACCAGATGTCTGTGTAAATATTATGGAAGGCATTTTAAATGCCCAGAAGGCATCCTCAGGGTTTTTCACAACAGAAACCACGTCTATGAGGAATTAATTATTTTGGATCAACTCTACAGTTTCCTTTGCCAGAACTTGTTTCTGCACTTGCTTGCCATGCTAAGGTCCCTAATAGAACCACAGAAACGTCCAACATAAGCTACGATGTGAGGACAGATGTTTGATACTTATTTTCAATGAATTTAAAGACTGAATCTTACTCTTAATGCCACTGTGTTGTTAGGACAGGTGCTGACTGTAGCTCAGCACTAGAACTTCGCGCACTATTGACACACCTCACTAACCATGCTGTTCCTCTCAAATGGCTGTGCTTTGTACCTACAGTTATTGGTACTGTATTTTCAGATAATTATTGCTCTCTTCTCTTTTATCTGCAATTCTTAGAGCTGTTATCTGCCTGTCACACTTACCTAACCTTCCAGTTCATCTTTCCATCTGGTTGTCATGAAGCTATGAAGGGCAGTTCTGTTCTGCAAATAATTGGTTTAAGACGGGGAAACAATAAAGGACTGCTATGCATGCACTCAGTTGGAGATGCTGCTGCAGTGCCTTGGCAACAAACACAAATTTTACTCCTATAGTGACACTGACAAGCTGCAGTGCTAACAACGTAGCACCTTTCTAACACAGAAAGATGGTTTCTGACCCATGTAAATTTCTCTCCTGTTATACATTGCAAAACTGAAGTTGCAAGGCCTGATTTACTGATGATCTGTGTTTTTGTTATCTCTGTAGACCATACCACTGGAAAACCGTAATGGATTGTATTAATGTAGTTTCTCTGAACAAATCTCTAGTATAATGTCAATTTATAGCTGCAACAAGTACAAAATGGTATTTTTGGGGGGCGGGGGGGGGGGGGGGGGGGGGGAGATAAGCTTCTTTTACTCCATAGGCTTTCTTCCTACACTCTGTATTTACATCTTATTCAAAGACTGATAAGCATTTTTCATTTATTTGGTCAGATTTTTTTTTTCTGTTCATTCTTCTTGAAAAAGATGTTATTCACTGCTTGAGACTCCCAAATTAAGAGTTACTAGAACTGAACCTGCTTATATTCTTTTGAGACTGGAGGATTTTCACAAATGAAATAATTACGTTCACTTTACTAAATGACCATGTTTTGGTGTTTTTTTTTTTCCATCTGAGACTTTCTTTGAGTCTGTTTCTATTACTAGGCTTGTGCTTCTTAAGTTGTACCTACAGACTGTGGTCAGTGCATCCACTGCCCTTCTTCTAACGAGGTAAAAGGATTGAAATCCTCAAAATCTTTCCCTGCTCTGCATCTTTTTCAGTTACTTCATTCACCCTTCATTAAGCGTTCCATAAATGACCTCCAGAATTTTGATAACTGCGATTTATTAACACTCAATCATTGTATCTCAGGCTATCGGGAACCTGGAGAGGTCTCCAGCCAAACCCCTGCCCAGTGCAGGCTCAGCCCTGGGATCAGACCTGGCTGTTAGGGCTTTATCCAATGGGGGCCAGAAGCCCTTCAAAGAGGGAGTCAGGTTTTGGGTGCACTGAGATACAAAGGCCGTTCCTTCCGTGCTGCCCATGTATCAACTAGATTTACAATGAAAAATGTCCCTCTTCCTACTTCATTTAGAATGAGTATGAATCTTAATGAACTGCTTTGCAGAGCAAGACAATCTTATGATCGTGTTTACAGCAGTGGCTTAGAGATTTGAAGTTTGATCTGTGAAACTGCCTGGGCATTGTGACTCTGAATATTAGACTGACAAGATTTTTAGCTGCTACTCTGCATTAGCTCAAAGGTTCTCATCTCACTTTTCATTTTCCCAGTAAAATAGGTTGGGATGTCCTTGTTACTGTTGCTTGTGTGATTTCCTGCTGTGCTCTCTTGCTGTTTAGTAGAATTGAACATACCTCTTTTGCATCTATGGGAGAAAATGATGCAAACTCTGATATCTATAAAGCTTCTCAGTCCAACACATTAATTTAGGTCTGGGAGGCTTGCCTCTGATGCTGCAGCAGGTACAGGAAATACTAATGAGGTCTTTTTAGAGATAGAACTCATGCACCAACACAGTGCTGTTATCTCCAGCCTCAAGCTCAAATCAGTGTTTGTTCTTTTCTTTACCATTCCTTTGCCTGTTTATCTGACCTCCTTACTCCCATCTCTCTGGTTTTAGGCTATGGGTTCATTCTTCTGAGAAAGCACCTTTAGCACTCTTCTATTCTCCTGGTCTGCCTGAGTTGACTTCCTAGATAACTAGAAATCTTTCTTTTGTCTTTGGCATTTCTGACAGTTCTTGGGGTAATCCTGAGGCTCACGTGGAGAAAAATAACTGCAAATAACCTCCTTACTGTCCAAACACTTTCCATGTCCCTTTCCCTTTCTTGCCATTTCTCCCCTCCCATTGTGAAGCATAGACTATTTGTAATGAGCCCAATCTTTCTCTCGGTTAATGAGAACAGAAAGGATTTGTGTTGTTCACAGAAAACGAGTATTTTATTGGCAGCAACTAAAGGTTGTTAACATGCTTTTTGGTCTGTGGGGAAAAAAGAATTGAACAGGTGCTTTATATGTCTTGTAAAAGGAAAGAGTGAGGATATATATTATACAGAGAATTTGTTGGTTTCATGACTGAGGTTGTTGCATTCAGTGAGGTTGGTAACCCCATTTTTTGGTGTTTTGATATAATGTTGTCCCTATAGCAAAACTGAAAACATCTGATATGCATCTACATTTGGAAAAATATACTTTTGTAACTCTTTAAGGCAACAGAGCTCTTCTTAGATTCCAGTATAGAAAAGTTGCTTTTCCATTACTTGCAGTTGATATTCGACTTGACAGAACTGAAAACAAATGTCTCAGTACTTTGCCCAAAGTGTGCAAATTTCCAAGCCTGAAGAAAAGCTAATCATGAAGTGCACAAGGAATAAATGACATTAAAAATCTCTTTACTATCAAAGGGTCCACATTACTTTTCCTAAAGATTAGAAAAGTGACAGTGTCTTTATAGCTGCTCAGCACCCTTTGTTTTGAAGATCTGCAGTGCTCCACGTCACAGTTTCTGTTTTACGTCATCTCCCTGCAGCATGGAGCCCTGTTGCTCCATGAGATGATCTACTTCTGAATGACTACTGTATCACTCTCCATTCTGGACATTTAACAAGGAGATTTGCAAGTTAGCTTGTGTGCATATATTATTAAATAAAGTAAAAATAATTGCCTGAGCAGTGCTGTGCCTGTTTGTACCATATGAGGCTCTGGCTCAATATTTATGTTTCATTTGATGTATTTTAATTACTGAAAATATTTATTTTGTTAACACTTCTCATGAATGTGTTGCTGTCATGCCTGGATGCAATTTGCTGGCCATCTGCAAAGAATGAAGAGCAGCCCTCTAAATAATTTATTAGTCTGCCTAAATTTGTGTGCCAGTCGCATTGCAAAATCTGACTGAGGAGTGGTTTCTTCTATCTGGTTTTAGGCCTACCATTTCTACAGGACTGCATATTCTTCTAACTCAGAAATGCAGCAAAACTGTTGGCTTGTGAAGGTTTTGCTGTGTTTAATAGAGTGTTTCCAGGTGAAGAAAGAGAATTGGAACACCCTGCTATAATTTTATGTGTGTGCCAATAGGCACAAGCAAGTACTCATGCATGTACATCAATAGGAAGAGTCTATTTTTTATTTTTACCCGTAGTTGGAAGTAATTAAGGCCATCTCTGGGAAAGGAAAACTGGAAACAACACAGGATACTGGGAATTTAGAGTGGGATCCTAAACACACAGAACTCCTGTGCAATCTACCCACTGATTAAACTGGATTAGCCATGGGCAGATTAACTGAAGCAGATTCTCAGGTCTTCACTCTGGTGTGTTTGCATCCCAGAGAAGCCTGTGATCCTGCAGGAGTAAGGCATACTTTGCACTAAATGGGTGGGCTTTAAGGTTCTTTCCACCAAAGCCGTTCTATGGTTGTACAATACTGGTTTATAAATTCACTCAGTAAGGTCTAAATTAGCTCATTTGGAATCTGGGAGTGAGATTGTCATTGAGAGAAAGAGTGTTTCAAGGAAAACAAGCAAACAAATGCCTCTACTTGGGGCTACATCCATCCAGAATCCGCAGCTCTTTGAAACCAAGGTGTACTCTTAAGGAAATCTGGTAGTCATCACAGATATCACAAATTGCATTAAATGAAGAATAAAAATATTACAAGATCCAGATACTATAACGAAAAATTATAACGTAATTGAAAAAAAAAAAAAAGGAACACTGTAAATCCCACATCACCACCAAGTCTTATGTTCTATAAGATACTTTTGTCCCTACGTACTGGTCTTATTCATGCAGCAATCCTAGACACAGTTTAGGCTTTTGAATGTCTTGGAAGATCCAAGTATAAAGCAATAATAATAAATGCAATAGATTTCTAAATTTTTCTAGAGAATCCTCAAACAGTGAAAAGAATATGTAAAGAGAACTAAGAAATCGGTTTTCCTTGCTTTTGAGTTTGTTTTTAGTCATTGGTTTTTAATTTCTTGGGCAGGAGTTTTGTCTTCAGTTCTTCAGTTTTCCTTCAGATTTGTCCTTTTGTGGTTTTCTTTTTTTTCCTTTTTTCTTTTTTCCTTGCACTGGTGAACAATAGTCCGAGTTATTATTTTCACAGTGCAACTCTAAGTGTTAACACAGTGTTACTCTAAGCAACATACGTGTCTGCTTTGAAGTTAGTCTTACTTTGTACACAGAGCAGCTAGTGGTGTTGGCAGACCTTGAAGAAAAGCCATGGTGTTCTTAGGAATATGTGGTAACAGGGAATATCTTGAATTTAGCAAATGCTTTGTATAGTTAATGCTTGGGTGGGAGCCTTGTTCTTCTGTAGGAGAATGGCAGATGTCTGCAGAGAGCTCATGTTGATTTTTTTTTCAGGGCAAATCTTCCCTTACCACTGAGGATTGCAGCTTTCATTTGTTCCGGAAATTCCAGGATAAGAGAGTCATGGACATATGGGAGAGACTCCAGAGCAAGGCTACCAAGACGGTGAAAAGACTGGAGCACTTTTTCCTATGAGTCTGTGAGAAATGGGACTGTTCAGCCTGGTGGAGAGGAAGCAGGGGGATCTCCTCAGTGTCCATGCATACCTGAAGGGAGCGTGCAAAGAGCACAGTGCCAGGCTCTTTTCAGTGGTGCCTCTTGACAGGACAAGACACAGTGGGCACGAACTGGGATATGAGAAGGACCATTTAAATGCCTGCAACAGAGGGTTGGAGATTCATGATCTTTGAGGTCCCTTCCAACCCAAGCCATTCTATGATTCTATGATTCTATGATTCTATGATACTATGATTCTATGATTCTATGAAATGTAAGAAAACACATTTCTACCATGTGGGATTTTGAACACAGCAACAGGTTCCCAGAGAAGATGGGGGGTTTCTAGTCCTTGGAGATACTCAGCATCCCATTGCATGCTGTCCTGAGCAACTTGCTTTAGCTTATTAAGGGAGTTGGACAAGGCAATCTCCAGAGCTGCATCCAACCTCTGCCAATGTATGATTTTGTAACACTTCCGTGCATCCTCGCCATTGGACTACTCATGCTCTCAACTTTTCATAGTGAAATTACCAAGGAGTTTTGCTAGCAAGCAAAAAGCAGTCCCAGATAATCTTTTATTATTGATCTTAGATGCAGTCCCTTTATCCTGCTGTTCTGGTCTTCTAAGTGGAACATGCATATTTATCCTGGAAATCCTGATGACCCAGTGCAAGCACTGTGTTGGTGAGAGAAAGGGTCCACAGAGCTACTGCAGAACTGTGTGGGTGCCTCCTGGATGCTTTAGAAATCTGCTAAAATGTGTGTTTGGCTGGTATGATTTTGGTTTTTTTTTTTTTTTTTCAGTTCTGTTATTGATAATGTTCCATGTGGCAATAACTTCACCAAGAGATACTTAATGAACTTTAAAAAAGTTTTGAATATAAAGGTTATATTATCAACAAATGGTGGTTTGGAAGAACTAAATAGGTTTATGAAGATTATCCTTCTTTAACAATGCCTTAAATTTTTATCTCCTTATCCCTTTTTCATTGCTTTCTCTCTCAAGACATTATGGTTTATTGTGTCTCCACTAGGTGCCTTGCATATGATTTACACACTGAATGGTTCTGCTTTGAGAACAGGGTAATGATATAATTTCCCCATTTATATTCAGAGCAGTCAAGACTTTCTAGCTCTCTGAATAATAAAACCACCTGCATTTAATATACATGGAAAAATGGATAGGCAAATAGCAGATACGGCACAATCAGATAAGTGTAATCAGATAAAATATCACAATATTATAGCAGATCAGCATCTGGTAATGACTTGAATTTTAAAAGACTGACAAACAGCATGGCCTAAAGCAATCAGGCATACCTCATTTGGAGCTACTTATCCCAGATTTGATTGCTCTCCTCGTATGTTTCTGGCAGATTAAACATTCAGTCTGTCTTATTTTAACTATTCTGTGTCTGCGTCTGTCTAAGTGAAGAAGCACAAGCTTTTCTCCTTTCTCCTGCAGTTAGGAAGCAACGATAGGTGGTGTCACCGAGGAACAAGCCTGCTCCCTGGCTGCTGCAGTGCTCTGTGCCAAGCACAGTTCTGTGGGGTGAGCACATGTGCGACTGCTGCCTCAGTGCTTTGGTGTCTCCCCTGGCTCTTGGAAAACTGGAAAAATCTGATGGATCTTTTCTCCTGACTGATGGCCCTTAGGGCAGTGGGACATGGAAGACTTCTTTCCTACATGCTACTGAATGCTGTGGGACCTGTGTCACCCCTGTGGGGTCCTGGCCCTACAGTAGCGCAGGTAGAACAGATCAATGAATGTCGTGTTGCTGCTCTATGTAGGTGAGACATGGCCTATTCTGTAGCTATTTCTATGCCCACATCAATAGCGTGTCATGTTAGTTCTTAGTGCAGGTCCTGCAGTAGCACCCAAATGTGACATTTGGAGATGGTTTCTCTCTCTTTCCCCTTTCTTGCCTTTTCCGTGACCTCTTTGTATTTTATTCACCAATCATTTGCAGACACTCTTCTGGTTCTGTTAGAACTGCTGATTGCATGCAGTGAAATATCACTGCAAGCTCCCTCATGTACAGTGAGGCAAATGCAAGGCCAGAGAGTGGGGAGTTCATTTGCCCCTAATTACTAAGATTGAGTTTGGATTTTGCACTCTGCAGATTGAAATGCTCTGTCTGCAGAATATACTGGGAGATGCATGCCTTTCTATACACGTATATTTTAAATCACAGTACCTTGAACTTACACTGTAGCACCAGAAACCTTTTTACTATAACTAAACCAGAAGTGAAAGAAACGTAGAAAATACCCAGAAAAGCCCTAATACTTTTATTGACTTTTAAAGTCAATGATTCAGAGGCTACAACAAGCCACACTGATTCCTTTGAGTTCAAATCGGTATGTGTTAGATCAGTGCACAATATCTCAGATATTTTGCACGCAGATGGAAGGAAATTCTGCAGTCCAAGGCTATTGACATTCTTTGTTAGTAAAATCTGTAAAGAAGTAAAATCTGAAGGCTGAACACTGCTTTTAGGCCCCAGTACATGGTTCTGTCCAAAGATAGGCGTGCACCTTGGAGAGCGACCTACGGAAGATATTTTTCTGCTAAGGACAAGGTGCATTCAATATCAGTACAGGGTAAGGGCTCATTCTCGCTCAGAAGTCTGCAATAAATGGTAGCAAGGGTTGCTCCTGAGGTGAACCAGAAGGTGACTAAAGGCAAGACTCTGCCCCGTTCCCTGAGTGCTTATGTCCTCAGATGGTATCACTGAGAGAGGAGGGAATAACAAAATGAAGCACATGGTCCAGACAGCTCAAGAATCTGGAACTTGAAGCTTACTGCTCAAGTATATGGTGTGCAAGGAAATAAAGGAGGGATGGTTTGTCATTAGTTCTTTCTTCATATTATGTGGCATAGAGATGAGATACAATCTGTAATTTGTCTCCTATACCTCAAGTGCTTGTGATTCCTGTTTCACTGTCCTCCCGTCTTCATTTGGCTCCTTCAGTCTGCAGCATTCTTTTGCAATGCCTTTGTCTTCCACACATATTTATTATGACATTACATTGGCCTAAACAGTAGCTGAATCAGTTTTGGGGGATCCAGTGTAACACCGCTGCTGTTCTTTGCCATAATTAGATATAATTGCAGCCTATAAATTGAATAAATAATAAATAATGTAGCAGCCAGAACACTAAATGTGCTTGGCAGAGGCCATCAAAATTAAGACTGTGAAGCCCTGGCACTAGTGAAACTGGGGACAGATCTTTCACTTTTTCACTGGAGACAGGGCTTTAAGCAAAATGTGTCTGCCAGTGTGAACATGGCTTTAGGAATGAGGTCCAAGGACTGTCCCAGCAACCTTCCCTGTAGGGTTACCTCTTGCGTGCATTCAGATGGAGGCAGATTTTTTTACCTTTAACAAGTGAGAAATTGTCATTTATACTCTAATTTTCTGTAGAATGGAGAGAGTACAACAACTGGTATTCAATATAATCATACTGCAGCTTTTCAGATATGAGGGCTACTCCAAAAGCAATGCCTCCTACTTTATGATGTTGCCCTGTGACACCAGAGGTGGATGTTGGCTGTAGAGATTGATCCTTCCTGCCGGTATTCACTTTCATTTTGTTGCCTTGTGACAGATAGCAACAAAGGGGCAATCTGACAGAACGGTGTCTGACATGGAAATGCATATAGAGCAAAGATGCATCATTGAATTCCTCCATGTAGAAAAAATGGCAGCCACTGACATTCTCTGGCACTTGTGAACATTTATGGAGACCAATCAGTGGATGTGAGCATGTGAGTGGGGGTGAGGTGCTGGGTGCTGCATTTCAGCAGTGACAGAGGGTCACCTCCACTGGTGCAGATTATTCTGAACATAGCATGCAGGCTCTTGTTTCATTGCTGGTGAAAATGCACAGCTAATGGTGTTACAGTTGAAACATAGTTTTGTAGCTAAGAATTTGCTCTACTGACAGTGTTATTGTGCTCCTTGTATCTTTTTTGGTTTCCACACAAATAGGCATTAGTTCTGGAGTCATCTACTTACAAACAACCAGCCCTGGTCTGCCCCTGAACACGCTGCTATCCTGCAGGCACCAGTTTGTTAACGCTGGCTGTCATGTCCTGAGTCTGAACTTCCATGGAACTTGGTAGGAGCTGAGTACCAGACCCCTGAGCTTTTCCCAGGCTAAATGCCTTGGTCATAAAGAAATTCTAGGTGGCAGATACTGCTTCTCTGAGAATAGCTTGCAGGAGCAAGATTGCCTCCATTTTAAACCCTGAACCCACACTGTCCTCTTCCATTTTTTCTTTGAAAGATGATTTTTTTAGTTCTTTGTCTTGTGAACTGGTGTACTATGTATATGAGTATGTGCAAAATTAGTGTGGTTTGTTATGCCAAGAAATTAGATTTTTCTAGACAGCTTGAATGAATCAATTCCTACAGTGTCAGAGATGGGAAAGGTAAGGAAACTTGGAGGGGAGACGAAGTAATATGATGACTGTTGCTTATTTTAAAAAGATTTGCCCCCTTGAGCCCCTGTTCTCCTATGTTGCTTGCATTCACTATAATGTGACATTTATTGATTTGTTAGTCAAAAGGCTGCTGTCTCTCTTCATCACTTGAAAGGGAACTTTTTTAAATATAATTTTTGTAGATAAAATCTCATGGTCCTAACAATACTTCAGCCAGTGAATATCAGCATATCAGAACATGGAACTTGAGATCAGAAAGCCAAAAAACCATTATTCTACACGCCTCTGCAGAAATCCACTCAGTGTCCCCCTCAAAGCCAAAATGGAGTTGGACCATTCGGCGTTTCAGGTTTCTATACAGAAAATAGAAAGTGATGCCTTAAATCACAGTGAATATTCATAAGGTTTCCTTATAAACCCTAATATGCTGTAATACTGTCAGTTTGCGGTCTGAGGGGAAAACACAGTCATTATTGTACAGGCATGCCTGTGTTAGCATTAGCAGCAATTACTCAGGTTTGCCATTTTCTGTTTCACATCTACCCCAGACGTTTTGCTTTAGAAGAGTGACAGAGATGTTTGCAGCTCTTCTGGATTCAGGACGAGAATGGCTCATACTGAAAGCTGGTTAGCACTTCAGCTGAGCTCAGATAGCTAATTTTCATTAGTAATTACGGCTGACAAACAGCTGATAACATGTACCAAATGTACATTAACTTCTGATTGTTGATTTCTCCATAAAAATCCCTACAATACTTTTGTTTTCAATTAACAGCAAAACTTTGGCATTTGAAAGGAATTCAGAAAAGGTTTTTAAAATGTTAAATATCTCTCATGATATGTATTTAGAAAAATCATAGTGGAAAGTAGGATGATTAATGAGGAAGACAATTAACATATTTTCAAATGCATCAATATTATGGCTTGACATGTCCTTGTTCCTGCTTAAAATTAGTAATGATAAATACAGAGACCCTATTAAACTCTTAATAGTCTGATAGGCACAGCTGAGCATGCAATGGAGAATAATATAAATTAGTAATCAGGTTGATATATCTGTACCTTATTTGGGATGATGCAAGAGAGAACACAATGCCAAAGCAGAGTAGACATGGGTTGAAGTATCTTAATTATCTTTTCTCTATCTTGTGAGTCCTAGGGGATATTGGAATCAGCTTCCAAAATAGTTCTCTAGCTTTTCTCTAAAAGGAATACAAAACCAAATCCAAGCATTGTGTTGCAGGACCATAAACTCAAGTTTACTTAATTCTATTCTGCGATTTGAACCATGGGAGATGTTCAAAAGTTAGAAGTTCCTGAATACTTTTGTAAGATCTATACTGTGATGTCACAGTGGGAAAATATGTGCTTAGGGGAAAAAAATAACAAAAAAACCTACTAAAAAAGCCCTAACACACTCAAATCTTATAAAGAAATTGTAAATGTATTCATTTTGGCTTTCTTACTGCCTGTATATACTTGCTTTCTCATCTCAAGACTTAGCAAGAATGATCAGAGAGGTGAAGGTACTTCAGTTGGTGACCTGCAGTAAGAGGTGAATAAAATGAATTCTACAGTTTTGCATATCTCTACAGCAAAGATATTGTACCATCATAGGAAAAACGACACTTATTTCATAAAAATGAAAACATGGTCACTAAGTTAATTTTATTACTCCTAACTTTATTTTTCAAAATACAACAGTGAGGCAAGAAAACAGTTGTGACAGAGAGGTGGAATGGAAGGATAGAATTAATGCATCCAGTATCCCTAGGTCCTACCAGAATCGTGGTGGACACCAAGTTGAACATGAGACAACATCATGCCCTTGTGGCAAGAGAGGCCAACGCCAGGAACTGCACTAGCAGGAGTGTTGCCAGCTGATCCATACTCTCTGATGGGACGGGAGGCAATGGGGAAAGACTGAAAAGATGGAAAATCCATTTAAGCAGAAGAGAAATCTTTCTCACTGTGAGAATATTCAAGTAATGGAACAGGTTTCCCAGAGGTCTTGTGGATTCTTCATTCCTGGAAATACTCAGAACCCAACTGCATACGATTGTGAATGGTGATCTGCTCACTTGCCCTACTCTGAGCTGGGGGAGATGGACTGGATAATCTCCAGAAGTTCCTCCAATTTCATCCCTGCTGTGATCCTGTCATTCTTGGTAACATCCATTTCTTGCCTATGAAATAAGAGCATGACTGGATTTTTGTCATTAGGATTTTTTATTTTCTAAATTAAAGGATTTACAGCAAAATTCCCCAAATTCTAAAAGCCGATAAAAATCCTAATGGTAACATTTATTTCAGAACTGAAGTGTAGTCTCTTTACAGGAAAAAAAAAAGATAAAAAGGGGAATATTTTTATTCCTGAAATTTCCAAGATAAATAGACAATCAAACATGTATGCAAATGAATCACTTTAATGAACAGCTGATCCATACATTATTTTTAAATAAGTGCAAGAGGCCTGTATTTGTTTAAACAAGAGATGTCAGGGACAGCCTAAAGTTAAAACTGATTTTACCTTTCACTTTGCGTTTCTTAAGCAAGGGTAAATGGCATGACATGTCAGAGCTCAGTCGAGATAGAGAGCTCTCTCAGTTTCTTGTAGCATCAGAATAGTTCTCCTTCACTGTGTTCAGTATACTTTTTATACTATTCACTTACAAACAAGAAGTTCCTGTTCCTCTAACAGTTCCTCTAACTGGCCCTTAGCTACTCCCAAACAACAGTGATAAAGGATGAAAGGTTTTTCAATTGTGACAAGATTAACAATGCATACAGAAGAACCTCCTGTTTAACCTCAGATGCAAACAGACGCCGTTTGCTCTCTGTCTTACATTCGAGTCTCCCAAGGTTTCACAGTGACGGGGTCTATCAAGAAGTCTGATAAGCTCTTTGGTGACTTGCTCACAGTTACATCTTCCCCGGCAATGACACAGCTGTCATTTTGCTACTTAGGACGAAAATCTAGAAGTTCATAATTTAACACTTATGCTCTGTTATTTGTTTTTGGATTGGTGGACCTACTTTATTCTTCTGAAAGCCATTTCAAGTTAATTGAATACCGAGGTCTACTTTCAATACACTTTGGTTACAAAGACACAGCAGGCACCTTTTTAATTTTCTTATTTTTTCAATGAACTGAAATGAGCATGTTTACAAAAAGTGACTTCGGATTTTATTTTCTTATTCCTGAAGGTGAGAAGATGCTTCTACCAGACACAATGCATGTCCTATGCACCCCATTTGAAAAGTTACTGAGCCTTTCTCTCTGCAGCAAGATTCCTTTTGCTTCTTGTTTTTATGGCACATAGCACAAAAGGAGCCAGCTCCATTATGCGGAATACGAAAAGCAGTCACTGAACCCACAGTACATTAACCTTACTGTCACTGTGAGTTAGCTCAAATACAAGGTAATCCTGCTCACTTCTGATCTGTGCTGCTCTCCAAAAACCTTCTCCCTTCTACTGATCCTTGCTTTCATGCCCTTAATTCCACTGTACAAGAAAAGCATCTGATCCCACATGTGTTGTAGAATTTTGCTGTATATTTATCATATTTATTTTATCTTTTCATTCACTCCATCTTAATTTTTTTTTTTCTTGGCAATGTGAAGGTTGAATAAACTGGAGGCCATGTTCTTACTCCTTGAAAGGACCAAATTTCAAGGAGAAGAACATGACTGGTGCAAAGTGCCTCAGAAGAAGGGGTGGCTTGAGAATAGTTTCAATGATAGATTGCCATACAAAATTAAATAGCAAAAGGATATAGTTTGTGCTTCTGCTCCTCTTTTTACTCCAGTAACAGATTTGGGTTCATAGCACTTCACTGCTCTCTCTTGAGAGTTACACATACTAATTGAGGTGCAGACCCCTTGTTCGATGAAGCTCTTCTGATTTAAAGGTGTTGCTAATTAAGATGAAGATGAGCCATCACTGGCGAGTCAGTGCTTTACTGCAGTTGTGGTGAGACACGAGGGTATTTGTAATGCCTGCCATAAAGCTTCTTGGAAGACCAGTCATTAAATGCAGTCACTCTGATCCTGCTTTCTCCATTATTTGTATTCTCTCATTCCAGCTGACAGAATCATTTTTTAAAAGTACATGCCATGTGAGCTGGTGGAATGGGATGCTAACGGCATTAATAAATTAGAGGTGGATTTATTAATTCTGCTCAGGGCCATACTAACAGAGCTGAACTGAAGGGAAATTGAACTTGTCCTTTTAGATGAGACAGCACCTTGTATTTAAAAAACAACAACAACAACAAAACACTGAGAAAATAAAAGTAAGGTCCACTGTCCATCATAGGTGCATCCCAATTTCAAGACTAGAAAGCTTCATTTTCTCATCTAGTGAACAACGATAGTTACCCACCCCTTAGTAGCATTGGCCTTCCAGCAAACAATATGGCAGAGACAGGAAAGGTGTGCAGGGCCTAGCAGGTAGCTAATGGAAAATGATGCAGTTTTCTACAGTGTTTTCTTTTTGAACCCTCTAAGGTAACGTTGTCCTACTCAAAAACTATCTGGAAACACTTGTTGTGAAGCACCAGAGGGGAAAGCTCATATGTTCCACCAAAGTTTCTGCGAGATTTGGACGCTAATGTTGTGCTTTTCTTGCAGTACCGAGTTACACCTGGGCACCTGGGATACCCTTTCCATTGGGTATAATACATAATTTACTTTTATTTACATGAATTTCTCCACATGAACGACAGTGAGCTGCATTAAACTGTTAAATGCAGACAATTCCCAGCTGATTTAATGCAAAATAAAAATGCCAAATGAATATATACGTATACCTGCCTATCAACTGATCTACATATCTACAGATTTAAACCAATCTGCTTAATACAGATTTTATTGGCATGCCAAAGCATGGAACTGTGCTAATAGACCACGCTACTGACTTTTTTGCAGTACTTTGCAACTGTTTGAAGGTCTTTTTTAAAAAAACAAAACAAAACAAAACAAAAACAGAAGGTGTGTCAGTGACACAAGAACTGAAGCATTAGAAAATGAAAACCCTCACCAGGATAATCTCATTGTAGGAGTGGGAAGGCTGTCAGAAAAGCACCTTTCATTTGGCTCTGAAATGTATTTTATCTAAGCTAGCAGAGGGCAATACTTGGTTTAATTTATGCATCTCTCCACAGTATCAGTTATAGCTGTCTGTGCCTGAGCTACCTATCTATTACTGGAGGAGCAGCTAGGGAGCAGTGTGCTGCAGTAAATAAAGTAAGTAGGTAGTGAGCAGATTTAGGAATGAGTACAGTCTGTAGCAAAATGAGACTGTCTGTGATTAAAATGAGGTTAAGCCACTGAGGTCAAATCAAAATTACACCACTTCTCCAGGATTCAGGATACAGAATGTGTATGCTGGAGGTGCAGTTATTTAATGGGGTTAGAAGATACAGTTAGTGGGATTTTAGATCTAATTTTAAATTTGTAGTTAGACTTGTTCAAATGTAGCAGTAAACCTCCTTGGTTCCATGAATGCTGCTATAAATTCAAAAAAATGTCATTTCTTTATGCTGAATTTACATTGGTAAGAGTGGAATGTGACCTGAAAATTCTATTGAATGTATCTCTCCCCTTAGAGCAGTAAGCCAAACTTGAAATTGGCTTTCAATTTGTCTGTGAGTATTATCTATCTACAGAAGCAAGAGAGATTTTTAAGTTACAATCTCCGTAGGAAAAATGTGTGCTTATACAGCTTAAAATGAGACTGAAAATATGTTTTTATTTAAAAACATTTATCAAATGAGACTAGGGGCAGCATTCAAAAACCTTCTAACTGCTAGAATTTTATGTCTAAATTCCTGTGAAACTCAGAACTCCTTTTAAAATCAAATTATTTAGAGGAAGTCTTTCATAGAATTATAAAATGACTTGGGTTTGAGGGACCCCAAGGATCATCAAGTTCCACCCTCCCATGACAGGCAGGGCCACCGACCTCCACATTTAATATTAGACAAAGCTGCCCAGGGCCCCATCCAATCTGGCCTTGAACACCTCCAGGGATGGGGCATCCACAACCTCTCTGGGCAGCCTGTTCCAGCACCTCATCTCTCTCATAGTAAAAAAACTTCCTGACATCCAAGACTTTGTGATTAAATGAAGCTATCCCATGTTTTGGAGCAGATTATTCTCAGGTAGAAATAAGTATCATACACACAATATCAGTGGAGCCATACTGACTAATGTTTATATAAGTATATAGTATATGTCTTTTTTCTTCTTCTTTTTTTTTTTTTTTTAATTATAAGAGGCTAAAATTAACTTTTTAAAATCTTTCTCTTTCTGAAGTTTGGTTTTATTATGGAAATGTCATAAGTTATTCATCTGACGCCACAACTGAATAAAAGCAGACCTAATCTTTAATTAATGCACTCTGCTGTAATGTGATTATTACAGGTGGATGCCTTTCACCTAGAAGTTATCTCCTAACTTAGTAACACCAGGAAGAATGAGTTGGCATGACATTTTTCTTCTGAGACAGGAGTGTACCTACAGGGTAATCTCTTTCCTTTTTATATTTCTAAATGTAACATTTTGAAATCAGAAAAGCACACACCTCTTTTGTAATAAAATCCTTACCCTCAACTGGGTAGAAAGGTTTTGTTTATGAAGCAGCACATAATGATTTTAAATGTGATGTTGGTATTTATGTCACACCCACTCAGCTATTACAAGCTGTATTTCCAGAAGGCAAACATTTCATAAAAATACTCTGGATAGCCAGGAAGTAAGCTGTTCTATCTGGATTATGTTCTACCCATAAGAAATAACATCATCTATTTCAGGTGTTACAGCTCTTTGATTTACATTCACTTATGTAGGGATCTTTCACTGAGTTACAAACCTTTTTTTTTTTTTGCAGTTGCTTACAGTTTGAGATAGAGGTGTAAAGGATCTGATTTCTGGTTCTTGATTACTTCAGGGGGGCTGTTTGGATTTTGGTTGGGCTCTCACTGTTTTAATAACATAAGATCTCCTTGATTTCTCTGTCACAGAATGAAGCCTGTAGGTTCCAGTCTTTCCAGTGCTTCAAAGTAGTGTTAAGTGGCCTTAGCCTTCACTGAAGTCAATCGGAGTTAAAGATGAGAGTTTACTCAATTTAATGGTGACCTAATTATGACCTATTCTAGCAATTTGAAAGACACAGATCTTTTTCCACTCCCCTGCTTTACCATGTGCTGAATATCCTCTCAGATGCATTGTAGCATGAGAGGTAGCACTGGCAGACATCCATAAGGAAAGAAAACGCTTCCTCTAGAAGTTCTTAGCACAAACAGTTCTCCCAAGAACTTCCTTTCTCTGTAGATCTGATTTTGTATATTACTTTTGCCAATTTTGTATTTTTAGATATTGAGTGCATCATAATTTAGCACACAAAATGTAAAGATTAGTCCCAGCTCGCTGAATTGAAAACAATAAGCTTCATATGTTCCCATTACTGGACTTACTGAATATGAGCACATATATGATTGAGAGACCAGTTGCAGCACACATGTGAGCTCCTTTGTTTGACTTGTTTGCTTGGACTGATGCACACAGAGCACACTGGATCTTCTGTGGGTATGCAGTTCTGTGCATGGAGCAGCACTAGGTGAGAGCAGAATATCACATATGCAGAAGAGCTCTTCTCATGTGCTCAGTGACCATTTCTATGTACTCTGACTGACATGTGAAACACTTGTAGGGTCAGTTCTCGACACCAAAGTGGCGACAAAGCAATGTGGCTTTTGCACAGTGCTAGTAAAGTTGGCGAGCTTAGAGAAATACCCTTGCAGGCTGGAGTTCTACATAGGAACTTGACAAAAAAGTGAGTAAAGGACAAATCTCCCTTTTCTTTCTGTTTGAATGCAAAATGAACCACTGAGAGCCAACTGTCATGCTCCTCATGGAAACAGTGTGCCTGGTAAGGCTGAAGGCTGTATCTGTAATAGGTGATCAGAAAGAAGGACCTGATAATACAGGAATAGAGAGGTATGGATGGAAGAATCACATTCTGCTCTTGCATAGCTGGGATATGTGAATGTGCAAGTGTGTGTCTGTCACCTTTAATGCTTGTAAATTTTGCATCCTCGAGCTCTTCTCATTGCACCTGAGGGAATGGCACAGAGCTGGTCAGGTTGAATGTTAGGAAAGGGTTCTTCACCAGAGTGAAAGGTGGAAAAGGGGCCCCATAAAAAAAAGTAAAAGGCAGAAAGAAGGTTTCACAGTAACTGAGAATTGAGGGGGTAGTAGAGAGGGATAGCTAGAGATAGTTTATAGAAGCGGGAATGTAGAGCTCGTTAGAGAAGGGAAAATAGCAGACACTGGGTGTGGGATAGTGAGGGGGATGAAGGCCATGCTGATAAGGTTTGAGAACAACCCAGAGACGTCTAGCAGGAAGGTGATTAGATGTCCACAGAGCAAGACAAAACTAATTTGGGGGATGCCCCCCTTCTCTGTCAGGAGTTTATGGCGAGGAAGGCCAGAAGCCTTCACGAAAAAGACAACAAATTTTTCAACCCATGACCCATTATGCACGTGCAACAGGGGAGGATCTGCATGCTTTCGGGGTATAATAAATACGTATCCGAATTCCAGGAAACTATTATTATGTATTAGTTCGTCCTATATCTGCAGCACAATTTTTCCAGATGGTGTGCAAGCTTGGAGGAATTATCCCCCTTGCATCAGGGCTTTTGCGCAATTGCCAATAAAACATGCCTTCTCTATATCCTTACAGGCTATAGGGTTTGATTTTCTGCACGTCAGAGGGTGGTCAGGAACAATCCCCAGGGCAGTGGTCATGCAATAAACTGACAGAATTTTTATGATCTTATGAGGCTGTGAAATACTTTTCAACACTCAGAGAGACTTATTCACACATAAATGAGGTATAGGAAATTGTACTGAAAATGCTTCCGATACCAGTACCAAAAGGTTTAATTTCCCTTATCTTTCAGCTATTGCCTGGGCCTCAACTACAGGAAATCTATACTGAAAGCATAATAAGAGGCCAGTAAAATGGAGCACAGAGGCAGAGCACCTTCCATTAATCTCCTTCTGAATCCTTTTTCATTAGATTCTTTCATTTGTTTTGACCCTACCTGGGATTATAATTGTCTGAAAAGTGTGCACGTATGCTGTGCTTCTCATCATCTGCATGCTTCACTTGGAGTTAGGGTAGAAGGACCTAAGGCTGCTTGAAAAAGAGAATTTTTAGCAAAATTTTCAGGTTGTCTCCTTTAATTTTCTATAAGCTCAAAAGGTTTTAGTCACAAAGGGAGGCTGTGAATACAATGGGGACTACTCACAGGTAATCATAGAAGGCTGTGCTCTGTGGAAGGTCAGTGCTGGCCATGTGAGCTTGCTTAAAGTCTATTCCAAGAGGAAGGATATGTCTATTAGCACTGCTTACTGCAAGCTGCTGGCAATCTCCCTCATCGGCAGCTGCAGTCTCTTTCACACTCTCTGTGATTACCTTCACTGCCAACTGGTAGGAACAAATACCAGTCTGAACGATGTGTCACCTCATTAGCCTGACATGCTCTTCTTGGCAAGGATTTTTGCCTTACCTTAAGCACGCCATTTTTAGAGCCTGTCAATATTGGTGCACAATGACCACCTAGTTGTTTGCAAAAAATGTGAGCGTGGATTTGTCCACAAAGGCTATCAGATGCAAAAAATCAATAGAGAAGCCCAGCTGCTCAGAATGCACTGATGCTTTCAATTTTTTCCACTTGAAATACTGGGTAAATTCAAGACTGTAATCCTTATGTGAAGGCAGCTATAGTTGGGTCAAATGCAGCATTTACAGCTTTCTGTATTACTTCTTGTTTTAGAGAGTAAGTTGTCAGTCTGATCAGCCTACTGTCCAATGTTCTTCACCATCAAATTGTCACTGGAAGAAGCTGTCTCATCAGTCAGGGAAGAAAAGGTCTCTGAAAAGTGATCTCCATTCTGCTCAGCTGCACCTGAAAGACTGAATATCGAAATTCAAGGTTCACACTTAATTAAAATTCCTGAACTCAGCTGAGAAATCCAGAGTTCAGAGGTGATCACAGTGTCATAGTGCTACAGTAGGCCCAGTTTTTGGTGCATGTGACCACATTATACCTTCCTATTTCTGCTGCAGAGGCCTGCAGCTCAGTAGTTCAGGTCCAAGGCTTTTGGCTAGGAGGATTGGAAATACTCAGTGTCACACTTCATGTTGCCACTATATTTAATTTTAATCCCACCAGTATTGCTCACTTTTTTCCATGTGCTAAAACCTTGCTAGGTGTTATGGAACCTTGTCAGCCAAACTGAAAAGAGGGTAAAATGGTTCAATTTTATTAGTATGTATGGAAATTTTGGAAAAAATATCACTACAGGAGCCTGAATTAAACTCACATTCCCTGAAGTGTGATATTCTGGCAGAGTTTTTATGATCTTATGAGGTTGTGAGGTACTTTTCAACGTTCAGAGAGACTTACTCACATATAAATGGGGTACAGAAAATTGCACTGAAAATGTTTTCAACACTAGTACCAAAAGGTTTCATTTCCCTTATCTTTCAGCTATTGCCTGGCCTCATCTATAGGAAATCTATACTGAAACTATACTGAAAGCATAATAAGAAGCCAGTAAAATGGAACACAATAAGCTTGTCCTCAAATAAGTATAGAAAAGGTTCTTAATTTTTTTTTTCCTTTTTTTTTTTTTTCCCCCCCAGTCTATTCAATCTAAAGTAAGTATTTTTGGGGAGATCATCTTTTAATTAGGGATTTTCTAATTAGGATCTTTTAATTATGGTTGGGTTGTTTAGCTATTGGGCATTGATGAATGCAAATTTTAACTTCCTATGGAGTTTCTGTTGGCTCATGAGCGCTTGGCTCACCATACTTTCATGCAGCTACTTGAATGACATGTTGCTGCTTCTACTTCTAGATAAGTCAAATTCATCCCATAAGATGAAGGTGGGGATGGATCCATGATGAGAGAGCTGGCAGACGTAACTGTTGAACCACTCCCATCATCTTTGAAGGATCTTAGCAAACAGAAGAGGTGCTTGAAGACTAGAGGATAGCCAGTGTCACTCCAGTCTTCAAAAAGGGCAAGAAAGAGGATCTGGGAAACTGTGGGCCAGTCAGCCTAACCTCCATCCCTGGAAACGTGATGGAATTGGAATTGGAAGAGAAGAAGGTTATTAGGAATAGTCAACATGGATTCAACAAATGGGAAATCATGCTTGACCAACCTGGTAGCCTTCTATGATGTCACAATTTTCTGGGTAGATGGGGAGAGAGCAGTGGATGTTCTCTACCTTCCTTTCACCAAGGAATTTGACACCATCTCCCACACATCCTTATGAAACTTAGGAATTGTGAGATGCATGAGTTGGAGGCTAGTGGTGTTCCTCAGGGGTCAATGCTGGGTCCGTTCTTGTTCAACATCTTCATGATGTTGACCTGGATGAAGGAATAGAGTCCACTCTCAGTAAGTTTTCTGTTGATACAAAGCTGAGAGGAGTGGATTACACAGTGCAAGGCTACCATTCAACAAGACAAGCACAGACTGAAGAGTTGAGCAGGGGGGAACCTGATGAGTTTTAACAAGAGCATGTGTTTGCTTGCATGTCTCACACTTTAAAAGGAATAGACATATGCTTCAGTACAGGTGAGGGGATGAACTGCTGAAGAAAAGCTCTGTGGAGAAAGGCTGGGGTGTTCTGGTGGACAACAGGTTAACCATGCACCACTAATGTGTTCTGGTGGCCCAGTAGTATCCTGGGGTATAACTAAAAAGAGCACGACCAGCAGATTGAGGGAGGTGATCCTCCCCCTCTACTCTGCCCTGGTGAGGCCACTTTTTAGAATACTGTGTCCAGTTCCGGACTCCTCAGTTCAAGAAAGACAGGGATCTCCTTCCAGTAGAAGGCTACACATACGATTGAGTCTGGAGCGTCTCCTGTATGAGGAAAGACTGAGAAACCTGAGTTTATTCAGACTGGGGAAAAGAAGACTGAGAGGTTTTTAAGTATCTGAATGTTTTTAAGTATCTGAAGGGAACTGAAAGGTAAATGGATGAGGCCAGGCTCTTTTCAGTGGTGCACAGCAATAGGACAAGGAGTAATGGCCTAAAACTTGTACACAGGAAGTTCCTGTGTACTACTAACATGCAGAACTTTTTTATGGTAAGGATGACAGAGCACTGGAACAGGTTGCCCAGAGAGGTTGTGGAGTCTCCTTCTAATAGAGATATTCAAGGCTTATCTGGATGTAGGGTAGTATGGTTAGGCTGCAGTTAGACTTGATGATCTTTAAAGTCTATTCCAGCACAAGCAATTCTATGATTCTGTAATTCTGCATCTATAATGATGCTTACTGTGTGACCTATTCTAGGGTATCTGCTTTGAGAGGGGGTGTCTGAACCCTTCTTTGGTTTTGGCTCAAAGCTTCCTTTCCGAGGTATTTCTTGTGATAAGACTCTGACTTATATAGGAGATGAGAGGTGGATGTTGCCATTTGGCAATCAGCATCTCTTTGTGGACAATTTTATATTTGAAAGCATTTGTTTGGAGCTGTTTGCCAACAAAGGAGAGTGCTCAGGACTGTTTCCTGGTGGAAGATCTGGCCTGTGACCAAATAGCTCCAGCTTGGTATGAGAAAATTCGGGAATGATACCGTCATGTCCCATGAAAAATAGGATGCAGATGGGACCTGCACCTCCCTGCATCCTCTTATCTGCTGGCAAGGTCTGGAGGATGGGAACAAGGAAGTTTCTGATGAGATCCCAAAGCCAGAAGCTGCCGCTCCGGAGAGAGCTGACTCAATCACTTTGGACTTATAAATAAGTTTGTACTAACCTTAGAAACTTGTCGTCAACTGAACAACAACCCCTGATGACTCATCACTTCTAAAGATCGACGTCTGAATTATGAGTAATGCTGGAATCCATGTTGGTGACTCTCTCTCTCTTGCTTTCTATGAAAACTCCTTACTTTTATTTCCTATCTCTTTTCTGTCACTTGTCTTCCCTCCCCCATCTTCCTACACGACTAGGATTTGCAATAAACTGGTCAGGCTAACATTTAACCCATTGTGTCTTAATCTCGCCATCGGGAATACATATATTAAAAGAATCTCCTCTCACTCCTATAAATTGGAGAGTGACAAGGGTGTTAGACTAGATGATCTCTTGAGGTCCCTTCAGCCCACATGATTCTGTGATTCCAGGACTCTGTGATAAGACATTACCAAGAAAGAGACATGGTGTAGTTGTATAACTTATACAGTATTGTAGGAACCTCATTTCCAGAAATACCCTTTCTAGGGATGCCACCACAGGTTTCAACATGGTTTCTTATGCTTGAGTACATCTCTTGACTTTGAACGTAATACCTTTGCAGCTAAAACAGGCCCATGCAGAAGTTATAACAGAAGTGCTTCTTTTAGACAGAAACCATCTTGGAAACTAATGTGGATCACTGGAGATATGAAATTGCACATTAGAAGGTAAGTCTGAATATAGGCAGTGTGCATCATTTGCAAAGATATCTTCCCTGCCTTCTACAACTGCAAAACTGCTTAGAATGTATGTTGACTGCCCTATCTTGTAAAGGAAGTGCATGTGTTTAAGTAACCGAACATTGGAATGGCACCAAAAATTTCATGAGTGAAACAGGGAGACCTCAAAGAAAAGACCCGTATAAAAGAAAAAAAAAACAACTGTAATTCATTGACTGCCCATTGTAGATACAGAAGTCAAGGGCATCTTAGCAGCCTCATCCAGAGGCATCTTTATTCCAGCCTTTCTTTGACACTACTGGTGCACATCAAAGGTGAATTAAATCCTGACTTTTATTGTTTTCTAGAATGAAAAGACGGTTATATTCATGAGCTCTTACAGCAGATGAAAGACACACAACTGTAAAAAAAAATGCTCAGAGGTGATCAAAAAAGTCTATTTTAAGTATCTTTATAATCTGTTTTCTTTCAGCATTAGTCAAAATACAGGGCTTTAAAAAGCTCTTAAGAACACAGACTTTTATTGAAGTATCTGTTTTTCAACACTTGGACTTTCCAGCTCAAAGCTAAGATAGTGCTTTGGAGACCTGATTCAAATCTCTGGTCTGCCTGCTTTGGAGCTGAATAAGGATTTTCTTTCTCTTCTACACCCATCCCACCTCCCCTAGATGTCTCCAAACAAAAGTGAAGAAGAAATATGGAATACACATCTACCTTTCATACTGCCAACATTTTTCCCCCTGAAAGTGGAGAAACTGGTATAGATAATAATTATGTCTCCATAAAGTGCTTAAGCTTCTAGAAAACGTTTCAGCTGTCTTGAACAAATCAACTCAGCCCAAATAGCTGGATCTAGCTTCCTCTAGGGAATAAACAGAACTGTGATCAGAGTTGCTCAGATGGCAGATTTGCATGTTTTGCAACTATATTTTCAGTGATGCACACAGTTCAAGTATCTTTTTTATATTATTAATTTGGTATGACCATTGTTACCTTTGGTATTAATTTTTCTATCTGAATGACAATTATATTTAGGTTATTTCTTAATATGGTTTCCTCTGTAATGATGTATTTACTCTCTTTACTATGGGAACAAGCCTGTTACATTTTTCTTAATTAAGTTCAAGTAGTGCTATCAAAGCTACATTATAAAGTCCTAATTAACTGTTAATAATTACAGTGTTCTACTGAAACTACTTTGTAATTAGGAGGCTACCAGCAGAGACCTGGTTACCTGCCAATGTGTTGGCTTGATTTTCACATGCAGTGGAGCTCCTCTGGGTTCTTTGGATGGTGAAAATTCCAGCTAAATTTGGCCTGAAAAATCTGTTGTTCTGGGAGTATTTCTTTCCCTATATATTGCAACAATCTGTTACTGATTTGTCAGAAAGATTGTTCTAGGATCTTTTCACATAGTAATTCATGGTGTGGCAATTCAGTGAAGTTTTCTGTAAAAAAATTATTATTTCAAACACCTCATTAACATTTTAAGCTGCTCCTGTTTTTTCTGTTTTTTTTTTTTTTTTTTTTTTAAATATAGATTGAAGCACATGGACTTCACAGAATACATATAAAGGGTATGTATTTTTAAAAGTGTGCACCATTACCTGACTCAATAAACTAATATTCACTTGATGGGAGGAAATCTGAAATTAGAAAGTTTATCTCAGACGTGAACCCTGCCCACAAGTTGGTTGTTATTTTCCAGTGCAGCAGAATTTTGAGGAGGCAAATAGTCCCTCTGTGCAATTGTGTGAGAATGTACTGACCACCAGCCCAGGAGCTGTACAAAGAACATGGCTATTTGGAACGAGTCACTTCTTAATAGAAAGTAATCTCTTTTCAGAGAAACCATCACACATAATTTGGTGCAATTGAACTTCATCTTTAACCTTTTGCTATGATTTATATGATTAGGTCATCAGAGGAAATGGTTTTGGAAAGCATGATTAAACACTTTAAGGAAATAATTTCTATCTTCAAGCACCTCATGCAACCTCACTTTTCAAGTGTTTGTTCTTCCTCATCAGCCTGGCTGTATCAAAACGTAGAAACACATAATTTTAAATGCTATTTTACTTAATTTTAAAATAAAAAGAGGCAAGAGCAACTGAAGCTGCCTATAAATTTTTATTGTGACACTGGATTTCTTCAGCTTTTACTCCATAGTTTGAGTTGCACTGCTGGTATTGCTACTCATTGCTACACACTGTAAGCATAACATAATAATTTATCCCCAGTTTATCTGCTGCAACTTGCCATTTCAGTTCAGAAGTAAGTTACTTTCAAATCACTTAAATTCTTCTTAATACCTTTACCACTGTAATGATTCTGCATTTCTGAAAAGGACGATATGCTCTCCACCACATACCTTCCACTATTTAGCTTCTGGCATCATCACCAATAGGCAGTGAGAGCTACAGACTATTCCAGTGGTGAGCAGGCTGTGATCCGTCAAAGTTCACCTGCTTGCTGAACAGTGATTAACATTTAAAATGCATGCAAACTTGTCTCCCAATTAAAGTTCAGTAATGTAAGGCTTTGAACCTGTTTGTTGCCTTTGGAAATAATCAGAGAAGAGAAGGAGTGTTCTTATCACTTGAAGTCATTATCACAGAAGGTTGTATTTATCACTTCTCAATTTCACATCTTCTCCGTGTTGGCTGTTCATCAGCACAAAATATTGCTATGAACTGGGAATATAGATTCTTCTGACTCTCTGAGGCTTCTTTATATCTAGTACTTTTAGTTTGTTTCCTACAACTGAGGGATCTTTTTGTAGCTCTGCTATATTTTTGTCTAAATATGAAACCAAAATTAATTTTCCTCTATTAATTTACGTAGCCAGTTACTGTTGAACTTCAGTGACTTTAGATAATAATTGTAATGTTATATTTACAAAGGCAGCTTAGCAACTCAAGTCTAAGACTTGAGACCTCCAATCTAATGAAGAAGACCTTCTCAGCTTATTTGAAACTCTTTAAATAACTCACATCCACACATCTTTTTGTCCCTCTACAAGCAGTCAACGTCTGATAAGCTGACACTGGGGAAGAAGCATTAGTCTGGAGAAGGGTGTTTACAGAAAATGGAGACGAATGGGATTATCTGTAGAGTGCCTCTTTTGTAGTGCAGAATTCATATCATTAATGTTTGTTAATGTTGTTTATCTCTGCAGAAGTAAATGCCAGTTGCAAAACTCACAGCCTGAAGTTGAAATCTGCACCTCACTAGACAGCATGCTAGAAACTGAGGCATAATATTCCATAACGTGTCATTCTTTGTCTGATTCATCCATTCAGTTGGAAAAAAATTAATCTTCTGTGTAGCATTGCCTGACTGGAAAACTAAAGGAGAATACATTCTACAAAGCATTGATTCAATGACATCTAGGAATATTTATAAGCTAGAAAAACAAAACATTTTTTTTCATTTTGTGACGTATTAATTCCCTTATCTTGCCATTCCTTTGCAAGGTATCTACTACATGAGGTTTTTTTCCTTGTCTTTTCTGGAAACAACTGAATACCTGAGAGAAAGAACCTTAAAGACAGATGTATAATCATCTTCTTTCTTTCCTATGGATATTTTTATGGAGAGTATTTGAAAAGTCCCATGAGACATCTCAACAAAGGAAAGGAACATGCTCAGTGTCCTGACAAATATAGCTGCACTCAACAAATCACTGCCTTTAAATACTGATAGTACAAGAATTCATGAGAGTCCTTCCCAGAAGGACTGGCACACATACTTGTAAATCATTGCACTTCAAGAACACAATGCATTGCTCCATAAACTCTTTTGTGATAACATGTTTATGGGATATTAAATGTTATCTATCAGGAACCATCATAAAATGTTTTTTGTGTTTGTGGTGGTTGTTTCATTAAATGAGAAGAGATAGAGAGGGCAAAGAGCAAAAAATTCTGCAATCCACACAGCATCATACAACTATAGGTATAATGACTGTCTTCTCAGATGTTCTTGTGTGAGATTAGTGAAGTTTCTTTCACTATTATAACAGGATTGAATTTACCTCCTATCTGTTTTTGGTGTGCACAGTTCAATAAAGCTGTAAGAGCTGGAGTTGGGAAACTGCCTTGTGGAAGTAAGACTGCTTAAAAGAGCCACCAGTTCAGGAATCCAGAAATTCCAGAATTTATTTTTAAAATAGATCCTCTTAGTCACTTTCTCACACACAGTAGTTTTGTTCAGGTCCAGAAGAAGGGGTTCCAGGGAGCTAAAGTTATCAGAGTGCTCTATTGCCAAGGAGCTATGAGGGATCTGTGGCCTCCTCAGTGCCTATTTGGGGACCTTCCTGTTGGACTTGACAGCCTGTAACTGATAGCAAAAATTCAACTTCTTGAAATCAAACATGATACAGCCCCCCCTGCCCAGCACATGTGTATATGTGGTACTGGGAACAACACTGACACGATTTGAAGCTGAAGCTGAAGCCTCCCACTTAACAGGAGGTCTGTTTGGAACAAGCATTCTTTCGAAGAGATCACATTTGGGAGTGATGGAATTGCTCACCCTCCCAGCTCTTGTTATTGCCCAGTGAGACTGGCAATAAGTGCCAAACACAGCTATATCGGAGCAGGACATCTTTCGAGTGTAAATGGACATGGACCACCAACTCATTTTTGCATGCAGTTTCATTTCTATATCACCCATCCCCATGGTAACTGACTGCTGTGCTGAAGATCACATTTACAAGGTGGAAGACGAATTTTGACTGATGTGAAATGGATGTGTTCTTTTCACATCCAGTGCATGCTTATATCAAATGGGGCAGTAATTCTTCCCTTCTAATACATAAATTAGGCGTAGGAGCTATGCGTATGCCAAATTGCATCATATCATTACTCTACTACAGATTTTTCATGGACTTAGCATTTAAATTAAAAACAAAAAGACTCAATATGATGTTTTTCTCCATTAATGATTGCTTTTATTTAATTTCCAATATATTTCAGTTGCTTACTGAGAGGCTAAGCCAAATCAGACACTGACTGTTACACTGTAATAATGTTCCCTTGAAGATAGAGATAGCTGATTCATGAAGTGCCAAAGGCTTTATATTCCACACGTTTTCTACAAATTCTTTGCCCTTTTTGGTTGGTTGGCATTTGTGACCACAGCAACAGCTGCAGCTGGTAACAGAACAGGATTAACATATGACTGGGGCCTTGGTGGGACATAGCCTGCCTGTCTCCCCTGTTTTCCCTCTAACAGTACCCAACTGCCTGAGTCTGCCTTTATGTCCTGGTTCCTTTGGTGTTTGAGCATTCAATAAAGATAACTGGATGAGAACAATTTGATAATTTTGTGTTATAAAAACTACAAGGTCCTTATTCTCGTTGGCAGGATCAGGTGGAAAAGGCTGCTGGATAAATTTCCTTGCACTTGTCTGAAAGAACCAGAGGCTTTCAAATGATTCAGTCTTCTAAATTGACCCAGGAGCATTTGAGTGTTCTCACAGTATAAAGAGCTCTTCTACTACTGTTGCTAGTGAGTTATAAACAAATTCACTCAGGCAGTCATGGACAGGAAGGTGATGGATAGATGAACGAAAACTTCACAGTTCTGTGATCTCAGACTCCAGGTTTAGGATGTAAAGTGCCAGTGTACACAGATACAATGTTCACATCATTAAAAATTAAATCTCAGATGTAGGCCATGACAGTATCTGCCTGATGATGAACTAATCAATGTTAGAAAACAATTCAGTAAATAATGCTGCAATATTTTTTCCATTTAGAGCAAACATAAAGGAAGAAAGAAATTATACTACTTCAAATATTTTCAGTTTTGTGATGGCATAGGGAAAGGGAAACAAATGAATTCATAATTTTTTTTCTGAACTTTTCAGATATATCACATTCCTTAAATACTTTAAGGAGGCAAATACGTGGAGGTTGAGTAATTATCTCTATAATTATTTCTAAAGACTGTTGCTCTGTTCAGAGTTACCAAGGACGTGTCACTTGTTTTTTTCCCTGCAAGATAGCATGTATATCACATCTTAGATCTCATAGTCATAAAATGTCTAAATTCTTTTGCCAGTACTTCGCATTCCCTGCCATTTGCTATTTACATCAAAATAACATGATTCATTACCTTTCACTTATGCAGTCATTTCAATAGATCCAGCTTAGAACCAGTTTTCTTCCTCATCCTCAGTCCTCAAGTTTGACCTATTTGTCCTGTCTAAAATCAGCTGGAACAAAGTAGCTTTTCTTCACAGTGCCATGTTTTGGTTTTAGTAGGAAAAACAATGGTGATAATACTACGATGTTTCTATTTGTTCTGAGCAGTGCTGTAAAGAGCCAAGTACAACTTGGTTTTCTCACGTTCTCCAGCTGTCCTACC
This sequence comes from Chrysolophus pictus, assembly GCA_037305975.1. Taxonomy (NCBI): domain Eukaryota; kingdom Metazoa; phylum Chordata; class Aves; order Galliformes; family Phasianidae; genus Chrysolophus; species Chrysolophus pictus. Next base: position 27,484,470 of record CM074614.1, on the reverse strand, counting down.
AAGGAGGCGAGGCCGAAGGAGCTGGGAGGGAATGGAATCAGGATAGTTGACTTAAACAGGCCAGAGGAATATTCCATATCGTATGGCATCCTGTGGAAGGAAGGTTTTGCAGGCAATGGGAGTTCTCTCTTCTGCTGCTCTGGGAGTGAGCCGGACATCAGTTGTGGGGTGGTGAGCAATTGCTTGTGCATCACTTGTTATAAACATTCTTATATACATATATATATTGTCATAGCTACTATCCTTTTTCCTTTTGTCAGAACTATTGTCCTTTTCCTTTTCTCTGTCTCTGTAAATAGTTTTATCTCACGAGTTCTACTTTTTTTTTTTTTTCCTATTGATTCTCTCTCTCATCCCACTGGAAAGGACAGGAGTGAGCAAATGACTGTGTGGTGCTCAGCTATCTGCTGGGTTAAACCGTATGTCCCAGGATGAAATGGCTGTGATGGGGTCCTGTGTCTGGTCACTAAACAATGTCCCTATAGCAGGTCCCTCTAGAGGAGGAGTGTGCTGACTTACAGGGCAAAACTTAAAACAGAGAAACACCAATTCCAATGAAGTTTGTTTTTGCAAAGAGTAAAATGCGAGCAGAAATAAAGGTAAATAAATCTTCTGAAATGACAATTACTTTAACTATAAGAGATGGAGGAAAATAATTGAGATAGATGACAGAATTTAGTAAAAATAAAGCTCACCATTAAAAAGTAATGAAACATTTGCATTTCAGAGTGAAGTTTCTGCTCAAAAGTTTAGAGGACAGCATGTTAACAGTGAAGATTATTGACTGCAATTTGCTGAGGTTTTCTAAAAAAATTAGTTATGTGTAACTTATGAAGGATTTGCTCAGCTCTACATAGCTGCTTTATTATTCTTGTAAAGAGAATCATTTATAACTGTTCTTGGAGATCTTTTATCGGCCACTTATCTCCTTCAGCTAGACTTGTGATATGGAAGGATAAAATGAATTGCTGTTTAATATTATAAGAATTAATCAGAGCAGAACAGCAGGAGAATAACGACGGGCTTAATGATTAAATATTTTACATTTGGCAACAAAACTGCAAGACAAAATATAAGGAATTTAACCTTTATTCCTTATCTGAACACTGAAAAATGTTGGTGACAGCGAGCTACATAATGTAATTTTGGTTGTTGCTGACTAACCAAAGCTATTTATTTTAGTGAAAAAATGTTTTGTGTTACCTAACCATTCTCCCTCTGAGATGTCCCATTACATTATTAAGCTTTCATCTATCAGACTGGGGTCTAATCCTTAGAGCTCTGTGCTCTATTACAACCTCTATAGAGCAATTGAGGTATACTTTTGTGGACTTTACATACTAATTTGAGACTTTGCTTTTGCCATCACTACTTCAACTACTGCAGCCACAGGGAAAAAAATAAAAAATAAAAAATCCTGCAAAAATATTGTGTGTGCACTGTTGGAATTTAGTTTTGGTCATGTATCTATTCTTTATATTTCCCTGTACCATAGTCAGCCTTTTTAATGTTTCCACAAGCCTCTAAAATTAAAGAAATTGGTCTAAAGTATTTTAGAAGAAAAAAAGGAAAGATATTTACGGACATGAAAATTGAATCCACACGTATGTTGCACATTTTTTTATTTAATTTCCATAAATACAATGCATTCTTCTGGCTGAGAAATTATATATGGAAGGTATCACACAGCAGCAATTATCTTTTCATTCATGTATTCTTGCAAGAAAACCTTCATAGAGACTGTACAGCTTTTTATTCTGTGGAGTGTATTCTCAAATGATTGTGATGAGTAGGCATGAGTAACACCAGCCATGCCTCACTTTCTCTACAGTTACATTGCTTATTCTACTGATAACTGAGTGTTGACTCCAGATTTGTTCTTCTACCATAGTATAGATATATTGTAACTCTGATTCACAACACAGTTAGACTTTGCTTGGTGAGACAAAGGGTTCCTCTTCACTTGCTCTTAGTTTTAGCCCTTATGTTGAAGTAGGGAAGCATCCAGATGTAAGGAAGTAGAAGTTGTCTGTGAATACTATGTAGTGGATACAGTAAACCTAAGACTGAAGTCCAGATCCCTAAAATGCAAGACACTGAACTCTTGTAAGGCACCAAGTTACATTTTTGCTGTCGGATATCTGCAGTTATGCCCAATGACCTTGGAGTGTCTCATCCCGTATCGGGTGCCTCACTGCAAGTGTCTCTGCTGTAGGCAGTGGAGAGCATTAATTTCTCTTAATTTTGCTCCTGCTTGGTCTGTTTGGAGAAAAGAGTTCAGTTTTTTTTTTCTCCTCCTCTGATCACATTTGCTGTTTGAATTGCTATGTGTTACAAAGCTAACTTGCCTCCTTTTTTCCTTTTTAATTTATGTTATTAGTATTAGTATTAGTATAATTTCCTCATAGCAAGGGAAGTTTCCATGGTGCTGTGAGTGATAACATTTAGTCTATTTTTGAGCTTCTGTTAGAGTCTGGTGAAATTCATCATCTGTTGTTTTAGTTACTTGCTGACAACATTCTGTTCTTCATCATTCTCCACTGCTGCTTTATCATTTCAGTGCTTAGCATAGAAACAACGATACATGCTTTCTGCCTCGCTGCTATAATTATGTGATCTGAAGACAGATAAATTCAATCATTTAGTAATTCTGCTATTGAGTCCCAGTTTCTTTTTGCCAAGGGAATTTCCCTTTCCTTTAAAATACTGACCTCCTCATCAGCTGCTATTTCGCACTGTCCAGGAGCCTGTGTCTCAGTGATTTCTTCCCAAAGCACAATTTCTTCAGCTTTAGATTGGATTCAGCTCTTTAGATCTTTTTTTGTTGTAGTCTTTAAATCTTTAAATTTACCTTTTGCCTGCTTGCACATGCAGCTTAGAGATTCCTCCTAGAAAATGAGTTGGAAGTTGACACCACTATTAATGTGATTTCTAATGAGTCTTGTATGTGGCAATTGCTAATAAAACTAAGTTTTTGCGCCAGGACTTGAGTGAGGATACTGATAACCAGGATGGAGACAGAGGTATTGTGCCTGAATATATGCAAAGATGGCACAGAGTATCTGGTTTTGGCTATTTTTCCTGCATCCATGACTGCTTCTCAGCTTCTTTGAATGATTTGAAGCTGTATTTCAAACCAGTACATATTTATATAGTTCCTAAAAACTCAGTGATGAGACATCTGGGAATTTCAAATGTTATTTTGACAGTTCACCTGCTGACAAATAGAAAGCATGCACACAGATTTAAGCAGATATTTGGCCATTGCATCATAAGAAACTACCTCTTCTAGATGAAGAGTGAATACTTTTTGTAAACATAGATTTCTCACGTGCCTGAAAAGTACAGACTGTGAGTCCTGCTCCTTCAGTCCTTTTCAGACAAAACCACAATAAAATTTAAGCGAGATTTTATATATGTCCATTATACAGGATTAGATTCCCTATTTTTTTTTTTTTTAATTATTATCATATTCTGTAGAACAAATGGCATTTTATTAGTGCTTTTCTTCTTCTGATCTTGTATGTCTTCTTCTGGGATTGCAGTATGCAGCAGAATGTATCAACATGTTATTTTATCCTCAGAACAAAAAAAGTCCTAGATTTGTCATGACTATTACAGTGTAAAAAATATTACAAACAACTGCTAATCCTATTGGCATTTGACTGGAGTCAAGTGTTTTATAATATTACAATCTGGATGTGCCATGAATATGTCAGGGTAATTTACTTTGAACACTAACTGTTCAAATAAGAACTTTGATGTTTATTGTTTGTTCTCTCATGTTCTTCTACTCCGGCATTTTTTCCTTTTCTTTTTTCTTTTTTTTTTCCAATTTTCTTTTTTCCTCAATTTCAGAGAAGCTTCTGTCTTTACTTGGGACCTTCTGAATGCTTTTACAAATTATCTCATTTCCATAAACAAATGCTGCAGTAACAGAGGTAGAAACATTCTATCAAGAAAGCTTTCTTGTGTCATCTGCAGCAGAAAACGTGGCCAATAGGAATCTCTCCCTGCCAGGTTACTGCATGTAGATCTTTCCATGTAAATTTGTAGGTGTAGATGAGAAGGTTGTTATTGGACAGCAATATCCACATATAACTTTTTGCTTTTCTAAATAGTTTTGTGAACACTGGAAGGCTTAGGAGACCATTAATGAGATAAACCTATGGTACCGGGATGAAGAATTTTTCACATTTGGGTCACTAGTTTGAATCCAGCATATCTAGGGATCACTTAAAAATTGTTAAAATTCAGTGGCTGGGTGATAATACAAGACTTGGGAAATAAAAATTCAGTTCTTGCTCTGCTACAAACTTCCTGTGTTACTTTGGAAAAGTCATCATATTCATCATTTCAGTACCTCCATGAATCTGAAAATCTTTCACTTCTTTGCTTCTGAATGTCTGTATGTTGTGAGTCCACAAACATTTTTCCTTATCTCAGATGAACCTGTTTTCATTAGAAAAGGAGACTGGCAAATATCATGACTTAACTATGATTTTGCTGGGCAAAGCAGCAAGGAGCTAAGGAACTGAATGGCTCAGCAAATGTATGAGGCCAGGGAAGTTGAAATGAGAAATATTTTGAAAGATATTTTTATTGTCCCTCTTAAATGGCCTAGTCTATGAACTTTCAGTTTTCCACTTCTGGCTCCACTGCAGGTTTGAACAGCTGAATGGTGTCCCATGTTTTTCATCATAAGAACATGTGGTCTAAACTGCCTTAGGGGAGACTCAGGACACTTCAGAAGAGGGAAGTGAGCCATCAATCATAAAACAAGCACTCCTCAAAAAAAGTGAAGAGAGACTGAGTCTTTTTCTTTGCCTGCTATCACATATAAATTTGAATGTTCCCACACAGCATTACCTCCTTAAAATCTGAAAGCATATGTATTTTCTGAAAAATTACCTTTTAACCCTAAATGGGTGAATACCCGTTGAAATCTGATATTTGTCTTAAATCTCAGTGCTAAATAAAGCTATGCCTCTAATTATCAGTAGGGGCAGGCAAGTTAATTAGTGGTTTATACTTTCTGTCACTCACCTTTCTAATACAGGTCTACAGCTTCAGCTTTCACTTTCTGAACCTGTACAGTATAGGACTGCTCACTTTACAGTAGAAGCTAGTTCTGTTCCAAATATCAAGGTAAATTCAGTGCCTGATACTCAGATCATATTATGGAGATTTTTGGTAGTCCTATATAAAAGGAAGAAAAGGCTGATCACAACATGATTCTGGTCTAGAGATGAACACAATTGGCCCTGACATGATCCATAAATCTTGTACTGGAATTTTAGAATAATCCACACTTAGAGGTTCTAAGCCAACGATGCTACAAAGGTGGTGATAAAAAGAAAATATTAGGTGGTCTAATGTTTGGTAATGTCTATAAGACTTGATGTCTTCTACCACTAACAAAGGGATATGGTATACTGTGTTGTTATTTCTTTTTAATCTCTCTCTCTTTTTTTTTTTTTTTTTTTTTTTTTTTTTTTTTTTTTTTTTTTTTTGCTATTACTGTTGTACTCATGTGCCCATTACTCTTGAATTGTTTCATGCAGTCACATCACAAGAATGGCTCTTGTCCTAGGGAACTTCCAGAAAAGGTAGAAAGGCAAGAGCAAGAGAGATGCATTCCCTGACTGATAGCTTCAGGGAGAAAATGCTACATCAGTTCGCATAGTAGTGAATTGCCACTTTAAAGGCCTTGGTAGCCTAATTGCTGTCAGCTGTTCTTGTATTGAGGTCATTATTAAAGTGAGGTTTTATTGAGTTCTTGGAGAACACATAAGAAATCTGAGTTTCTTCTCTGAAAAATTGGAAAAATGGCTTTATATAGTACTAATAAAGCAATGCAGTGTTTTCTATTGTATATGGCAATATAGCAGGATTTTTGATTACCAAATCTATGTTCATATATACACATGTAAGACACCAATATGATCTATTTATCCTTATGCAATATCTTCCACAGTGTTTGTGCAAATTTAAAGACAGCACTACTAATTCCATTATGGATCTGGCTTGAGTGAGAAAGAAATGAGTAGGGGTCTTGCAGTTTTGAAGAATTCTGAGTTACAAATATATCTATTAAGAACAACCATGACTTTCAGAGTATTTGAGTGTATTAAAGCTTTTATTTTTAGTGGATGTACAGCAATGCCTATTCAAAATTAATTAATAAATGATTGATTATATTCTAAGTATTGTTCACCCCTTCCATTGAACCAGAATAATGCACGAAAAAAGTCAAATATATGGTTTAGTGCTTGTGGTAACAGTGGTAGTGTGAAGACGGTTGGACTTAGATGATCTTATAGGTCGTTTCCAACCTTGTGATTCTATGATTCTATGATTCTATGAAATGTTTCTGAGCACTTTATTCAACACAAAGACTCCAAAGTAACATGTAGCCATCTCCTCTATTTTTCAAGGCACTGAAGTAATAACATGTTCTGCGACAATGTCTCTCCACAGTGAGATTTCCAAGTGTCTTCCAGTTGCTAATCTTGGATAATGTTTCATAGCAATCTCTAGATGGCCTACATTTCTTGCCCTTCAGCTGGAAGAGACAACTTCCAGATAAACTGAGCAACCAGCAAAGAAGCTGGGGAAACACCATGAATAGCAGCAGAGGAAATTAATTCCCAAGTGAGGTGGTAGGAATTGCCAATACTGTAAAGTGTCCTAGAATAGCTGTTCACAAAAGCACTTGAGGTTATTATGGCGGGTGAATACAATATGATTAACTCAATTCTTATCATTCATGAAAGCACACAGCTGAGTACATATAGCATCCAGGTTGGAAAGCTTCTGTAAAGTTAACATGAAAGTGGCTTAAGAGATACCATTAATGTTGTAAATTTTAGAAAGGAAGTCATTGCAATGAATACCTAAACTATTGTATTATTTGTTGAAATTACCTTTTTGTAATGTACGCATTTATGATTGATATTTCAGTCAAACCCCCAGAAAATACAAAAATACTGAAAATCTTTTGAGAGCAGTATTACTTGAATGACAAAAGGGTTCTAAAACTAAACACCTTTTGATAGCTGAACCACCTGATAGCTCACTAACAATATCATCCTTACTGGTGACATTGTACTTTCCTATATCTGTTTTTTCCTCCTCTGAATGCCACCTGAAAGTGAAATATTTCTTGGTCTGGCTGGACAAAAATTCAAATTCTATGCACTCCTCTGTATAGAGCATTATGTAAAAGGGATATTAAAGTTTTTGTTTATCTTTTAGAAAGGATGTTCATAGCATTTATGCCTGTTTGCTTGATTCCTTTGGCTCTGTCTTCTCCGCTAGCTCAAGGTATCATAATGGCCAATGTAAACACAACACAATACCTTTCTCTACCTTACCCTTAACTGGGCAGTCTCTATAAATTGATATATCAGTGTCACTATTACCTTTGTTTTCCCCTCTTGCTAAGCAATAATGTCAGATGTTTACTTCAAAGGACTATTTCAAACACAGACAAACCAACTTTAGTGAAAAATATAGCAGAATCTTACTGTAAGCATACAGAATCCCAAAAATGTAAATTCAAATGTTCATCTGGATGCGGAGTGCCATAAAGGAGTAGCTGGAAGGACCATATCACACTGAACACAAGTTGATTGATTGTGCACTACTACTACATGTGCGGGTGAAATGGGTTAATTATACTTTTGTCTCCTTTCGGAGAATCATTCCCCAAAGAGAAAGCTGTCTTTATCAAAACTGTGGAGCATGTTCTCTTTCTTTTAGATCCAGTCGTAAGAGAGATTTTATGAAATGCTAACCCAATACTCTGCATCGATGTATTTTCAGGTTGTGAGTCTCCTAAAAACTAGGTTTTTTTCAGCTTAAGTTACTCTGTACATAGCAAAAAATTAACTCTGTACTAGCTTACAGTGAAAAGATTAAGAAAAGTACCTCAAGTCACATCATATCGCTAGTACTGCACTTTTTTTAATGAGGAGAATATTGAGTGCTCTTCTGATGTTAGGGAGCAGTATCCATAATAGTAGCTTGTTCTTCTGTCTTTCAGAATTTTTGGCTTGGTTGAAAAGGAGGAACCACAAATTTCTTCAACTGTCTTGTGCTGATGTCAGCTGTGATGTGAGGGCCAAGTAGTTAGGACTGCTTTCCGACAGTCTGTAGACTCAGAAGAGATCACTGCTATTCAGTGATGCCAGACTGAAGACACTGCATTTTCTTCCATGATGTATATGTCACTTATCATTAATTCTGAGAGAACTGCTACTTTAGAAACCAGAGTAAACAGAGTAGTGTATTGGATTAGATCTCTGCCATGAATAAATTTATTTCCCTGCAAGTATAAAAAATGAGCAAGGCCAAAACACCTCAGAGCAGAAATTGTCACAGTGATTGCTAATACATTACCGTGCAGAAAAATGCCTAATAAAACCCCTATTAGGATGTCATACCTGCTTACTACTGAATTCTCCAGAAAGTTTATTTCGTATGTCTATGCTAATTATCAAAGTCCTGGTGATAAGAAGCAGCTCACTGAGCCTGAATGTGTCAGAACAGAATGCTAAATTGTGAGAATTCATGGTCTTCTGCTTTGAATAATTAACTTGACTCTGTGTGGAAAGCACACGCCTTGGAAACTAATTTTCCCCTCTCACAAAGCATTTTGTCCTTGTGCTGCCTTTGAAAAGTAAACTGCTTAACAGGAAGGCTGTTCTCATCTCTAGCCTATTCATCTCTGAGCTTTTTTCCTTATTTTCTTCTCCTCTGTACTTTGTGCATTGCTTTTGCATCGACTAGGCTTTCCTCTTACGCAAAACTGAAAAGTGAGCTCACATCATTTTCCACCGGATGGACATGTGTATCTTTTCAGCACTGGCTTCGTGGCACAAAGAGCTGATTGTGGACAACAGTTTTGTCCTGGATCAGTAGAAGAAATTGGTTGATGGTGTGCAGAGGCCTGGTTTGGCAGGAGGGAATCACGATGCAGTAAAATTGTGACTGCACAGGAGTTACTGCCAGCCCCTGCTGCCTACTGTGAGACTGGCATTGCAATTTCTTCACAGGAAAGCTCTGGGTGGTCACAATAGCCCAGGACAGTGCTTTCTTTGCTATGAGATCACTGAACAGAAGTGAGTGGTTCCTGTTCTGCTCCTCTGTGACACACCCGTGTCTACAGTTCTGGGACTGTTTAATCCAGACAAGAGGAGGGTCAGGGGACATTTCATTGCTTTTATAACTTCCTGAAAATAGGGTGAGAGGCCTCATGATGTGACAGGGGAGGTTCAGGTTAGGTATTAGGAAAATTTCTCGAAAAGAGTGATCCAGTTTCGGAACACTTGTGCTGATGGTGTTGATGGAGTCACTGTCCCTGGAACTGTTCAAGAAATAGATGTAGAACTGAGGAATGTGGTTAGTGGGCATGGTGGGGCTGGCTTGGGGCTGGACTTGATGAGCTGTAGTGATTCTGTGATTGTATATATTTCAGAAATCACTTCTGACTTTCACACCTTAAGCCAAGAACTGTAGTATGAAGGCCAAGAATTTTCTTTATCTTTGACTTGCAATGACAGACCAAACTCTGGTTAGCACACCATTCAGGTCATGCTTTGGGGAAAGAAGAGGACTGCTCACCTTGACCAATTCTTCCCTCCCATGGTTGCATGACATGGCCTGCAGCTCCAGCAGCAGGGCATTGTGTGTAGCTTGTGGGCCACTCCTTCTCAGGTGGCTACAGTAATGGAAGAGTCTTTGTGCTGTAAATAGGTTTACCTCTTCCAGGTAAAACAGAACTATATCCATGCAGAGGGAATTAGCATGTTACAGCTTTCTGTTCAGCTTGTTTTCTGAAATGCTGGATAATCTTGGTGTGTTTTGTGCTGTTTTTTTTTGGTGTCAGACTAGCATGGTGTTACTCATCTGCTGTTCTTTCTTGAAAAGCGCAATTTCCCTTAAGTCTTAATGGAACACATTATGAATAGGAGCTAATCAGTCTCTGATGCAAGTGCTGTGCCTCTAGGAAATGCTGCTAGATGTGTTTGTAATTCCAAACACTTTCTCAGCCCCATGGTTCCCTTCTAGCCTGTGAAATTTAACAGGCATCCTTTTTGTCACCCAAGAAATATCATTTGCAAGACAAAAAGCACGGTTCTTCACAGCCCTTCTTAAAGCCAGCAGTGCAGATTTCCTGCAGCTGACCTTTGATTAAAAAGAGACAAGGGAGATGTAAAGATATCTTTAAGCAGTTTTCACATGATCTGTGCTGGACCTCACTGTAATTGCAATAATTTAACATTTGCTCAGATTATATTAATCTGTATGAAAATCCAGGGTTTACTATAGCTAAGAATCTGGATCTGGATCTAGACCAGAACTGCTGTAATAGATATGAGGACAGTCTGTCCTGCAGTAGATTCTTGAATATGCAAGCAGCAAGGGAAAATCACCAGGCATAATTTGGTTCAGAAAAAAACCTATGTTGTGAGAAGAGATATGCTCAACACCAGGCATCACTCCCAGTGCTAACAGGGAATTTTCCCACTGGACAAAACGTGCCTCCCACAGCTATTATTTCCATGTTGCTTCAGGCTGTAGCGACTGAAGTCCATCCACCTCCAAATCCTATGCTGCGTTTAGAGGTGCTGTAGAAAACAAAACTAAAGAAATCATGCTCTTTTTTAGATCTTTAGGATGCTTCTCTAAAATCTGAATTGGACTGGAACAGATGTGATTGATTACCATCTTAATTTTGGGTTGCTACTTATCAGTGTTTAAAAAAAGCAACAAATACAAAAAGCAACAAAAAACAGTAGAACTTGCAAAGCGTCTCAGGAGTTTTGTAGAAAGGTGCAATAGTCTGTGAAAACTACTGCACAGCCTTCAGAAATCACTACTAAGATAAGCAGCACAAGCATCCTTTAGCTGTTTTGTGTTGCTCTAGATGTGAAATGCAGCTCTAAGTTTCAGAATACACGGGATCAACTTGTGTATCTGACCCTTGTTATGGAAATCTCTTCTTACATGAAGCTATTGAAAATGAGTATGTTTAGGAAATCTTTATACTGAAACTGTGTTCCTCTTCCAATCCTCTCCTTGTTCACATATCAATGATGCTGGGAAAGTACACCAAGGAGTCACCAATTTACATTTCCTATTTCATCTTCAGCTGCTGACCAAAGTCATAGCAAAAGTACTAATCCAAAATCATCTGGTATGAGAAAATGTTACTCTATGTTTCTGCTGTGCAAAACCCAAACTTTTGAAAACAGTGCTTTGGTTCAGAACAGAGCATGAAAACTTCATAGCACTGAAGTTGCTGAGCATTTGTTTAGTGCTACTGTTCTTATTTATTTGTCAGTCAAAAGTTTCTTTTTATATGGAACAACAGCATTCTTTCTTTTTATATCTTATCTTGTACTACTAAATAACATGAAAAATAGCTTCAGAAACTGTCATGTAGCAGCTCAGTCATATCACAAACTTTATCCCAGACATTTTCCAAGCAACCTATTTCTTTTAATTGATTCATAGTTGTTGAAATATTTTCCCACCTAAGAAAAAATTTACCAAATTTACTCAGTAAATTTTTGTCTTGCTTTGATGACAACTGACCTTATTAGCAGAAGCTGTCACCAAAAAAAAAAAAAAAAAAAAAAAAGCCCAACCAAGCCCAACATAATGACATCACTTTCAACTAGTAGGATTTAATTACAGAACTTCTCACCGGATTAATTTTTGCATCTATGTGGCCAAATTGTCAATGAGCGATGTTGTTATGGTTAAGCAGCATTCCTTTTTTTTGTGCAAATAGGGTAAATTTGTCATGTTTTGAGATTCTTTAATTATTGGTGAGTTTCAGATAAAATAGCTAAGTTGTAATTAGACACAATTTTTTTGTTGTTGTTGTTTTCTAGAAGTACATTCTTACATCAATTATAAGGTAATAAATTTTAATTAAAATTTTGTCTGCCTTCTTAATTAGCTCCCTATGTTTGCTATCATTTTTAAAGCTAGCTTTACAAAACAAGTGTGGGGACACTTTATGAAGTGAATTTTTCTCATTTCTGGAAAAAAAAAGATATTTGTATTTTTATTAGTAGTAGTCCAAACTTTATTCACAGGGCCATATCCATCCATGTTTGAGGAGAATTTGGGATAGTACTTGCATTGAGTACTTCTCCATAAGCAAACTGCAGGCAATTAAGGCATCAGATGGCCAAAATTTGATGTGTTGAGCTAGGCAGAAGATGTGTCTAATTTCACGTACTTAAGATGAAGAAACAGATTATTTTTAGAGGAAATAAGTGGAAAGACCCTGCAGTCCTGAGCAAGTTTATCCAACTTGTCTACCAGCCCCAAGAGGGTGGAAATTAATCTAACCCTATAAGCTGATGAAGTTTCTTTTCAGTTGACTCATGTTCTGTGGATGACAGTGAGCAGCAGACTGCACTGTGGTGGGAGGCCAGGTATTTGAAAGGAGGCTGTAAAGGGTAAATGCTAATTTCCTGATGATCATTTTCCTATGGTAAAGAGGTAGTGGGCACACTTTTGTGAAGATTTCCCACTCGACTACATGACTAAACATTGAAGAGACAACAGAACTGGCAATGTATTTGTTATATTCATGTTTAAATAATTTCTGTATCCAAACTGCGTAGCGTTTAGTACTTACAGACTTGTCAGCCAACAATTCAGAGGAGACCCAAAGTAAAAAAAGTAAAGGATAAAGAAAAAATATGTAACTGTGGGACATGACACATTAGAATAACCTTCTTCCATATGGGAATACAAATAATGAAGCAGAAGAATCATAGAATCACAAGGTTGGAAATGACCTGCAAGATCATCTAGTCCAACTGCCTTCCCATTCCTATTAATACAAGCACTAACCCGTATCTCGCAGCTCCTCATTCAGGCGCCTCTTGAACACGGCCAGGGACGGTGATTCCACCACCTCCCTTGGCAGGCCATCCCAGTGCCTGACCACTCTCTGAGAGAAAAAGTTTCTCCTAATGTCCAACCTAAACCTCCTCTGGTACAACTTCTGGCCATTTCCTTGGGTCCTACTATTTGCCTGGGAGAAGAGGCCAGACCCTTTTTCATCACAACCTCCCTTCAGGAAGCTGTAGAGTGCAATGAGGTCTCCCCTGAGCCTCCTCTTCTCCAGACAAGACAATCCCAGCTCCCTCAGCCGCTCCTCATAAGATTTGTGCTCCAGACCCCTCACCAGTTTCATTGCCCTTCTCTGGACACGTTCCAGGGCCTCAGTGTCTTTCCTGTAGTGACGGGCCCAAAACTGAATACAGTACTCGAGGTGCGGCCTCACTAGTGCTGAGTACAGGGGGATGATTACCTCTCTGCTCCTGCTGGCCATACTATTTCTAATGCAGGCCAGGATGCTGTTGGCCCTCTTGGCCACCTGGGCACACTGTCAGCTCATGTTCAGCCGAGCATCAACCAACACTCCCAGATCCCTTCACTCTTCACAACCGTCCAGCCACTTGTCCCCAAGCCTATAGCGCTCTGCATGGGGTTGTTGTGGCCAAAGTGCAGGACCCGGCACTTGGCCTTGTTGAACCTCATCCCGTTCACCTCAGCCCAGCGATCCAGCTTATCTAAATCCCTCTGAAGAGCCTCCCTACCCTCAGGCAGATCCACACCACCTCCCAGCTTGGTGTCATCTGCAAACTTACTGAGGGTACCCTCAATCCCCTCATCTAGGTCATCAATAAAGATATTAAACAAGATAGGCCCCAGTACTGACCCCTGGGGGACACCATTTGAAACAGGTCGCCAGCTGGACTTCACTCCATTAACCACCACCCGTTGAGCACGGCCCTCTAGCCAGTTTATTACCCAAAGGAGTGTGTTCCTGTCTAGGCCACGGGCAGCCAGTTTCCCCAGAAGCAGCCTGTGAGAGACAGTGTCAAAGGCTTTGGTGAAGTCTAGGTAGACTACATCAACAGCCTTTCCTTCAACTACCAGTCTGGTCACCCAGTCATAGAAGGAGATGAGGTTGGTCGAGCACGACCTGCCTTTCATGAACCTGTGCTGGCTGTGCCTGATCCCCTGGACACCACGCACATGCTGTGTAATCTCACCCAAGATGATTTTCTCTATTATTTTCCCTGGTACCAAGGTCAGGCTATTAGGCCTATAGTTCCCCGGATCCTCCTTACTGCCCTTCTTGAAGATGGGAGTCACATCAGCAAGCCTCCAATCCTCTGGGACCTTTCCAGTTAACCAGGAGCGCTGACAGATGGTCAAGAGCGGCTCAGCAATCACCCTTGCCAACTTCCTCAGCACCCGAGGCTGTACGCCGTCTGGTCCCATGGACTTGTGACAGTCTAGATGGAGGAGGAGCTCTCTGACTGTCTCCACCTGAATCGCTGGGGGTGCTTTCTGAGTAGCATCCCAGACTTCCAGATCAGGGCATAAAATGCCCAAAGGATAACTGGTCTGGCTATTAAAGGCAGATGTAAAGAAGGCATTGAGGACCTCAGCCTTCTCCTTGTCCTCAGTGGCCACATTCCCTGCTGCATCATTGATATATTTATAAAAGGATTCTTTATTGTCTTTTACTGCAGTGGCCAATCTGAGTTCAAGTTGGGCTTTTGCCTTCCTAACGTCCTCCCTGCATACCTTAGCTACTTCCTTGCAATCTTCCCAACTAGCCTGTCCCTTCTTCCAGAGGACATAGACTCTCTTTTTCTCCCTGAGTCTCAACAGTACTTCCCGGCTCATCCACACCGGTCGTCTATCCCTGTGGCTCGCCTTACGGCACTCAGGGACAGCCTGTTCTTGCACCTTTAAGATTTCTGTCTTGAGGAGCGTCCAGGCTTCCTGAACCACTTTACCCTTAAGAAGCAACTCCCAAGGGACCCGTGCTACAAGCGCCCTGAACAGATCAAAGTCCGCCCTCTGGAAGTTCAAGAAAGTAGTTTTGCTGGTCACTCTTTTGACAGAATAGAGAATTGTACAGTTCCATGGTTGCTCTGCCCAAGACGGTCCCCAACCTTCACTTCTCCCACCAGTCCTTCTCTGTTAGCGAAGACCAGGTCTAGCAGGGCACCACTCTTGGTAGGCTCTCCTATCAGTTGCATAAGGAAGGTATCTTCCACACACTCTAAAAACCTCCTGGACTGCTTCCTCTGTGCTGTATTATACTTCCAGCATATGTCAGGGAAGTTGAAGTCTCCCATGAGAACAAGTGCTGGCGATTGCGTGACTTCTGCAAGCTGCTCATAGAAAGCTTCATCCAACTCTTCATCCTGGTTAGGCGGTCTATAGCAGACCCCCACCAAGATGTCGCCACTACAGGCCTTCCCCCTGATCCTTACCATAGACACTCAACTCTGTCATTACGAAGCCCAAGCTCTTCAACATCAAAACATTCTTTGATATAAAGGGCCACACCACCACCCTTCTTTCCTCATCTATCCCTTCTGAAGAGCTTGTAACCATCTATCACAGCACTCCAGTCATGGGATGGTCCCACCATGTTTTGGTAATAGCAACAAGGGCATAATTAGCCAGACTCACAATCGCTTCCAATTCTTCCTGCTTGTTGCTCATGCTACGTGCATTGGTATAGATACATTTCAGTCGAGTTGTCTGCCTCCCCCCCGGCTTAATCATTGTTCTTCTAGGCTCATCTCTTGTGGGGCCTGCTTTGTCCCCTTCCCCCTTCATAGCTAGCTTAAAGCTCTTTCTATAAGCCCCGCTAGCTCCTGCGCTAGTATTCGTTGCCCATCTACCAGTCTGGTCACCCAGTCATAGAAGGAGACGAAGAGTTGGGGCAGGGGAGTTTGTGGACACTGCTGATGGAATGACTCAGGTGAGAAATCAGAATAATGATTTATTTAATCCTTTTTTCTTTACTTGAAAGCACATGCTGAAGTAAAATGGGAGGATAAATGACTTGACCAGATTTGGGCAGTGTTTTTCCGTTTTTTTCTTTGTGTTACTGTGCTATTTTGCACTTCTGTGCTATTTTCCCATTCAGGGAGGGTGCCTCAAAATAATTTTTGTGGGACAGCAAATCAGTTTGTTGCTGTTCTGTGTGTGATGGATGTTGCTGGAGTATGGAATATGGAATATGGCTCAATCAGTTTCAATGAAAAAGATATAATTTACAATATTTTATCAAATGTTTGTAGTCTAGGTATGTACAGACGAGTGGAAAAGATCTTGTAAAATTCCTTTGTGATCAATGAAGAAGAAGAGTGTTTAGAAAAATCAGAGTATTTTGTATACAAATAACAAGAATAGAGGAATTACCTGAGAGTTATAATGCATTTGTTAATCAGCTATGTATTATACCTTCACTATATGTGAGAAAATATGGATGCTTTGAGGAGCTAGCTGTGCCTGAAAAGACCTAAGAGTTTGATTTTCACCTTTCTTACACTTTTAATAATAGCAATATGCATGAGTGCAATTTCAGGTTTCTCTGCTGACATCTTTGTTTGAGAGGAGTGATTTCAAGAGTGGTGTCCCCCAGGTGTCTGTCTTGGAACTGGTACTCCTTAATATCTTTATCAGTGGCATAGATAATGGGATCAACTGCCCCCTCTGCAAGTTTGTAAATGACACCAAGTTGAGCAGTGCAGTCAGTGCATATGTTATTTTGTTTTACTTGTCTTCTTCCACTTTCCCTTCACCTACTATTGATGACCTAGAGAATCCTACTTCCTGAAAACATTTTTGAACTGCTTTTTATTTTTTTCTTCTTGTTGATGTTAAAAAGGAAGCAAATCCTTTAGAACTTTTTAGAATAGTCTTCTGGTTCACAATGGAGTTGATTTCCATGCCAGAAAAGAAAAACCTAGCCTCGAATGTATTTTGTCTTGCGCCAGTGGCTGTATGGCTCTGGGAATTTTTCACTGCAGTGATGCTATGTTGAGTGCTTTGTTTCTCAGTAGATAGTGTGAGTGTTCTCCTTAGCTCAGTCTACTCTAAGAATGCCTAAAATATCAGCTTTGTACTTCAGACATCAAAGCATTTAAACCTGCTTTTTTCTCTGTGTAAATAAACTTCAGCTAGTTTGAAAATAAAGCCTGCAATTTTTCTGCTGAGATGAAGCCAGAGGTGGCTCAGGAGTTGTTCTTATTTCAGCAAGCTTTTTAAAAGATCAGAGCTCTCTTTTGTGAGTATTCACTGCTTGTGACAAAAACTTCAAACCTCCTGTTTTTTATCACTGCCGGATTTGTTGCAAACACTTTTTAATGCCTCAGGACTGCATGCATTTTCAGGCTTTTTAGTGTTCTGTCCCCATGCCACTATAATAACTAGACCTATCCTAGTATGCTGTATGAAGCTCAGGCTGTCTCATCAATGGGAAGATGGGTTCAAGTTGAAGAGTGTGAAGGAAGCTTATAGACGTGCATCTAGGTTGTAAGAGACTTTGCTCTGAAGA
The DNA here is from genome assembly GCA_037305975.1 of Chrysolophus pictus. Taxonomy (NCBI): domain Eukaryota; kingdom Metazoa; phylum Chordata; class Aves; order Galliformes; family Phasianidae; genus Chrysolophus; species Chrysolophus pictus. The sequence goes on along the minus strand of CM074614.1, from coordinate 27,467,060 downwards.
GAGGTTGTAAAAAGGATTTCTTTTTCTCTGAATTGAAAGGGCAATGCTCTCCAATGGCCTCAGCCATTGTGTGTGAATATTGCTGGGGACTGGAAAAAAATGAGAGAAGGAGGACTCAAAACAGCAAGTGGCATAATTTAAAAAGCTGAAAATTAGAAACAGATTCACTGGGAGATGGCTCATATCTTGCAGCCATCAGATGACAGGTTAGCCATCCAGAGTAGGAGAAGATTTGGCAGCGTTACCTTGAGGCCAACAGCAATGAGTTCTTCATGGAGCTGCATCTACACAGAAGCCACAGGTTGTGCAGAATTTGTTGGCTGGCTAATTAACAAACAGGTTTTCTGAAGATCATAAAGTTGTGCTCTACAAAAGGTCTGGATCCTCCCTTCTCCAGAGTGAGTCTTCTTCCAGTTGTGTTTGGCAGTGCTTGCCACCTGTGTGGGCACCTGCATTTATGGGGCCAAGGAAAACAGAGTATGAATGTTCACTTAGCCAGGAGAGGGCTCCCACCAGTTCTTTCCATCTTTATTTTTGGATCTACAAATAGACGAAGAAACAGCTCAGGAGTGCTTCAAGTGTTCTCTGACGAAGCAGAGGATAGACAAGAAATAAACAGAAAGAAGAGTGCCTTCTCCTCCTGAAGACTTTTTTTCCTCTTCTAACCATCTTTCTTTTACTTCCGTAATCTATGCCATATTTCAATTATCTTTCTCAGTATTTGATTTTATGAACTGAAAAATGTGTTTTATTCAGTCAGTATTTATTTTCGGAATGATCCATGCTGCTATTGAAGTCAAGTTGGAGCACTGAAAATAAATTGGATTAAATCAGCTAGATTTCAGAATTTCCTGACCCATGAAGTACTTTTACTTACTTTACTTGAGATTAAACCACTCAAACTCTTGTCAACTGGTTGGCTTGAGCTGATCTGCAGGTGCACAAAATATACTTCTAACATTTAAGAGATGCAAAAACTTCTATCCTTATGTCTTACTGTACATATGGACAGATCAGTGGCTCTTGCCTTTACAATATATGGTGCATCCTGGTAAGCTGTATCTCTAATCTTGCTGCACATGTACAGTTCTCTTTAGCATTTTGGTACCGAAGCAATAAAATAAATTTTATTTTCCAGTATAAATGTCAATCATTCCTTTAACCAAAAAAAGAGGACGACAAGTAAAATGATGAAAGAATAGCATGGCTGAGATATTTTATAAGCCTTCATAGATTAAATAACATGAAGACTGAAAGGTTGGTATCATGATGAATAGCATAAGATGCTTAATTGATATTTTCTTTCTGGTTATAAATGCTGCTAAAGAAACCTATGTTTGATTATGAAATAAAGTTGGTCTGAATCACAAGACATATGTTAGAAGAGACAGAAATTCTGTGTAATGACACCATTTGGAGGAATGTGTTATTAGCTAGGTATGGGATATTTAAGGCCAATTTTCAAGAAGAGGTGGAAAGTATGTTTTAGCATAGCTGAAGCTATTGTGGAACTACTGAGGTAGAATTAGAACAGAGCGCATTACTCATACTTTAAAAGGAAATTTTTCTTTTAACCTGTGATTCACAATCTTTTTAGAATCCCAGATCTGGAATCTAGAATCATATTGGAACTAGAAAAGACCTGCAAGAACTGCTAGTTTAGCTCTGGTTCAGATTTTATTTTTCAAATATGATGGAGCAAGGGAACTTCCAAAAAAGGAGATTCTGTTACTCCTTCAATGCCTCCCTTAAAATAAATACATAAATAAATAAAAAGAAAAAAATTAAAATAAAATAAAATAAAATAAAATAAAAGGAAAGAAGTCCTTCTTCTATGTTTGTTATGCCCTTCTCATAGCTTTCAACTAATTTCCCTGCTTTGCTTTCCATTGTGGTTGCTTTCTTTGGAAGCAAAAGGCCGAGGAGCAATGGCTTGGTCGTCACCTATAGCAGTAGGTTTGTTGTCACCCGACAGGGGACAAGAGTTTGGGTGACAAGGTAAAAGCACTACAGAACCATGAGGGATTTGTTACACTGAGTATGCTTGCAAAATGGTCATGAGAGGATATCGAAATAATTTCAGCATTCCCCAGAGATGACATTTTGTCATGATTGATTGTACTAAATACTGGTTTATAAGAAAGGAACTACACTTGGATGTATCTTTTGCAACCAATGCCTGTGGAATTACCTACAAACATTTGAGATGAGAGAGCAGCTTCTGGACCCTACAACTGTACTTGTGAGAAGCAGACGAATTAAATCTGAGGTGGCAACAGCCATCAGTAGAGGGAAATGAAGGACATAATAGCAAGATGATAGGTGTCATGAGTAATGGCGAGGTCCTTGGCAAGTCACACCTGCAAAGGAGAGATTTCCTCTCTGCCTTTTGTTTATGAACTCTCAGTGAGAGCGTTCACCTCTTCCCTTTTGCTACTATCTTTTAAATCAAGCAGGCAAGTGAAACTCTCCAAACCAACCAGAGTTGTCTACCCTGTAAAAGAGAGTCTGCACGGTAAAGAGGTCTTCCAAGCTCTGAACAGGAGTTTGTACTGCATGATAATGGCAGGGTGTTTACAATGCAGGGGCTGTAGGTGTAACCTCTGTGGGAAAAGACCCATAGTTGCCACATGCCATCTCCACCAATGGCTTCAATGGACACAGCTCAGGACAGGTCCATGAGCAAAACTGATGAAAATGAACTCAAGAAATGGCAAAATATGCCACAGAGGCAGAGGAGGAGGGAAGTAAAATAGTGAGAAACAGCAGAGGCAACACTTAGGTCAGAGGAGAAGGCAAAGATGCTGAAAGTGAAGTTGAAGGAGAAAGAGGATGAGAAGGTGAGGAAGGGGAAGAAGAGAAGAAAAACATTAGCAAGAAATAAAACATTTTAAAAATCCATCAAATATGCAGTGATAACTTTGGTTAGTCATGATGCCTTTGAATAGTGCCTTACTACGGTTTCTCTTTTTGGAAGTAAACTTATCAAAGAGCTTTAGGGAAAACCTTTTTGTCGGGGCTGACATTTTTTCTTATTATGAATCCTCCTTCCAAAGCAATATGTAAGTTGTCATGAATATGGAAAGGCTGGTATGTTTTGTATTTTCTTGCATTAATATAATACTATGATCTTTGACAGGATTTTTGGCTATCTGTGGATATGAAGGGTACTTTATCAGCCCAGCTACTATTCTGTTGTGCGTGTGCGTCTTTTTAACATCTCCTCTTAACAGCTAAACTCTTGCCTCTTTCTCCAACCTTTTCACCTTTTTTTATTTAAGTACACTGAACTAAATACAGTCCATTCAGTGGCAGGATTAAAGCTGTCTGGAAAATAGATCTTTTCCTCCTGCTATATTTTTCTTTCTTTCTTTTTTTTTTTTTTATTGTATAGAGAGTTTTATTTTCAGTGGCTTGAATGAATTATTCTTTTAGAGGCAATGTTAATATTATATTCTGTAGATAACTTATCAGTGTGCATGACAGTATTTTTGCATTCTTTCTGAATTCAAAAGTCACCTCTCCTTTGCTTATGATTCTTTCCAATCATATCTGGGAAGATGATAGGAAAGATTTCCAGATTAAAATACAGTTATTACCTTCAGATGTAATGGCACAGATTAAAAACACTTGAATATAGCTGAGTTGCAGTAAACACAATTGAAAAAATTTCATCACTTCTGTGCTGTCTTTTAAAGATAGTGATTAATGTACCATTGCAGGATGATATATATGCCCATAGATTACTGTTTGAATTACTGTGCCTGCTTTCTGTCTTATTGTTCATCAGACAGCTCTGAACATTTTATTTAAAGATTAGAGAAGAATAAAAGAACTTTCATTTTTGCATCAGCAAGGCTTATAAAATATACAATAAGAGAAATAGGGTGGGGAAAGACAAATGACTCATCCTGAAATTAAGAATTACAGAATCACAGAATTCTGTGGAAGGGAAGGGACCTCTGAACATCATCCATTTCAATCTTCTTCTAAAGCAGGTTCCATAGAACAGGAGAATTATATCTGTTTCCAGAGAAGAAGATGCCACAATCTCTATGCGCAGCCTGTTCCAGAGCTCTGTTGCCCTCACAGTGAAGTTCTTCCTTATGTTGAGATGGGAAGTTTCATGCCCACTGCTCCTTGTTCTGCCACTGAGCACCATCGTAAAGAACTCTGTCCCATCCGCTTGACTCCCACTCGTTATATATTTGTAAACATTGATGGGATTCCCCCTCAGTCTTCCCTGCTCTGGGCTGCACAACTCCAGTACACACTCAGCGTTTTCTCAGAAGGGAGAATGCTATAAAACACTGGCTTGCAAATGATGACTCTTTTTCTGATGGTGTTTTGCTGGAAGTATTTCTAATGTGTGCTGGTTGAACTGAACAGCATTTGTCATTGGAACTACACATCCCAGAGGAATGAGATTTTACAGATTCGATAAGCTAAGTCCCTCTGTGTCTGTCCGTGAATGCCCAAGGTTTAGGAAGAGCTACTGCCATTTTTACAATAGGGTAGCACGTCCCAGCCTGACTGGGGCAAATATTCAAGTTCTCATGGTTATCCTCCATTGAGGGCACAATTCTATGATTTAGTGTGTTTCTGGAATCACATCAGGAAGGTGAGAGTTCAAAGTGTACATCCTACTTTGTGTTCTGTGTTGGAGTGTCTCGGGTCAGATGTCCTGGCCCAGCTGCATATAATTGCATTAAAAATGGCAGAGAGAAGATTGGTATAAAGCCCTGCAGGTGTGCTAGTAGCTGGTAGGGGGGGTTGGCAGGTGCTGGGTGTTCTGCTTCTTGTGGAGGTGTTCTAGATTTGTGAATTGTTTCTTCCTCAAAGGTAATTTACTAATGGCTTTGGTGTAAAGCAGCAGAGAAGGGAGAGGGCTTTCACATTTACAGTTTTGTATAGTTGCTTCTTGTGGGGCAGAATGCTTTTTAAGTTTGACATCCAAGTTGATTATTTTTGCTAAGATAATAGCAAATAATTGTAATGAATGTTATGCTTACTTATATGAGTATGAAGGGAGAGTGAGAAGAGATCCATGATTTAAAAAAAAAAAGTGCAATGCTTTTTATTAGAGGAATATTATTTTTGTCATGACATCAATTTAAGTGATAAATGTCAGCATTTAAAACAGAAATGATGGTAGTTATAAGCCTTTATGAGGGTGTAATTTTGAACTTGTAAGTGTAATTTTAAGGCAAATATTGTTTGTAATAAGGTATCAAGTAGTACACTGCATAGTATTTCTAGCCAGTCAGTGCTCATCTTGATATCCAAATTCTGGGAGGTGAGAAACCCTTTATGGTTAGTATTAATTGTTATTAATTAATTTATTAAATAAATTTATTAATAAAGTAGCTATAGAGTTTTTGGATGAATATGTTTTAAACAGTCTTTCCTTGCTAAAACTGGTGTGGAAATCAAGCTTCACCCCTGTGATAAATTCAAGCATTTCAGAAATGTTTATCCTTATCCATTTAGCCTGAAACCCAAATAAAAATAAGCAGACAGGATGGAAGTCACAAGAATAGCAGAACTGGCATGATTTCCATAATGTATTTCATACACTTCTTGTTTTCATTATGTTTAGTTGCTTTAATGTGAAACACTGGAGATGCTGTTTCATAAAAATATATAAAACACAAGGGAAAAAATGGAAAGGTAAATTTCATGATGAATAAACTGCAGTGTGCTGTGTTTTGAAATATTTTTTTTTATCTTGATGACATCAACATGTAACAGAGGCAAAGTAATGGTTAGACAGAATACTTTATCTGCTGGAAAAACATGGCCTTGAAAATTCTCCAGTGAATTTAACCTTCTGTTTTTCCCTGACAAAGTAGCTAACCAGTTAATAGATGCAGTGTTCTGTCAGCTTGTTTGAACTAGTTCAGCAGCTGTTACATGTCGTTCATCTGTTAGCTTTTTCTGGGGCCCAGTCATCAGTGGGGCAGGCAGGTGTGATCTGAGTAGAGGTGTGATATGGTGCGTTGTGATAGCATCTATCAAGATGTAACCAAAAAGATTGAATTCCTCTGCTATTCTTCTGGGTGCAACACTTACTCTCAGCCTTTCTTTTTTTTTTTTTTTTTTTTTTTTGTAAGGTAGCAGAAGAAGCCAAAGTAGCCCTTTTCTGAGATCACTCATTTAGAAACTTCCTTAAAGAATTTCTCCCAAATAAAATGAGTGACTGTGCCATCCATTTTCAAGATTCTTATTTCCCTATTCTTGCTCCCTTCCAGTTTCTCGCAGATCTCTGCCTTAGATCATAGTATATTAATATCTCTATTATTTGGAGAACATTTTTCATCAGGTAGACATTTTCTAATTTTCTGTTATCACATGTTAAAAAGCTCTGGAATTGCTTCTTAACAGACAAAGCTGATAGATAGATAACTGATATATAATAGATGGAAATATCTGTGGTCACGCAACAGGATTTTCCTTGTGCAGTGGATGAGAAGTTGCCTGTTCATAATATCACATCTACTGCAGCCTCTCAGTGACAGTGGATAACATCCTTACATGAACCTTCTGATAAGAGTGTCATGCCTCTGGAAAGTGACAGTGTTTTTGTGGTATGAACTATATGCTTCTATGAAAACTGACTGAATAAGAAAATTTTATAAGATCATTTGATTTGGAAGGGATTTCAGGAGTATCTAGTCCCACTCCTCTGCAGTGAACAGGGACGCTAAAAGTTTGATCAGGTGCTCAGAGCCCCAATCAGCATTCTCTTGAACATCACCAGGGACAAGGCATCCACCAGAGTTCTGGACAATCTGTTCCAGTGCCTCACAACTCTAATCTTAATAACACTTTTCCGTATATCCCGTCTGAATTTCTCCTTTTTTCATTTGGTACTGTTTCCCCTTGTCCTGTCACAGCAGACCCTGCTAAAGATTCTATCTTTTTTTTTTTTTTTTTTAAGCCCCCTTTAGATACTGAAATGCTACTCTGAAGTCTCCTTAAGCCTTTTCCTCTCTATTTGAACAGCCCCAGCTCTCAGTCTGTCCTCATTAGGGAGGTGTTCCATCCCTTGGATCATTTTTGTTGCTCTCCTTTGGACATGCTTCAGCAGCTCCACATCTCTCCTGTACTGAGGACCTCACATCTGGACATAGTGCTCCAGAGGTGAGGCCTCACCAGCACACAGCAGAAGGACAGGATCACCTCCTTCACCCTCCTGACCATGCTCCTTTTGATGCAGTCCAAGATACAGTTGGCATTTTTTCTGCAAGGGCACATTGCTGCCATGTCCAGCTTATCTTCTAGTATCTCCCTGACTTTTGTCAGGGCTCTATCCTTTCATCCTTCAGCTTGTACTGATAGCAGGCATTCCCATAAGTGGGACCTTGTACTTGGATTTGCTGAACCTTAATAGTTTCTCCTGGGCCCACTGCTTGAGACAGTCTTCACAGAGAAGAAATAACTTATTTTCTATCCCTGGAATTTGAAAACTATGTGGGAGACCAGTGAAGAATATTATGAATAAGTGTGAAGCTTGAATTTATTTTGCCTAAAATCTGTTGTTTTGATGCCTTTTTATTTTTCATCATTGGTTCATTTCAGTGGTTATCTTCCAGTGTGACTGGAAGACACAGAGGAAAGGAGTAAATGTACCAAAAGGTTTTTCTCTTTTTCCCTTCTATTAGATCCTAGTTTTCAGCTGTTTCTACACAAGAGTAGACAGATGTGCATATGCACATGTGTGCACACAGACTAAAAACTTTCTCCAAAATTAGAGGGGGAAAATTGCCTGACTTTGCTAAAGTAGATGTGTTGATCATTGGATATGCAGATTGCAAAAGAAAGCCATCCTGCTTATCTCCAGTTCCATCAGGATCATTTACCTTTGAAGGATAGGAAAGAATGAACTGAAGATCAAAATCATCAGTCTTATTTGACTTCATCCAAGATTTATGGCAGTTGCTTTCAAGGGCAACTAAAACCAGTCACAGAACTCATATCCATATCACTCCCCTCCCCCCTCCCCCCCTTCCCCTTTCAATATTTTATAAATATTACAGGAAAAGTCAAGCTTTAAAATTAAATATTCTTCTCCCTCCTTGTCTTCTGGAAACTTTGGAGAGATCTATTGGCAACCACTATGTAATATCTTGCTGAAATATCATCTCCCTGTGCTTTTCCTCTTCTAGTAATCTTGAGGTTTTTATATATAGTCTAATGTCTCTTTAGTGATTATAGTGTTTGTATTTCTCTTGTTTGATTTCATATCAGAAAATGATGTGTTTTGATATAAATTGCTAATCATACTGTATCCATTCTTATTGGCTTGTTACTCAAATTTATTCTTCAACAGATCTTTCCATATATCAAAATGATCTGTCTGAAAGCAGTTTAAACACTGACATACAGCATTGAAATATCCCAATTATTTCTTGCATGCATAAGAAAGTATTGGTTTTTTTTCTTTTTTGTCTCTCTGTAAGTGAATAAGGTTCTTTGCTTTCTTTTAGATTCTTTGATTAAATTTGACAGGAAGAAATTTGTCCCCTATTTATATGATAAAGGGGGGCAGTATGTGTGAGGCTGATATAGTGACTTTAAAATTATTAACAGTAGGTAAGAACTGATAAAGCAAATTTGCCTCTATGTGTAAGTCGCTCCAAACTTTTAGAAGTTTATTTGTAGCCATTGCTCTGATATTTCAAGGTTAGATTACTTAGTGGGATAATGCTTGCCAAATTCTTGGGTACTGTACTCAGAATGGTAAGGGGTTATACATCAAGTAAAACTTGGAGGTCTTGAAATCAGTTGAGTGAAAAATGTAAACCATTCTACTAACATGCTTGATCTGCATGAGCAAATTATTTCATGAACAATCTGAAGAGAATTAAGGTAAGGAGTAACTCAGCCCCAGTTTTCACATTCTTTGCCTTAGATCCTGGTGCCCATCTGGTATAAACTTCTCTGAATTCAAGTTTAGAAATGTTCTCCACTACTGTGCTCAATGACAAAGCTTTCCTGGTAGGCCTATGCTACTTAGCTACCAACTAGGTGATACTTTCTCTCAGGCCTTTGCAAATTTCAAAGAAGCCCATAACCTTACACAGGTAGAAAACAAGTTATTTTGAACCCCTAGAATGGCTCAGGTTTTGTTATGTTGACAGTGCCTTCTCTACTATAGAGTTACAACTAAATCTGTGCTTCTAAAAGTGGAAAGTCCTTGATTTGAGTTAGCTGTCTTCAAATATTTAAAAGGATATTTAAAAGAAAACCAGCACAACTTGAGAATATTAAGATCAAACAAAAAATAAAAATGCATTTTGTAGCTCATTTTCTAGTTAAGGATATCAGACTAGGAAGAGTTATCAAAGAACTAGAAGTGGTAGCTTAAAGTTAGGTTGTGCCAAACACAAATTCAGAGAAAATCACAGATAGTGGAAGTTCACTTAGTGTGCAAGACTTTCAGGTATTAAAACTACAGGAAAACATTTTCTGAGGTTTTCTTATATTGGTACAGTTTTACAAATAATTCTACTTGTTTGGGGGCTTTATGCAAGTTGGTAAGAATTCACTAGTTATCTTAAATATGTTTTCCCATATTATAGTGCAGATAGCACTGTAGCAATCAAGCTTATTACTGACACGCTCATACCTTGGAGAACAAGAACTGAAAAGAAAAAGATAGTGGAAAAATGAGTATAATACCATGAGAATACATAGCCAGGGTAGATATAGAATGAATAGAATCCATAGAGCAGTGGGGAAAATGGAAGCCAGGGAGAAAATATTAGTGTACAATCATTCTACAAGAACTGCTAACAAAATGTTATGGAAAGGTGCTCACTTCACTTTCAGCCTTGCCTTGCTTAGATAAGAAATATCTTCCTCATAAAATATATTAACATTTTTTGTTTCCTCTACCAAGAGATGTTAACAAAACCTTTTTTTATGCCTGTTGAATGGTGAAACCTTGTGCAGCTGGTAGCTGTAGAACCAAATAACTCAAGAACCAAATAACTTTTTAAAAGTAATAAACTAAAATGTGCAACAAAATACAGATGATAAAGTAGCCATCTCCCATTAGAAACTTATCCTTTGAAGCTGCTGCTCATGGGTCTCACTGGTCTGCTCTTCTTTTTGAAGAAAGATACCATATTACTAAACCTCAAGTTTGATCCCTGCCCAGTAGCAACTGAAAGAGAAGCCTTGCTGTTACTTACAAGTCAGAGAGATGTCTAAAAACTTACGTTTCCTACTGACTGTGCAAAAAAAAATTGCCCGATATGTAAAGGGCTATCAGTGCAGAAAAGATTATTCTTACTGCATTGGCTTCTTCAGACAACAAATGTCATTTTACTCTGCATTTTAATCAGGTGGTTGAAAGGCAGGTTGAATTGCTTTCTGCTTTCATAAGGAAAAAGTAAACTTAAAGTTCTATAAGTATTTCAATGCTTAATTTGACACAACCAGAACATGTTTATATTTCAGAGAATGCTGACCATCTGTATTCAAGCATTTTTGCCCAGTTATCCAAATTTCAGTAGAAAAACTTGTAGTAATTTGGGGAAATAGTATGAGCATACATGTGCATAAAGTACATGCATGACTACAGAGTATTAATACAGGTGAAATGAATTAAAGTCTCACTGTAACTCTATTGCAAAGTTTCTCCCAAAGCTGCATCTCTAGAATTCTGTAATAAAATTGAAACGTTTTCATGGGAAGATGCAACTAGAATATTGGATTTGGAGATCCTGGAACAGAAGTCTTGCACAGTGAGTTCAGTTAACATAATAGTCCGATAGGGCAAAGCAGTACCTTAGAGGCTTTTTAAGCATTGGTTTTGTTTTCTTCCCTACTGATTTTTGAAACTCTAACATTAATCAGAAAACACTTCTACCTGTTGTTGGGATTAAATTATACTTTTTTGGTTTCTCAATATTCTCTGTATCTATCTTTAATTTTCTGAGTCTAGGTTGCAGGGCATTATTCAATAGCAAAGACTTGTGACAAGTCTTTCCACATCCTATATTAAAGGATGAACTTTTGAAGAAAATAGTCTTAAAGAAACAATTTTCAATGAAGTTTTGTCCAAAGTGTTGACAGAAATTCTTCCAAAATCAGGCACAAACTCAGCAGGGTGCTGAAGTGCTTTTGTTGTAGTTGTCAGATCAAATGTAATATTGACAGTTGTAACATCCTGGGAATGGCCACACTTCTGCTTTTCTTTAGTAAATACAGACTAGGAATTCAAGTATTTGTGTTATCTAATTTGGAGATGAACAGATTTACTTTTGATCTTTTTCCTCATGATAGTCCCTATCATCTTAAAGGATATGAGAGTAGAATGTCCATGACAATACAAAAAAAAATATATATATTTGTTATATGTTAACTTACTATCACTATACTTGATTGCCCTAACAGTTTGGGTCTTAAAAGTTTAAGAGCTTTAAGGGCATGTGTGCCATTATCACGGTACCATTTTGTTGTTAAAAAAGACAAAACACATGGGAATTTTTTTTTAAAAAAAGCACAATTTTTGGTTTTTGTGGCATAATTTTGAGAATTGTTTTGTAGATTCCTACAGAAATTGTCAGTCTCATTGTAACAAATCTGATCATAACTGCATCTTGCTAAAAGGCCTGAATGTACCTGCTGAGCTGAATTTAGAGCAAGCTGCCTCTCTGGCTCAGATTATTTTATTTACAGTTGTTTGCGTCCAAACTGTCATCTTAGAGTTTAATTTTGGATTGACTTTCATAGCGTTTTTGTATTGGTTAAGGGGGAAACCAACTAGATTGAGTTTTTTTGTAAGTTAAACAACTTTTGTCCCACATTTGCACATAGTTTTTGTCTCTTTCTTTTGCAGAACACGGCTTCCACAGCCTGTTTGCAGAGGACAGCAGCTGTTAGCACAAAGCTTATCCTAGCAAGCTGCAGACCATGCCAATGGACGCCTCTCCTGACTCTAAGTGCTCCATGTGCTTGGACAGATTTGACAGTACTGTGTATCTAGAACCTTGCTGGCACAAGTTCTGCTTCCATTGTATCCGAGAATGGTCCAAACTCAAAGCAGAATGCCCAGTGTGCCAACAGCCCTACTTTTCTCTTTGTCATATAGTTCATGCTGAAGACGACACATCTAGGTCATCAGAAAATGAATCTTTTTCCTACTCTGATTGCAGCATCATCAATTTTGCTGAAAGCACTTTTGACTTAGAGGTATGGGATCAGCATGCCACTTATGACTATCCTACACCATCGCACAATGAAGGAAGCAGCTCAGACTCAACAACTCTTGCAGCCTTTTCAGATGACATGAATTCTCAAGAGCTAGAGCATGGTTCATCTGAACATAGTGTTGATCCGTTGTCCTGGAATGATGAAACTCCAGGTCCCTCGTATTCCCCTTCAGAAGAGTATGTTGCAACCATAATTTCTTCGTCAGAGTTATTAGAGAGCTCTGATGAGGACTCTCTCTGGGAGAGAACCACACTGCAGCCTCAGTTACACACTGCTGTTGACTTCAGTGACAGTGACTTCTCATCAGAGTATCATGATATCACTGGCTACGTTAATCTCTGTGCTGAGAGGACACCAGAACTGATTGAGCTGTCCTCAGACTCTGAGGACTCCGTCAGGGAGAGGAAAAGGGAAGATATGAAGAAACAGCAGTCAATCCAGGATAGGAGCTGGAGTGACAGAGAACCAATCAGGACTTCAACACCCTTCTTTCCCCTGTACAAGGAGTGTGTGAGTAGTTGTCAAAGCTTCTTGCTCTCTGAAGTCAAGAGGATAGTGTCAAAGGATGAACAGAAGAACAAAGATCATTCTCCACACAACTCAGACTGGAGCCTGTCTCCAGGGATGGAAAATGCATGCTCTCGTCGTAGCCAGAGACTGTCCAGAAAGAGAAAGACCAGGAGTCCACAGAACAGTGAGGACAGTCATGACCATTGGCCTTGGAGGAAGCATTACCTTGTTAAATACCAGTTTAAAAAGAGGCTATCAAAAAAAAAAGATAGTAGCAAATATTGGAGCAAAAGAAGCAGGAGGTCAAGGCCCCATGACACAAGCCCCTCCCTAAAAAGCCAGACAGAGTCCAGTAGCTGTGAGAGCACTAGCTCCAGAGATTCAAGCAGATCATGGTCACATCACAAAGGCCATGGCCAAAGGAAGTCAAGCAGCCTAGACAGTGATTGTTGTTATAGAAGAACCTGTTACCATAGCAGTTACCTGTTACATAGTCCAAAGACAGTTGGAGATGGCTCCTCCTGCAGTAAGAGCACTCAGTCTAAAGCTCACTGTTCAACTAAGTCTCCTGGTCCAGAATTCAGGATCCAGTCTTTCACCAAAATGACAGATCTGCAAAGCCAGATGGGATTCCATGAGAGACAGGACTCCTGTTACAAACAATGCGTATCAAGGAGTCGATCAAGCTCCAGATCAAGGAGCCCTTCTGAAGAGGCAGACAGAACAAGAAGTGAAAAGCCTGGTGGAAAGAGAAAGTGCAAAACTCGACACTTGGAGAACACAGAGAAGGGGAGCACCAGTATGGAGAAAAAACATAGCCTCCCAACATTCAGTGATTGCTACAAAAATAAAGGCAGCCTTTCAGACAACCAAGAAAGTAGTGAGACAAAACATGAGGAAAAGAATAAAAGTATGGGAAGTCCAGGTGTGGAGGGAGTCTATGAAGGGACAGAGACAACGAAGTGTGCTTTAAAGAGAAAGTGTAAGAAGAAACACCAGGAACATCACTGGAAAGATGCATAGTTCTTATGACTTTAGTACGATTAATTTTTACTTCCAGATTCATGTGCATGGTGTAAGTCTTTCTCCGCTGAAAAGCAGTAAGCAATTTCTATGTAGATATTGAATAGATCTTCCAGAAGCATAAATTAAATTGAAATATTAATAAAGCAAGAAGAATTTTTGGTCTAAAAAAGCAAATACGTGGTCTGTATTCTATGTCAAAACAATACATCTCTTTCAGTTTTGGGTGTCGTACAACATTTCATATGTTGGTGCTGTCAAGGGTGCTCCAGGCTAGATGGCTTTCAGGTCCCAGTTCTCTCTGAAAGTGGGAATAACCTTGATCATGTTGCTTGAGATCTGTGAAGCTTTTTTTATCTGCGTTTTTGAAGTGGAGCCTGTTTCCCCTGTGCCCTGAATGCAGATCAGTCTTCAGCAGTTCCTCCCAAGCTCACTGCTTTCAGCCTCTTCCCAGTTAACCCCTGTGGATGTCATGCTGTATGATGTACAAGGCATGTGGCCAGGAGTGGTGAGTCTGGGCACAGATGTGTTCTCTGTGGCAGTCCTGGAAGCTGCCTTCCTGTATGGTGGGTATGGTTGTACCTGGCTTCCAGATGCCTGTACAGCTACTCTCATATCCTGCCCTTGACAGAACAAAGGGAGAAGATAGGATGGAAAAGCTTCTGTATTGAGACAGAGACAGGAAGATCACTTGTGGTTACTCTTATGGCCAGTCCAGGCTTACCACATTTACTTTCAGTTCAGTATAGAGTAGGATGATGAGAAACAAAAAACCTAAACCCACTTTCCTTCACATTCTTTCTTCACAGAGAAGATTCACTCCTGATCCTTCTGCTCTCCTGAGCAGCACAGGTGGCTGTGGGGTGGTTGCAGTCTGTCTGTAACAGAGTTTGTCTTTGCTGCTTCCTCCTTGCTGCTTCTCTGCTCCAGCATGGCTCCTTCCCACAGGGCATGGTGTTTCAGGAATGAACTGTAAACAGATTACTGTAAACATTAATCTATTTCTTGGTGCTTTTTTTCTCCTCAGACATCTGGATTAAGCTTCAATTTCAGCTTTACTTTGCAAAAGTGTTCAGAATTAGTCCTGATGTGACTTTTTCCTTTGTTATCAAAGTCATAGTTATTAACTCTTCTAAGAGAAATGAATGCATCTGTTACTGCTTACATGCTTTAATCTACCCAAACTATTCACTAGTTTGTTTAATTTCCTAGCACATTGGAATGTTTCATATTTTAATGATAATTTTCAGAGATTTCATTCAACTTATGTTTCTCTAAGCAGAAAATAGTGTTACTACTGCTCTATTTTAGAGTGAAAGTAAAACTCCTTTTAACAGCCACATACTTGAAGCTCCAGGGCAAAATTCTTCAAATTTCTGACTGTCACTGAAACTATTTCCCCCTCCAGAGCCTAGCTCAGAGCCTAATCCAGGGTATTTATGCTTCCCTCCATGCTCTGCTGGGGCAACGTACTGCTGTTCAATGATGTGGACGTCTCTACAATGAGTTTTTTTTCTTCTATTTGCTTATTCTCTGCAGTCTGCAAAAGCTTGGCTCAGGTACGTTCCTTCAATAGAAGTGAATGTCATCCTGTTGCCACCAGGGGTGGGGCAGGTGGATTTTTACATGGGAGGTAGAAGCTGTCTGGTTATGCTGTGGGGAGAACAGCAGCCAGTCTGCGCTGGGAGGATGAAGGAAGATAAAGCCTCAGCTCAGCACTCACTTGGAAGGCATAGTGCTTGCTCCAGCAGGTTGCAAACCACTGGGCTGTCCAGAGAAATGCTTGGAGGAAAATGCTGCCTGGCATATTCAGGACAGCTGTTTATAGACCAGCGGTTTGAATCTGTTCTGCTTGATTGAGCTACTCAGAGTTCTGCTTCTTAAAAGTAAGCTTTCTCGACTTGTGTTAGAGTAAGGCACTTTTTTTGAACAATAAAGACTTCTGCCCTTCGTTGGAGCAACATCTCAGTCCTATGTAGGAGTATGAAGGGAATTGTTTTCCTTTCTTTAAAAAATGATAGGGGAAAGTCTTGCAGCTCTCCATCATTCAGCTGCATGTTATCCTTTCAAGGGCACTGAGTACCAAAGTTCATGTCAGAGAGCAGGTGTGAATGCTGCTGCAGAGGATGCTGTGGAGAAAGAAAGAAGTGACACGTTGTCAGTGGAGTTTCCTCGTCAGCTTACACCATCTTGGTAAGGGCACCCACAGCAAAAGGCTACAGTAGTGAGCTGTGGGTTGGTGTGGACTGCTCTTCCACCATTAGGATCCCCAGATCACACAGTGCCAGAAGAAACTCAACTGTGATTACATGTGAAGTGAACAAAGTGTAAGGGATATCATGCCACCTAGTTCAGATAGTAATTAGTAGCTTCACTGTGGAGTATGAAAAATTAATTCATCTCTAAGTCTGGACTGCTGCTGCTCGGCTGCTGCCTGCTGCTGAGATAAATACATAGATACCCTGCTGAGGATGCATTCTCCTCCCTGCTCTGCATTGAAGTTGCAGTGTGGTCAGGAAGTGGAACTTTTGATAAAAAAATATGTATTATGAAAGATTAGGTGAAGAAACAAAATTTGCTGTAGTTACAGAAGAGAGAATGGTGCAGGCACAAGGGAGAATAAAATAAAAATGACAACAAGTTAATCTACAATCCTTGAAACAAAAAGAAGGGGGAATCAGGGTAAAGATTTAAAGCTCTTCAAATAAAAATCGAATTTTGATAAAGTTAGGCAGCTGCTTGAATATCATTTAAGCATCTGTTAGTGTAGTGCTTTACAATTAAGCAACAATGATGTAATCCGGCTATGCCTTGCCAAGCTAGAAGTCACTTGGGTTGTTTTACTGATATGAGGTACAGGCACACAGACAGTGTAATTTGATGATATCACCAGTACCCAGGAGTGGAATTGAAAGGGATCATTCCCTTTGATTGAGTATTAGGAGAAACTTCCCTGAAAGAGTGATCAGACTCTGGAATAAACTGTCCAGGGAGGTGGTTGAGTCTTCATCCTTGGAGAAATTTGCAGGTGTTGTACTAAAGGACATGTTTCTTTATGGAAATATTGGTGGTAGGTGTTGGCTGTACTGGGTCATTTCGAAGGTCTTGACAGCTTCTGGTTCCAGGGATCTCAGCAGGCACTCCAAGCTGGTTTCGTTTGCTCCCTGGCCAAGTCTTCAGCCCTTAAATACCTCTGGGCTCTCTCATTCAAAGGCGAACAACTCCAAATAAATGCTTTGAAATGTAAAACTGTCTACGAAGTGATGCTGATTGCCTCATGTTGATTTGAGATTTTTCTTACCAGTCTCAGGTATCAGAAGTAACTTCTTCATATTTTAATTGTCAAAAAAATATATATGTATATACATATACACTAAGGAGGGATTACTTTCAGAGCATCCCATTTTATTATATTGGCCCACACTAGTGGAGGTGATGTGGTAGCAGTAGATCATGTTATCCTGCATGTTGTTGCCATGTAGCAGACAGCAGCAGAGGGACAGTCTGACACAGTGGTGTCTGATGTGGAAATACAGATGAAATGAAAGCGTGGAACTGAATTCCTCCATGTGGGAAAAAAATGGCATTGACATTCCATTGACATTCATCGACGCTGACCATTCATGTGGATCCATTCATGTGGATATGAGCACAGTGAAGTGATTGGTGTTGCATTTTAGCAGTGGTGACACTGGGTCACCTCTGCTGGTGCAGATTGTTACGAGTGAAGTTGATTTTCTTGGCTTACTTCAGTGCTGCTCTAATCTGCTCTAACGCAGTTCTGTATACCCATGAATACTTTGTGAGTTTGGTGTGGGTATGTTGTTCTTTTTTGACAGTCACAAATAGTGATATTTAGAAACAGATTTGGCAAACACCTGTACCTGATCTGAATATTCCTCTAACTAATTTTTGCAATGGCAGTGTATGAATTGGAAACAGCTCTTCAGGGAAGTCAAGAACAACAACCTGTCTATCAAGAAGGAAAAAGTAAAAAAGAAAACCAATTCTGTACAGTATCTCTTTCAAATAATAATGAATAAAAAACCCCACAAAACAGTTACAGTTTTGCAACACAGAAACAAGCACATAAGCTTTGTGGAAAAAGGATATGGACACTTTGGATAAAGCAGGGACATTTTTCTCCCTTTTCTTTAGCCTGAAGAAAATGATGCTTATATTATCTTTTGAAATGACCTATCTTTCCTGTGTAATAAAGCATTTCTTTTTATCATCAGAATAACGTGGCAAGTTCCCAGTGAAGCAATCATACTGCAAAAAAGAAAAAAAAAAAGGTCACAGTGGAAATGATACTAATCATAGCTAGCTAGGACTCTCTATTAAGGAGAAAAAATGAACTGGAAAGCTACTATATGCTAACGCTTGGTGGCAGAAACCCCTGTTGTGACCCGATATCGGTGCATATATTGTGTATCTCTGATGAAAAAATGTATTAAGGAAATGCTACGGTTGCCTGGTTGCTGCAGTCAGAAGTTCAGAAATGAAGAAGGCTGATTGTAACACCTTCGTTCTTTCCTTCTGTTCTTGCACTTTGGAGCATCTTCTGCCTTGAGATTTCATAATAGTTCTTAGAAATATCAGCAGATCCTCCACTTTTCTAAAAATACAAGGTATATTCAAAATTTTAATTATTAGTAATGTTTCTTTCTGTCTTTCTCTTCACTCTGGAGTATTAATCAAATTAGTCACCATAGCTCTCTTTATTCCTACATTGTCTTTTGTATCTCTTTTGGCCCATTTTATAAGGTGGCCCAAAATATTCTATTCCCATCTTGTGGGCTAGAATTTGCTATAAACTCATATAAACTGTTGCAGCTACAACTTTACTTACTGCTAGATACAAGGAAAATACATGCTCTGAAATACAAATCTATCTCTGGTCCTGCAAGGAAGGATCTGTATGCACTGACTTTTTACATCAAAAGAAAGATTTCTGGACTCATTGCTGCTTTTGTAGCACATGTGCACTGCTACTTGCTATGTAAGTTACAACTTTATATGCTTAATTAAAGATCTGAATTTTTTATGGGTTTATATTTTTATCAGATATGATTAGGCATCACAGAATTGTCCGGGTTGGAAGGGACTTTTAGAGATCATCAAGTCCAACCCCCCTGCATAGCAGGATGCAGTATACTAATAAGACTTAATATTTATCATTATTAATTAGAGTGAAATTGAAGGAGAGATAAGTAACTATAATCACAAGACTAGCTGGAGAGAAAAAGATGGGCAAATGAAATGACTGAATAAGATTAAAACAAAGATTTAAAATTCTAGGTCCTTGGTCCTAGTCTGATGCTTACATACCTAGCTGATACCTAGTGCTTTGTGTTCTCTTAATTTATTTGTTGCATATTCAATTGCACATTCAGACCTTAAAAATAGCTGATAGCCCAGACAAGCCATCAATTATTTCAGAATTTCAGATGTCACTGGAATTTCTGCCAGCACAGAGTTGGGCTTGGAAAAGTGGCTAGTAACTGAATCTACCCTACATTTATCTTACACAAGAAGTGATCCCCTTAATTGTAGCGTTATCATTACCTGTCATAACTTGCACATCAGTGGTTCAGGCCATGACTCAACATTTCCCATGCACTGACCCATTCCCGTTGTGAAGACGGTCTTTCCTGCATAACAAAATTTGTAACAAGACTACCTGCTATAGAAATAATGACCACAGCATGCTCCCAGTGCCTTCTCTGAGTGGCTGCCACTAAAGACAGTGCTAATTTCCTATATGACACTGAAACAGGTGATTAACAGATTAATAGTTGAAAGGTGTTTATGTTTGCTTGCTATTCTCCTAGGCATCTACCATATTACATGATTATTGTATTTGCTTAATTTCTGAAAGATGGAAAAATATCTTTTTTTTTTTCTTTCCTATATTCATTCCACTGTAGATTTTCCAGGTCTTTGCATTAATCTCAAATGACTGATAGTAAAATCTCAGCAGCTCTGGAGAATTTATAAGTGATAATTGCATTAGGAGCTCAACAATTTCTGATGTACGGTCATTAGAGAAACACAGAAATTTCCAGACCTAGGCTGTAATCATGAACTCAGAATATATTTTTTACAGAAAAAGATCAAGAGTAGATAAGATACCATGGAAGAACAGAGCGTGTTGCTTATTGGTTGAATCTTCTTAGTGCTACTTTTTACCTATTATGGTCAGTATAAAATTTGTCAGCACTGACCTTCTACGCAACCTGCTCTTTTTAAACAAGTTGCTTCCTCGTCCCACATCTCCTGAAATATAATTGATAGGTTTCTGGGGATTTTTGTCTTTTACAGAAATGATGTCAGTTTTGTAAATTGGAGCTGGGAAAAATTAGAACAAGTAAATATCAACTGTCCAAGTATGCTGTTTGAAAGTCTACCTGAATTAAAGTCAGACTGTGCTGTAAACAAATGTTATTTATCCCTAAGAACAGATTGCTGCTTTATTTATTCATGCACTTTAGTTAACTCACTCTTTATGAGCCCAGAAAACTCTGATTATAAAAGAATTACTTTCCTATAGTATCTAGGTAACAAGCCACTGAAAAGCATGTAGACTAATGAGTAGATTTAGGTAAAGTGCGAAGATGCTTTCAGCAGAACTTTGTTGTTGCAGGTGTCTATTATATTGAAGGTAAGTTATTTTTCATTTAAATTCTATTTTTGGTCTATAAAATTTGCATTGACGTGCGGAATCAAACTCAGTAACCCAAGTAAGACTATAAAGCAGGTATGGTTTATTCAGTGGTGTGAGTACACTGGGTGCAAGGATAGATCCGCCTAACTTGCACACCGTCAGGAAAAAGCGTGCTACAGATATAGGCTGAACTAATACATAATCAATAGTTTTCCCATAATTTGGATACATATTCATTACACTGCCGAGAGTTCATTAGCATGCAGACCCTTCCCTCCTGCACATGCGTAGTGGGTTGTGAGGCTCTCCTCGTAGTGGTCATGGGATGAAAAATCCTCATCTTCCTCGCTGTAAACTTCTGACCTTTCGGGGGGGGGGCATTCCCCCAAACCGGTCTCTTCTCATCCTGTGGACATCTAGTCACCTCCCTGCCAAATGTCCTCGGGCTGTTCTCAAATCCTTATCTTTATGGTCTTCATCCCCCTCACTATCCCAGACCCAGTGTCTGCCATCTCCTATTTTCTAACATCCTCTACATTCTTGCTTCTATAAACTATCTCTAACTATTCCCCTTCATCCCCTTTATTTTCAGTCACTGTGAAGCCTTCTTGTTTTTTTACTTTCACTCACCTTTCAGCATAGATTCTTAGTTTAGCCGCTAGTATACTGGTGTACTGGTGGGGATTCATGAACTTGTAGTAACATGAAAATCCCTCCTCTACAATGTGTGTTTATCCTTTTCTAGAATGAACACTGTCCAGGAACTGCTCTGTAATGTTCTGGATGCCCTTGCCAAGTGCTTTTCTGTGCTGTCATGAAGATCTAAAGAGAGATAGGACAGTTAAACTCTGAAAAGAGAAACACTCTTGTTTCAGCAGCAGTGCAATAGGATGCCATGACTGGGGGTTTCTTGCTATAGAACTACACAATAAGAAGGCTATGCCTGGAAAACTGACAGACACTGGAGAAATAGCAGTGACAAGGAACACATGCATTTCACAAGTGAGCAAAAGATGCTCAAAAGAAGATTTATCCAAGGAAGTTTTAGGAAATTGGAAAATGGTGACTTTTTTTTTTTAGTTCTGACATGCATTCCATATCTGTTTAAAGCAGATATAGGCTTGAGGTTTGAATGTCTAGTGCGAATATATGTTGGAAATTTTAAGTTTTGCAAACTGCACGTGCTATATTGGTGTCAGTTATTGCACTCCCCTATGGTACAAAGGGGCTTTGAGCGTGTGTTCCATTATGCTATGAACTTCACTGAGGCGGCTGTAATAGAGAAGAGTACAGATAGCAAGCTCATGTACTTGAGTGATTTCTGAGCATAAGCAGGTATGTTTTCCAGACTTTTGGCTACTTACTGTGAAAAAATCCTTATATATTGGGTTTCTGGATTTATGTCTGATTTTGACAGCGTTGCAAATAGATTGAACGAGATATTTAAATTTCTTGGCTGTTTTCAGTCTACAAGTACTGCTTTAGAAAAAAATTGTGAAAAAATGCTGCACGAAACCCCTTGTAATATACCTTAGGATTATTTATTTATTCAGTTTTTCATCAATGCACATGGAGTGATGGTTTATCTTCCTTCTTCAAATTATCTTGAATGTTTTCTTTCCTCATCTTGGCTTCTAAGCAGTAGGTAATGAAATCTTGCCATGTGTCTGAATCTCTGTTGTTACAGTTTGGACCTTTTCTCAGAAGTACCAAAAGAGTCTGCAGTTTCATTTGAAGCCCGTGAAGGTGATATGTTTCTAAAATCATTTTTCTCTAAAGTGGACTTCTGACTGTCATATTAGTATATGCCTTTGTTCAGTTTGCTCCAAATGGCACACTGCCAAGAAGTGACATATAATCATAGAATCATAGAATGACTTGGGTTGGAAGGGACCTCAAGGAGAAGGGACCACAAGGATCATAGAATCATAGAGTAGCCTGGGTTGAAAGAGACCACAATGATCATCTAGTTTCAACCCCCCTGCTACGTGCAATGTTGCCAACCATCAGACCAGGCTGCCCAGAGCCACATTCAGCCTGACCTTGAATGCCTCCAGGGATGGGGCATCCACAACCTGCTTGGGCAACCTGTTTCAGTGCATCAGCACCCTCTGGGTGAAAAATTTCCTCCTAATATCTAACCTAAACCTCCCTGTCTCCATTTAAAACCATTGCCCCTTGTTCTATCACTATCTGCCTTTGTAAATAGTCGTTCCCCTTCCTGTTTATACTCTCCCTTCAAGTACTAGCAGGCCACAATGAGGTCTCCCCTGAGCCTTCTCTTCTCCAAGCTAAACAAGCCCCGTTTCCTCAACCTTTCCTCATAGAAGAGGTATTCCAGCCCTCTGATCATCTTAGGGGCCCTCCTCTGGACCTGTTCCAAGAGCTCATGTCCTTCCTGTACTGGCAGATCCAGGCCTGGACACAGTACTCCAGATGGGGCCCCACAAGATCCGAGTAGAGGGGGACAATCACCTCCCTCTCCCTGCTGGCCACCCCTTTTTTAATACAGCCGAGAACACAGTTGGCCTTCCGGACTGCAAGTGTACACTGCTGGCTCATGTCCAGCTTCTTGTCCACCAGGACCCCAAAGTCGTTCTCCGCAAAGGCTGCTCTCAAGATCTTCCCACAGTTTGTATGCAATTGCCTGGAATTGCCCTGACCCAAGTGAATCACTCTGCACTTGGCCTTATTGAACATTATTAGGTTCACATGGGCCCACTTCTCCAGCCTGTCCAGGTCCTTCTGGATGACTTCCCTTCCTTTCCATGTATCAACTGTACTGCTCAGCTTGGTGTCATCTGCAAACTTGCTGAGGGTGCACTCGATGCCATTGTCTATATGATGTTGAAGATGTTGTTGAAGATATTGAAGATGAAGATGTTGAAGAGCACTAATCCCATGACTGATCCCTGAGGGACACAGCTTGTGACCCACCCTGACTCAGAATCATCAATCGCAACCCTTTGGTTGCGTCCAGCCAGACAGTTTCTAATACACTGAACAGTCCATCCTTCACATCTATGCCTCTCCAATTTAGACTGAGGGACCACTTAAAGGCTTTGCAGAAGTCCAGGTAGATGACATCCATCACCTTTCCCCCATCCACAGAACCCGTCACTCCATTATAGAAGGCCGCCAGATTGGTCAGGCAAGATCTGCCCTTGGTGAAGCCATGCTGACTGTCTCGAATCACCTCTTTATCTCATATGTGCCTTAACAGAGCTTCTAGGAGGATCTGCTCCATGATCATGGCATAGAGGTGATGCTCACTGGCCTGTAGTTCTCTGGGTCTTCCTTTGTCCCTTTCTTAAAGACGGGAGTAATGTAATTGGAATAAAGCTTCAATCCCCTGCAATAGTCAGGGCCACCAACCTCCATATCTAATACTAGACCATGTTGCCCAGTGCCCCATCCAACCTGGCACTGGACACCTCCAAAGATGGGGCATCCACAACCTCTCTGTGCAGCCTGTTCCAGTACCTCACCACTCTCACATTAAAGAACTTCCCCCTGACATTCAACCTAAATCTTCCCTCCTTCAACTTAAAACCATTTCCCCTTGTCCTGGTATTTTCTACTCTTGTAAAGAGTTGATTCCCCTGCTGTAGGCTCCATTTAGGTACCACAAGGCTGCAGTGAGGTCACTCCACAGCCACATAACACACAAAACACACTTGTTGGAAAGATGGTTGTCTTTTAATGCCTTTGGTTGATGAGACTGAAGGAGAAGAGTCCTGTAAAGCAACCAAGGCTAATTTCTGTATAATTTAGAATGAAAGACCATGGGTTGGAAGTATTGTTGCAGTGCAAGGCTGTGAGTCATAAGCATGCTGGTCTTTCTGAGTATTGTTATTATATGTGTCCTAAAAAGTATAAAAACAAAATCTATGGGCTGGTTCTCCTTTTTCTAACTGTGCTAGGTTTAATTACTTCAGATGCAAGAAAACGTTACATTCATTGCCTTCTTCCACAGAAATGTGATCTTTTGATTTTGTGTACCTGAGTCCATAGTACAGATCTGTGTGTAGACTCAGTAAATCTATATCATGCTGAAAATAGCTTGCAGCTCTTCATCTCTGCTGCTAGTTTTAAAATAGGTTGCATGCATCTCCCATAGTTGCATGATAATATTGCTAAATTGATCACTGTATATTAGCAAAAATCCCTCAGAATAGAACCTTCCTTTCTCTAGACTTTCAGAGAAAGAAAAAGCATCAGACAGAGTTTCATCAGACCACAGTTTTTCTTTATTTCATGACACAACAGTAATTGTTCCCTACAGCACATCAGAGCTTTAAGATTTACAATCCAGCCTCTGAAAGTTAGGCTGTGATACCTTGTCAGATGGGGTCTGCTAGATTAATGTAAATGCTGGCGTATTTGTGCATTGTGTGAAGCTTTTGGAGGCAGGAAGCAGAGCTTTGCAGTGTTCTGAGTTTCTTTGGTATCTTTGTTGTATTTATTTTTGTTTTTGTTTTTGTTTTTTTCTAGTGAACGAAAGCTCACCACCTAATAATTATATTCAATAATGCAGTCAGCAAATATTTATTCTTCTTTTCTTACTTCTCTCTTCCTCTTGGTTTCTCTTGGTTTTAATATAAGTCTGACATGGCTTGTGACACCACTCACATTCCCTTGAAAATTGTATTATTCAAAGCCTAGCTAAAGGGGTAAAGTACATTTAATGCCAGTCACTTAAATGAATAAAAATTACTTTCTGTGTTCTGCAAAGTAAAGGTAGACAGGTGTACGTGTAATAGCAGACAGTGTTGACATCAGTGTGCTTGCCCTAGGCCCTGTTCTGGATTTTCTTACCCCATGTGCAGGTGAGCTGGCAGAGATGGCATTTTGCACTGAGGGTACACCATGCAGCCTCAACTGGAAGCAGAGATCGGAAGTGATAATCCTGCACCAATCACAGTATTTAAATACCATATGCAGTTTAAATACTAGATATCTTAGAATTAAATATTAATCTATGAAGATATGTAATGATTTAAAGTTCACTTGGAATGCCTATCACAAATCTAGGTCTTGAATTCAGTTTTCCTCATCCCTGCAGTGTACTCTTGGAGAGAGAACATGCTCCTCACCTAAATCACCATGGTTAGAAATAAAGTGAAATAAACCAAGCAAACATGCATTCTTTGAAATTGTTGCTCAGTGAATGTAATTTCTTCACAATTTCCGCTTGTTTGGGTGCAGATTGACATTTCCTTTTGTGCAAAGTTCTTCAAGTGCCTCAACTGACTTGTCTACAGTAAAAAAAGTTTTCAAAAGTCCCATGTTCTTCAGAGTGCTGAATGAAACCGTCACATCATTCACCTCCTGAATGCCTTTCTCTCTTGCCTCCGTCTCATGTGCTTTCCTCACATTTACCTCCACTATGGCTTACAGGATCTCATATACTTATTACAGAATAAAATGATAATTGGCAGAGGTTAGCAAATAACCATTTCTTTTTTAAGGAACTTATCGAGTGCTGAGAAATTTGTGTATTATTTTAGATTTTGTTATCCTACTGGAATTGATTGTCATTTGTACGTTTGAAGGATATTCAGGACCACAACCTTAGTATAAGGGCATAGGGTTTGATCCTGCAGTGTACTGCAGTCATACATCTTTCCCTGGCTACAGAAACACAGTTTCAAAGAGGATTATTCAGTTAATTCCATAGTGCTACAGGAAATCACAGAGCAGAGTCAACTCTCAGGTAAATTAATGTAATTGATAACAAAGAAGATATGGAAAATGTGTTTCTAAATGTGCCAAGTGTACCTAGTATGTGGATAAAGCTATACAGAAGAGGAACTTGAAAGTCTTTTTCAGAAACTTGAGTAAGCATTATGAAAACCACAATCACACTGCAATATTTTCTGCATGTCAAAATGTAACTACAAGTACTTTATCTTCTTGACGAAATCACCATTTATAAGTCATTTTTCATCAAATGCATATGAATGGTAGTTGATCACTGCAAATGACTTTGCCACGATATTTTTCTTTCCTTTACTGTATTAAAACTGCTTTGGAAGGCAGAGTAGAGGAACTTGGATGAATCAATAAGTGATTAAACACTGCTTTACATAGATACATCCATTTGCAAAAGCTCCGTACATTGGCTTCTTTGTTAACTTGAATAATTTTCAACAATGAAGAAAACATTTCTCAGAGCCGAAAAGAAATACCACAAAATATTCTTAAGCTTGAAGTGTCTTTGGAAATAAATACAAAATAACTTTGTTTCCCAGTCAGGAATCCAATTTAGAAGTCTCAGGAGAGATTGCATTGTTTTATGTGAGCTAAGTCATAAAATGCACAAATTATGGTCATTTTATCCAATTATTTTTGGCATCGCAGAAGTGTCCGGAGGCCTGCAAAACTGGTATTGTGCGAGACACAACAGCACAATGACCTGACAGTTGTCTTTCTGTTTGGATCAAAGCTTTGTAAGATTATTAGACTTTTCTTGTTTTTCCACTTACAGTTAGAACAGCAGCATGTGCCATTGTGATCAAAGATCATTCTAAGATGCATAGACCAAGAGTAGTACTCCAATTCCAGCTATTGTAATTTGAAAACAAAATACAGATTCTGTCTCTCTGGAAGACCAAAGAACAGAAAACAAAGCCTCATGCTGAATTTCTGCACATAGAATTGACATCAGACTATCTTAACCATAATACGGGCAGCACTCTTTGGTTCTGCAAGCATGGGATAAGAAGGCCCAGTAAAATCTTTTGCTTTTGTTATCAGAGTCTGAACATGAGAATTCTCTCATCTTCCTGATGTGTACTTTGTCTATGATGGCTTTTAAATTGTCTGCAAATGTTTCAGAGTGCTCTCTCCAGGAAAAAAAAAAAAAAAAAGTAGTAGTTAGAATTTGTTTGATTTGGCTTGGTGATATCTGTACTTTCAGATGAACCCAGGAACCTCTGTGCTTGTTTTGGCCTACTTGTTATTCTGATATACAAGCAGTTTTAGTAGAAAATTGGAATTGATGCTCATTGTTTGCACATTTTCTCCATGAAAGAAAGTGCATTTGAGGTATTTTGAGTTTTAAAGAGAAGTTTTTTTAAGGCATTTAAAACAGTCTTATTGGTTGATGCTGATCTATTTCCTTCTCCCTTTTCACTACTTTCTACTAAGCCACCTCAAGGCGGTGGGATGTGAGGCCTGCTGAGCCTAACGCCACCTGCATGGCAGGCTGTGAGGAGGAATCCCATGTTAGCAGGACACAATGAATTCAACTGGGAGAATACCTCCTTGTCCTGTCTGCTGAAATTTTGGCAGAACACCAGTACTGAGAAGAGCTAAGAGGAATAACTTTTACCAATAACTGTTTTGACATTGTGTTCAGCGTAGCACAACCCATAGCACTTTGCTTAGCCACAGAAGCCCAATGGTACATACTTATTGCATCTCATGGCCAGGAGTGGATTGGAAGCAAGAAACGTTTTAATCTAAAGGTTATGCAAAAGGTTATGCAAAAAATGAAACTGAAATCAGCAGTGAGATTTGCTTAAAATGTAGTCAAAAATGAAGAAGTTAATCCTCTTTCCTGCTCATTCTTAGTTGCACTTCGGCATCTTGCTGCCTCACTGCAATGATCTAAAGAAGATAGCATACAGTGGGGTTGCAAAAACAAAATAATATGGGAAACATGGAATAAAACAAGTATTTTCATAGTAGATTTCTCATAGCCGGTTCCCAAGTACCAAATTAAAATCATCTTCTGACTTATTTTATTTTACCATTGTGTAATTCTCTTTGTATTTCCCAAGTGGATTTGTGCATGATGATCCTTCTTCTAAATTCTGCTCAGTTAATAACTGAATGGAATTACCATATTTTCCTGTGCTACATTCCATGCATAGATCTGCTGCTGTATATTACCGAGAACATATGCAGAGTAAAATCATCCTTCCATCCATTCCTCTTATGGTTAGGAATATTTTGCCTTTTAAAATGTGGAACTTAATGTTCCTTTTCATAACATTACATTTAAAACCGTGAAAGCATGGCAGACCCTGTCTTGAGCCACTTTAATTCTTTCTATGATATTTGTCCTTTCCCCTGTTCCGTAGTCCCCCTCATTTATATATAATATTTATATAATTCTTATACCACATAGAGCAGATTGGACTGTACTTTCCTTGAGCTTATCCACAGAAACCTTTTTCCATCAGTTCAGCAAAAGGCCTCTGCAGCTATCTGTTTTTTACTAATATTATTTCCAAAGATTGCTTTTTGCAATTGTTATTTTCTGCCTCCTCTTCCATCATGATGCTGAATCTGAAAGAGGCAATAATCATAAAAATTATCCACTGAGTCCTGCAATATCAGCTGTTCTATTGACTGTGCAAAGCAATTTTTAGTGGTGGTAAGTATATCATGGAACACAGTCTTAACAGACACAGAGGAGATATGGCTGCACGATTCAGAAACAAATAACAGATCTGACTCACTAGTTGGAGTTTACATTATTAAAAGTACCAATGGATAAAGTGTAAGAGAAACCGCATAAAACTGTCAATTGCAACCTGTTCTTACAAGAAATCAGTGCTGGAATTGACCCTATCCATCACTCAATTTGTCTCATGAACCCTGAGCGAGAAGCAGGTATCCCCAGTGCTTTATTTGAAACTTCCAATCCATCTCGTTTGATTTCAGTGCTTGTTGATGTAATCAATCACCCTCTGCTTTCTGAGTGTCTGCAGAGAGGAGCCGTGCCTGTCACCACTGCTCTCTTCTGGTTTACGTGCTCTTTCACCATTTGTTTCCTGTGATTAATAAAATTAATGCTGTTTTCTCTCTCACTGTTCTCCATCAGAATGCTGCAGGACACCAGCCTTGGAACACTTCTACCTTTCCTCACTGCCCCTTACATTGTGAATAAGGCACGACTGAATTTTCTGGTCCCTTCTCCAGAGCCTCCTCTGCCCTTCTGCCATGTTGCTCTGTGTCTCAGCCCATCTACTGCTGCAGACCTGAGGCTGTGGAGTTTTGTTTTATTTTGTTTTCTTTTGTTTTCTTTATTTCATATTCAGAGCTTTATTTCAGAGCTTTCTCAGAATTCCATTTTCTCTCTCTTTGTCCACCTACCAATAGGTCCTGAACTGAGCCCGTGGAGGTGCTTATAGCCTCAATCCCTCTACCAATGATTTTATCTTGATGTTGATGTGGTCTCTCAACCATGGTCCCTCTGTTAGTTGCATGGTGATGGGTGCTGAAAAGGATACTAAAAAAGGTTGTATGTAATTGGTAGAAAAAAGATGAGACAGTGATAACACAAATGAATGAAATAGTGTCTAATAGAAATGTACTTCAGAAAGAGTTACTTACATCCCTACACGAAACTCTTGAGGTAACCCACTTTTTCTCCATTAATAGATTTTGAAGAAAATGCAGTGTTTCAGATGTTTCCATCTACGTTACTGTGATCAGTTTTCTGCCCTTTAACAGTGATGATTATTGAATATATCTGACTAAACATAAAAGGAATCTGATCCATTGTATAAATAACTTGATGTAAGGCAATCCATGTTTTATGCTGACCGAAGCCTACTGTTGTATACTTAGCATGTAAATAATAAATAGAGGTATAAATTAGATGCATGGATCTAAAGTAATGTAGTTTTCTTAGATAGTGCTATATCTTCTAAACACGTTGAAAATGCATTTAAAACATATATTGGAAAATGATAGAGCACCCAGCTAGATTATCAGGGAAAGTTTTATGAAAGTTTAAAACAGTTTCCTCCTTTGCTCTATTTTTCATTTCCATGTCTCACTTGACTCTCAGTTCCTAAATGAGCTGTACTCTTTTCCACGAGGCCTTTTAGTTTTATTGTAAGTACTCTATGAGCTCAGTCTATCAATGGAGGTTTGTTTTAAATAGGAGTATGTGCTTCAAATGAGTAAAGGATTCTTTGAATCACATGGAAAAAAGTCATCCTAACAAAACATACAGGATTGCATGTTGTAGTTGTACCAATGGAGATGGTAGCGCATAGCACAATTCACTTCTTTGCAGTTTCACTTTCTGAGAGTGTGTTGTTAATTGTTTTTTTGGATGTAATCTTATAAATTTATACTGGCCTAGATAACTCACTGAAAAATCAAAGATGTTCAATTTCCTTACTCATTTCAGCCATAGTTCATCCCTCAGTCACCAAAAAGGGGTTTGTTTTCTGGTATTCTCTCATTTAAGTGCAAAGCTTATCACAGCTTGCATGAAAGAGATGTGGGGATCTGAAAATGTGACCTTGTAAAGTCAGATTGTGGTAACTGAAAGCTCAGCATTATACACAGCACTGTCTGCTTTTAATATTCTTTACAGCAATGCATTTTTGATGTTTTGTCCCACTTTGTCAAGCTGACCACACTCCAAGTGTGATCCAAGTGCAAGTTACTTTCTCTGCTTAAAATTGATGAGACCTTATGTAACTATGCCTGTACAATCAACTGCATAGCTAATAAAACATTAAAATAAATAAATAAACAAACAAACAAACAAACAAACAAACAAACAAACAAACAAACTTCTAAAAGTTTTCAAGTATCAAACAATGAAAAGAAGGAAATGAGACAGTTCAGATTAAAAGTATAAATGATGCTGAGGCTGTGCATTTCTTGAAGCTTCTTAAGCAAGTAAAGGAAGAATTTCCCATGAAATGATACTGAGAATTCCTGAAGATTGATGCCTTTGTTTCCAATTAATTATCCTCCATTATTGCTGCAAATTTCATTGAAATTATAGGGCAAAGACTTTTTAAATGCACAGAAGGAAATGTTTCCACGCGTTCTGAAATTATGGGACTTTTTGAAGATCTTCACATAAAGATGATGTATCTGCTGATGTAATGAGCATTTACATATCTGCTTGTTTGGAAATAATATGTGGAAACACTCACAACTGAGCTTATAAACCAACTTTTTGCTGACAGAACCGTGGGTTTAATTTCTGTAACGGACATATTTGTTCATCCCTGTCATGTGTGTCTGATAGAAGTAGGAGAGCAGAGTTTAATCTTACATCCTCTCGAACTGTAACATCATGCAAGGCACAAAAATCTGAGGACTTCAACTGGTGCCACCCTGATTATAATCTTGTGTTTTTGAAGATAAGGCATTAGAAATCATTTCTTTCACGTCACAGCTGCAGTGCTAGCTAAAGGTAAGTAGTATGTGTTACCATACACAGTTTACAAACACAGTTTACTAATTCTAGGCAAGAAGCTTTGACACTGTGTTGGTCCTAAATGAGACTAGCAAAGTTAAGACATAAATCTCAATCACGGTCTGCATGACAATTCAGAATAATCAGAAGTTGGCATTTCCTTTTAAATGGAGAAACTGAGGCATTCATAGCAAATGCTGTGCCTAGATTAGATGGGTGGCAGAGCATGGAATTTGGCAGCTCCCTTTTTCTAGTCCTTTGCACTGAAACTTTTAGAAATATACCCAGATGTAATCCTACTATGTTTGATCTAAACATCTAGGTAATTTATAGAACTCATCTGTCTCACGTGGCAGAACAGGCCTGGACCTCTTTCAGCTGCTGCTCTTCAAGTTTTTTACATCCTCACAGGAGATTTGACTTGAGTTAGCCCTAAATATGCCACTGGTGGCATGGTAAAATTAAGATAGGACAACCAGAAAAAAGGGCTCTGCTCTTTCACTGAGTCAGCAACTCCTGAATGCCAACCTCTTATTTCCTTTCTCCCAGTGAACCTTTAGCCGTGTAAGCCTTATACACAATTCAAAGTGCAAGAGCCAATGTACTTGTCATCAGAAGGACAGAAAAGTACCACTTCAGTTCTGAGGATGTGAAGATGAGATTCCTTTTCTCTAATTTGAGTGTGACACAGAGCCACTGAAGCCCACCAGCACCTCTCTGGCTATCAATGAGATAGCAGCTTTTTCTCTCATCAATCCAACTTCCTTGCAGGCACAACGATAGGTGAGTAACATGACAGCTAATTATGCTGTGTGATTTATTGCATGTTCATTAGTGACAGATGATCTTGAACATTTGGTTATACTGAACTTGTACACTCATGCCTAGATTGTCATTCTAGACCTTCTATGGTATGTTATCTCTTCACAAAAGTAAATTGTTATCATCTTGTTTCATAAGTAAAATGGAAAATCAAGAAGAATTATGCCTGGTCTCCTTGATGTTTTACATGGGCACAATGTTACTGATGTCAATAGGATTTCATTCTGGGTGAATCTGACACTGTATGTGCTCTAATTTATATTCCACTGGTGGCATGGTACTTGATTTCATACCCTTAATAGCAGGTTTCTCTCTGTTGCCTTTCAGCACACGTCAATAAAATGATGTTGCTGCTAAGCCTGACATGAAAAAGTTTAGAGCATGCTAATCTGATGGTAGAGTAGCAGAAATTTCTGTCTGGTTACTGAACTACTGATTGTCAGATTTGGGGTGGGAAATGAGAACTGTGTGTAAGATTTGCAAGGTCAGTGGCAAATCTGGAAATGGATCCACAAAGAAGGTATACTATGGTATGAAAGTACAGATTTGGACATGTCTGTAAAGGTTTCAGGCATTTCCTCTGCAAAATTCCCCATGGAAGAGGGATTCTTTTTTAGTTGTATGCATTTTTTCCCTAGTTGGAAAAAGCAGTGGATAAATAAAGTTACATTTATGTTTCAAGCTAAAGCTCTCCTTTCAATCGGTCTCCAGGTGTACATGTTTCAGTGGGTTATGTCATTGCTTTGTGAGTTGATTTCTTTCAGCTTTTTGAATGGCCTGGGGATATCTCTGTGAAATGCTGTAAGTTTGGTGATGAAAGCCTTAAAGCTTGAAAAATACATCTGCTTTATATGTAACCAAGTTTTTTGTAATTTTGAGAGATCAGACAATATATTACAAAAATCATGAAGGCCCTAAAAGCTTTCTTTGGCCCTACCTGAACAAAGTCATAAGGCACTGAATTAATCTGCAGAGATTGATCTTGTAATTAAATGCTGTACAGAATAGTGATGTCTTCCAGTCCAGAGATGTCAGTAATGAGTAGTTTTAGGGTCCTATCCTCAGAAAACCAAAGTTGGTCCTCGGTACATATGGACACTGTTTGCAGACTAACGTTCTGGATGTGTGTGAGGAGCTAATTTCATGGCACCACTGACACAATGCCTAGGAAAAGCCTTAGCTTTCCCTTAAAGCACCATACCAGCATGGAAATGCCGGTCATTTTTATTTGTTCTGTGGTATATGCACAGTTTGAATATACCTGTTAGTGGCCAGTTGCTGATGAGATTATCTTTTTCTAATCAATGAACATTGTTTGTTTTGTTTTGTTTTGTTTTTCACACAGAACTCCCAGTATATCTGAAGTAGGCCGGTAACATCCTGGCTGGATTTATTTATAGCCTGAACACAAAAGACATTTTTTTATGTCATTACTACTTCCCTGAGACCTATTTTGTCATTTTTTGGATAACAGTCCACTCTCATCCCTGCCACAGAGGCAGAAACATTCAGAGACAGAAAGGAACACAGGCAGATTACCCTACAGAAGGAGGGTAGGAAGGAGATAGATCCACCTGGGCTCATTCTTCCTACCCTCTGCCATTCTGTGAACTATATAGAGCAGCTGCTGAGATGAAGTGTGGCTTGTGAGAGGCTGAGGTCTCATTCCATGAAATTACACAAGGTATGAAAAGGAACCTCACTTCACAAAACAGAGTAAGAATGCTAGTAATTATGTCTCATATAGAATAAATAATATATCTAACTTTCAAAGGCTCTGACAAGCTGTGAAGGGGAGAAAAATTATAGCTCCTACTTTTGTTCAGGATGGTGAGCCTTGTGACAGAAATGAAGTGAGTGTATGTTATGTAAGTAATTTATTTGTGCATCTTTGGCATTGCAGCACTAATAGGCTTGCTGCCAGGTATTCCAGACTGCAGTTTGTCATGTCTGACTCTTTTGTCTTTTCAGGCAATTGTAGAAATGGCCTTCTGCAGGCTGTCAGTGACAGATACCAGCTCACTCACATCGATAAAGCTCAATTAGCTGCTGGAAAAAGCGTCTTTTAAAAATGTAATGAGCTGCACCTTGGAAGGATGGTAGACAAATGTTAGACAGAAACAAAATAAAACCTTAATGTGGACAAGTAAGAATACCACAGCAGCCACGATAAAATCTTTTTCTTTTATTCTGTGCATTTTATTACTTTGTGCTTTTGTTATATAAAGACTCTTTATTAATCTGTTGAAAAAGATATTTTTTTTATTATTATTATTATTTTTGTCCAGAAGTGACCTGATAGCTGTCATCATCATCATAAAAAAGCTGCTCTCTGGCTTACTATTTCACCATGTATATTTCTGAGAGTATTCCTTGTGTCCCACCAAACTCTGGAGAACATCAGGGAAAGAATATGCAGCTACTTGCCATGTGATACCACGGCTTTAGAATTAATAAGCATTTATTGGAAGGGCCATATCAGTGAAAATTTAAGAGTCTGTGTCTACAGTTCGCTCATGGAGGCTCAGAAACAATTAAAACAACCAGGTCTGAATCAGTGATAACAGAGGAGAGTAAGTTAAACTGGAAAGTGAGGAAAAAGAAAAGCAGTTTGGAAATGCTTAACAGAAGGAGGGTCAGCATCCACAGAGGTGGTGGGCATCTAGTTTCCAGTGATGTTTAAGACTTTTTAAGGAGCTGACTTCCAGCAGAGCTCAGAACTAAAACACCTTTAGAAATACACAGCTTTGCTCTCCAGTGTTGTTATAATTAACGAACCAGATTGCTTAATGAATTTTGGTCTATTTTTGCATATTTCCCCAGCGTTCTCAGTCATCAAAAGTCAGCAAGTGAAAGGCCTGGCAAGACTCTTGGATTGTCTGGGCTCATCAAACTGGGCTGTCAGAGGCAGATGATCCATGCTGCTGGCTCTGGAAGCTAGCCCAAGCCCTCCCATTTATCTTTTCTTCCACTAACCTCCTGCAGACGTTGCAGTTGAATGTATCCTATTTCATATCTGGTGTGGTGTGATATTGCGTGGCTGTGGCGTTCTGATGGTACTCACGTTTTTTTTTTAATGCCCATGTTAGAAAGCAGACAAGATGTTATTTTGAAATCATGTGAAAACACACCTGCCTTTAAGATGTTTGTGAAGACAAACAGAACTAGTGACACGTTATTTTTTCCTTTCAAAATACATATAATCTGGCAGGATTTTAACCTTGAGGAATTAAATAATCTTTTACATTTCCGAGAGAACTGTCACTCCTACAGGATTCTAATTTAGGAGTTGAATAAGCATCAGCCTAATTTTATTCATTCAACTCCATTGGTTTTGAAGCATTTACATTTAAGTAAAATCAATTTATAGCTTAGAAAATCTGATAAGATTCCTTTTCTCAATGTTTATTATTATTTAAACTTTTTTTTCCCATAACCTGGCATCCTCCCCTTACAAATTAAGTAAGAGCTATTAACAAGTACATTGAAGTATAGAGATCTGAGAAATAACTTCAAAATCTTGCAAATGCTTAAATGCACTGAAGAGCAAGTCCTCGTGTAGACTTCAGGACCAGGTATGTGCTTAAGGGTCTTTCAAGGAACTGCACCTCTGGGATGAGTCCAAGGTGGACTAAATGAAGGAAGGCATTCAGAGTCATGCTTTAAATTTGCTCAAATTTTTGCTCATTGAGGCAATTTGCTGAAGTCAAAGATTATAACACAAATTATTAGCCCTGTGTATTGAGATTGTAGTTTCTGTAAATCTGGTTTCCTATTTGAATCATTTCTGGTAGTAATATAAAAACTCTATTATCTAAGATTTTCAAAGGCTTCTGCTCCTGTTTGGCTGGTATTTTCTGTGTTACATTCTGAATGCTGATTTCTTACCTATAGTGTAAGATACAGGTATGCTGTACATTGTGAAAGTGGGTCCAAGTCCTGTACTTGGAGATGAGCTTACAAGTTCTTCTTGCCAGCTGCAGTCCTGAGGATGAAGATCTTGGATATGAACGTCATCATATTTAGGCAATGCTTTGTAATTGTGTGGTTGTAATTTGGCATCTCTTACAATATGAAGACCTATTGATTATTAGGGATGGGATTTTCTTCCTTTTGGAGAACATATTGAAGCACTATTTCTAAATAAATTATGTGGGATATTGTTTGTGTTTTTCAGTGTGCAAAGCAAAAAAAATATTACTTTAAACAGCCTGTAAGATTTTTTCCAGGAAGACTACATTATCTGTTGTTCTTAAATTGCTATTTCAGTCCTGCATTTTCCAGATGAACTGACAATGTAATTTCTACCATCTACTAATCCTCATGTCTTGCTTGGATCTAGGATTTTCAGGAACTGCCATATTAAACACCAGTTCTTTTCTTCCTTCTTTGTAGACTACTCTATCCCAATATTTCAGATTGATATTTTGTGATAAGAGCTTTTATTTCAGATAAATTTTGGAAGATAGTTTTTGACTTCTTGGCTTCCTCTAAATAAACCCATTAGTGTTTGCGCCATTTTCAAAGTCCAGTTACTCCGCAGAGATGTTTTTTCTTTCACTAATGAGTCCATACATCTCAGACAGAGCTTGTTTCTGCATTTTTCTCCAGTTCCCAGAAATTATCCTAAACTTATTTTTTCCTTTCTTTCTTTTTTTTTTCTTTTCTTCTCAATCTGGACTAAAATTTTTTCATTTTGCTTTTTGTGAGATGCACAAGGTTTTTACATAGTTGATTAAGATGTGAATTTTTATTTCTGTTCTATAACTATGCCAGAAATCCAAGATTTAGTCACTGATTTGAATGAATAGCCCTGAAGTAGGTTTATTTGTCAGAAAGGCAAGATGTAGATATTACAAGATCAGGAAGAAAGGAAAATAGTACAGGAACAAAGTAAGTTCTTCAAAGTTCTGTGCTGAAGCCTGTGAGATTTTCTGCACCGTCAAATATGATTTTGCTTCTGAAACTCCAATCCTGGCTGGAAACACAATCTAACATATGAACAAAATATTCTTGAATATCATTTAGACTGGACTATTGCTCTTTGTGTCCAGCTGGAATAACTATATTCTCCCTCTTATGTGAAAAGTAGTGAAAGTAATAATCTTAATCAGCATGTTATTATTAGACTTCAGTTCAGTTTGAATACTAATGCTAGAGATTCAATTAAGTCTCCTAACTCAAAATAAGGGCTTTGACTAGAGTGGCTGATACAAGTCAACAACAGCAATGCAAACATTACTATTCTAGTAAAAGAAGCACTGGAGATTTCAGTCTGTTTTCTGAGCTGCTTGAGCCCACACAAGATAATTTATGAACAAGCAGAGTACAAAACTAAGTGCCTTTTCTGGCAAAGGTACATTTTTCAATACAACAGTTGCCCCCATATGTGATTCTGAATTCTGCCATGGTACCTGCTGTGACAGTATGAGCTTTTTTGATTGAATAACAGCCAAGATTAAAGTCTAGGAAATGTGTCAACAAAAAAGAATAATAATGTGATGGAAAATACAGCTATCAAATGAAAATGTCTTGCAAGTAATTTTTGTAATGGCCGATTCCAGGTAATTTTCTTTTTCTTTCCTTTCCTAAGCAAAGGGAATGGATTGGAGGTCATTTTAATATTTTAAGTAAGTTTAGTAAACAGCTAGGTATTTGAAACTAAAAGCAAAACTAAGTTATTTAACACAACTACAGCCAGTTTTTGACCTCATCCCTAAGAGAAATGTGGACGTTGTGAACATTGTCAATTTAATATCTGAGAACAACTTGCATTAGAAATATGGGAAATGTGCTTTTGCTGACTGTAGCTATTTTTTTACACCGTACAACATGATAAGAGCATGAAGATGCTATCCTCAAGTATTTTTCCAAGTACTAAGAATACTCACCTCACTGTGCTACCGAGCTACAAATTGCAGAAGTTGTAGTTTTATGCTTAAGGGCATGCCAGGGACTTCTTTCCAGGAATTTGCCCAGCTGTTTTCAACAAAGATGAGGTTCAGTCTTTCAAATATCTACTAGTGAAGGAATCTAATACTAATTGGATGCCCGCTACAGACACATTTCCTTTTCTTTGTTTGGCATTTACTACCACATAAACCTGAGCTACAGTAAATATTTTGGGCCAGTAAATACAGTAAATATTGCTGTGGAGGAAATACAGTGTACCTACCAGGGTAGTCCGTTCAAGTAATTTTGTACTCTCCTTGTCTATAAATCATCTTGTATGGGCTCAGGAAGCTCAGAGACCATGAGACTACTTAAGTTATATATTTTTCAGATCATATGTACTGTTTTTGCTCACCATAAGAAGGAATAGCTAGGAGAATAATCAGTTTTTTATCCTTCAGATTTTTCTTCTTGAATTTTCCCTTGAAATTTTTTTCTTAATTTAGACTTAAAACAGATTTTTTTCCTGTTGAATCTGACATTGGAATACAAATAAATAATTCAATCATTTTTCTTCCATTCTTCTTTTCTGCTTTGAAATACAATTGAATGATGAGAATTTTCTTGTCTGTTTTCTTATATTCACATTTTCCACCCTAATTTTATTATTTTCAATTGGGAACAGAAAAAATTATGTGTAGATTCTGTCATTTCTGATCTCAGAACTTTTCTAGTCAAAGATAATTACAAGCATACCTATATTATAAGCATATCTATATCTACAATATCTAGTATTGTTTCTCTGGTAATGTCGTCATCTAATTTTGCATGGCAATACAGACATTAGCTTGGATAGACCTAGAACAATTTTGCAGGAGTGTAAAGTTGATTATTAGTTCCTCAAAGTACATAACCACTTACAGAATTTGACCCAGCTTGCCCAGTAGGATAATTGTTTTGCTATTTTGTCCTCTTTTGTATCAACTTTTCTAATGATAAAAGTTTTAAAGAAAAGGGAATCTTTTACTCCTTCTCAGACAGATTTCCAAGGGAGGAGAGATGTTTACTTTGAGATTTGATTTCCACAATCCAGTGTTTTTGCAGGAGCAAGCTAATAGCTCAGTAAGACTTGTTCACTGGTATAATTCCTTCATTCCCACCCCAGTACAATCTGCTCATGCTGGATGAAACCATAGTTAAAAAAATGTGGGCGCTTTGGTGCTGCTGTTGTTATTGTTGTTGTTGCTGTTTGTTTGCTTGTTTTTTTGTTTTGTTTTGTTTTGTTTTTAATGTGAAATGAGTCTGCATATCCACTCATTACTGTGTGGGAGATGGAGCATGGGCACAGGTTGCCCAGTGAAGTTATGGAGTCTCCTCCTCAGAGATCTTCAAAAGCCACCTGGATGTGGTCCTGGGTACCCTGCTTGAGCAGGGGCTGGATCAGATGGCCTCTGGAGATTGCTTTCACTCTTAACAGTTGCAGAAATCATATGAATACTACTGAAATTCACACTACAGTTGGGCAGTGCTCCTAAGAGCCATGGTAGTACCATTATATTAACTCTCGTGTGTGTGTGTGTATGTGTCTGTGTCAGTATGTGTACAACCCCTTAAGACACCTTGACGCTTTTTAAGGCTGTGATGGCTGCATATAAACATCTTGGTTTTGGACATATGATTCATTATATAGCCATGTGCTGTTTCGGAATTTGGGTGCTTTCAAATCCAGTTATGTTGAGTTGTGACAAATGAATAAGAATCCAAACTGGAAGAAAAATATATTTGTTATTCTCTGTAGGTCATGGGTAAGTAGTCCTTGCAAAAGATAGAAATATCTTAGTCTTTGGCTTCCATTATGTCACTTTCTAACACAGCAATGTGCTGAGAAATTCAAGCCAATAAATTTAGAAGGCAGCCTCAAGCCTCAGCTTTAATAAATATTTTAATAAACTTTGTAGGGTATTATTTGTTCATTCTGTTATTGAAGCAGCGCTCTTTTCCTGACAGATGAATCACCTTGTTCTTTAGGGTCATCTTTTGTGTGGTTTTCAATATCAACTAAAAGTGAGTCCTTTTCATCTGGGTGCAAATCAGCAAGTCAATTTATAGCAAACAGTGTATTGTGTCTATAACCATAAGAGGGTGAAAATGATAGCTCCTGACTAACCATATAGTTAAATATTATAT
Organism: Chrysolophus pictus; assembly: GCA_037305975.1. Classification (NCBI taxonomy): domain Eukaryota; kingdom Metazoa; phylum Chordata; class Aves; order Galliformes; family Phasianidae; genus Chrysolophus; species Chrysolophus pictus. The sequence goes on along the minus strand of CM074614.1, from coordinate 27,426,549 downwards.
TATCTTATTTATTTTTTACATTTAATTGTATAGGAAATAAGAAATTAGTTGAGCAAGCCTATTTCCTGTCTCTCTCATTTCAAGGTTGGACAGAATTTTGCCCTTTCACAGTAAATTATTGTTGAAAATGAACAATTGAATTGTCATAAATGAAGCCAGCAAAGATTAGAATCACTTATCTGAAATGACATTTCAAGAAAAAAAAAGTGCTTTTTATTCAAGAAAGTATATAGCCAATGTGAATGTTCAGTTATAGAGAGAGAAAAAAAAAAAATCAGTTATATACTTATTAAAATTAGCTGGAACTTGGGCCTGCCTGTTTATGTTCTCCATCTGTTGCATAGAATATTTAAATTTAAGCTGATAAGGTGTGATGTGGATCGTTTTTGCTTAGATACATGGGGATCCTGTGGTTATAGTAAAATTAGATTGTAGATTTTCTTAGCATCACAGTTCTTGCCACATATTTCTCTTGGCAAAAGAATGATATAAAGTTGAAATGGAGGGGAAGTATACTGTGATAAATAAAAAGAGTGCAAGAAATACATATGACTTAATGGGTGCTTGGAAGCAACAGGAAGGCATGCACAGAACAGGCTTCTTCAGACTAATGGGGAGGCCCAACTCTTGGAGCAAAAGTCTTTATGACTTTTGCTATGTCTTTATGTCCTGCATTAAACCACAGGAAAAAAGTCATTTGTAATGATATTTATGGAGAATACTTCCTTCTGGGATTGTTAAACTCTCTAGTTGGCCATCAAGAGTTATCGGCCTAAGATTTTAAGTGAAGATCTAAGCTGAATCTGAAATCAGACCTTGAAAACATATTATAAAAACTTTTTAAATCTTAATTTTTCTGAAGAAATCTTTAGAATTTTCCCAGGTGAGTTCTTCATTAGTTACTGAATTCTCTGATTATCATATTTTCCTGTTCTTATATTTTCTCATATTGTGCCTCAGAAAAGAGCATCAGTATTTTGAGAACCACCATGCGAGTCTCGTAGTATAAAACTTCATCTTTGATGTTTTACATGTTGTGGCTTTCACCTTTATATGATCAACTATTTAGCTTTGTAAAGCAATAACTCTGGTATTGTTGAGTTACAAAAGCAAAAAGCTAGTCTGAGTACTTTTATGAGTTCTTTTCAAAGTATTGCTTCAGACTGGAAACACTCAATATTTTCTATATTTTGTGGGTTATTTCTATAAAAGTGCTGTATTTGACAAAGGAAGTATCTTTTCTTCAAAAGCACTGTAATGTAGAGCAGTTTTGCATTTATTTTCACTGCTCTGTTGAAAGAGCATAAGAGAGTTATATGCAGGAAGACAACTTCTTAATTCCCTTGAAAATCCTGGTCTCTACTGAGTAACTATTGAGCTACAATTTCAACCTTCTGCACTTGTTGTTAAACCTCAGTTGTTCCAGAGTTCTCAAAACGAATATTTTTCGAAAGTTTTCATTAAGAAGTGCACTCAATCAGTTCATGTCATAACTTGGATTTGAAGTCTTGCAAGATTTTGTTCTGTAACATATTTCTGACTGTAAATGCTGTGTTTAGTGTTTGTGTATATTTCTCAAAGGACTGCATTCACTCCCAATAAGGAGTAAAGTTATATTTATCTTAAATAAGACTGTTTGTTTTCCCCCTCTGTCACTTTAATATCATTGTGCTCCGTAGCATGATTGAAGCCCTGCCTTTTATCTAATTTGTATGATCTCTTTGTACATAGAATTGGATCGGTAGTAAACAGCAAATTAATGGCATTATTCCTTGTTACTCAGAAGCAGGTTGTTTCTTGTCCTACCTCTTTAGAATGAAGGATTTTTATTCCCCAGTCTCTGAATACTTATCAACCCATTCCATAGGTATCTAAGAGTCGCATTCACTTCACATCCTCTAAAGGAAATAACTCATCCAAATACTTCTTTTTTCTTTTCTTTCAGTTTTCTGAAACCTTTACCTTCCTTTCAGAGGTGTAAGATAAATAATTATAATATCAAATAAATACAGACCTTTAGATAGAGTGAAATGAATTACATAAAAATAAAATAAAACTTATTAGCCCTGAATGTGTTTATTCCTGCACTTGGATGCCTCTTGAAATATTGTTTTGTTATTAAAAATAGCATTTAGTGCCTGTTACCACCTATATTTTATTTTTAGGTTTTGACATCAAAATGTCTTTATGAGAGACTTTCCAAGGCAAAGCCCAGGGAAGGCAAGGCAAGGCAGGGCAAGATATATATATATATAAAATAAATAAATATCTTGGATCTGTGTGTAAAACTGTCTTATTGCACACTGTGTACCAGACCCCTTTGTGATACAACATGATCACCAACTCCAACTACCTGACTACTTCAGGGCTAACTTACCTTTTTACCATAACGCCTTTTGAATACTGATAGACATGAGGCACCTTGCTAGAAAGCTTATTCAGGTGTTTGACCATTCTCACAAAGACTTAATTATTTTTTTTCCTATAGCTGTGCGAAAATCCCACTGGATGTCCTTCTTTTCTATGTATCATTTTGTGGTGTAACTTTTCCTGCTTCTAAACACATTTTTGAACAATGTAGCTTTAGAAGTGATGTGAACTGCTTAACTAACACAGCTTTCCCAGAAAATATGTGGGAAATGGAATATATCGCTAATTATTTCTATCTAGTGAACACTATTGATTTGAGTTCTGTGTAAAATAATGAGTATTTAGATAATAACTTGGTTTAGAGGGAGGTGTCTCTGCCTATAGCAGGGGGATCGGAACTAAATGATCTTAAAGATCCCTTTCAACACAAACCATTCTATGATTCTATGAAATATTTGTCTAATAAAACCACACAAAGCTTAGCATCCTCTTTTGAATGTCACGATCAGATTAAAGAGTCATTTGGAGAGAAGGTTTAGATTAGATGTCAGGCGTGAAGGTCTCTACAGAGAGAGAGGTGAGGTGCTGGAACAGGCTGCCCAGAGAGGCTGTGATTGCCCCTTCCCTGGAAGTGGTAAAGACCAGGCTGGATGGAGCCCTGGGCAACCTGGTCTAGTACCACATCTGGAGGTTGGTTGCCCTATCTGTGGCAAGGGGGTTGGAACTTGATCCTTGGTGTCCCTTCCAACCCAAGAGTTCTGTCTTCTATGCTTCTACTATTCTTTGAAAAGAAGACAAAAAATAAGTGCAATGCCTTGATGCAGTTAAAATGTAGGGAGGAAGCAATGTAATGAGCTTGGTGAATGAACAGTAAGGCTTTCCAAGGAGCAACTGGAAACACTGTGACTCAGATCAAACTTGCCCTTCTCTGGCCTTCCAGTTCTTCTCTCCTTCTCCTATGCTACCCCACCTAACATTTTATTACAGCATAATTAAAAATAACTCCAGGAAGTAAGTGTGCATGAGGAGATGCATTACAACACCAGAAAGGTGTTAAAGGCTTAAATCTTCCATGATTATTCCACAGAGGCCTGCAATGCTGACTAGGTTTTTTTTGTGTGTATTTTTTTCTTTTCTTTTCTTTTCTTTTCTTTTCTTTTCTTTTCTTTTCTTTTCTTTTCTTTTCTTTTCTTTTCTTTTCTTTTCTTTTCTTTTCTTTTCTTTTCTTTTCTTTTCTTTTCTTTTCTTTTCTTTTCTTTTTTTTCTTTTCTTTTTCTTTTTCTTTTTCTTTTCTTTTCTTTTCTTTTCTTTTCTTTTCTTTTCTTTTCTTTTCTTTTCTTTTCTTTTCTTTTCTTTTCTTTTCTTTTCTTTTCTTTTCTTTTCTTTTCTTTTCTTTTCTTTTCTTTTCTTTTCTTTTCCTTTTCTTTTCCTTTTCTTTTCTTTTCTTTTCTTTTCTTTTCTTTTCTTTTCCTTTTCTTTTCCTTTTCTTTTCTTTTCTTTTCTTTTCTTTTCTTTTCTTTTCTTTTCTTTTCTTTTCTTTTCTTTTCTTTTCTTTTCTTTTCTTTTCTTTTCTTTTCTTTTCTTTTCTTTTCTTTTCTTTTCTTTTTTCTTTTCTTTTTCTTTTCTTTTTCTTTTCTTTTCTTTTCTTTTCTTTTCTTTTCTTTTCTTTTCTTTTCTTTTCTTTTCTTTTCTTTTCTTTTCTTTTCTTTTCTTTTCTTTTCTTTTCTTTTCTTTTCTTTTCTTTTCTTTTCTTTTCTTTTCTTTTCTTTTTCTTTTTCTTTTTCTTTTTCTTTTTCTTTTTCTTTTTCTTTTTCTTTTTCTTTTCGCCTTCTAATGATGAAAAACCATGGGTATTAGACCTTACAGAAACTGGCAGAGATTTACAAGCTGAATGTCTGGCAGCAGCTCTCCCTTCAAAAGCTGCATTTCCTTGTTAGAAGCTGTGGGTAATGCATTCTTCCCAAACACAGCTGTTAGGAAGGATGAATGAGCTGGTTTAATATACCTTCAGCTAACAACTAACCAAGACTAAGAAGATTGAAGAAGAGATTACTGTAGATTCAGGGGCTGTGTTTGAAGGTCTTCTGATATAACAGATAACAGCTTTCACTTTTTGATAGCTGTTTTATAGATTATGGAGCAGCTGGATAAAAAAATCTAATGTAGATATATCTGTATGATGATGGACTCAAGCCTGTTCCTTTGCTGGTTCTTGAATACACAAGCTGACTTCACCTGGTAACATGATAAATAAATTCTAGTGACAGCTTATGGGTCTTTGTTTTTTAATGCTCAGTAATATCTTCTGTTAATGGTTTTCTTTCTGTCATTGCATTCTTCATGAAGTGACATATGAAGATAATCTGCATTTTGAAGGCAATTAGAAGGCTTATATTCAAATTATTCTACCTGTTAAAGGGATCTGTTCTGCCTAGAAAGGAATTAGCATTTCTACAATGCGCAGAATTTGAAAATATTTTATTCACGATGCCATCTCACCATGCAGAAGCTGAGCAGCTGAGAATAATAAAGAGATATAATCCAGGATTTTTTAATAGTAGAATTAATGTACTCTGTCCTCAGAAAATTAGATTATTATTAATGGCTATTAATATTATATGTTATATCTCACACTGTGGCAGAATAATAAAAATCTGGATTTAACGAAGAAAATAAAGATTTATGTGAAAAGAAAATGTAACAGCTAAAAGTTTTGTACCAGCTTAAACAACGACAATTACTTTGCAATGTAGCCGCAACCATTATTCCAAATTTTTTGTGTTTTTCTCAGGTAGTTTTGATTACTATCTCCAATTTGCTTATGGGGAAAGCAGCCTTTGGAGAGACTTGAAGTTGGACCTCTATGTATATGACGTCCTGCACAGCTGTGCAGCAGCTGCCACGTCATGCAAGAGTAGTACCACATTGGGTGCTGCTGAAGGAGTATTGCAGACCTGCAGCCACATTTCTCTCTCTCCTCCATTCTGAATCACGTTTTATTGAGTGATCACAACTTGTCCATGACATTGTCAGGGTGAGAAGTCAAGCATCCAGAATTAGGGTTATGGCGCCTCTGTTAACAGCTGCTCTGTCAGCATACTCCGTAAGGAAGGTCATGCAAAGAAAAGAAGTGCACATCTCATTCACTGGGAAAACTTTTTGTCAGGAAGTGTTCTATAATATGATTATGTTTTATTTTTGAATCTTTTAATTTTGAATGTAAGGTATTGATTACTGAAAATATTTAGAAGATGGCATATGTTAAGAAAGAAAAAAACATGTATGGACATCTGAAGGATGTGGAAAGAAGGGAAGAAGTAACTGATAGAAATGGAAGAAGATTGGTATAAATCATATTCCTATTTCGAGGAATAATCAATAAGATATGGAGAATCTTTCACTCCTTTGTTATTGATTCAAATATAAAGTTAACTCATTGCCCCTGTCTAGTTTCCACGGGTAGGGTACTAGCCTCTGAAAGCCAAGCCCCCCTATTCCATCAACTCTTTCCTAAATCAGATGTCTTAAACTCAGTGACTCAAAAAATTGTCATGAGGCTTACAGATAAAATTATCCTCTCTTGCTAAAAGCAGTTTATACACTTGAAACAGCAGTGAATGCAGTGGCCTGAAGGAAACACGTGCATTACCATTTTCATCTATCACCATGGTGAAACAGGCAGCAGATACTTGTAATAGATTTATTTTTATTTGTAGTAGTCTTTGGGTCCTGATCTATCATGGAAGATCTAAGGCTATATAATTCACATCTAATACATTGCTCCATAGACTGAATCTCTCATTCTACCTTATACTATATCTTCTGGGAGGTTTAATATTCAGGGAATATTTAATTTTCTAAAGCAAAATCCACATCAGTCCCTATTGTGGGTGTAAGGCCTAGGAAATGTTCAGTGCAAGGATCTAGCAGGCACATATGTCTTCTGACTGCTTGTATGAGGGAGAATTTCACTTCCTTTGATCGCATGTATAAGAACGTACAGGTTTTGTAGTGAAGGCTCCTGTGCGTGTTTCAAATCGAACGATGAAAGCAGAAGATCTTTTTACCTCTTCTAGAAAGGCTGACTTCTCATTCCTACTTTAGGAGCCGGTATGTCCTTGCAAGCAAAGGGAAGGTTTAAGGAGAAGGCATGAATGAATGACCATGATGGAGCAGGGGCACTGAATCTACACCATTACTATATTTTTGCAACTGAAAAGTTTTTCTGCATGTCACATGGAAATTTTGTTTTGAACAGGAAGATAATGCAATATCTCAGACACTACCCTGGAGGTTAAAAAACAAATCACTTACAAAATAATGCTATTGCAGAAATGTTGGTTCTATTGTACCAGGACAAAATTTTGCATTTCCCAAGCTCAAGAGTCCCTGAGTGGTTGGGCTGAAGTTTGGGTTAATGCCTTTTGAAAGTGAGCAGCTTCATTCACTCAGGTTCTGGTGGTCACTTCCAGCAAGTGTGTTTGTTTACTGGAGGAAAGAACTCTGGTGTAAGCTGAAAAGGCAGAATTCTAGTGAAGGAAAATAAAAAAGTTTAAAACTCTTCAAGAACACTGATATTAGTGTGTAGAAACACAAGAAATTTTCATACTTTAATGTGTTTACATTTCTTCCATGTTTCACCTTAATACCTCAGCAAAAGTCTTACTTTAATTAAAGTCTCTCTATAATTATTTTTATACTGTACTTCTGATTTGAACTTCATTTCTTCTTATTTTACTTTTTGTTCAGCATTAACTCTATTTACAAAACTATGCAGAAAAAACTTAGTAATAGGGAAAACTGAGTCTCTTCCTGCAGGCAAATCTTTCCTGGTACTAGATTGGAGTGCAGTTTTCTATACAGCTGTATGCATGGACAACCTTTGCAGCACTTCTGCTCTTCTGATTTTAATTTTCAGATATACTGCATGAGTCAGTGGGCAAAAGAAAAGCTGTATTAACTGAACAATGGAAATCCTATATATATATACCAGTGTGAGGCTGGTATAAAAGACACTGATGGATGAGGTGTAAAAGAGGAGGAAGGAAGCAAGAAACCAAAGCCAAAATGTGAAGGCAAAATCTCTCTGAAGGGCCTCCATTTCAGGTTTAATTCAACCTGCATTGGGCAGATAAAGATGAATGTGACTTTTAAATTATACTTAATCTCCATTAAAGTAATTATCTCCCTTGATGAAGAATTAGCAAGGTGGTAGTTGTGCAATGGAGTATGAAACTCTTAGTGAACAAAATCAATTTCATTTTTTTCCATTAAGAAGGAAAGCACAGAAAGTATATTTTTTGGAGTAACACTATATTCTCATAGCTCCTTTAAGGTTGATATCACATAAAATAAGGAAGGTATACACTGTTTTGGGTTCTTGTCTGTTATTTTGATCGAAGGAGGCTATTTCAACATTTCTTCCCCAATCTTATTCTATTAAGTTTATTTTTTATATCAAGTAAGCCTCATTTCAGATATATTTCACATGTAGATGGGTGGATTAATAGAATGGTGTGGAAATGGAAAGATGCATTTTATCCAGCCACTCTATACTATTAATCACAAGAACATGAATTAAGCTTGGGCATGCTTATTTGCTGTAATATGTATGAAAATTGCTTATTTACTTCCATGCTGTTACAATGAATAGAAACAGACCTGTTCTAAATGGCAATGTACTCTAGTGTGAAGCAATTAACTCCGTTATGTGTCCCCTTCAGTCAGGATCATTTCTTATTAACTGCGTAATCTCATAGAAACAGTACAAAAGAAATGAGGGCTGGTGAGCACCTCAGGAGTACATAATCACCATCGTAATAATGAAATGGAAATCGAGGCAGAGTAAGTGGATCAAGAGACAGTGAAAGTGTCTGATGTGTGTATGATAGTGAGACAGACTGAAAATTGAAATTCCTTACCTATCATGTTAATGATTTCCTCTGTGAAGACTCCCAAGTTGCATAGTCCCATACTCTCAAAATTGTTCAGATTTTACTCTTGTCATTAGGAAATTGTCTGTTATATTCGAAACTGCAGTTCTTAAGCTCTCTTTCTTCTTATCTTCATATGTTTTTTTTTTTTTTTTTTCTCTCCACCTTTTGGCCCCCTGAATTAGTGTTGGGCATTAGGTGCACAGGTGACCACGAGTCACTGTCTCCTACTTTAAGGCCATATCAGCCTGGCTAAAATGAAGTTCCAGTATTGAGCCACAAGAATTATCAAAAATAGGGATATATTCACTGGGATTAGTGAGGTTTTTTACAATTGAGAAGTTTGGGAGGGTTTAAGGCTTCAAAAGTCACAACAACACTCTTGTCCACTTTGTATCATACTAACAGATCATGATATTTATTATCATGCTTTCAGTTAGGTTTGCAGATTCAGATTAAAGTTCTTCATAATTGCAAAGGCTTGAAAAGTTATATTTGCTTTACCTTTTACTTCCATAAGTACTGTGTCTGAGTTAACTAGCATATAGCAAGACTTATTCCCTAGTCAAATGGCACAGGAGCTACAGGTTTCTATTTGTTCCCATTAATGTTTACAGCTATGCTTTCATTTGCTTGTCTTTGGTTTGTTTCTCAAACTGTCTATGTATGGTATAAACTCAGTGCATACAATAGCACTGAGAAGGAGTGTGATGTGCTAAAAAACCAGTGTTGCTATTATCCTAGATATAGGGTAGAAATAGAGTGATATGCGTGTATTTTTTTTCTTAGAAAGGTAGGAAGGAAGGACAGTGTATTGTGTCATACTTTTTTGCCTTCAACTTTGCCCGTTTCAGCTGTAAAATAAAAAGAACAGTCTAATTCTGTTTTCTGATGATCTAAGTCTTTGGAAAACAAATGCTATAAAGTTGTAGGTTTTGGGGTTTTCTTTTAAGTCCATTGTCACACGAGGCTGAAAAGCTGCAGTGACCTGACCTTGTCTAACAAAATTCTAATGGCATAAAGTAAAATACTGAGAATATAACCTCTCAGGTTTTTAAGATTATCATACGAAAGTAACTAACTTTGAATTAAAAATGGCAAGTAATACTCCTAGCAAGTAAGCTCTGGCATATTTAAGGATGTCAAAAGCTTTTAGGCATTCTTCATGTACTGCTTAAAATGTTAGAGAAAATCCCAGTCAAACAAGAAATATTCTTGAAGGCACTAACATTCTTTCTTCTAATGTGGAAGTTCCTGATGAGAGTGCTCTGCATAAACACACTGGAGACAGTACCAATATATTATTAAGAACTTTGGGATTCTCGAGCAAGTTCTTGAGAGAGAATTTGATTGTAGGAACATGATGTTGATGCCAAAGAACAATGACAGAACTGTTTATGAGGAACTTAATCCTTCAATTTAAACATTGTCTAGAGTGTCTTTGAAGGCATCAAACTCATTTTAAACTTAAGATTTGAATCAGTCCTTCTGGTTTTATTTAATCATTTATTTAAAACACTCATATTCACTTTACATTGCATTGACTGTGATTTTTAGAAGCTGCAAAGTGACCCTAAAATGTTAAAGACGTGTTTCCATCTGGCATAACACAGTCTTATAGAACTGTATCTGAAGTCAGTACAGAAGATACAGTTTTTCCTGCAATGGATGCTGGCACTCTCCTCGGGAAATTGACATGAAAGCATGTTTTTAAGTTGTGAAGGGGATTATTTTAAAAATAACTGTGTTTCTTGCTACGTATCAAGGCAATGCGCATGTAATATGCAGTCTCTGTACTAATGGACTTTGCTTCTGAGTAGATAGAAGTGCAAGTGACGGTAAGATATGTGAAAAAATGATATTTTTGTCTGACATATATTTCAATAAAAGTGTTTGCACCTGTAACTGACTACTTTATGATTTTATATGACTTGTGGAAGAAGCGTGAAGAAGTTCAGACCATCATTCTCACGCGCATAAAAGCAAATGAAAGAAGGTATATAAATAGAAGAAGAAAAAATAAAAGGATATTGAAGGACAGTGAAGTTACAGAAAACAGATTGTTGTGAGTGAAAAAGGTTCTAAATTCACTAAAGCTCTAAGGAGACAAGAGGAGAGGGGCACTGGCAGGTGCAAACAGAATTTGGATGCCTTTGACTGGAGAAATTATGAAGAGTCAGTCAAATGATTTATTTCTCATATAGTGTATACCTTGGTTGCAAAAATGTTGGTCAAATTCCTTGTCAGCTCTCAAAAAAAATTGTACTCTGAATTTTAAAATTTAGAAAATTATAATTTTTTCAGAACTTTTCTAATATGCTTACACTGAAAGTCAGCGAGAACTAAGACACAACTTACTTGATTTTTCTAAAGATATATCTGGAGGTCAATGATGCTGCACATTAATTCTTTTCATATATGGATAACTGAAGATAGAGTACAATAGTGAAACCTTTGACCATAATAGTGGTCTCTGTACAAATACAGTTACACACTTAGTTTCTCTGTTGCTTTCCTTACATGCTATGTAAGGATCTCTGGATTCTGAAAGAATTTTCAAACTCTACTTCTCATGCCTAGCTAAATGTAGTCTTGTCCCGAGTTCAAATACAGGAGCAAGAACTAATTCTACAAACCATGTTATTTCCAAGACAGCTGTCAAAATCAGAATATTCAAACATTAATAGTACACTTATTACCTGCCTGTCAAGAGCAGAAGATATATGATTCTGTCATAGCTCAAAATGATCTTCTCATTCACAACCCTTTGGTCTCTCAGAATGGGAAAATCAGAGCTAAAAAAAGCACTTGAAATCCTTTGAGAAGTGCACAGTTGTACTGTGAACCCTGTCACAAAGTCCTCTGTGATCGTAACTGTCTACACATAGTATCACTGAATCACAGAATGGTTTGAGTTGGAAGACACCTCTAAGATCACCTAGTTCCAAACCCCTGTTGTAGGCAGGGACACCTCCCTGTGGATCAGGTTGCTCATGGCCTCATCCAACCTGGCCTTGAAATCTTCCAGGGATGGGGCATCTACAATTTCACTGGGCAACCTGTTTCAGTGCTCACCACTCTCACAGTGGATACTAGGAAGAATTTCTTCCTGATACCTAGTCTAAATCAACTCTTTTCCCGTTTAAAGCCATTTCCCCTCATCCCGTCACTACCTGCCCTTCTAAAAAGTCCCTCCCCAGCTTTCCTGTAAGCCTCCTTCAGATACTGGAAGGCTGCTATAAGGCCTGCAGCTTTTTCTTCTTCAGGCTGAAAGCCTTAGCCTTGTTGAACTTCATGAGATTGGCAGAGGCTCACTTCTCAAACCTGTCCAGGTCCCTCTGGATGGCATCCCTTCTCTCTAATACATCAGCTGCACCACTCAGCTTGGTGTCGTTTGTATTGATGAGGGTGCACTCAATCCCACCATCCATGTCACCTACAAAGCTATTAAATGACAGTGGTTCCAACACCAATTCCAAGAGGAATGCCATATATCATCAGTCTCCACTTGGACATTGAGCCACTGACCGCAACTCCCTGAGTGTGACCATCCAGCCAGCTCCTTATTCAGGGTGTGGTTCATCCATCAAAACCATTTTTCTGCAATTTGGAGACCAGGATGTCATACAGTACAGTGTCAAACACTTTGCATAAGTCCAGGTAGATGACATCTTTCAGCAGAAAGGAAGAGCACAGACAAAGTGCGACTGGAGTAGCATGTGATGCTATGGCATCTCCCACAGAAGAGAAATTTTTAGTGTGGGAACAGAATTAGCTTTGGAAACTTTTGCTATCTTTGTTGTGATGAATGAAGTCACCGAGCTGGCCAGAACTGGAGATGAGATGCAAAGCATACTCACTTCTCTCTTCCTTCACAGTTCCTCAGATTCTATGGTTAGGTTTGTACTACTTTCTAAAAGCTGAGATAATACCCAAAACTACTGAAACCAGTAATGAATTTTGGATGACAAGGAGGGAGAAGAAAATAATACGTAGTAATACACAGGAAGTTATGGGGAGTTTAATGGAAGTTCTGGGAGATTACATATTTTCATTTTTTTCAAGAGCAAGTTCTTTGAAGCAACCTGTGTTATTTGTCAGCAAGTGACGTACTATGAGTAGTGCTTTTTGAGAGGCAAAAGATTATAATGACCACCGTAAGTGCACAATAAATAAAGCAGCAGGAGCTACTGAGATATTTTCCTATTCCTTACTGTAAGAAAACGTCATTAGTGTCATATTCCTTATAATATGCCTGTATAAAGAAAGAATGAATCAATCATTTGGAATATTGAGCTCTGACCTACAAGTAAATTATTGCATCTTGGTGAGGAGCTATAATTATGAATATGCAAAGTGTTAGTAAAAAAAAAAAAATGATAGTGGTGTTGAGAGAAGTGTTTGTGAACCGGGTGGCATAAAACCTAAGGAATTTGGTTTAGTTTATTGTCATCAGTCTCTGTGATGTTATGTATCTACTGGAGAGTGTGAAACAACTATCCATCCTAAGAACAGGCCTTGTCTTCTACAATCTGCCACCTATTTTTTGCTGCTTTATTACTATTATTATTGTCATTTTTTATATTTTGTTTTATTATATTTTAATTAGTGAGTTCTCACTTTGTCTTCTCCCATAGACAGAGAAGTTAGGGAGCTACAGTTGTCAAAGAGAGAAAGATAACACAAGAATCAAAGGATCAAACACAGGATGTTTCCTTTGAACACCACGAAGAACTTTACTGTAAGGGCGATTGAGTACAGGTTGTGCAGAGCTGTTTTAATTTCTACTTGGCTACTTTTCTGTAAAATTAACAAAAACTTTTGCTCTTTCAGGATTTCTTTAGTGCTGTTCTAAGTATTATCCCAGTTAAGTATCCCATTGATGCTTATAGGCATCTACTTCCATAAGCATGAGCTTCGTGATGCAGCCTGACTGTCCATTTTTCTCACTCAAAGAATTTTGAGGTGAACCCTGAGGTTCTGGTGGTATGTTCAACAAATTGTGAAAAAGTAGGTGGTATCACTGGCAAAATCATACAGGCTGCACAACTGCTTTGAAAACAGAGAGCTCTAAGCTTAAGGAACATGCTTGTATTCAATGTTTAGTAACCTTTTTTAATATTTAAAAGCTATTTGGTACTGTGGTATGATGACTCTTTCCTGGTATTTTTAGTTCAGCTATGCTGAAGTGGAAGAACATAGTACTATGGTTTTGTGATAATTTAATGGAGATAGATCCTTTTTATTGCAGAAAGAATTGTGCATGAGTAAATGGTGGTTTAAACCTGGTGAGCTGTGATGGGTAACACAGTAAGACCTTCTATGAAAGAATATAACTGATGTGCTGAGGAAGGGAAAGGTTGTGTTTAGTGTGTTGTCTGAAAGTTAGCATAAGTCAGAAGCAAAAAAGACAAACAATGCTATATACCAGTAAATGGAAATTAAGGTCTTGGTAAATGTGCCTAGCTGAGAAATGTGCAGCTAAGCACACATTTATTTTAGAAGCACATATCTTTCTGTAGGGCTTGAAAATTCACATGGTGATGATTTCCTTTTACAGATCTCCGTCTGACCCAAAACTGTCCTTGAAGTCTTGGTGAGAGTGCTTCATTTCAGTCAGAGTGTCTGATGTAAGAAAGCTGGAAAGTCTATTGTTCTGCAAAATTTAGTGCATTCATTTGATTTTATTTTAATTTCGGTATTTTTTTTTCCAATATGAGACCTGATTGATAGAGAATGTTTCGATGATAGAAAACATGGCTAACAGAGCAACTTTTGTGACACAGAATCATAGAATCATAGAATGGCCTGGGTTGAAGAGGACCGCAATGATCATCTAGTTTCAACCCCCTGCAATGTGCAGGGTCCAACCATCAAGACCAGGCTGCCCAGAGCCACATCCAGCCTGCCCTTGAATGCCTCCAGGGATGGGGCATCCACAACCTCCTTGGGCAATCTGTTCCAGTGTGTCACCCTCTGGGTGAAAAACTTCCTCCTAATATCTAATCTAAACCTCCCCTGTCTTCATTTAAAACCATTCCTCCTTGTCCTATCACTATCTACCCTTGTAAACAGTTGTCCCCCTTCCTGTTCATATACTCCCTTCAAGTACTGGAAGGCTACAATAAGATGTCCCCTGAGCTTTCTCTTCTCCAAGCTAAAAAAACCCAGTTGTCTCTTCCTCACAGGAGAGGTACTCCAGCCCTCTCATCATCTTAGTGGCCCTCCTCTGGACCCGCTCCAAGAGCTCCACATTATTCCTGTACTGGGGGCCCCAGGCCTGGATGCAGTACTGCGGTAATACATCTTTGGAAAAGAATTAATAAAATTTTGTAGTGTTGCTAAATCCATCTGCAGTCATCACATCTTTTCTAGCTGTGCCCATAAAGACCTCCAAAGTTAGTTTTTCTGTGAATTAAAGGAAAAGATTTTTTTTCTCTTTCTGATTTTGATGTCTGTCACTTTCCTTACCAGTGGAGTCTCATATGAAAAGAAACCCTTGAGAAGAGGTGCTCATGTTAGTGGCTCCCCATTTTGACTGAATAGAGTATGAAGTCAAGAATGAAGCTAGTGGTATTAGATGGGAGTAAAAAATATGATATGCTATTAGAACTGGCAGTATTGTTATCTCATTGACAGAGTCTGTAACTTGCCCAGAGATTGACAGCAGGGCAAAGTTGTTAGCTGTGTTTGGTAATAGCTTGCTGGACTTTTCTATGTTCTCAGTGTTGGGCAACATCTTGGAATAAAGTGAGGTCTGCAGTCTTCACAGCTGCATGAGAAACTGAAAGTTTTCAGTGTTGTTTGTGACAGAGTGAGCAACCACAGAGGAAATGGAAGCTCATAACAGGGACTTAATGCCAAGTAATGAAAAGCTTAAAAAGCCATGTATTATTCAGAACAGAGAAAGGCTGAAGGCCCTTGGCAATATGTTGAGCAATTAAGTGATTGTTTTCTAATCTAGCGGGGTGGGAATTATATTGTGCTTATATTATGCTTCTTTTCAAGCATCTTCTTAATCAACTGCTGCCTTATTCTAGAAAATAAATGTATGCAATGTCTTTGACAGGGCTATCATCATTTCAGATTCTTCCAGACAGGAGACAGGAGCTCTTCGCTTTTACTTCCCACAATATTTTCGTTTGTTTCATCATGAATACTTCTGCAGAATTCTGCTTAGACTTTCAGTTTCCTTTTTAGAGAAATCCCCATTAGAGAGTTAAGATAATCACGATTATCCTGAAGAGAGTATGGCTCAATTTCCTTTTATTTTCCCTCTGCTCACTCATAGAAAAAACAATGAACAAAACCAACAAAACCTATCTATAGAGTACAGAACTCAAGGCATGTGCCTCTACCTGCTCCATTCCCCTTCACCTGCTTTCAGTGTATTGATTTTTTCTTTGCAAAGTCAAGAGTCGTTCCCCACAGTTAGGTTTCATTTTATCAGATATCACTTTGTGTTTTCCTGTTTCTTTCTTGATGTTTTTTAAACAAAAAATGCCACCTATGTTTGCCTAGCTCAACTTGAAGAAGAAAAAAATCAGATCATTTTTTACATAGAAATTTTCTTATTTAAGTTGCTATGTGGATTTGCAGACGACATTAGGACCTTTTGGCAATGATGCAATATAAACACAAAAGAATCTGAGAGATAAGTACAAATTATTTCTAAAGTAGGTTAATGGAAAAATGATATTTTTTTGTGGGTATCAATTATGCTGTGGCTAAAGCTCTATTTAATAACAATCACGGTTAAAGTAATGGAGTTAGTTTAAGTGTATCTGGAATGCTGTGTACAACTTTCTCCTTCTTTATTGAAGCTTGAACATCATGAATTATTTTTTATATATGTAATTGTATTCTTTACATGTAAAGTTTTCATTTCAGTGACAAATGCCTCCTATGAATTTGCAAAATAGGCTACAAAATGCAAGAAATGTTAAAAAATAAATTTGTTTTTCCACTTTTTTTTTTCTCAGTGTTTTTCATTATATCCTCTATTTTTGTTTCCTCCTCTCCTCTCCTCTCCTCTCCTCTCCTCTCCTCTCCTCTCCTCTCCTCTCCTCTCCTCTCCTCTCCTCTCCTCTCCTCTCCTCTCCTCTCCTCTCCTCTCCTCTCCTCTCCTCTCCTCTCCTCTCCTCTCCTCTCCTCTCCTCTCCTCTCCTCTCCTCTCCTCTCCTCTCCTCTCCTCTCCTCCTGTCCTTTCCCTCCCTGCCCCCTTTCCCTCCCCCTACCCCTTCCCCCCCCTCCTTCCCCCCTTTTCCTGTATTTTCCTTTTCCTGTATTTTCCTTCTTTTTTTCTTTTTTTTTGCCCTCTCTTCCTCTCTTTTTTTTCTTTTTGTCCTATTAGATCTAAGCCACAGAAATGTTATCATAATTTGCAGCAGTTCAGTATTGGGCATGGAGAACTGAAGCAGTTAGTTTTTCACAAAACTTCTTAAGCTTCTTTTAAGGAGAAAACATTACTGATAAGGACTGATTGTGCAGCAAATGCAGCATTTCTGTTATTCATCAAACACTGCTGTTTGCAAATCATAAAATCGTGTGTAATCTATTATTCCAGTTCTTTTTGTTGAATGATCTGTGTACTCCATAGCCTGAGATTTCAATGCCATCAACTTGGCAGGAGGGCTAGAACTGAATGATGTATGAGATCTTTTCCAAATCCAGCCATTCTATGATTCTGTGATGCTATGACTCTGTGATTCCATGATTCTTTCCCCCTATATGAATTAGTGCAGTGGCCAGTTGTCTGCCATTATCACTGAAGATATTTGACTTTTGAAATACTACAAAAAAAAAGATCTTACTTGTGATTTTAAAACTCAAGCTAATGAGATTTGCTCTTTATGGAATGGTGGAACTCAGTATTCAATTTATCTAGCTCAATAAGCAAATAGTGGCAGCAAACTAGACTGCTGAGCAGGCAAGAAAGGGACAGGAGCATTACCTCCCAGCTCTGGTTTAGCACTGATCAGTGTGTTCTCAGACATTTCCCTCCCAGAAGGGAATAAAAATTCAGTTTCAGAATGTCACTGATTTAGCATGGAGGCCACAGGATAACATAGTTGGAATCCTAATGAGAATGGAAAGGAGTACATGCTGTGTCATGCATTACTATTTATACATTTATACAGATGTGTGACACAGCATTCAGAGAAAAGTCAGGCTACATTAAGCACTGAGATTTGAGAAACATTTTGAAATGAACTTTTTTTTCTTGCATCACTGTCAGAGATAAGCACACCTTAGATGAGTGTTTTGTTGTTCACCTGAACCAAAGACAAATTAAAATGAAGGATGTAGCTTGTTTGCATTCATCTGAATGACAAGCAGCTTTGTTATAAATATGAAATGGTGTAACGAAGATGAAACTGGTATTCAGATAGAACACTGATTATAGAGAACTACAGCATTTTCTTGTCATTTCCTCACTGATATTTCATATTGCTTCTGATTTGCTTTCTGGCTGACAAGACACACCAGGAAGGTACTGCAGTGTATCAATCAGCTCAAAAAATAGTAATAGCTTGAAATAGGAATGGCTGGAAATTCGTTCAAGTTCTGCTTAATTCTATATTGAATGCCTCTTACTTCCTCAGCAGTAGCTCAGGGTGAGGGTGGCTCTCAGTTTTCATCAGGGCAGGGGATTGTCCCAAAGCTCCCCATCCTTGATCTACCTTGTGCTCTTGATCTAGGGAGGGTAAGGGCACAGAAAGGTGGAATATGTGATCATGGAGGAGATACTTTTCTTCCAGCTCCTTGTTGCACTGCCAAGGTCCAGTCCCCTGCTAGTTCAGAACATACTGTTTTGTCTTTGAAGTGCCCAGAGCATTCTTTTTCATACTTTGCCCTTCTCTGTGTTCAATTACATCTGCATTTATTTATATTGTTATCTACAGACTTCCTGTTTTCATAGTGGCACAAAACTGTTCTACAAATCTCCTAGTTGAAGAAGTTTATGTAAAAAAAAACTTGAGAGTACTGTCTTCCCATTTTCTGACTGAGATCACGACTATCAGCAGGTATTCCTACTGTGCGTTTAACTCCTAGCCCACACTCCCCACTTGGTAATAAATATACTGAGCACCACCAAGCCAAGTTCGTCTGCTGCTGAGGAGCTGCACTGGGGATGGATCTGACCCTACAGTTTTCAGTTCAAGTGATCTATCAGTTTAACCTTCTATTTTTCAAGAACCTTTCCCTTACACGTAGCACCGCTAATCAAGGAGTTTCAGCAAGTTTCTACAAATCATTCTGGCTATTTACTTGGGAAGGCAGGGGAAGCTTGACAGCTCTGACAGAATACTTCTGTGGATAAAATGCATGGGGGCCATGGAGGGAGTTGGCCAAAACCATTCTTCCAAACAATCGATGTTTGTCAGCAACTTTAACCTCTTCTGCTAATCCTCTTCTTTTTGCCAGAATTTGATGTGGAGAAAGGGAAAAATCGAAAGCTGATCTCTGCAGTGGAAAAAATTCACCCTCCTCTTCTCAGGTCTGCTGGAACACAAAGATCTATCTAATGTAATGGGGCATAAATAGCCTCCTATCTAAAGAGTTATTTCTGACAGTGGGTCAGTTGCTGGAGCCAGCTTGTGATTTGCTTAGGGATTTTCCATCTGTTTCTGAAACAAATTTTCACTAGCAAGCCGAAAACTTCTCTGTAGTTCTGCATAAAGTTTTGCAGCCATCAAAGCAGCTAATTTCACTGTGGTCTGAGGGATGTTCTAGGCATTTCTATGTCAGCAATTAACATGGTGTAAACTCTTTAAAGCTCCAAGATCAGAAACTTTTTTAGCAAACATTCAAGAGAGTCCCAGTAATTTTGAGAAATCCTAGTTGGCTAACCAGATTAAAGTTTGCCAATGAAATGAGTGTTTGGTACAAAAAATCAAAGTGCTCCGATCTGTGCTTCATTTTGGTACAATCAAAGAAAACCCCACTATTCATGGAAGAAAACTTAATTTTATGTGGCTTTGATCTTTGCTTCAAGTGCTTCACAGTCCACTTCTGAGAGCATTACTGGGTGAAAAATTGACAATGTAATGATTGTTTTAAAATTAGTATTTTCATAGTATTTTCAATATTCATTCAGGTATTGATGGAAATAATTTTGTCTCCTATTCAAGTGCCAAGTGTAGAAATACATATTCTTGTCTTAGAAATACATGAAGAGGAGTACTTAAACTGATGTCAGAGTTGTTCTGTCTTGGAGATGCAGTTCGCTATTTTGAAGAAATATCTTTAAAAAGGACGTAGGATGTGAACAGCTTTGAACTGGAATTACAAAGGAAAATAAAATTGAAAAAGAGTGTTAACTAGCTAAAGTTAATTTTGCATTTCTCAATTGTCTGCATGTTAGAATTTTTTATGAAATGCTTTTTTTCCTGCTGAAGATATTAGAAAACATATGGATTTTCAGAAGAAAACATGAATTCTGCATTTTCATGCCATTTTATTTCTTATCTCTGTTCAGATCACTCATGCAATGCAAAATCAGGGGCGCTTTCAGTGTTGAATTTTACTGCAAGGTGAGTTTGTACGTGCATAATAGTTTAATAGTAATTGCTTACAAGAACATTATTTGTATATTATTTATTAGTGAAATTTCTGCAAAAAGTGCATAAGGGACATTTTCACCACAGACAACTGAACTGTGCATGTTAAGATCCCTTCTTTGTATGCTTACGGATGCACTGGGGTGTTCTGTTCTTCACTGACCTGCACTGTGCACTACAAAGGTTGAAGCTTTGGCGAGATATAATCAAGTTATTCATGATTAATTCTTTTTTCGGTTGACTCTACGACTGACTGGAATTGCACACATATTTTCCATCATTTTCTCCACATCTTACCACTGGCTGTGTTCATGCTTTGAAGGAGCATGACAACGCTGCCTTACTGCTCCCAGCCTGGTTCAGAGGAGACACAGACAGAAAATGAAAATAATTGAATATTTTTCCTGATGTGTCGCAACATCTCCTCTGACAGCTTAAAAAAAAAAAAAAAAAAAAGTTGCACATTAAACTGAAATGCCGGTGCAAGACAGAAATTACACAGTACCATCAAGCTTTCTCATTTATTTATTTTTTCACTGCTCTTGTCTCCCTTATTCACTTGCAACAGACTTGCGTCTATGCTTGTGACATATGCAGAGTGATGTGTCCCAGGCACTTAAAAACCCCTTTCCAGCAGCCTCTAGTGCCCAGATGAAAGACAATTATGATTCCACTTTTGCTAGGCATCAGCCAGAGAATATTCGGAGGAGGGCTGATATGTGACAGCTTGTGAGAAGTGCAGGGGAAGGGGAACCACGGCCCACAACAAACAGAGCATCCCAGAGTATATAGCCAGCAGGCAGCTCCAGGCTACATTCTCTCTTGACAGAATAAGAGCCTTCCTACTAGAGCTCTAGCAAACTGTAAATATTTCATGTGCGTTCACTGCAACAAAAGGTTTCAGCAGGAGAGCTGACACCGAGACGTTTATGTTTACTGATCTGAAAGTTTTCTTTACCTTTTGATTGTGAAATTGAGAAAATCTGATAAAAATGTACTGTGATAATGCTTCTAATAGAATTAAAGCAGAATCCTCTTGAGAGAAGTTTGTGTACAAAAGCAGTAGTACCATGAAGGTAAGAGCAAAGAGTCCTTGTTTGCTGAGTTGGTCTGCATAGGAGAACATTATGCTTCCTATATTGGTTGTCACAGATATAATTCAGAAATTCTCATATGTGTTTGCTAGGTTGCCCAAGTGTAATAGAAATGAAATAGTGACATTGCATAGTTAAATATTTCATCTGAACTTATGTCATCACGACACCATTAGTTAATTTCTTGACCTTGCATAATGCCAAGTTTTGCAGTGAAATATAGTCATAACATTCAAAACAAAACAAAACAAACACCAACAACCTGCTGAAATACTTGTCTATTTCCTCAGATCTATAGAATCACTAAATGTTTTACAGCATGCAAATGATTTCTTCACCTGTTTATTCAAAACTAAATGGAACCGTACTCCACCAGCTTTGGCTACATGTACTCTAATGACTGCTTTTTTATGGGATACAGACATGTAGGAGCAAGTTGATAATAACGACCTATGTGAAAACAGTACAGTGAAAGACTGAGGCTGTTACTTAGCTTTCTTTGCTGAACGATAATTTACACTGGAAGTTTTAACTCCTTGCAACATGCATCATTTGTATGTTTTTCTCCCTGATAATTTACTAAGGCTGCTCCAAAATTTATGCCTCCAATTTTATGATGCTGCCCTGTGACATCAGAGGTGAGTGTTGGCGGTATGGCAGTAGGGATTAAACCTTCACACCAATATTCCATTACATGTTATTGCCCTGTGACAGATGGCAGCAGAGGGGCAGTCCGACCATGGTGTCCGTCATGGAAGTGAGAATGGAGCAAAATTGTATCACCCAATTTCTCCATGCAGAAAAATTGGTACACATTGATATTCAACCAATACTTGCTGAATCTTTATGGGGACCAACACATGGATGTGAGCACAGTGAGGCAGTAGGTGATTTGTTTCAGCAGTGGTGACAGTGAGAGTGGTCACCTCTGCTGGTGCAGATTGTTATTAGCACAGCATGAAGGCTGTTCATTGCTGGCAAAAATGCATAACTTGTTGTAGTGATTATGTTGAAAAACAGTATTTTGTAGCTGAGAAACTGCTCGATCAAACAGTGTTACTGCACACTTCGAATCCACTGTAGTTTCAATGCAAATACACAAGTGACATTACTTTTGGAACAATCTGTGTAACAATGACTGTTTGGGTAAGGTGAATTCTTCTATTAACATAAGGAGGGGACTTGTTTCCAAGTCTAATCACTAATTGCCTTTCAAGTACAAATGAAAGACACTCAATATAGCAACGACAGTGTACTTGGGAATTTTCCTGTGCTTGTGTTTGTTGAACCCTGCATCTCTGAGTTAGCCATTTCTGAAATGAGTTAGTCTTGAAAAGTATTTCTGATTCTTGAAAGCAATTGCAGTTTGAGTGAATCTACTTCTCAATTTCTTCTAGACAGAGTAGAATGGTTAGAATCTGGTACCTAGATTCTTAATTTGTTTGAACATATAGAGGATTAATATTTAGCATGTGGAAAAGCATTGGTCTTTTTAAGGCTCTCATCTTCACGTGTCACTCTTTGTTCATGTGACATTTAGAAAAAGGAGGATGCTGACATAAAAGAGATGTTCCTTTCTCAGATAGAAATGTATTACCAACAAGTGAGAATGCTCTGCTTTCCTGACTATTTCTCGTAAAATTAAGTCAAAACCACACTGAAGAGCTAAGGTGCAGAGCATGACAGACCTGAAGCTGGCTGCTCCTTCTAGATAATATTTCTTCAAAATTATAGAAACTACAGTTATTTATTCAAATATTTACTTCATATGTACCTTACTATTCTAGTACACAAAATCAATTTACACAATTTATCTGTTGCTAAAAAACATGTTAATTTGAAATTTTCAGAGCTTGCTTTATTTCTACCCATACTACTTTTTTTTTCATAGCATCACAGAATGGCTTAGGATGGAAGAGACCTTAAAGCCTCTGCCATTGTCTGGTTGCCACCTACTGGCCACCCTCCCCAGGCCCCCATCCAACCCAGCTTGGAACACCTTCAGGAATGGGGCAGGCACAGCTTCTCTGGGCAGCCTGTGCCAAGGCCTCAGCACCCTCATCATGAAGAATGTCCTTATATGAAATCTAAATCAACTTTCTTACGGTTTAGAACTGCTGCCTCTTGTCTTGTCAGTCACTGCCTTTAATGTCTCTGTACTTTATCTGTAGAATGATGATAATGCTCAATCTGAAAAACAAAACAAAAAAAACCCCTAAATTATGTTAGTGTTACGAATTGTCTAAATAAATCTGTACAGAGCATATTCTTGATATTGGACATATTTTAAAAAATGACAATTAGATTAGAATCATAGAATCATAGAACCACTCAGGTTGGAAAAGACCTTAAAGATTATCGAATCCAACCATGACCTAACCATACTACCCTAACTCTAACAACCCTCTGCTAAATCACATCCTTGAGCACACATCAACAGTTTTTAAACACATCCAGGGATGGTGACTCAAACATCTCCCTGGGAAGTGTATTCCAGTGCTTAACAACCTTTTCTGTAAAGAAGTGTTTCCTGATATCTAACCTAAGCTAACCCTGGTGCAACTTGAGGCCATTTCTCCTCGTCCTGTCACCAGTGAGAAGAGGCCAACCCCACTCTGCTGTAAGCACCTTTCAGATACTGGAAGAGAGCAATAAGGTCTCCCCTCAGCCTCCTTTTCCCCAGGAACATGCCAGTTCCTTCATTCTCTCCTCACAGGCCATATTCTCCAAGCTCTTCACAAGCCTTGTTGCCCTTCTTTGCACCTCCTCCAGCACCTCAATGTCCTTTCTGTACTGAGGTGCCCCAAACTGAACACAATACACCGCCCAGTACAGGAGCAGGATGACTTCCCTAGTCCTGCCCGCCACACCATTCCTGATACAAGCCAGGATGCCAGTGGGCACAGCTGGGCACACTGCTGGCTCATATTCAGCTGACTGTCCAGCAGTACTTCAAAGAAGATTCTACATATAATTATTGTATTACAGATATTTTAGGGTTTTTTTTTAGGGTTTGTTTTTTTTTTTATACTAATATTCATTTATTTGTACCTCAAAGATATTGTACTTCTTTCCTGCAACTTTAATTCCATTAGTCCTCCTGAACTCTCCTTGATCTTTAGACCAGGTTTTTTTTTTTTACAGGTTTTTATCGCATCCAGATCCTGGTCTAGTTGCTTCCCCACTGTCACTGCTGTTGGCTTCAGAGGTATTGTACATTGGATGAATGGGAGTGGATATCTGTTTCTTAGTTGTATATGCCTGTATGACTTTCCTAGCTCTACTTAATAGACTATGCCAACATAAACGTGAATGATACATACAAGTCCTTAAATTGTAAATATATATAGATATGTTTCTTTGAAATTTGTTCTATTCTCTTCACATGTATGGCTGAAATGAAAGCTTAAAATGGAAAATGAATTTCTTTAAGGTGTTCCTGAAGTCTGTTTCACAAGTAAAGAGCAGTTCTTTAAATTTTATGCCTCTTTTTCAGAGGCATAGGATGGAAGAGGGTTTTTGCACAAAACCCCATGGCTTATGTCATCATTTATACAGATTTGCTGCTCAAGCCCATCTTCAAAAATACAATTCTGCACATTCACTCATTTTTTTTCTTGTTAGAAATGAAGGCTTTTGTTGATAACTATTCATATCAGATACATGTGTACAAACCATAAAAGTTCATTTTTGTGCTTTCTTTATTCCTTTTACTATGCCTTAGGAATTCAGCTTGATGCTTTTCATTTCTCCCAAATTTATATTTTTTCCCAGCATTTTAATGTTCTAATCACATGAAGACTTGGCAAAACTCCAACTATGAGAACTACAGTTCTAGTCCTTCTGGGAAGACTCCTTAAAGTTTAATGGAAGCATAATTTAACTCCCTTTGAAGGCAGAGTTGCAAGTATTTTTTAAACAATTTATTTTTTTTTCTTTAATTTGCTCTTTGTTGGCAGTGTTTCCTTAGAAGCTAGGAGTTAAATACTTTTAACCTAAAAACTTACTTGATTTTCATTTGGCAATTATATTTTCCTTTGTTTCTGCTCCTCATGGTAGTTGAAATATTAGCATATTTATCTTCCCTGAGTACTTACTACTTCATTACTATTACAGAATCAGCAAAAAAATGAATTGATTTTTCCCCAAGGGTCCTGTATGTATGTAAAATAGATCTTTCCTCTTAACAAGAAAGAAAGAGCTGAGTCTTTTGAAATAAAAGTTCTGAATTGCAAACAATTGCAGATGCTGTTGCTATTATTGTCACAAGTGGCTCTCATGAAGTCAACAGCCATCTACAGCCGATCCATTCCACCTGTGTGCTTCTCATGATGGGACCGTGACTGCTGGCCATAAAGGATACTTCTGCTCATTAGCTTCATCAGCTGATTTTATGGAAAGTTTTGTTATTTGATTGTTTGGAAGTCCCATGCTAAGCTCTGTGCTTTACTGTTAAATATAATTGAATTATTTTCTCCTCCCAGTGTTCTTGCTCAGGTCTAATTTATTTTTTTTAATGAGATACAACCAGGCACAATATATAAATAATAATTTAAAAAAAACAAAAAACAAGAAGAATGGTGCTTTATTTTAGTCAGATTTAAACTATTCTTAGAATAGTGTAAGATAACTGATGGAATAAGTCCTAATGTGGCATTTCCTTTTTTTTATAAAAAGATTTTAAATATTTTCTTTTGATAGCACTAATCTAGACTCTCCTTAGGATTTATCAGTGCCAGTGTTATAACACAGAATTTTTCAAAACTGGCAGTAGAAGAATAGAATCACAGAGCAGGGGACAATACCTGGGTGTCACACCTGGAGATGCTAAAGAGCTGCTGCTGGCTTGTGTCAGAACTGGGATCGGAGGAACGAAACCAAAGCTACAGGCCTCTTCTGCCCTCTCTCTCCAGTATGATATAGATCTTTCCAGCCTAAGTGAGGCATAGACCCATCAACATCTACATCTCCAAATTAAACCGAATGCAAAATGAACTAATGATAGTCATTTTCACTCTGATACTCGTACAGACTTACATATTGTTATAATTTCCAAAAATGCAGAATGCATTTCTAATGATTAAAGAGCAGTTAAGAATATTTTCCCCTTAACATTATATTCTGGAAACTCAGTGAAGTCAAACCTGGAAATTACGCGACAGCGTAATTTTTCTTCAGCGTCTCTTCCTATTCACATTGCAACTGAAGGAAATGTTATTTCACTTGTCCTTGTCTGCTTTGTGCATTTTTATGGCTATCTCAACTCTGATTACTATTAGAGGACACTGTTGTAAGGCTGAAGTTACAGATCTGCTTGTACGTGATCTTTACATTTGGATGAATTTCACAGTTTGTGCTCTGGTTCCCCTTGCCTTTGAAGAACTGAGATGGAGATGGATCTTGTGTATCGATGGGTAAGCTTTGACGATTGCAAGTTTTCTGTACATTAGTACAGGTGAACACGGACAGATTGTGCATTTTTCTTTTTCTCTGTTCCCACGTATTTCTTGTCGCTATCCTAATGCTTTTCACGTCACCACTCCTGTGGCTTTCTGTAGGGTGTGTCCTGCCACTGCATAGGCATTGGTGGAAACAGAACTGACATGTGGGCTCTGCTGCTTTTTAGGATAGTCAGACCACTGAAGTTGTGAAGGACTGATAAAATTCAGGAGTTACTTAAGTAGAAATACCCTTTATCTTTCAATTCTGTTTCACAGTGTGCATTTGCTTAATTCCTCAAGATATACTTGTATACAGCAGTGACACGAGAGGGACACTTTAGAAAACTTCTATGTTTTGGATTGCTCTAGGCTCAATCTATTCGATTCCTTAGTAATATAAGGTTACATGAAGCTTCTGTTATCCCTTGGACAGACCTACTAGTATTATTCATATTAGCGCAGCAGGATGTCTGCAAGTAATAAAAATGAGTAAGTAATGAGATCTATGGGCTCTTAAATACACATCTTTTGCATTTAGTCAGTGGTTCTGTAATATCATAAGTCTTTTAAACTTCTTCTACATCACTTTTCAAGTAAATACCTTTCTCTGATGTGTTTATATCAAAGGAGGACTTCAAGCTTCCTCATTAAAATATGTCAGAAAGCACATGTGAAGCAGTGAAGTAGCTGTTTCATGCAATAGTTAAACTGCATACATATGGTATTCACTTACTTACATCAGAAACACTCAAAACTTCAAATTGTTCCTGTTTAATATTCTTTAACTTGCCATACTGCACATGTACGTTGCACCCAACTAGACACATCTGTCTGTGTCTACTCAGATGTTTCACTTTTACTGAACTTTTAGCAGATATCTAAATCTCCTTATACTCTCCTTACAGTATCCAACCTAGTGAGAATGAAGTTAGTTTATCTCTTGTCTTGCTCTCAATTTAGTAACAGCCAGTTAAGAAGTATACTACTAGTGGACTTACATAGAAATAAAGGTCTCCTGTGTGATGGTTAAAATCATAATTGGAAGCACTCAGTACTCAGATGAACAGTTGTGTGGACAACTTCTGTGGGACAACTCTAGCTATAGTGTAACTGGTTCCGTGGTGAAGGGAAAGCAGCAATTAGGAAAAAAAAAAGAAAAGAAAAAATAAAGGAAAAGGAAAGAAAAAAGAAGAAAAGAAAAGAAAAAAGAAGAAAAGAAAAAAAAAAGGAAAGGAAAGGAAAGGAAAGGAAAGGAAAGGAAAGGAAAGGAAAGGAAAGGAAAGGAAAGGAAAGGAAAGGAAAGGAAAGGAAAGGAAAGGAAAGGAAAGGAAAGGAAAGGAAAGGAAAGGAAAGGAAAGGAAAGGAAAGGAAAGGAAAGGAAAGGAAAGGAAAGGAAAGGAAAGGAAAGGAAAGGAAAGGAAAGGAAAGGAAAGGAAAGGAAAGGAAAGGAAAGGAAAGGAAAGGAAAGGAAAAAGAACGGCAAGAGGAAAAGGAAAGGAAAAGTGAAAAGGAAGAGAACGGCAAGAGGAAAAGGAAAGGAAAAGTGAAAAGGAAGAGAAAAAGAAAGTGAAGAAGAATAACATAGAAGATACAGAGGAATGTCAGAAAATAAGAAGATGCAGATAAAATGTAAATTTGGGAAGTAAAGATGATAAGGCATTCATAAACATGTATGGAAAAAATGAGTGAATGTCAGATAAAAGAGCAATAAGTATTTTTTAGATCCTGGCAGAAGCAAAAGAATCCTCAAATTAATACAGAGAATTAGAGCCAGAGATTACTAGTATTCTTAATAACCACATAGTAAAGGTGTAAATGCTTTCTTTCATTTAGAAAGATGACAGTTTCATCTATGAATGAAACAAAGAAGGCAAAAACTAAGTACTATGCCATATAGTTGAAAACCATTGGTCTTAAATGACAGTATCTTAAAAGCACTATTTGACAGAGACATGGTGAAGGTTGGATGAGAATGGACAAATCATGTTAACTGGGCATATATCACATTTTTATGATGAGTAAACCACTTCCTGAAAACACCTCAGTGATATACCAATGCTGTGCCTATCAATCTGAGGCTATCAATTGAGATGTGCTGTTGATATCAGTGACTGCTCTGAATTATGGAGAAATGTTGTCAAATAAGCTTACAGGAGACGTACTTCTACTTTGCAGTTGGTGGGTGAGGTCTGTAATTGCTTTCAGAAACACCCATGATTTTTGAGAAGTGGCAGTGCAATCTTTCAAAAATAAAAGAACTGTCAACAGAAGTTAAATATAATATTTACAGAAAATTCCAAGCCATTAATTGGTGCCATAACAAAGTCCCTTCATAGCAATGCCTCAAAATAAAAGATAAGAACATAAATTTAGAAGTGGATCAGATTTTTGTCCAATGTAAAATTTTGCCAAAGAGGAGCTATTTCTCAACGGAAGAATCAGAAGAGAAAAAATGTTAAGCCTAAGATGAACATAAGCATATGATGTACATGTTACAGTCCAGCTAACAGCCATGTACTTTTGAAATTCAAATGATAAAAATAATGGCTGAAAATGAAAAAATGTGCAAATGAGTATTCAGTTCTAACATCTAATTGGTTGTTTTCAACAATTTCTCTGACTTGCCAGATATTTCTGCTTCCAACTTTGCTATCTGAGTAAAATAATCACTGGCTATTCTCAAAAAAAGCCCTTTAAAAATATAGTAAGGCAAAGTCTGATCATTCCTTGCTCATTTTTTTATATCTTTCTTTGTGGACAAATGATTGGTTCAGGATTCTGGAGAAATCAGTATCTCAGATCTCCTCAGTCTCTTTACAAAAATACTATTATTTCTATTTTCCATCTTTGGGAAACTACAATCTTAATTCCGACTTGCTACTCATTTGTTGTCCTGTGCTTTGCCTACTTTGGTTATCTTCAGTGTTTGTCTCCTACTCTGTGTAGATAGCTAGATCCTACGACAAGAAAAAATAAGATGACCATATGTTAAAATATCACACGATATTTGCCTGGGGAAGAGTATATTCAGATAATTCAAAGGGGATTTAATTCTAGTTCTTTTCTTAAAATTTAATTATAGTATAAGGAAAGGCAAGGAGCTATCTAGTGGAGTTTCCAACAGCACAAGAGAGTGTTACATCCCTTGATCTTGATGAGGGAAGGGTGTTCAGTTACTGAAAATCCTACACTATGACTATCTGCATCTTTCAGAACTTTAAAAAATGCACTAAAAATGTAAATGTTTGTGAGATACCAAAGTATGTTGCTGATAGTTCAGTTTTCTCTAGTGCCATACATAAAAATTTGAAGCAACTCTAGAACATTGCAATTCAGCTCATCCTCAGTGTAGTAAAGTCCTTGACAAATGGTGCAGCAGGTCTTTTACAGAATCTATGAAAACATTTTTAATACTTACCCATGTAAAGTAAAGCAAGTGTTTAGGAAGGTGATTGATGTTCATAAATATATTCCTTTTGTGGACAATTTAATTTTAAGCTAGGGTTATGAAATTAATGGTGATAAATGATAAGTTCTCACAAGGTCTTTTTATGTTTTATGGACGTATTTTTTTAGTAATCAAGTTAGTAATTTACTAATAATTAATTTAGTAATTTTAGTAATTCAGTGATGAAATAATGCAGCAAGGGCACACAGATTGAGTGAGAAAATTCTTTTCCAGACTATAGGCTAGAGAGAAATATCTATCAGAGTAAAAATTGATGCAAGATGAGGTCCAGTTAAAGAGGAAGCTTAATTGTTTTCTTCAAAAGAAGTGAAGCAGGCAGCATTAAAACTGAAGCATTTACAGTTAAGCCTTCTTCCTAGAACACGTTCACTAAATTTTTGGAAAATATTAGGGGTAAGGAGTAAAGGTAGAAGAAGCAGACTGAAATTGTCTTATCTATAAGTTGAAGGTAATGGATGATGTCATACGATTATTTTCAAAAACAACTGTAATGAAAATGTCACCCACAAGCAGGAATATCATGCTTTAATAAATGACACTTACATGCAGCCACTGCTAGAACACAGTGCTTGAATAAATCATGTGTAAAGCTAGCATGCACAACATTTTCCTTTTGCAAAAGAGATTTCTTACTGTAGTCAAGTCAGCAAAAACATTCTGTACTCAGTTTTCACTGTTAAGGAAAGCTATGGAATGTGTAGTGAACTGTACAAAATTAAGAATAATGACCTTATGTTGCCAATCCTTAACAGTATCTCTATGCATAGATAGATCATCCCAAATCTTGTGCAGGCAAGATGCCTGAATTTTGTTTGGATTACTGGGAACTTCCAACACAGAATCTCCATAGGAGAACAGATTATCAGATGAAACTAGAATTGCATAGTGATGCCTGATTTAACAATACACTGCCTACCACAAAATTAACCCACCTAAACTTCACTTAACAGAAAGATGGAGTAAGTATACAGTGCATAGTGGTTTGTGTCATGTAGATACAGCTGGAACTCCAAAACTAAATTGACTCTGTTGTGGAAACATTGCTTCAACATCTACTCGGAAATGAGGTGTCCTGCTGGGAAAAAAACAAACAACAACAACAACAACAAAAACCAAACAATAAAAAATACACACACACACAAAAAAAGTAAAACAAAACCAAAACAGAAGCCAAACCTCTCTCCCCATGGAGAGAGGGGTTGCTGAAATGTGTCCTGCAGTTTAAGAAGGAAAAAAGATATCTACTGTATTAGAGGAGTACACCAAAAAATAGTATAATATATCGATCAGTGATTTTTATCTATGCATGTATGTATAAAATTAAAAAAGCGATGTCTGTCTAAAGCGCTTGGTACAGTGACAAACAGTAGAAAAAATATGAGGAAATCTGTGCATTTAATTATGCATAGAAATCTTGCATTTCCTTAGCAATATTTTCTTCGTTGCTTGTAAAAATGACATCAATAGAAAAATAAAAAAGCATTCAGAATATCTTGGGTGTACTGTAGATTTGAAACAATAATGGTGTAAGTATACTCTTCTGTGTGTTTCAAAAATATTTCAAGAATGAGAATTTTGCTTGAAAAGGCAAGAACAAAAATGAAATGCATTCATAACAAGGTAATAATTATTTTTTAAGGTAATGGTGAGGAGGAGCAGTGGCTGACACTGTGTTGCCATTCAGCCAGACTGGAAAGCCTGGAGATTTGTTCAGAGAGGAACTTTAGGAGGCTCTACAAGGGCAAGTGTTGAGTCCTTCACCTGGGAAGGAATAACTGCACATTTCAGCACACATTAAAAGGCAAAAAAAAACTTTAGCCAAGTGAATGAAACATCTCAACACTAAGGATCAAGTAAGTGAAAGAAGAGTAGAAAAATACCAGAGAATTCAGAAATGCTTCTGAACATGAATATTGGTGTTACCATGGCAACAGGATTGTAAAATCTTTCCATAGACATCTGTCCTCTTTTTGCTTTTCTCCCTTTGGGAATTAGGAAAGCGGGGTGCTGTTCTCAGAACTGATAAGTATGGGTGGCAAGTACAGAAGCTTCATGAAAAGCTCTGTAACATCCATCCTGAAGAATGTAAAACAATTCTCCTGTTGTTTTATTGAATGTTTGGCAATTTGAGATCATTTGAACCATGAAATACAATGTCTAAAGTAATTCTCCTACCAGAATGGAGGAGACATGATATGGATTTATTAACCGTGTATCTTTTAGCTTAAGTGCAAGTAACATCCAAACAGGATCTTTTCACAATTCACAAGTTGGTATCTTTCTGGTGCTGAGCACTTACCATTTTTTGCTCCGTCTAGATTAGATACAATATAGACACATAAAATATGGAAATTTTCATTCAGAGTTAATATAAGCAATTATTTCTGCATCTGTTCTTTTGTTTAGTGTGGCTTTTCTTAGGAGGAAAAATATTAATTATTCACAACTGAAAGGGACAAAAAGACACACGCACAAACACTTGATCTTGTTTCGGCAATATTTGATAGCTCCTCTAGCTTTACTGATAAACGACATCCCTTGAAGAGGAGGTAAAGAAATGATACTTACCAACAGCTGATACAAATACTATATCACAGTCCTTCTACCTGATTTTAGCATGATCTGGAAGAGTAGACCCAAAAGGTGTAATAGAAATATCCTCTCATTTGACCTTGACAGAAAGGTCTTTTGTTAGCAGGTGATTCATGAAGCAAGAAACTAATTTCTCAATTGAATTAATAGAGATAGAAACTGAATGTATAAGAGTTTTGTTACTGATTGCAGCAAATCTGCAGATTCTTTTTGAAGTTTGTAGCTTTCTCAGCCTTCTAGAAACAGAATAGAAAATGATAATTCAAATTTAGCAGGAAATAGTGCAGTCTACTGGATCTCATTCCTGTCAAAGCTGCCCAAGCGATCTAAAGATTCTTCTTATGCAGTACAATTACAAAACTGTCTCATTTATTTGGGAACTTACTACTAATTTCTCCATGAGAATCAATCTGGTGATAAAACATGCCAAATTTTAATCCTTTGCGTGAAAAAAATCCACAAAGTCATTGTAACAGTGAATCACAAAGATACAGAAAGTATTTGAATAATGTTTAACTTTTGGGTAGTAATACTGTTTTATTTCATTAGGCCTATTAAAAAAAAAAAAGTCAAAATATATGTTGCCTTCAAGTTTTAATGCATTTTAATGCCCAGGACTGAGGTTTTGCAAGAGTATGCAATTATTGTTGGAGAGGAAGAAATATTTTTCCACTCTGCTGTAGTAAGAAAAAGTGATTCTACCACTGTGAATTTGAAATCATCATACCTGAAGCCTAACTTGCTGGCTATGTTGAGATTGACAGTCCTCTATTTTGCATCCAGCTCTCTTGTTCTTGATTTTTCAAGATACATGCTAATATTTCTGCCAGGGCAGAATTTTGAGAATTTTGTCTACAAGTTCAGTCTGGATGTCTCAGAAAATGAATACTGACTGCTTGCAAAATCCAATCTACTCATGCATTTCTTTGTGTTTGATGTATTTGGAAACATTTTACCTGTCCTTTGTACAGCCTCAGTTTTTATGTGCTGTATGATTTGTTCATGCACTTTTCCTGGAAGCCTCAAGCTGATGCAAAGGTACAGTAGTCCTTCTACGTGCTGCTAAATGGAGTTCAACTAACACTTATTTTCTTGTAAAGGGAAATTCATGCTTAGAATGAAGCAAGATTTTAAGTCTTCCAGGATATGTCTTATGGGTATATTTTTTTTTGGCAAACATGTCAAAATGGTCTTATTTTGGAACAATCTGAAAAAAACTGAATTTGCACCTGAAGTTAGTTAGTCACGTCTTTTGAAAGACAATTGTACTTATGCTCTGTATGGTTCTGACAACAAATATGCACTGCATGACTCTATTTTATCTACTCAAAAATAGTAAAAATATGTAAATGAAAAGGACAGTTCTTTTTACCTAACCTAGGAGATCAGGAAAGCTGTAGTTTAGAAGGAATACTGTCACTTCAATTGCAGCAGTGAAAGGTGGTGGAAACTTCATTTTTACAAAGGTCCTCAGGCTTGTATTGGCTGTAAATGGGTGACAAACAAGGAGGGTTTGTGATGTGATGTTCCTCAGTGATCCTCATTCTGGAAGCAGTCAGAACCTATGAACATTGTTTTGACTAACAAAACCTATTACCTTAGGTATCTTGAAGGCAAGTAGGAACGAAACCAGAAGGCCAAGGCATTGTCTTCTATAGGCCAAAGTAAGTGCTACTGGGTGATTGGAAATTTTAAACTTGGAAATTGTATAAGTTTACTTCTTTTATTTTTAAGAAATACATACCAAAACTTGGTTTGAAGACAAGGAGATTTAAAAATTAAGATTGAATTCACATCCTTTGAAGGTTGTTAAATTTTTGTTACGACCTTTGGACAGTTGAGGAGTAATCTTACTGGCTCTTGCTAGCTCTTTCTGGCTTATGTTTTCTTTCACTTCTTTTTGTTGTTGTTTTGTTATTGTTGCTTGTTTGTTTTGCTTTTGTTTTGTTTTGCTTTGCTTTGGTGTTTTTATTTTATTTTATTTGCATTCTTTGAGCAGTAGTCCTGTGGGGAGAAGAATAGAAGGCAGAAAATTAGCACTTGAGAGGATGAAATTCTCTCGTCTAAGGAGATTTTCTGTTCAGGAGAAGTTAGCATTCAGAAAAGTTACTGAAGCATTCTCTGGCAGGAAAAAGACAATTAAGTGTCTGGAGCTGTGCTATGATCTTCCAGCAGGATGCATCTTTTAGTGAAGGAATATGCTATCTCATTTTATTTTCAGCCTTGTAATATTAGCTGTAAAATCGTGATATTTTCATAAAGATAAATTTGGAATTACGTACCTTATAACACTACAAATTTTACACTTACAGACAATACATTTCCTCTTAAAAGTACACTTTTGCTAATATTTCACTAATGCACTGACTGAGTATGCCAGAACATACGCCAAAAACTTGCAGAAAGCTAGGATGTTATGAGGGACTATTTTCCAAAAGAGGGCAGTGTTTATTAGCTAAACATTTTGTAGTATTGCACAGTTACACTGTGTTTGCTTTCCAAAGGTGAGAAGCAGAAAAGGGCACTGCAAACTACTCTTCCCTTTGATTCTTTCTCTTTTTCATTACTGCTGCTTGAAACATAAATGCCTTTTTCATGAAGATTTAAAAAAGGACATGTGCACTTTCCATTTCACAGAATTGGAGGCAGTGTGAGAGAAACATCTCCTCTTGGTAAAAATGCAACTTGCTGCTGAAAATATATGGATATATTAAAACAATCTATTTTTTGACCTCTTGCACTAATTACACCCATTTCATCACCAAGGAATTTAGTAGCTGTGTTGGTGTCCTTTAATCAAAAGTATCAGGAGATGCAGCTCATCATGCCAAATTTTGTAGTTGGGTTTAGAGTGCCATGGTTTAGGTAACAGTCTTATCCAGCTGAGAAGGAGACTTATTGAAAATGAGACTTCTTACTTATAAATATGAAGTCTAGGATCTTTACCACTACATGACTATATTGCAAAGAACAAAACTCTGAAGAAAAGAAAGCACAGTATTTTCACAACATGTACACTGTTTTGAAAGACTGTATTTGATTGAACAAAGTCTACTGATACCAGGCTTTCTGAAAGCCTTTGATCCAGTGAAGTCACCTAAAAAAATTTAAAGACCTCTATACAGTAGCTTTGTGCATGATACATTCTTATGAGTAATAACCAGATGATAGAACTTTGTTTTATCATGAGATACCCATTTTCCTCAGCTGATAATTGATTATAGGCTGTTCCCTGAATTTTAATTACAACTCCTCAGATAAAAGAAGTTGATTGAAAAATTGAAAAATATTAACTTAACAAAAAAAGTTGAAATCACATTTAAAATTTTAATATATATCTATAATTATAATTAAAATAAAATGCCTCTGTGAGGCGACATGGTGCGAAGGATATGTAGGGGTGTGCAGTGAGTTGCTTTCCTTCTGTTTCTATATTCTTTACTGCTTTCATACCAAGTTTGGAAAACTCCAAGGAAAAGCTAATATTAAACATGAAAAATCTCAATTCTAAAAAAGTAAATCTTAATTTTTGGCAATGTATATTATAAAATATGAAATCTTTCACTTTTTACCTTTTTTTGACAAGACAGATTCATAAAATTAATCATTTTGTCCTCAAAATCTTCCACGTTAATGGTGCTTTAAAGTGATAAAGAGTGGGAGGAGGGAGAAGAAAGCAGCTGGCAGACAAATGAAAAAACAAAAACCGAGTTTAAAAATAAAAAAAAAATAACTGTGTCTCAGATAGAGGCAAGGGTGCTTTTATAGTCATAAATTCCCTTTCAAAAATGAGAAAATACATTAAAAAAAAAAAACAAAACGTAAATAGGTCTGGATCCTGAGATACTTTCCTCATTACTGTACTCCAATAAGGCTTTGTGTTACTGACCACTGATCTCTGGACTGAGCCTTTCACCCAGTTTCTGGTTTCTCTCTCTGCTTGTCCAGCCCATTTTTCAACAGCTTAAGTGACATTCAGTCAACTGGCTCCTCTGAAGGAAAATAAAAGAAAACTAGTAGATAAACTCTGTCACTGGAGTTTATTCTGACAAAATTGGAGGTGCTCATATTGGCATTTATGGTATTTCATAATTTTTCTTGGTGTAGTGTAAGGTAGAATGGGACTGCTAATGAACAGTTTTTAAATTCATAATCACAAATGCTTCCTGAAAGTGAAAGTGTTCCAGAAAGTTAGTCATCTAGATAAGCCTTGGCCAACTTGTTTTTTTTTTTTTTTTCTTCTTTTTCTTTTTTCCTTCTTAAAGTATGCTCTTTAAGTGAAAAATATAAAAAATATTCTTTGTGTCATTCATGGAGTACAAGCCAGTTAGCCAGTTCGTTAGATCTTCCTTCACAGAGCCCAGGTTGTGTTTTTAGGTGGTATTCCTCCTAACACAGCAGTAAAAATCACGGAGTAAAATCCTCCTTTTTCTCTTTTCTATCTCCCCTCTTTTACAAGTATGTTTGAAAATCAAATATTAGAGAATGTGTCCTCCAAGTCCTACTTGTTTTGAACCTGGCATCTAACCTTGCTCACTTGCATAACAATAACAAATTTCTCACACTTAACAGCAGAAGTGTTACTTGATAGCTATGATTGATTCTAATGTATAATAATGTAATATTTAATAATATAATACTAATGTATATTTGAGGACTAATGCTCTCTTTTTTGTGTCTTGAGATAATAAAAGAGAAAATAGATATTAATTTGTCAGAAGCTGAAAAAGAACCTGGATATAGATGAATTCTTTGATACAAAGCTCAAAGTAAATAAGCTCTAGCAATTTTATTTTTCATTTAACTATGATCTATGCATTGCTAACCTCAGAAGGGTCTTGATGAAGAGAAAATCTAAAACCACTTTGAAAGTTTAAAAAACAAAGGAGGAAACAATATTGTCTCAGTGTCATAAAACACCACCCAAATATCATCAGAAGAGATGCAATCTGTCTCCCTGATGCAGATTTTAACGTAAATGTAGCTGTGAGTGTTACATAAAGCAAAAAAACATGTTGAAAGAAAGAATATGATGACATATGTTAGTTGTGTCAGTGAGTCTAGCATGCAAAGCAGTGATAATAGAGCAAGTTAAAGCCAGTGTTGGCATTCTAGTGACATCTAATCATTAGTGCTATAAACCACATAAAAAATAAAGGAAACTTTGTCCAGGCTTCCAGCTTTTCCACCAACACAATGCCACTTGTAAACTGTAATATCAGCATCAATGAAATGGACAATAAAATTCTTTTGGAAAGTATTGTCAATAAAAAACTTTTCAGACATTTTGCCACGCCAAACTTCCCATGACACTACTATAAAAAGTGTCTCTATACCACTATATGACCACTATAATCACACTGTTGGGAAATAAAAGGTTACCCCTTCTCTTCACCTCTCAGATAAACATAAAAGAAATAAAATTAACGTGTCAACTTTCTCTTCTTGAAGAATAGAAATGAATAACTTTTTTTTTTTTTTGGTCAGAAAATAAGAATAACCACGAAAACACTTATCCATGCTGAGTAGAGGAAAATAGCAAGGTTTGAAAGGAGGACACTGACTGTTACACAGTCAGGGAATTGTTTCTAGAAGTCTTAGTCCACCTAGTAAGGACTTGACCTTTGGAGTCCCCAGAAATTAAACCAGCTGTTTGAAAAGGAGCAAAACAAACAGAAAAGATTGAACAAAATATTTCATTTCCAATGCTAAAAATAGTCACAATAAAATGAATCTCATCTCTATTTGCTGTGGGTACAGGTGTAATGCATGTCTTCCAGTAACAGAGGTAGTGGTTTTCTTGGGGCTTTAAGTACCTATTGGGTTACAGTGGTTAGCTTGTCCAAATTTGAGAGCTTATGTGGTGTTTTGAAGTTCTTCATTGCAAAGTCAGAATGTAATAGCAGACAGATATTACTGCCTTATAATCCCAAAATTTTACTTGAGAGTTTTAGCAGCGGTCCCTATTTTAGCAGCTAGTGAACAACTGATATAAGCAGACCTGTGCCAGAACACACTCAAAACAAATCAGAGGAGGTGGGATTTGAAGCACAGTAAAAACAGTAGATGTTTTCTCTTTCAGCAATCAATCTGAAAATAATAAACTTATAGATGTTTTGGATCAGAACATGTGCTTAGACACAAAACTTCACTTTAATTTACTTTATTTTTCTTTTATGTGAAACCATATATGCTTCAGCATTGGTTTTATTTAGTTTAGTTAGTTTTTTTTTTCCAATAAATCCCACATACTTTTTCTTTGGCTGTTTTTTGCTGATTTTGATCTCAGTTTTGAAATTATTTCATGCATTGCTCTAAAACTGCTTCAAATTCTAAACCTACAAAAATCCAGAAGTTTTGATCCCCCAACACTACTGAGCACTTACTGTTGTTTATAAAGAGAACAAACTTCAACAGTAAATTCTACTCAAGCATTCATTATTGACTGCTGAAAGCAAGGCTATTCCCTGTTTTTATACTATATTACTTATTATTACTGTATATTATTTCCACGTACAACTCCATTTTCATCTGGAAATTTCTACCTTGATTACAGATTTCTCAAATTCCTTTTCACATGAATTGCTGAATGCGGGGGTTGTTAGAATTGCTGGATGTCTGAATTGCATGTTCCCTGCCGTCTCCAGACAATGAACTTTTGTTTATGAAATTATTTTGGTGTATCACAAGTACTTTGCTGTGCTCAGACTGATTTTCTTCCAGGAACTTGAAAATGATGTGTTTCAGATCTCTCAGTTTGCATTAATCATGTGCAGTGAATGTCATTACTTCTTTTGATTGGAGATTTAAGTAGATGATAAATGGAAGACTAAGAAATAGGTAAATAATGACTAGTAGAAGAAAAGGAATAAAGTAAGTTCTTGGGATCAGAGTATTCTTGGAAGATTGAAAATATGTTGAGGTTACCATTTTAAAATCCTTGTTTGCAGCATTTCCAGATTCAAAAGCTTAAGAACAGAGTTGTGTCAATAGTTTTGTGAGCCTCTGGTGCTTTAATATACAAAAGAAATAATGTAGTGTGTCTTTCTTCATTTTTGAAAGAAGTTAATGAATTAAAGCATGCTATTTTAGTAAGCCATTTGTCTTATATTTGATTAATAAAAGCTATCTGTCACACCCTCTGCTGTTGGACTTGCATTCTTTAGTAATAACATCCATAAATCCTTTGAACACTTAGACTGAATTATATCAAAAGCAGTAACACACAAGCTACCATGATGACAACTGAAATGATGTCTCATGCAGCGACATCCTTCCATAATAAGGATGACACACAGTAAAACTTTGTGTGCACTGGCTTAAACTGTGGGGAATATATCCTTACTTTTTGCTGACATATCATGATGTGTGACATTTATTTAGGACTGGATTGTGATTGTTTGCTGTTTTCTGGTGTTTATTGTCTGTTTTATGGAGCCAAGTTTGCAGCATCAGAACACAGCCCAGGTCACTGACTTGTCAACTAAATGGGCAAGCCATATACCTTATTCCATATAAATGTGTCATATAAAAAAACTCCTGTTTTTGCAAGGATGTTACAGAAACAAATATCTAGTTTGTATGAAGCATGCTTCTGTGTTCATCCCTGCCTCTAGCCAGGTGACAGCATCATCATTTTCTTTTCGCAGTTATATCAGCTGAACTTCATCTAAGAGATTGAAGTTGCATTTAGATCTTCAGAATCTCCCCTACACCATGCTGTCTACTGGAAAGTGTTCTCAGGCACTCCTTGGCAGTATGGATGCCTGCAGGTGCACCACACATTCTCACTGAGGTCCTAAGAGAGGAGTAGGAAAAGTCATGCTCCATTCCACTGCTGTACTTGCAAGGCAAACTGGCTGCAGACAGGACTATGAGTAATACTACACAACTGATAGTGCAGCAAACATTTTCTTCTACTTACTGCCAGACTTGCTGGAAAAAGTCTATTTCTAAATAAATAACTGAGAATCTCCTAGACATCAAAGTTCCTTTTCCCCAGTCATGCTCCTTACTAGTGCATCTCCCTGTACCTAAGAGTCACCAGATAATTCAGGACCTGGGGAGGCCCCCAGCCTGATCCCTGCCCAACACTTAGGGGTTAGACCTGGCTGCTCAGGATTTTATCCTGTGAGGGCTGGAAACCCTACAAGGAAGGTGATGACATCATCTCCATGGGCCCTTCTTTTCACCTGGGGAAAGCTTTCTCTTCTCTGCAGCCTCTATCCCTGCTCAGCTCACTTCCATGGCCCCACTGGTGCTGCTGCTGGAGTCTGCCTGCTCGAGACTGTGCAGTGCTTCTGCCCAACAGCACAGGGGCCTGGTGGCTTCTTGCTGCTCTAGCCTTGGCCCATCTGAATGGAATGTAAGAATTAGTTGGAGCATTTTATTATCATCTTGATAGCAGTGATGTTGCTTACTAGAAAATGATGGAGTTTGCTAGAAGAAAAAGCTTGTCGAAGTGATGCTGTACTTCTATTTCTCCATACGTTAAAGCACATAAATATATGAATGAGAAGTACTCCTTTTTTCTCTCAGTTCCCCTGGTAACTCCTAGATCTCCCTAGTGTGACAGTTTCTGTGCAAAACTCCTTAAACACTCCTCTTTTTGTTTTCATGTTTGATTTCACCTCTAACTATTGTTTTCTACCAGCACTTCAATGACACAATTTGTTTTCACACT
Source organism: Chrysolophus pictus (assembly GCA_037305975.1). Lineage (NCBI taxonomy): Eukaryota > Metazoa > Chordata > Aves > Galliformes > Phasianidae > Chrysolophus > Chrysolophus pictus. The sequence goes on along the minus strand of CM074614.1, from coordinate 27,385,403 downwards.
GTGCCTATTAAAAAGTTTCCCCAGAGTTTGCAGTGTGAATTATTGTCTCATCTCTAAACTTCTCTTTCTTGATTCATGATGTTTCAGAGCTACAGATTTTCATTTAGTGTGTCACCTCTGCATGCCTGAAGTACCTTTATAGTCAGAGAACTGGAAAATTTTCTTCCTGTCTGAGACATAGTCTTTCAAATCCAGTATTCGAATGTTAATGAGAAATCAAATGCTGTGAAATGACTCAAGAAAGCTGAAAAGAGAATGGAGCACTTAATTAAGCCCTTAATTCCCTTTCCATTCTAGAGAATTTATCACCTACAACTTTTGAAATCCTAAGGAAAAGATTTGCTGAGTTACAGCATAAAATCTGAATAAGTGTGAAGAAAAACCCAGTAATTTTGTCCTACAAAGAATCCCCAGAAAGTAGCGAAAGAAACACTGTAAAAAGATCTATTTGCAGTTCTGTTATGCAGAACACTCTATGAAAGATTTTCTATTTATTAACATTTTGGTCTACCTATTCAGAGAAATGTCATTGCTAAGTTTCTGAATGAACCTGACTCTCCGAAGATGCAAGTATAATCCTTTGATAGATTTCAGTCTCTAACAGTAAATGCCTGTCCTCAGAAAAAATAGGGTGAAAAAATTAAGCATGTATTGTGGACAACAATCACTATCCAATAAACAAACAAACAAGTGGGTGAATAGATAAATAGAAAGACTTGTTAATATCTCTTAAATAAATTCATATGTATTTATTTGAATTCTTTTCCAGCAATGTGATTTTGTGACAGGTTTGTGCAATTTACTGTTAGATATTTTATCTAAAGGAAAATAGACATGGTGTTAGGTTACGTAGGGCTTCCTGTGCTCTAAGTGAATACTGCTATTAGGAGCAGTATGTTAGCTTAATAGAGGGAGAGAGTCATCACTCCTGGAGAAATCAACAAAGAAAAGATATTTCTTAAAATTCCTTATATAGCAACATAGAAGGCAGATTTATTCTTCGGTTTGTTACACCAGTCTCTGGATGTGCATCTTGAATTCTTTAACTGAATAATCCTTAAAAGTTAGCACGTTACATTTAGACACATACAGAGAGGAGAGCAATGTACAGCATATCTCAAAACATGATATTTTTCCTGAGATCATTAATTCCTTATCTAGTATGTGCATGCCTCCTAACCAGTCCCTTTTGTTTACATCAGATTCACCAGGTATAGCCGCTGTTGCACTGTAGCACACTGTAGAAGCAGGTAAAAAACGTTCCATTTATTGAATTCCAGGAAAAGCACAAATTTTTAGTTAAGAAATGGAGAGCCAAGCAGCCATATAATTTTTACATTTAGAGCTAGGTTTTTGACAGAAACTTAGTGAATACAAACTTCAGCCCACAGCTGCCACTGTGGCTGTATTCTCCTCTTGACAATCACAGTTCTGCTAAAGAATTTCTTCTTTCCTAGTGCTCTTTACCTCAAAGTAAGGAGTGTGGTGGATTTCACAAATTACTTGTTATGCAGTTCATTATTATAGATGAAACATATGTCAAACAACTGGTCCTCTATGGAGCCACAGGTTTTTCGGACTGCTAACAAGCATGCCAGTTAGCATGAATTTTAGTGGAGATTTTTGAACTTCAAACTAATTTTGTGCAAATAGCTGAACAGTTGTTCAGTGGAAATGGCTTAGAGAGACTTATTATGGGCAAATAGCCTCTTGGGCCACATGAAGTGTTTGTTATAAAACCCTGGGTACTGAAACAAATGAGTAATCTTCACATCTCAGCAACAATTATTAATAAAATTAAAATTCCAAAGCAATATTTTAACTCTATTGAATGCCTTTGTTAGTCATGTCATGTATATGCTTGTGGCAATAGATTCTGGTGACAATCATTGAATAGAACTGGGCTGAAAGACCTTCAAGCCCATCCAGTTCCAACCCCATCATAGGAAGGGATGCTGGCCCCTAGAACAGGCTGCCCAGGATCCCATCCAACCCAGCCTTGAGCACCTTCAGGGATGGAGCAGCTTCCCTGGGCAGCAGTGCCATGACCTTATGAGTAAAAAAAAAAATTTCCTAACATCTACCTAAATTTATCCTCTTTTAGTTTAAAATCATTCCTCTCTGTACTATCACTGTCAAACCACGTAAGAAGTTGCTCCCCTTCCTACTCATAAATTCCTTTAAGTACTGGAAGGCCACAATGAGGTCTCCCCAGAGCCTTCTCTTCTCCAAACTGAGCAACCCCAGCTCCCTCAGTCTTTCTTCACAGTAGAAGATGACTTTTCAGACAAGCCTCCAGAGGTAACAAATAAAAAATAAACACTCCCACTGACTGAGAGTAAGAACAAGAAATAGAGCTGAGAACTGAAATACTCATACCGCAAAAAATGTAGATGTCAAGATTTATTTGAATTGAGAACCACTAACCTCCAGACACCCTTCTGTAATGGAATTATGAGCAAGAGCATAGAGTTATGATTTGTTTTTACTTACCTTGATAACTGATAAACTGTAAACTGTAAATTTATCAGTAAGCATTTTCTGATGTCTATGAGTGAGGAGTCTAGCATGACAACTGCTGGGTCATGTTGCATGCATCATTCTTGCAGAAAATATATATTGGAGAAGAGACAATGAATCTAATACAAAGATATCAATGGAGCTGTACATTATTTATTTATAATATATATAATTAAAATGTAATTAAGAGGTAATAAATTATTTCTTTATGTATGTAATAAGTAGAACTATTATTTTGATACAGGCCCTAAATTTCCAAAAATTAATACAGGGATCAAAAAACTGAAGTGTGTTACTTGCAGGAAAATGCACAGAAAATAAGTTAGCCTCATGTATCGTAATGAATAAATAAATAAATAAATAAATAAATAAATTCTAGTGATTCTAGTGATTATACACATTTACATGGTTTATTAGTTGTTCTAATACAGAAGGTAGATACTTTTCCTGTTTAAGTGAGTACCACCATTACTGATGAAAACTAACTATGAAAACACCTGCATGTTCTGGTAGTCAGCAGATACTGATCCAATAATATGTTGTTTGGATCTTGGAGCTTAAAGAAATCACTTCCCTCCCACTTTGTAACATGGCCACATTTTATTTAAAAAGAGATCTGCTGATTTGAGGACTGATTTGTTGTAATTATGGTGAACCATATCTTGCATGGCTGCAGATGCATTCAGACATTAATGGCTAGATAATCAGTTTATTAATAAGTGTTTACTAAATAAGTATGAGGTTTTATTTAGGCAGAGAGCATGTGGTGGTGGGGAACAAAAAAAACCTGAACCGAAATAAATTTTATGACAAAGATATAATGTCTTTTTCTCTCTCTCTTTTTTTTTTTTTTCCTGTCAACGTTCTTCTTCATTCTTGGGAATGCACCTACAATGATTATTTACACATCCTTTAAAGCTGTCTTGTTATCTTCCAGTTTAATGCATAACAGTGTGAAGAAACCTTGGTAAGCCATTTATAGACACTTAGTTTTAAGTCACTCGATCTGTCTTCTGACAGCCCTGAATATTTCTTTCAAGTATTGCTCATGAATTTTGGTACTAAATTCCAAAGCTGGTGTTTCTCATATTGATTCATTTGTATTTAATCTGTTCTGGATCAAATTCTGCTACAACTGCAAATTCAAAGCACCTCAGTCAAGTTCAGGACAAGCTTCATCTTTATCTCCAGCTTGATTTCCCCAAGTATACCTCACCCTTCCTGACTGGAGCTTTTTCTAGTTTTGAGAGTAAAAGTATACACTGTAAGACTGGGTATCAGCCTGGTTTTCTAACATTCTTAATTGGCTTATATGTCTGTCTTGAAATGAAACCTATTTACAGGTTTGTTACAGATTTCCTAGAATGAACATAATAGGGAATAATAATAAACAATATAGGGAAACAAGCTTATCTAGCAGAAAAAGGATTAATGAGAGTTACATCCAACTTGTCTGAAACCTATTTCTGTAGTTGACTAGAATTAGTCTTCTTTTCTAGGTGTCTTAAAATTTGAGGAGACAAACTTCATTGTCATTTATCTCCATTATCAAATTTAGCACCCATATCTACTGTTCTGAGAGTAAAATTTCAAGATCTTTATCCAACTCCCTCTCCTTTACCTGAAGTTTTGTAGGAGCAGTGGTTATGTGCTAAATAAGAGACAGATCATTGCTTTCAACATCAATCCTGAATATCTTTCTTGCCTTAAAAGACAAGCCAATGAACGAGATTTAGATGAATGTTCACCTTTCCAGGTGAGAGGACAACCTCCTTTCATTGGCACAAGCCCTTCACCTGACATCAAGGTCCTCCTGGGATGGTAGGTCTTGACACATAATCACAGATCTGTTCAAGCTCATGAGAGAGACATTTTAGTGGTTTTCTAGGGTTCTGCTTTGTTTTATCTGTAAAAGGAATAGTCCAATTTTCTATGTCCAAAGTGTTTGCTGCCTATCTTACACTCCAATGAAGGAAGGGCAAGGTCAAGGCAGAAGCTACTGGCAGGACTGGGCTGTCAAGTGGCCAGATTCTCAGCCTTGTTTTATCTCAAACCATAAGCAAGCATGCAGCTGAGATATAAATACACCTGCAAAGGATGTGGATATGTTTACTACAGAGAACCATAAATACACAGAAAGCTAGGAGGTATGAAGTCTGAGGCTTCAATGTTAGCATCACTAAGCTGCTGTTTGCAATTAACTTTTTTAGCCCATTTTACAAAATCACCATGTGTGTCAGTTCAAAGTCAGATGCTGGTAGATCTTAAAACAAGCTATACAAAAATATATGGTCCGCAAAAGAAGCTAATTTGGATATCCCCTTTATGCATATTATTAAAAGCAGTAAAGAAAAGAAGTTGCATACTGGTCCTAATATGGCATTATATTGCAGGTGAACACCTAGGAATCATACTAGATAATCAAATTTCATTGCATTTGTGGAGAAATCAATACTATAGAAGAAATAAAAATATTTTTTTTCCTTATATGCTGTATTTCTAAATGATATTTCCAATCTCTTCAAGCTTTTTAAAATGCTGGTGGGGAAGATATTTGGTATCAAAGGTTAATAATAGCTCCAGTTATTGGCCGAGGGTATCAAGTGAGGTGAACATTGGAACTTACTCATTAAGGAGATACATTCTTGGACAGTGTGATGTGTGAGAAGATACATGTGATATTTTAGGGCTAGGATTCAATGTTTCCAGCAACAAGAAAATAATATTTCATGAAACTAGTATGGTGAATCAGACAATGCAGAAAGTTGCAAAAGTGGACTCCAGTGATTTCCAACAATACAAGCTCACTGACAGTAGTTTAGGCCAGTTGAGGACTGGCTTTGAAAGCTTAATGTATCCATTTTTTTCCCCCTATACACTCAGCTCAAGGCACATTACAGTAAGCATCAAACAAAATCATGCAGCAGTAAGTGTTGTGCTGACATGTACTGAAAGAAATACTGCAATATAAATATAAACCTTAGTCAGAAAGGTGACTAAGAGACACTGGGAAACTTAATCCCTTCTAATACTGTTGCTGGAATTCGTGGAACCCAAAACTGCACATGGACTAGTACTTCAAATAGTATTATTGAAAGAACTTTATAAAATAAAGCAACATCATTGTCATTTTAGAACACATGCTGAGATACAAAGAGGGGATAATTCAGGGTAATCCTGAAAATTAAAAGCAGAGAGCTGTTCAGTTGGTAGGCAGTTAGATTAGCCCAGTCATCAGCTCTTAACCATGTAAGCTGTCCATCCATAACACATGGCAAGAGGTAATGGCCTTAAGTTGTGTTCAGGTTGTGTAGAAGAAAAAATGCCTTCTCCAAGAGTGGTGAGGTTTTGGGATAGGCTGCTCAGAGAGGTGGTGGAATCACCATCCCTAGAGGGGTTCAAGGAAAGACTAGATGTTTCGATGAGTGACATATTTTGAACCAGATGATCTTAGTGGACTTTCCTGTCTCAAAAGTCTATGATACTAGGTCAGTGTGCAGAGGGACTTTGAGACAGGTCATGCTACAGAGTTACTAGGGCTTAGGAGGACCTGACATTTTGAATCTCATTCAAATTGCATTCTGCAACACCACTGTAAGCTGCTTCCCAAGGATTTGCACCCGAACAAGGTTTCCAGGTACTGTGAATTTGGCAGCACAGTGTCATTATAGGGGGCCTCACCCACCAAACCATGCCTCAGTTTTCCTCTTACTACATTTAGTTTTTATATCTCCAAAAGTTATTCTTTGCAGATATTAAAATGGTATTTTCAGGAAGGAAAGCTGACAGTGTAGGATATAGAATGAGCTAAAACCAAGTTTTTAAAAATGTTTCTTACCATATTTCTATTTATTTTTTAAACCTGCAATTCAGAGTCATAGCATGTTTTTTGTTTGTTTGTTTGTTTTTTGCTCTGCCTGCTGGTGATCCAACAGTGCTTTGTACCTGAGTGGAACCAGCAGGATATTGTTGTGTTGTGGATAGTTATGCTTAGATTACTGTCTATTTGTTTGGACCTCTTAGGTCTTATAATCTGCCTTGAATAGTTTCAAAATACAGACAAAAAGGATACTGAATGGGAGAATCTTTCTTCCTCTTTCTGTGTGTCTGTATTTAAATATATATCAAACATAGAACCTTACTCACAAAGAAGCAGTAAAAATAAAGAGAAAAGGAACTACACACACTTCAGCTGAGAGTAGGATTGAGCCAGGAATCCTTTGAGATTATCTTCTTATCTTTGAGTTCTTTCCAACATGACTGTCAAGAAAAAGAGAACTTTTAAGGAAAAAATTAGCTTGCTCTTACCCTTTGACAATAGTCTGCATTACAGTGATGGAACTTTATTAAGAGAACTGTTTGCCAGCATTATTTGTCTTTCTTTTGGCAGTTCTGTCATAAATATTTATGCTTGAAATTAAAAAATGTCTCTATAAAGGCTGAGATGTACCTGCCCACCACGAAAAAAATGCTTATATATTGCTATGCCATTTGCAGTGAAACACCTTTATATGAAAGCTAACTACTTCCTTTTAGCCTGTGGTTTTAAGCCTTTCTTAGTTAAAGAAAACCTGAAAAGTGGAAGAGATGCTTATCACAAGATACCTCCTATTCAGTTCCATGGAGGCTGCAACATGTTCAAAGAGCACAATAATGCTATTTGTTAGAGCAAGTTCTCAGCTACAAAGCACTGTTTTCCAACAGTCACCACTGTTAGAGCTGCTTTTTTGTCAACATTGAACAAAAAGCTGCATGCCAGGATCATAAGAATCTACACCAGTGGAATTGTCTACTGCCACTGTCACCACTTCTGAAACACATGATACACCACCTCACTATGCTCACATCCAGCATTTGCTCCTCATAAATGCAGAGCAAGCATCAATGAATCACAGAATCACAGAATCACAGAATGGCCAGGGTTGGAAGGGACCTCAAGGATCATGAAACTCCAAACCCCCTGCCACATGCAGGGCCACCAATCATCCCACCTAATGCTAGACCAGGCTGCCCAGGGCCCCATCCAATCTGGCTTTGAACAACTCCAGGGATGGGGCATCCACAACCTCTCTGAGCAGTCTGTTCCAGTACCTCACCACTCTCTTTGTAAAGAATTTCCCCCTGACATCCAACCTAAAAATATCCTAAACTCAGGGTATCAGATACCAATAAGAAAGAACTCTTACATCGTTCTTATACATCTAAAGATCTAACATTTCTGGACGGCTATGTTTGTTGATTGGAGATTTCTGTAACCTCCCTTCTAAAAAGTGTCATATTTTCCTTCTTTGTAAGCATTAGTTAAGTACAGTACTAGTCACTGTGTCCAGTGTCACTGGGATTTGGGTAGGGAATATTAGAAATTGACAAGAAATGCAGGCTTGAATTTCTGCTTAGAGTAAAAACTTGGGAGTTACAAGTTTTCATCTTCCTGAAAATGCTTGCTTTTGATGTGTCTTGATCTCATTTGAATGATTTAGAATTGGATTAATCTTAAAGAAAAGTTATATCATTTGGGACTTTCCCTCCTTTATTTTCCAGAAACAGTTAAACAAGAATCATATCAGGTGCACTGGTAAAACAGTGCCATCCCTGGCACATTGGTACAACAGTGGCGTCAGAAGAATGCTTTGGCATACGTGGGTATGTTAATTAGTTAGGAGATGAGTTCTCAGGAATTTTTTTCCTACCATCAGTAGTCTCAAGTGGGAGAAAGAGCTGTAAAAACATAACAAAATGCAACAAGTCTGTGCCATGTAAAACCTTCAAAATACAGAAGAGCATGATTTAATACTTTTTTTATAGTATAGACAGTATGTTTGAGAATTGTTTACATAGCAGGAAGTTCTGCACCAATAAGAGAAGGAACTTCTTTATGGTGAGGATGACGGAGCACTGGAACAGGCTGCCCAGGGAGGCTGTGGATTCTCCTTCTCTGGAGATATTCCAGACCCGCCTGGACGCCCACCTGTGCAGCCTGCTGTAGGGAGCCCATTTTGCAGGGGGGTTGGACTCAATGATCTCTGGAGGTCTCTTCCGAGCCCAGTTCTGTGATTCTGTGATTTTAATTGTTGCTTCTTGCAGCAGCATAGTGTTTTCAGAAGAGAGAAAAGCACAGTGGGCATAAATTGGATTTTTGGTTGGTAAAGCGGTGCTGAGAACTGGGCTGACTATTGCACCTGGAAATGTGTTCAAAGTCTGCAGATACAGAGGAATAACTTTTCCCTGCAGGTTGAATTTGTCTAAGGTAGGTTATTGCTTGGTGAGCTCCTGCTTTAACGTACCAAGCTGTATAAGTAAGGTAATTTAAAAAGCAAGCTTGCCAGTTCTTTTTTACCTAAGTGATTTTTTTAGCAAGGAAAGATTTGAGATGCTGTTTGCTAATGGAAGATGGAGAGAGGAAAAACAAATCAAAGGCATGCTGTGCATAGCCACCACATAGCATCTGCACCATTCTCCTGTGTTTGTGATTGGACTTGTGGAAATCATAGAATCCTCATAAATGGCTTGGGATGGAAGAGACCTCAAGGATCATCAAGCTCCAACCCTCCTGCCTCAGGATGGGCTATGAGCCTCCACATTTAATGTGAGACTAGAATAGGCTGCCCAGGGCCCCTGGCACTGGGCTCCTCCAGAGACGGGGAGAAAATCTTTTTGAATGTACTTGGTGGTAATGTTCTTCCCGTTTTGACATGCTCTGTAGAATGTGTTGTGCTCGGCCTTGTCCAACTGAGCCAAACCTGAAATGAACTGGTTTCTTCATTTTGTTGTGCAGGGCCAAAGAAATGCAGCAAGATCATCACCTTCCTTCGTTCCTTTGTGAAGGCCCACCCAAAGAAACCTAAAGAGCGGGAGATGGAGAAGGAAAGGGTGTTTGGCTGTGACCTGGGAGAGCATCTTCTCCACTCTGGTCACGATGGTAAGGAACAGCCCATTCCTGAGATCTTCCTTGGCTGGGCATCTAAAGATAAAAGGGAGATAATATCTAGCAGGGGGCAGGTTGGAGAAATGTGTAATAGGAGAAATGTGTAATGGGAGTTGGTCGCTGAAGGATAAAGTGAGGCGAATGCTTCTAAGAGACAAGCACATTTGTATTTGCTTCAACCAAGCCTGGCTGGGCTTAATGAATGGGATGTGATGGGAGCACAGGCCTGAACCAGGACTTGAATAAGGAGCTCAACTAACCGTTGGCACATGTTCTTTAGTCCCCCAGGTCCTCCAGAGCTGTGTTGAGTTCACTGAGCAGCATGGCATGGTGCAGGGGATATACCGCCTGTCCGGCATCGCGTCCAACATCCAGAGACTCCGGTAAGAGTGCTGCGACTGACACAGCTTGATTGCATTTGGTGTGGCTTTTTACTTGCTTTCCTCTTTCTCAACCATTTTTGTGTTCTTCTCTCCAGGCATGAATTGGAGTCTGAGCAGATTCCTGAGCTAACTATCTGTGACATTTACAGCGTGAGCTCCCTCTGCAAAATGTACTTCAGGGACCTCCCAAACCCTCTGCTCACCCACCAGCTGTATGACAAGTTCTCAGTAAGCACAAGGCAGCATCTTTCATTTACCTCTTCCCTGGGCCTCTTGGGAGATGGCTGAAGCAGTGCCCCAGCTCTGAGGCTTTTTTCTGTTAGCCCCATGAGGTTTACTCGCGTGTCTTTGCCACATCCTGCATCGTACTGATGCCACTTTTGGTGGTGTCAGGAGGTGGTTATTTCCATATTCACAATGCTTACGAGAATTCCCTGTTGTTGGGTTTTTTTTTTTTTTTTTTTTTGCTATTCCCCAACTATTTATAGAATGCGAATGAGATTAATAGCAAAGTGTACTTGGAGATGAATGCCCACTACAAGGAGCTGAGCTGTCCAACCAGGCTGTAAACTGGCCCAGTGCTTGGACTCCTCGGCCTCGATGACACCAGCTGTGTGCCGCTATGTTCCCCAGATGCCTCTTGGAAGGCATAAAATCTGTCTCGATGCTGAGCAACAGCGCACTGTCCCCATAGCTCCCAACCCTGCGACAGGTATCTAGCCTGATTTTTGTCTCAATCCCTTTCTGCACTATTCCAGGAAGCTGTTGGTGCCGCTATAGAGGAGGAGCGGCTGGTCAGAATGCAGGACATCATCCAGCAGCTGTCTGCTCCTCACTACAGGTCAGTGCTGCTCTCAGCCTATTGAGCTCAGCCCTGCTGCATTTCAGCGGGCAATGATGATGCGATTCCAGGCTTTGTCTCACGCTAGCAACATGATGCCTGTGTATGCTGAAGCGGTTGAAGGCTACATGGGCTTAATTTTTTGGGTCAGTTCCTGGGCACGGGGACACGTTTGGTGCAGCTGATGGCTGCAGCTGTGCTGTGCTGGGGCTTGGTGCTGCAGCGTGGCACTTAGTCAAGTTGGATCTACTTCATCTTCAGTGACAGTAGCAATAAAAAGAACTAGCATGAAAAGGTTTGCTTTGTGAATTGCAGCACAGCATGCTCCTTGGTGCTGAACATTTGCCTCTCTTGTTTTCCAGGACACTGGAGTACCTGATGAGACCTTGGTGTGTCTAGCTGGGATCTCCTCCATCACAAACATGCATGCTAGGAACTTAGCCATTGTATGGGCTCCAAACCTCATAAGGTAAACTTCTGGTTCCGTTTCAACACAACACTTACATCTATTCTCCAGTTAAGAAAAGCAGTCCTCCCTTTTTCTCCATCAAATGTGCTCTTCTCCTGTAAAATCTGTAGTAAGTGGCTGACAGCAGAGCAGGAGCCTGGACTGTTCTCCAACCCCACGGGCACAATTTCTAGATGACAATTTCTGCTTTCTTGTTTAGATGGGACTGACATGTCCTTGATCATCCAGGAGAATTTCTTCCATGGCATTGCCCATTGCAGAAGTCTCCAGAGCCTAATTAGACAGCGTTTGACTGCAACAATTCAGACCCTGGGAAACGATCTTGGAGAAATGACTTCTAAAATCTGCCTTAGAGCTCAGTGCAGCTCTTCCCTCACCCTGCTCCATGCACGACTCACAGCATTCTCTGTTTTCTCTCTCCAGACAAAATCTACCCAGCAAGACAAAGAAAACACCTGCTGGCAGCTGGTGTTGCTGCTTCAGCTTAAGAAAGCCATCCTCTGGAACCAAACGCCAACTGCAGCGCAATGCTAGGGAGCCCTCAGAAACAGAACTGGTAGTCCTGGCAGGTAAGGGTGCAAATCCAGCTTTCAAAACCCTGATTTTCAGTAACATAGAATTCAAGCTTGCAGTGCACTTGTATCTCTTTCTAGTGTTCCTGCCCGTGCCTAACATCTTCAGTTCACCCCTGAACAAGAACGACTGTCATAATTCAGCTTGTAAAAGTTTGACACTAACCCCTGTGTATCCTTCCTAGGTGAATCAAGCCCTTGCCAACCCAGAAGATCCAGAGCAAGTAGAGATAATGCACTTTGTGCTTCCATCAGTGGAGAGCTCTTAGGAAGCACAAATCACTGCAGTTCCAATGGCAGCCTTCCACGTGACAACAGTGATGGAGAGAAGGAGTTCATGCCCTCATTTCTCCTGGCTCTGCTGAAGATGCAGACCTGAGCCTGCCAGAAACCACAGTCATCAGTGTGGAGTGTAACCAAGAGTCTCTGCAGTGCAGCCCATCCCAAGCACAATCTGAGTGCCTCGACAGCAGCACCTCCATGCAGGAGAAGGTCAGCATCAGTGAGGAGAAGCTGAGCCTCTTGGAGGGGGACTTACAATCAGGCCTCCAGTCCCAGGCACAGGACAGCAGCATGAGCTCTGAGCCACTCTCTCCATGACAAGAGAGGATGAGTCCCATCTTTACCTTGGATTTCTCATGCCCTCCTGTCTTTTATATAATAATAAAAGCACACTTATGCTCAATCAGTGCCTTGACTGCCTTCCAAGTCTGCATTCACACAGACTGGGATGAATGCAACAAACAGCAAGGCACCTCAGCTTGCAACGCTGTGGCTGTGGGGTGTGTACAGCACAGCTCTGGGGTTGTTCCCATTTTGTCTGGCTTTGGGATGTCTGCAGGGAGATCTCTGCTACCATTTGGAATGGTAGCAAATAATCTCTAGCATCCTGGATGCTGCTTATGATAATTCCAAGTTTCCTGGCTGTGGCTTTGTGATGCTTTTCAGGAGAAGCTCACCCTGACCAGTGTCAGGCAGTACTGCTTCGTCTGCAGCTCAGTGGCCATTTACCTTTTAGGCCACTCTTGCAGAAGAATCAAGCAGCAGAACATTTTGCTCACTCTGCAGCACACGAATGCTACAAAAGCAGAAACAACCTGGGAATCCCTGGGTCTGCAAGACTGCAGAGACATTCACCGAATGTGTATGATGGCTCCCTCCCATCCTTGATTTTCTTCCCCCCTTCTCCTTGTCTGATCCCACTGCTGAGTCATGAACAAGCTTTTTATCCTCCTTTTTTTTTCTTTTTTTTCTTTTTTCTCCCATTTTCTAGGTAGGAAAATTAATTTTTGAGCCAGGAGAAGAAGTGAAACAATTTTCCTTGCACTGCTCAGTTTGCATGAGTTGCCATGTGCTCCTCGGGTAATTGTGTTGAAGAGCTGATCTTGGTGGCAGGGACTGTGGCTTCATTTTATACCTGTCATGTGGGAATACCAGAAAGACTTCTCAGAGCGATGCTGCAGAGTGAGATAAACATCATAGAAAAAAAAAATAAATAAAAAATCACAGAATGGCCAGAGTTGGAAGGGACATCAAGGATCATGAATCTCCAACCCCCCTGCCACATGCAGGGCCACCAACTTCCCCATTTAATACTAGACCAGGTTGCCCAGGGCCCCATCCAAACTGGCCTTGAACACCTCCAGGGATGGACAGGGAACCCACAACCTCTCTGGGCAGCTGTTCCAGCACCTCATTACTCTCTCTGTAAAGAACTTCCCCCTGATATCCAACCTAAATCTTCCCTCCCTCAACATAAAACCATTTCCCCTTGTCCTGCTGTTATCTACCCTTTTAAAGAGTTGATTCCCCTCCTGTTTGTAGGCTCCCTTTAGGTACTGAAAGGCTGCAATGAGGTCACCTTGCAACCTGTCCTTGTAGGGGAGGTGCTCCAGTCCCCTGATCGTTTTTGTGGCTCTCCTCTGGACCCTCTCCAACAGCTCTCTTTCTTGTACTGGGGGCTCCAGACCTGAACACACTACTCCAGATGGGGCCTCACAAAAGCAGAGTAGAGGGGGACAATCACCTCCCTGTCCCTGCTAGCCACTCCTCTGCTGATGGAGCCCAGGATACCATTTGCTTTCCGAGCTGCAAAAGCACACTGATGGCTTTTCACCCCTCAAGACCCCCAGGTTCTTCTCTGCAGGGCTGCTCTCAAGGGCTGCTCCTTCCAGTCTGTATAAATGCCTGGGATTCCACCGGCCCAAGTGCAAAACCTTGCACTCTGCTGTGTTGAACCTCAGTAGGTTCACCCAGGCCTACCTTTCAAGTCTGTTGAGGTCAAACTGATATCATTTTTCTTGTGTCCTTCAATTCCAAGTCCATATGTTCCCCAAAGCAAAAAATTTAGAGGTAACCATATACAGTTATGTGAGTGATTTCAGTGTCTATTTCTGATCATGGCATTAACTTCAGAGGTCACACGTAATTTACGGTGCCTGTTTTAATTCTGACCAAGGTTTAGTTGCAGCTGACTTCCCAAGGCTGCAATACGTGGTGGTGACATAGTCTTGGGCTTCTGCATTTGTGCTAATCCCACATTTCCTTTCTCTGTATCATAGGTCAGCTCATGCTGGAAGCAGATGGTATCCCAGCATGAATGAAGGTCAGTGCAGGAGCAACTGCTGATGGGAGGAAGGAAGTCCATGCTAATGAGCTCTGAAGCATCTGCAGGTATGGTTCCAGAGGAGGCAGCAGTGATGTCGGAGGGCTCCCCAGCAGGAAGCTGTTCCACCCAAATGTTTGCTGAGTGTTTGGAAGCCCAAAACTCTTCTAGCCTCCAAGCTGAAGGCAGCCCAGAGGCAACATCTCCTTGGTCTGACTGTGTAGTGCCTGAGCAAGAGGGTGATCTGAGCTGGATGCATCTTAATTTCTCTCTTATTTTACTTCAGATCACCCCATTGGGTGGCCATTCTGTTGGTTTCTTAAATGAATCTTTACTTATCCCTTTTCTTATGATGAAAGCACAGAAGTGCTGCGGGCAGTCACCAAGGTGAAGGTCAGTTGGTACTACTTTTTCCACATGGAGGAATTCAGTGACACACTTTTGCATCATCCACCCTTCTGTCAGACTGTCCCACTGCTGCCATCTGTCTCATAGCAACAACGTGTAATAGAATGTTTGGGGGAAGGTTCAGATTATTACCATACCACCAACATCAGCCTCTGACATCATGGACCAACATCATTAAATACAAGGTATTACTTTCAGAGTAGTCCTCAGTATTTTAGTTCATGTAGCACTCCTTTTGACACACAGGAAAGAATGTGAATTTTCCCTCGCCCCAGATAGTGAGGATCGGCAGTAATGATTTTACTACAAAAGACTTGCCATTTGATAAGTTACGCTTCAGAATAAAATCACCAAGTTAGGTACCTGCAAGCTTTGAGAGTGAACATGCGCATGTGACAGACCAAGTGGTGTACTCAACAACACCACTTCATATCCTGGTGACTATAAACAAGGTGTCTTCTTCTCTCTGGAACATCCACTAGAAAACATAAGCTGCTCCAAGCTGGATTATCAAGATTTTTCCAGGCTTTACTGTGCTGCTACACAGAGAAGACTGACAAGCAGATTGAATGAGCTGCAGAAATTCTGCAGTATTTCAACTGTTTTGAAATAGTCATGTTTTCATAACTAGTTATTTTTAGTAGTTAAACAATTTTTAAAATGTTATTTTCTCAAACAATGTATATTGGTAGTTGTTAGTGTTACCTTCCTGCCTTAATAGGCTTTCCAGGATTTCTGACTTGAGGCTAAACAAAAACATTCTGCTATTTGTATGGAGAAAAGCTTCACTGGAATTTTTTGTAAGTTAATTACCTCTTCTGGGTACAGTCTCCCATCAATACACAATAATCTTCACATGATATTATCAGTGTATATAATGCACATGGGGTAATTCAAAACAGCTTTTCAGATATTTCAGACAATAAATTCCCTCATCTAGATCAGTACAAGTGCTTATTTTCAATTTAAATTGAGTTTAGCTGAAGGGCTTTGTATCTGAAGAATCCCAACATTTTTTGAATTACCTTGTGCATATTTTAACATTAATTACATTGTCATCTGGTGGCTTGGGGTTCTGCTTGTTTTGTACAGAAAACTTATGACAAAGTTCAAACTGTAATACTTCTTCACAGTGAAAGGACTTCCCCCTCTCCCCCCCCCCCATTTACTGCAAAATTGTTGTTGCAGAGCTGGGATAGCCCTCAAATTATGGCCTAAATTAAGTTTTAGGCAAAATCATGGTTCTACCTCCATGTTATTATGACATAGTGTATTCCAACTGCTATAAGTGCATGTTTTATTCCTGTAAGAGAGACAGAAATTGAAAGAATGAAAAAGCATAGGAAAAGTCTCATCCAAATTATCATAGTTTCCATATGTAAGTACTATGGCATTAAAATGGTTAGAAGAGAAGGGTCTTCCTGATATTTTTCTGGGTTAATATTGCTGAAAACATGAAACACTGTTATATTTCTTCCTGTGTAGCAGTGGACTTGAGACTCATACATATGTAGCAAACATGATGTATTTTTAACAGTAGCAGTACATGGTTGGAGATAATGTGCAGCATCTTCAAAGTCTGTGTTAAACCTGACAATGTTGAATTATTTTTCTTACAACCTGTTTTTTTTTTTTTTTTTTAGAATATTCATAAGCTAGTAAGTTCATGTGGAAGTCACAGAACTTTTCAAGTGTCTGATAATATAGATGTTTATATTATATTCTACACGCATTACTTTAGGCAATCATAGTACGTCAGCTCATTCTTATAAGATCTTAATCACACAGGTAATGCTATAGATTTCCATAGAGACATGACTGGCTGGATTTGCTCTGTAGGGCAAGTTTGCTTCACAGCGAAACCAGCAAAAAAAATCTAATTGGAGGAAGTAAATGATTGGAATGTATGACAGTTGAGACAGTCTGAGGAGTCATGGGTGTAATTGCTAAGCAGATGAAGATTCAATTTAAGGCCCTTCTGTGTCTGCGGAGAAGTAGAGTTTTCTGAGAAGTGCTCCCAACACATGCAGAGCAGATAATCTGTCTCAGGTGAGAAAGTTTGGTGGCTAGAGTATAGACCAGTTATTTCAGCCTTCAGTGTAGATGCTTATGTCTGGCACTTCATTGTTGTTAGAATTCCTTTTTTTCTTATTCTTCTAATTCTGTGCAAACTTGTGAAGGGTTCTGTAAGAACTCAGCAAACTTCCATTTCTAACCTGTTTGTTTCCTGAATGCTATGGAGGCATCCCATGTGCTGGTGAGTGGATTTCGCACCCTACCACATCTTTACTTGGGTCAGTGGTATCTAAGGCAATTACTCCATTGCTGTGAGCTCAGACATCTTCATTTCCTGCTTAAAGTAATTGAATTATATGAAAATCATTTCTGCACTGACTCCAAGTATGGCATTCTCCACACTCTGCATGCCAGATAGCATGATCCATCTATACTCAGTCATACTAGACTACACAGAAACAAAAGGCATGCCTCATAACTGCAGGAGATAGAAAGTTGGGAACATGGCCCATACTATAGTCCAAATTCTACAGCTAGATACTTACTAGTCATTAACTTAATTCTTAAATGCTCTTTGACAGTAGAATAAATATAAAACACTGTTTTAAAAGGCTTTTTCCACAATACTACTATGGGCTTCTATATCAGATTTTCAATTTGTACAGTTAATGCTCCATTTGTAACATAAGAATGAAAAACTCTTTCATTATTTTCTACTGCATAATCAAGTAGTATGTTAAGTCAACAACATTTCTCTGAAGATCATTTCCTGGGTCTTCCTTTCTCCCTTTTTTGAAACTGGAAGCTGAAAACTTTGTGATTCCATCATGGGCATCAGATGAGGAAAGAGCTGCAGTGGAAACTCAAGCCTCATTATGAAGAACATTTCTTTGTACATGTTCCAACTCACTCAGTGGGCATCAGCCCTGCCCATGGCAGGGATTTGGAGCTAAATGACCTTTAACATTCCCTCCAACCTAAGCCATTCTATAACTCTATGATTACTTGGCCTTAAGAAGTTAAGGCATAACAATGGGATCCTCTATTGGATCCACTAATCAGACATAAACTTAGCATAAATACCTTCAGCTCCCTATTCAAAAAAAGGTAGACACAGGTAATTATAAACCAGGATTGGATAAAATAATTTCTGCAGCAATGATTATTATAGTCATCTTGCTTAAAAAGATGGATACAGATCAATAGTGATCCAGATTATCACATATGGGTAAAATTAACACTTAGACAAATGTATAAAATGAGGTAAGGACTCTGCTAATCTATATTGTAGTCCTATAACGGGATGGAGAGCACTGCCATAATAGCAGGGTGGCAAAGTCTTCAGCTGCAGCAAATGAGAACAAACCCAAATGCAGCAGTCATGAACACAAAAAATGAAGGGAAAGAGCTGCTTTCCTTTGGAAGACCTCAGGCAGGCAGAGATCTCCAGCAAGAGATACCGTCACTGTTAACCCTTAAATGAGGTCTGGGAATTTGTGGATCCCTACTCAGGTGAATTGCTTGCATTTGTGATCTCCTGGGTTGGCCCTGCCTTCCCAACAGGTGCTCAATCAGTGTTTCCAGCCGTGATTTAGCACTTCTGCTACACTATGAAGATCCTTGATTTGAGATGCTAAAGAGGCTTAAATGCTTCAGAGGCTTTCTCCTGTCCCCTGTATAGAGATGAGCTTCGTTTTCCTTAAGAAATGGACTAAATTGTCTTTCATTTATTAAGCTTAGCTAAATGTACATATATATTACATTTAAATCTATGATTTACACAAATTTATATTTTCTCAGGGTTTTATTTGGAATTTCTTCACCAGCATGGTGAAAAGCTCTTAAGACAGTATTATTTAGATTGTATAATAATTCATTTCATAGAAATGCAATTTGTTACACACTCTTAAAACTAATATATTTTTCTGCCCCTACTGCCATTGTCCCTGCCCAGACTGCTGTTCTAGAGCTTTATCACACAGAGTAATAAATACTGGACTGTGATCACTATAACAGTTTCATGGATAACAGTTAATGCATTTTTTTTTAAGTTTGTCATGGTGAAACACACCTAGTAGCAAATAATTGGGCTGCACAGCATACACATCTGCCATTACAGATAAACAACAGGACTGCCTGGTTAATTCACAATAGCCTCTAATGTAAAATTTCAATGACAATGAGACTGATTGTAATGGCAAGAATAAGTGAAAAGTGTAAGTAAGTATAAGTGAAAAGCTACCACAATCAATAAGGGATCAGTTACAGTACATTTGCTGTCATTCATCCCCAGTATTATAACATCTGAGAAAGTAGAAAATTCTCTTACGTATTTATTCCCTCATTGGACCTGGGAGACATTGTATGCTGGAATCCCAGATTCATTGGTGTGCAGCCCAATTTTTTTTTCCATTTCTGTTACCGATTACATTTTTCTAAAAGGAAATTGAGATGAAGGTTTATATTTGGTATGTTGGAGTTTAACCATGTCTAAAATCTAAAAATATAAATATACAAAAAACATGGGAGTGAGGTAGAGGGGAAGATTTGAAAATATTTGACTTTGTTGAAAAGAAATGATGAAATTTCATTGAATATGCATAGCTAAATAGAGGACTCAGTGGATCAGTTAGGTGTATTTTGAAGGGAAATAACAGATCCAGGAGTAACTGAAGATGCAAATAGGAGGACCTCTGGAAATTTTCCAGAATATTTAGATACATAATCCTCTTTATTTCAGTGGTAGCTCCCTGAAAAATTCTTTGCATCCTGAGGAACCTTGTTGATTTTAACTTGGGGTACTGTAAAAAAAACAAAACAGTCAACCAACCAACTAACCAAACAACTCAACCTCCTTCCCCAGATGTCCTCACTTCCTATACTCTAAATAACAGATCTTTCAGGTCCTGTTTACAAGAGCAACGGCTCCTGCACTGCATGCTACAGAGAGAGGTTTTATGCTATGATTCAATTGTTGGCAGTGCATTTCACTTGGATAGATATCTCTGCGTTGTAAAGTCATTCTTACGCAACTGAACTGGTGTGTTGCTTCTAGTATTTATGATTTTGGTGCAGAAAACTTTTCAGGCTTTGGAAAATATCAGTAAGAAACCAATATTAATCAATATTTCCTACAAAGTGAAGAAGTATGCTCCTTTTAGAGATTTAGATATTTAGAGATAGAAAGCTGTAAGCCTACTTACCTTCTCCCTCCCCTTATGTCCCCAGATGGCTTTCCTGTATAATCCATTGTGTGAATTCTTTGCAGAGGCATGAAATTGAATTATCTATTTTCAACTTATCACACAATTTTTCAGAACCTCCTTTAAGACTGTCAGTGTATCTTTCTGCATTTCTGTCTAGAGTCAGATACTTCTCTGTGAAAGACATAATCTGAACTGGAAATTAGCAAGAAAAGAATGATAGGTAAGGATGTTTTGACGCTATTTCTGTGATTTTGCCAGGTGACACCATCTCCTGTGTTTTTGGCTTAAATATGTTTGGGGTTTGTGAACATACAATTTAACAGATCAATACTAACAGAGATTATTCAACTTTATAGGTCAAAACTGCCTGCCTTGTTTCTTTATTCATGTTTTAAGAAGTTGATTGATTAGCATACCTTCTTTACCTGATTTGTTTTTTCCCTACCTTGCCATATCAATCTTTCCTCTTTTCATTTGCATTATTCTCCAGTCAGTTGGAAGCTGTAACTAGGATTTATGCAACCTATTCTTTGATAGTGCTGGATGGATTATTCTTTTACTCCGTTTACTTCTGTTTAAAACTTTCTGGAGAAAGTAATCATGGAAGAGCATTCTACTAATTTTAATGGACTTTATTTTAATGTTAATAAGAAGAACGTATCTCCTACATTAAGAGTAAGTAAACATCTATTAAGTTACATATTTTTTTTTTCTTTGCCTTTCTTGAGCTGTATCTCTGTTCTGATGAACTACTGCTTTGTTAACCAAATAAATAAATACATAAATAAATTACCTTTCTTGGGAATCTGTGTCTCAGAATACATTTTCTGTTTGGGAAATTGTGACCCAAAGTGATTTTGTCTGTTTGGATTTTTTTTTTGATTCTTTCAGACAGACTAAGCCACCTGGTGACTTTGTTTAAGCAGGGTTGAATAATGAGTCTGAATATTTAGTATTTCAGTGTGGAGATAAGGAGGCTCAAGGAGACCTTATTGTTGTCTACAATGGCCTTAAAGGAGGTTGTTGTGAGGCAGTGGTCATCTTCTCCCAGATAACTGTGGTAGGTCAAAAGGTAATGACCACAAATTGTGCCAGGGATTCAGGTTGGGTATTACGAATAAATTGCTCTCCAAATGAGTGGTGAGGTATTGGAACAGGCTGCCCAGTGAACTGGAGGTATCACTATCCCTGGTGGTTTTCAAAAAACAGGTAAATGTGGTAGTGAGTGACGCGACTTAGCATGCACAAGCAAAGGAAAAAAAGTAATTCATTAATTGCTTCTTGTAGGCAGGCAGATATTCAGACACAGGAGCACAGGGTTCATCAGGCGTGGCAGTTTCTTGGGAAGACAAACGTAATTTCTCTCCACTCTTCCTCCTTCTTTCTCCAAGCTTCTATTGCTGAGCACAACCTTGGAAGGCATGAGATATCTCTTTGGCCATTTTGGTTCAGCTGTCCTGTCTGCATCTCTTCCCAGCTCCTTGTTCACTCTGAACTCCTCACTGGCAGGGCAATGTGAGGACAAAGAACATTTCAGCCTCTCCTAGACCTCCACAGGAGAAAAGTCAAAAATAGACAATATTATCCCAGAAGGTCTTGATATTGAGAAGTACACAAAGATGTGGATCCATGATATTGGCATATCTGCTATATTTCACTTTTGTTTTCCTTCACTAAATACCTCTAGGGATAATAAAGACCCAGGAGGAATGTAAGTTAATTAAGTTCAGCTTCAAAACATTAAGATTTTATTTTAAATCTTTCAAATTTCACTTAACTCTGACTTTCATTAGGAACATTATGATATTTCATTTTTATCAACGATTATACTGTGACAGTTTTTGTCACCTTCAGAATGATATTTGGAGTATTTAACTTCAGGAATAATAGCTGGTAACAATTTTTCATCCCAGTTCTTGGTGAAATCAGCTGATTCCAGGAAACAGAAAGGTCTACTCTCTTAGACCTCTGCCTAATTTGGACATGCTCTATTTCAAGTCCAAATTATGTAAAGAAGAGCTCAAAAACACTGTTCTGTTGGAAATCCCAAGAGACATTAATGATAACTTTCAACTCAAGGAAGTCTTATTCTCTACAAGCCTGGTTTACAACAAATGTAATCTAGAGGGAATTTGGTTGTTTCAAGTATTCTGCCTGTGGCACATTTTCTAGGTTTTGACCATATTCAAGTGCATAGGGGTACCTGAAAAGGCACAGAAATGAGGTTTGGTACTCATCTAAATAGGCAGCTATGCTGCTCCATACAATTCAGCACAGACAGAACTTAGGAATACAGCACATGCATAAATGAGTTTTTAATTTCTGATTATTATTATTTTTTTAAATGAATGATAATGCTATTTTGAAATGTTGTTTCCATTCAAAGGGGTCTGGAGAAAAACTAAGATGAGCAGCAGTAATAATTAAATTTACGGGCTGACACCAACTATAAATCTTAAGCATGGGGTAAAAAATGAATTTTCATAATGTATGTATGTTTTTTGATAGAAATAATCTTTCAGTCTAAAGGGTAACTCCTGAATTTAAGGAGTTTGGAACACTGACTTCCACTCATTTCAAGCTAAATTAAAACTGAGATGGTAAGGATAAGGAAATAAGCAGAGGAGAAAATAACACTTAGCAAGCATGCACAAGGAAATCTGATCTGATGCCTTTCTGTTTAAGGCAAAATCATTCTTTATACATGCTTGAATTTCCAGTTGTTTTCCAATTGCTTTTTCAAGAAGCATTCAATACAAAATGTAGAAGAAACTGTTTATCCTGATTTCCACAAGTCACTTATACATCATAAATTATTATTCTTTCTCGGACCCAGAAACAGAGGTGTTGTTCAAAGATTTCGTTATTTGTTGGTTTTTATTTAAATACGTTCTGTAGAATCTGTTGTTCTATGTGTTGGTGCATAACTTTACTATTTTGCATGTGCTTCATCCTCAGCAAGTTTGTTGCTGAAGCTGAAGTGATCCACTGAAGGGATGAGTGGCTGACATACCAGAAGCTTGAGCTGCCATTCAGCAGCTGGAGAGAAGAGCTAAGAAGAACCTTAGGAGGGCAAGTGCAGAGTTCTACACCTGGGGAGAGGTAATCAGATCAGTAAAGCACAGGAGGATTTGTGGTATAGAACTCCCTGATCTAAAATTCTCTACCTTTTTCTCAGTGGCAATATGGTTGAAAATAGTTCATTTTCAAAATTCAAGCAGTTCAAATTGTTCGCCCTGTTGGGGCGGTGTACCTAAGGGAATGCCTTAGAAAAAGGCTCTCTGACTACAAAGAAGTGAAGTTGTTCAGACTAGCAGGCAAACTATTACAGAGAGGGAAAAATTCAGCTGACTGAATTAGCTGGCAGTGGACTTAGATCATAACTCATCCAAAGAGGCCAAAACAATTCAAGGACGGCTTCTGAGTCATGTTAGCATGTTTGGAGAAATATGTAATCAGCTTAAATGTACTTTTACTTTACCCTTCTGAAGAGAGAGTTTCTTCTTGTGTCTTTTACAAAATAAATGCTCAGAAAGGAGATTTCCTGTCCATTATGACCATTTTTACTTTCTTTTTTATTTGAATTATTAATTAACTGTATTAACTTGAGAAACAGATTTTAGGTCATAGAAATGCCACTAAGTCATGTTACTTCTATGAATTAAGATTTTGCTGCTTTTATAGAATCTTTCTTCATAAGATTGATTCTGTGGTACTTGAACTGTAAGAAGAGTAGAGCTGAGGGGATTGAAGGAGTGGGGCATAAGTGCTTTAAAGTTTCACAGCTCATTGCTTTTTACTGTTTTGGCCTTATTTTCATTACTTCAGTGTGACTCAAGGCAAGGTTTATGCCCGTTCTGTATATAGATAGGATTATCTGTCTACTTGTTCTCAAATTCTCAATATTGCAGCTTGCAGTTGATGAAACATGAAAGCCTGAAAGAATTTATATGGGTTTTTAACAGAGCTAAGTTACTGTTATGGGGCATTGAGCCACAGGAGAAAAACAGAAAATGAAGGATGTAAAACTTTATTTCAAAGTGATGCTCTGATTCTCTGTATAATTCAGTTTTCATTTTGGCCTTCCTTTGGGATGGTTTTCTTTTTCTTTTCTTTTATTTTTCTTTCTTTCTTTCTTTCTTTCTTTCTTTCTTTCTTTCTTTCTTTCTTTCTTTCTTTCTTTCTTTCTTTCTTTCTTTCTTTCTTTCTTTCTTTCTTTCTTTCTTTTTCTTTCTTTTTTTGTTTTTTTTTTGTTTGTTTGTTTTGTTTTCTTTGTTATGTTTTTGCTTGTTTCAACCTAATAGTTATACTCAGTGCAGATATATTCCACAGAAAATATATCTGGAGGATCACCTCAACCTCTAAGAAGGGATCAGCTATGACTCCTAACAGATTTTCATCCTATTAAGTCTTGCAAAATTTGAATGATGGACTTTACATGAAATTCCTGGACAAATTAAGTATCCTGTGTCATGTATTCTGAAAAATCATATCGATTTTGTAACCAATCTGTAAGGGTAATACTTTTACAAAAGGATAATATCGCAAAAGACTATTATTTAAAGTTGCTGCTTTTCTGTGAGTACTGAAGTATTTTCACATGGAGCAGAAGGAACTTCGTTTTTTAAGATCTGTGCTGAAAACCTCTTCTCTGAGTGTTAGATTGCACTTGGTGCAGAAGGCTGAAAGGCCAAAATCACCACGCCAGGAGTTTCATTTACACTGTGCTGTTCTGCTGTACCTGCAGTGCAATTGAATTTATGGAAATCTGATGTCCTTATAAACGGAAGCATGATACCTCACTTGCATCACCTTCAATTTGGAAATATCATGCTTTGGATCTTAAAATTTTAATGAAAAATTTGATTAATAATAAATAAGAGGCAAAATAAATCTTTCTTTATACTACAGAATGGTATGTATCCTAAAATTTCACTCTGAAGAATTTATTCTGACTGCTGAGTTGACTTAATGAGAGAAATCATGTTGATCCATGCCAAAGGTTCTGCTTTAGCTCCCACAAATCTTCAGGCTGTTTTGCTATGTTTAAAGTAGAACTCCTTCAATATGTTTAGCTCAAAATTGACATGAAAAAGCGAAGCTTAAATAACAATAGAAGAGATTTTGTATTGTTTTATTCATTGCTCTGTTTTTTTTTTTTTTTTTTTTTTTTTTTCCCAAGCAGTCATAGGAGTCTTTGCTAGACAAAAAGATGGCTGCTTTCTGCTAACGTGCCTTTAAAATATTGAACTCTTAGATGGAGCATACCAGCTGTGGTGTCTCAATGTTACAAAGAAAAACAGAGCCTCTAATAGCCACATTTTCTATTCCACTGTTCTTGGAATCTCTTTCAGCTCACAGAACTGATAATCAAACATTTCCTTCATCCCCAACCCTGGCCCTTGATCAGCAGTGTAGAAATTATGTTCAGTCTGATGCTTAGTCAGTATTTTTCCATTCCTATAACTTATAAACCCAGCGATTTTTAACAGAATTAAAATTTTCCAGTGTCAAGATATGTTAAAAAAGAATGACAAGTTCCTCTTAGTAATGTTGATATATCCATTTTATCTACCCAGATGAGAAAATTACAGTGTTGAAAGTTCAGGTCAGCTTTCATTGTAACAGCTGATGCATTGCAGTGTTTTCCTTTTGAGATGTCTCCATGGAGAATATTTTATAATGGCCACCTTGTGCAGGTGAGCAACCACAGTTTTTTTGGGAGCAGGGTTCTGATTTCCAAGATATATCCTAAAATAAACCACAAAAAATGCAAACCATTGGAGATGATGTAGATTGGCTGGAAGACCACTTCCAATGTGAACTGGTATTAGATGCCCAGAGGACTTACGTCTGACTAGAGAACAAAATTCCTTCAAATATTTATTGGACAGTGAATAAATGTGCATGTATGCTTCACGAAATTTGAATTCTGTTTCAGAATTTATGCTGTCATTTATCTTTAGTTTGGTGTTCTGTGGACAAATAAGCAATCTTATACAAATAAGCAACACTTCTATTAATTCAGAGATTTCAGCATGAGGTCTTAACCATAAGTTGCCTACCTAATAATTCAACATTTCCCGGTCTTTCTGCAACCCTATCATTCTTGTAGGAGCAATAGAAACAAGGCTTACTTTTGGGAAAGGATCTTTTTGGAAGGAGATGCCCAGGGAAACTTTGGTTCAGAGAAATCATTAAAGCATGACTGAGCTTAAACCTTTCAATTTTTTGGTCTAATAGCTGTTTCTACTTGCAGTTAATTTGTATGTCAGAAATGAAACATTACTTTGAAGACAAGGAGATGGATTACTGATAGTTAGCTTGCTGTGCTTACCTTGTTCTTAAGCACTGACATTTAAGTTGGTTCTGTTTCTTGGCTTCCTCTAACATTTTTCAAAATCAGAACAACAGTATAACAGATTGTTCTCTTGCCTAGCTGTTCAGCTGCTTTGTTGGCTGTTGCAAAGAGTCAGTGGGGTTATTTAAACCCTATGAAAGATTCACAGGATTGTTCTTAATATTTATTAGCTTTCTTGGCCAGTCTTTACCAAGGGAATATATTTTAAAGAAAATCCACAATTTTGTTGTTCTTCTACTAGTCTCTGCAGCTGACTGATACTGCTGAATTGTCACAAAGATGGAAGGAACTCATCTCATTTAAATTGTCGTAGGAGCTGACATTAACACCAATAATTGATTATACTTATTATACCTCTTGAATATGAAATTCAATGATGTGAAAGAGGGAGAATAAACTCTTTTTCACTTCTTATATTCAAGAGTGATGCAACAAAACAAAATGAAAGAGATACTCTTCTGCAGGAGACCAGAGGAATATTATATACCTCATACAGAACAGTCAAAAAAAATAATAAAATTCTTTGTCTATCTTATAATAAAAGAACAATTCAAATCCTGCTTTTAATAGACAATATTGCATTTGCTGCATATGGGCATAAAGCATATGAGACAAGAAGTCAGACTGCAGTTACCCCCATGGTGTATAAACAGAACAGACAGAAGTGCTTCATAGATTATCTCATTCTCTATGGGGAATGTCATACAAATGCAAATACTTGCTGATGCGTTATACAATTTGTGTGCTCTTTCTATCATGGAAATAGCTTGTTCTGTCCTTCCTGTGCTTACTGTCATGACGTGACCTGGTCATGGACTTTACTTCCTTTGGCCTTCTTCTTTGATATGCAAGCTAGTTGACTCCTGTCATTCTACACTTTTTAAAATTGAATATAATATTAAAAAGGCACTTCTTCATGTGTAAGTTACTTATAGGAGTGTGAGTCCATTATGTCCAATATTGTGTTATAACAATGACGTATATGAAGTTTATGATGATTCTTTCCAAGGAAAGCAAGAGGACATTCAAGCTCACTAATGACCATGCTTTCTTTGCTGAAGAGAATATACTTTCAAATGGGCTACAGTATGTGCTATGCTTGTCTGATTTCGGTAAGAGGAAGAGGCTTTCATACAAGTGAATTGTCAGCAGAAGAATAAAGAAACTTGCTAGTTAACACTGATTCATACTTTGCCTATCTGACATCATAGTCATCATTACTAATGACATCATAAATTGCATTCCTTCATTGGTTGTCTGCCTCTTTTTTGTGTGTCATGTAATGGCTGTTCCCTGCTTTGATAGCAGGGTCATTAGACTGTTAATTGTTTGGTCTATAACACTTTTCT
Organism: Chrysolophus pictus; assembly: GCA_037305975.1. NCBI lineage: Eukaryota > Metazoa > Chordata > Aves > Galliformes > Phasianidae > Chrysolophus > Chrysolophus pictus. The sequence continues at coordinate 27,357,748 of CM074614.1, read as the reverse complement.
TTCCTCAGTGGTCTGGCAATGCTTGCTTTAAATTTTAGTTTCTTTTGTGTCAAATTTGTTAGGATAGGAATCTCATTCTGTAGCATCTCACAATAACAAGAAACAGCAACAACTGTGCATTTATTCAGCTCTATTAGAATGCTATGACATTTTTTATCCTTTTCCTGTTTATTTCTTCACTGACATAGCTCAAAAATGCTATTCTTGAAATAGGAAAGGCAGTTCCAGGAAACAAAACAAAATAGAAAGCAATGAAACATAATCAAAAACAAAGTAAGTAATGTTGCTGGTTTAAGGCCATTCCTTCCTGAAATATTTGTGGTTGTCATTTTGCCTGAAGTATTGCTTATTTCACAGCTACATTTAATAATGTAGCTGTTACAGCAAGTGGACCATTATATTTTTGTGCGTAATCTGTGTACTGGGGTTGGGAAAGGAAATTTCCCTTTCATACTCTAGAACACCTCCAGTAGGATGAGGGAGAGCCAGAACTGTGTGACACAGACAGTCTAAACACATCTTCAGTTGCATTCACCTGCTCTTAAGGCTAGATATTAAGTAACAGAAACCATAAAGTTACCTAGAAAAAAGAGAAACCAAATTTGATTTGAGAGGATCACTATTTGTCAGTGCTTCTGGAGAGAGGTGAGTACTTTGCCACACATAGTAATTGAGGAATAAGAAAGATATGCAAATAAAATCCTTTGCTGGGACATGTGAATCTGTGTAAATCAGCATTTCAGATGATGATTTAATGCTATTTCCCATGAACTGTCTCCATTCCAGCAAGGAGAGAAATAGCATTTCAAACGAGAAAGCATACCCAAAGAAGTACTGGTATTTTATAAAGCAGACTAGAAACCTTTAGATATGTCTGGATCTCTATTTATGGCTTTTTTTTTTTTCCCCTTTCTTTCTTTTTACTCATGTGGCACCTATCCAAGAAAGTATCTTGCTATTCGTTTACTCTGAGGGAAAAGGAAGCTGCTGTGAATTCAGAAAACCCACTTTGATCTATAAGGAGGAACAAAAGAAGAATATACTTTCAGGAAGCACTTCTCAGAGCATCTGACATGAAAGCACATTAAAAAAAATCACAAAAATCTGGGACACTGCTAAGAGAAGAAATAATGAGGGATGAAAGAGCAGTAAATGTTAGTGGATTTTAAATGAAGAAACTGGCCCATCAAAATCTGTTAAAACTACAATTTCCATATCCAGTGACAAGGAAGTTCAGATGATTTATATATTCTGTCCTAGTACATTCTTTGCCAGGTCTTAAGTCACAATTGAGGAATAAGAAAGAGGACATCAGCAGAAAAGCCAAGGACAGTTAGGAGGTCTTAAAAAGTGCTGCTGTGTTTGGAAATGTGACTCTACAAGTGACACAGCAAACTCCAGATTTATTCTCTTTTACCAGCTGTCATGACAAATTTACTTTTATTTTACAGGTGAAAGACTGTCTTGTCAGCTCAGCAAATACAGTAGAAAATTAAGACATTTTCTCCCATTTGCCTTTTGGTAGATTTGTATGTCCTTGTAAGAATCCTTCTTTGTTTTTTGGCTCAACACTTGCTTCCTGAGGTATTTCTTGTGATAAGACTTTGATTGATTTATTGAGGAGGCAAGTGATGGGTGCTACCCTGTGACAGTTGACATCACTTTGTGGACATCTGAAAGCACCTTCCTTCAGAGCTGTTTGCATCCGGAAGAGAGTGCTCAGGAGTGTTTACTGGCAGAAGATCTGCCCTGTGACTGAATAGCTCCAGCTTGGTATGGGAAAACTGGGAAATGATACCATCGTGTCCTGTGAAAAACAGGATGCAGGTGGGCATCCCTGCTCCCTCTTATCTGCTGGCAAGGCCCAGAAGATGGGAACAAAGGAGTTTCTGCTGAGATCCCAGAGCCAGAAGCTGCCACTCCAAGCAGAGTGACTCAACCACTTTGGATTTGAGCTGTCACTCCAAAGACAGCTGACTCAACCACTTCGGAACCACTGAAAAGTGGCCATCATTGCTGTGGTCACCGTTGTCATCAACAGAACAACAATGCCCGATTACCCACCACTACTGAAGATCAGTGACTGAACTACGAACCACGCTGGATCCACGGTGGTGACTCCCTCTTGCTTCTTATAAAGACTCTTTGCTTCTTCTTTCCCATCCTTTCTATCTCCCTCCTTCCCTTCCCTATTACCCTAATTCACAATAGTGTCTGTCCTCCCCTTCCCCATCTCCCTGATTAAGATTTGTAATAAACTGGTCAGACCAACATTTGAACTGTTGTTTCTTAATCTCACACTGGGTATACAGATATTAAAAGAACTTCCTCTCCTTCCTATAAATCAGAGCGAGACAGTCCTCCTGCTACTGTGCATGAGGCATTTAAGTTATTGATGTGCCAAAACCGAGTCTGTTTTCCTGAACCCTAGCTATTAACTCAGCAGTTTCTGTTAAAAATATAAATATGATTCATACATATCACTTTCATTCTTAATTTCTCAGTGAAACATTTGTGTCTTTACACCTTTACTTAACAGGAAAAAATCCATGCCCTTAGTCAACACAGACTATTCTTGCCTGTAGAAATATCAGTGGAGTTAACAGAGAGATTGAAATAATTATGTAAGTTTCTGTGTCACTGCAGTTGTAAATATGAGTGCACAGTCTAAAAGACTGAAAAGCAATGGTTCCCTAAAAGACTTAAATACTGTGCATCAAAAGAACACTATCAGAAAAAAAATTGAGCCAAGTAAGCATACGCCAGTACCTGCATTGATTAAAGGACTGACAATCATCTGTCCATCATTTCTTGGTGGGCCTGGCACTTGACCTAAACTGTTTTACGATTGAAAAGAAGCCTACTACAATATTCATTCTGTTTCAGGAGTTGCCAGTAACAAGGAAGTTTGGTTAAATCAGCTTTCCTATCCTAGAACATTCTTTGACAGGTTTTAAATCACAATAGCTTAGGATTCAAAGAACTTTAGTGACTGGACTTTGGATAACTGATCTCATGTTTACGGAGAAATTAGAGGTGAATTTTACTGAAGCAGACTTGAAGTGGTGAACATCTGTACAAACATTTATAAAAAATACTTTTGCCAATTCTATCTGTAAAGAAAATTTACCAGTGTTTCTGTCCATTTCATTTATCTGAGGATAGGGAAGAGCAGGTGAGGCTTATTTATCGTGAATGTGAACCTGGGGCAGAGAGTGAGAGATTATTATTTTAAGCATCCATGCCTAGTTTCAAATGTGGGAAAGAATTCAGCACCCATCAGTTCCTTTTAACACTGAATGTTGTCAAACTTACTTTGTCTGGATATAATAGGTGCTGAGCCATCCTGAAAATCATCCTCAGAACATTTCACCCACTGGAGTTTGAAAAGAACTTATTGCTGATAAGTCTCTCTCAGTCTAAACACTCTCTCTCCAGAAGTATCTCTTTGCTTGTGACTTTCCTGCAACTTCATTCACCATTCTTCAGTACATACTTGACATCATTCATATTTCATTGTGACATGCTCTCTAAATTCTAATACAGAATACTTCTTAAGAATGTCCTTTCGTGTGATGGTTATTGAGCTTGGGAATCATTATTAACTCACCATAAATTAATTCATTCTAATGAATAACATATATATATTTATATTTGTAAATAGCAATTAAATATTTTGCCTTTTTTTTTTCCATGCATTAGTACTTCTTTGGTGGCAATATATCTTTTTATACTTCACCTTTATCATTTTTTTTCCTTTGTCTGGAAATCAGTCCTACAAGACATGCTTGCTCTTCACAGCATGGTGCTAATTCGGCTTGCACTGGTGTCTCCTCCCTCAGAAATTTCATTCTAGGTACTCCCAGAATTGAACTGTGATTGGAAACCAGAAATTCAAAGTCACTGATAAATTTCATTGATTGCTGCCAAAGAGAAAACTGGAATTAGCATAGGTGGTACTCACAAAATATTCCCAAGTTTACCGTGTGCATTATAATCTTATTCTCTCCTGTATCATGATTTTCACAGAATACAGAATGTTTGGAACATTTCATTCTTTCTATAAGACAAAAAGCAGTGGAAATGACTTGATTTCTGGTTTACTTCTGAGCCTATGTTCTGCATTTCGGACTGAAGATCAAGAACATTTTCAGTCCAATTCCTTGTGCAGCAGTGGTGCAACCAGGTACTCAACTGCTCAGTGTCATGGACACAGACAATTCCCATTTCCGCCTGCAGCCTATCCTGGCTCTTCATTGGGGAGGAGTGGCTGGAAAGCTGCGTGATGGAAAGGGACCTTGGTGTACTGATGGACTGTCGGATGAATATGAGCCAGCAGTGTGTCCAGGTGGCCAAGAAGCCAATGGCATCCTGACTTGTATCAGAAATGGAGTTGTGAGGAGGACTAGGGAAGTAATCCTGCCCCTGTACTCAGCTCTGGTGAGGCCTCACCTTGAATACTGTGTTCAGTTTTGGGTACCTCAATATAGAAAGGACATTGAGGTGCTGGAGCAGGTGCAAAGAAGGGAAACAAGGGTTGTGAACGGCTTGGAGCACGTGCCCTATGAGAAGAGACTGGGTACAGTCTGGGGAAAAGGAGGCTGAAGGGAGACTTTATTGCTCTCTTCCAATATCTGAAAGGTACTTACAGCGAGAGCGGGGTTAGTCTCTTCTCACTGGTGACAGGTGACAGGATGAGCGGAAATGGCCTCAAGTTGCAGATTGGAGATTAGGAAACACTTCTTTATAGAAAGTGTTGTTAACACTGGAATAGGCTTTCCAGGGAGGTGTTTGGGTTACCATCCCTGGACGTGTTTAAAAACTGTTTGGATGTGGTGCTCAGGGACATGATTTAGCAGAGAGTTGTTAGTTAGCGTAGTTGAATCATGGTTGGACTCAATAATCTTCAGGTCTTTTCCAACCTGAGTGACTCTGTGATTCTATGATTCTATGATTCTTGTGTCTTGTTGTGGCACAACTCAAGCCCAAGTAGCTAATTATCGGTAAGGGCGACACTAATTTGAGATCAAGCTTGTCAATAAGGCTGCCAATCCACACCCAAGATACAAAAAGTCTTGGTAAGAAAAGCCAAGACTCCTCTTGCCTAGACATGACTGGCATCAGGCACCCAGCAGCCCCAAGCCTTGACATGGCAAAGCAGAGAACAGGTTGCTGTTAGGAATGCAGCTAAATCCCATAGAAACTAATCTTTGAATTATATTATATATATGGTTACTGTGTATTTTTTAATTCTAGGTCATGAATGGTATCTTGATTTACTAAAAAAAAAGAATTATTAAAAATATTGTTCTTCCTTCTGTGCCTGTAACAATGTGTATCTGTTACGAGTTTTTCTTTTCTACAGGTTAGTTTTTTTCCTACAAAATAAGACCTGGCCAATCTTGCCAGGCTTGCAATATAATGAAATCCATAGCTGACTGTTCTGAATCCACTCCCACATCACACTAAAAGCAAAACCATGCAGCCTTCGGCACTGATGTGGGAGAAAGTGAAGGGTGAGGGGACTTGGGAACGTGAATACATTACATGTGGCATAACAATCAATCTCCTGTGTAAGAAAAGCAAAACTGCAATGTTGTTTTCTGTATGTTGTTCTTTGTTCAGACTCTTCAGACACAACGCAAGATGCTGCTGTAAGGTTTGCTGCTGCTTTTCTCCTTCCCTTTGGTCTTGTTTCTCTATGTCTATAGCAACACATTTAGTGATCCAATATCTCACATTCTGACAGCAATCTGCAAAAACACAGAAATAGGCGTAGTATAGAACTATATTTCAGAATATGGACTGGCAGACAATCTGAAAGTACTATAAGAAGTGATCTTTCTGTACCTTCAACCCCATCTAACTCTGTCTACTGCAAGGACTGTTTCACTACTTCTTCCACTTTTACTTTTGCTCTATTTTCCAGTGTTAGGGATGACAAAGTTACCAGGCAACAAACACTGAAAGGAGATTAATGCAGCATAGCATCCTGACCCAAGGTCAGGTCTAGCATGAGCCTGGGGGCACAGTTGGGTTGGGATGAGTTCAACTATCCTTTCAATGGCTCTGCAGTGACCTGCTGTGATTTCATTCATAGCCCCCCATAGAGAGCAACTGCAAGGCTTGCAATTGCATATTAAGCTATTAGCATCTCATGTGGTGCTCAGCACCACTGAACAATTGTACAAAGCAGGTAACAGAGGTGTCTGGTTCTGGCTTCTCAGTCCTCTGTCTGGCTGAATGAGCTGACATTGTATATTTATTTATTTATTTCCTTATTCCCATTACAGTTTGCATGCTCTAGCAACAAATAAAATTATCTAAAAGATTTAAGGAATGGAACTTAATCTTGGAGCTCAGGACAGAAGAAGGTCTTGCCTCACAACCTTTCATAATGAAATTCAGTATTAAAACTACACAATGTTAGCACGGATGCAATGGAAATCCAAGGTAAATTTGCCTTTGAAAATGCCTACTTTAATAATGCCTATTTTAATAGCATCAGCATTCCACACTTGCAATACAGAATAAATGTAAAAGAACCAAAGTGGTCTGAGAACAGTCTGGAATTGAGATCAGTGCTCAGAGCCAGATGAAGGGCCTCAAAGTGCTGCTGCTTGCATGGTGAGGAAATGACTGCTGTGATCCATGCTGCGTGGTGGTGTGGAGCATGGCTCTGGGTTCAGCAGTATCACAGAGGTCTTCCTGTGAGTTGATCTCAGCCAGCAAGCTGACACGCCAGGGCTTGCTCTCTGTGCCTCATCTCCCGTGTGCAGATTGCATTCTCTCCAGATTAGTGCTGTTGTACGTGAAGTGCTGACTGGGGCAGATCTCTGGCCGGAGGTATAATCCAAACTGCTTGGAAATTGCTTGTAGGAGTTCTTATGCCTTGCTTCATCCACCACTTATATGTCTTCAGGACTGTATAAATGCTCCTGCCACACTACAGAATTTTTCACTGATGGGAAATGAGCATTATCCAAATAACACAGCAGGAAACTTTAAGTGATACGGAGTTTTCCACAGTAACACTATCTTCATATTGTCATGAGAGCAATAAAAGCCAGAGTTATCAGAACATTCATATATAACTCAGCTGAAAAAGTGAATCCTTTAACACTTTGAACCAAGCTGAGTCATTTAATCAGTAGTGAAGATTGTTTCCTACTGAGTAACCAATACTGTTCCTATCGTAGCACATTTTCTCCCTTATGCGCTGACCATAGCAACCATTCCTGCTTCAGAAGTTGCCTAAGTATGTGCTTAAGACTTTCTCAAATTTAAGCACATCCTTAAGAATTGTTCCTTGCATAGGTGTATCTCGCAGGCTGAAAGTCAAGATTCAGAAAGATGAGAATCCCTCCTTACTATGAATTTATATAATTATATAGAACTGACTTATCAATAATTCAGTCATCTCATTCATTTTATCTGAAGGTGTTAATAGATTTAACTGTTTAATGCATGTACAATTTATCAGTCTGTAAGTTAAATATTTTAAAGTACTATATTCAGAATTACCAAGATAATAGCTAATAAAAAGTGCTATCAGTAATTGCTCACACAATATGGTGCTTGTATTGGGTCTAGAGTAACTGAAACATGGATGTGCTGTAAAGCACTGTGGTCCCCAGGGCCCAGGGACAGTTAACAGTTCCTTTCATAGAATCATAGAACCTTCTGAGTTGGAAGGGATGCTTAAAGGCCATCTAGTCCAACTGTCCTGCAGCAAAGAGAGACACCTACAAAAACATCAGGACCTCAGAGTCAGGTCCCGCCTGAACTTGAATATGAGGGATGAGGTATCTACCACCTCTCTGGGCAACCTGTGCCAGTGCTTTACCACCCTTTTGTGTAACCCGCACTTCAGCAAGCTGAGTTCAAAATATTTGGTCACAACTACTAGTTAGAAGACACTGTCTAACGTGGAAGAAACCATCCATCTGATTATTCAAATACTTCCTTACTTCTTCTCCCACTTAGGGAACAGTGCATGAGACAAAGAACACAGTGTAAACAAGTGTTTATTGGGTCTCACAGTGAATCAGCTACTAATGTCTGAGATGCATTACTGGAGACTGTTACAAGCAAACTATCTATGGTTTCAGTATGTACCTCTTTTAGTCATAATTACACATTTATTGATCACTAAATGCCTTCAGTTGTGTGTTTTTTTTTTTTTTTTTTTTTTCAAGACTCAATGCCAAGGAAGACTAGATAATGTTGAAAGCCACAGCTAGAGACCATGGGAAACAAAAACTCAGTAGCATCTGCCACGCATGCTGCTCGTCACTAAGCAATGGCATGAATTTGTCACTGCCCTAGTTTAAAGCCACAACTTAAGTTGTGCACTTGTTAATTTGAAAATGAAGTGATTTTAAGAAAGTTCCCTAGAAATAATGAGAAGAGCTTCAAGTGCCCATTTCACAAGATCTGCTTCTCTTCTGAGCAGTTGTTTTCATTTCTTTTCTACTCAGAAGAGACCAGATGAGTTGCAGCTCTGGAATAGGCCAGAAATTGACTGAAAGTCTCCTGCAGCCTAAATTCTGCAGAATAAAAAAGAACACATTATTTATTTTCCAGTGAAATAGGGATTGTCCAGAAAGAAATTTAGCCACAAAAAGCTATTAGTATCACTTATACAAAGTAGCTTTTTCTTACTGATACGTAAAAATGCACTCATTTTTTTATCTTTGTGTCAGAGAACAGGATTTGGAAAAGATTAGTTGACCAAATGCAAAACATATATAAAGAATGAAACTGCAACATTTCTTTTGTTCTCTTCCATCCCACACTGTGCCAAGTAATCATAGACTGCACTATTTGTTTAATTTGATGTTGCTACCGCAAAGAGATATATCCAGGCAAGACAACATTCCAGGCAAAATAAGCTACTGGGAATCCACACCAAGCAAATGCTTGATTTCTTTGAGCAGATGATTCTCTCTAAAAGGAAAGGAATATGTGCCTATTGCAGGATTTGGATCACACCAAAATTTTCATTCAATAAATGAAAGGATTTTGAAGGACTCTGAAAGCAAAGGTTCTGCTACTGGGGATTAACTGATGCATCTTCTCAGTGCTACAATTTGTATTGTAGTCACCCCAATAGTAGGATATCTACCAGGAATAACTCACATTACTGACTGGTGAAGTGGTTCTCAATTAAAAGTGACATATAGCTATTTTAGGAGGTGTTTCTGAGTATAGTTTTGGGACTAATTCATTCAGTACCTCCTGGGAAGAGCTACAGCAGTATTGAGAGTTTTACCTAACACTGGATCTAGTGCTGCTCCAGTGTTATATTAGTCACCGTGATGATAATGCTTTTGCACAGGGACAACATAATTCTGGGTTAGAAAGAACCTCACATAGATAAAGTGTCAATCTTCCCTCTTGACATAAAAAGTCACTTTTAACAGTTTGGGAAAATGGTCACCTTTGTTTTTGAGTATTCCTCAGAGTATTTGTTTGTACTTTTTTCTGCTATGGGAATCATCATAAGAATAACTTCTTTGAATACTGCTGTATTCTAGTCAAATTACTTGTTGCACATCTATTTCCCATATGATAATTTGTTTATGGCTTACTTTAAGTTTTTATTATGTTACGTTACTACTGGGATCATTATAATTATAATTTGGCCTGACATTAAGAGTGTAGGATTGTCTAGGAATTCTGGAAATTAATATGAACAGGGGAAGTACGGTTACCACGTGCTGACCATTTTTAAGTGCAATGAAAATATGAGGCATGAGGTAAAGTTAATTCCGATTTCCTCCCTGTATGTTTGCAGCTCATCTAGTGACCAGGAAAATATTTGCCTAAACTGTTTCTAAACCAAAACATTTTCTATACTTCTAATAATGGTTGTTCATCACTGTTAATGATAATAGTCTGTGGTTTGCTGTAGATGTGACTAAATTCTTTCCCAAGGGCTGCGGAATTCAGCTTATATAAAAGAAATTGCTTTTTTATTTAAATGTGAAGAGCAATATGTCAAACTGATATGTAAGATTGTTCTTCCCCAAGTTTCTATGGGATGTGCTTCCTATTCCTTGGCTTCTTTGTTACATGGCATTTCAAATTCAATTAGATCTGTGTCATAAGTTATAGCAACTTTTCCTGTCATTGACCATGTCAATGAATATTCAGATTTTTGAGGCTATACTTCAGACAGTATTTAAACCTTTCAAGCTGTCCACATAAGATCATTTACTGAGTTTCATTTTGCCTCAGAATGCCTATTTGGCATTTGATAAATGGCGTTTGGCATTTGGACAAAGTTCTCTGCTCACCTCACTGCTTAATATCAACATATATGTCCTGTTAAGGATTTGTATCTGGTGTGGCAAATCATCAGCATTTTTTCTCTTTCTGAAGGCACTTGTATGAAAACAAATTTATTTGATCTCTGTACTCACACATAAAGTACATTTAGAAGCACTTCCCACTAGGCATTTAATGTTTCTGCTCACTTAAAATCTTCTATGTGCCACAGATCCAGTTAGAAGTTTCAAAAAGCACTATTGTTACTGAACAATCTGTTTCCTGTACTCATGTCAGTCTTATTATACTAACATTAAATACAGCAGAAAAGTTTTTTCTGAAAAAAATACCATCAAAGCCCCCGGGCATGTTGACTTCAACGTCAGATAATTCTTATACTTGCTGGGGATATCCTAGCTAGAAGTGATACAAAATGAATATATTTCATTAAAAAAAAAAGCAACCAACAGTAAGATCATTAGAATAGCATTCATTCAAAGTATACAAAATAGCATACAATAAATATTTGAGTATGTTGTAGGGAAGAAAGGAGTTCTGAATCAGCTGTTGAAGAATGCATCATACATTGGAGGCATAGAGCTTCTCAAGTGCACCAAAAGTGAGATCCTTCAGAAGGTTTCTCAAGGATGTCTAGTTTGCAGTGTGTCTTGTGACCTGGGCTTCTCTGCCACTTCCCTTGTGACTCTGTGGTCCATTTGGAACCTGGAATATCTCAATATTTCATTAAGAACTGCTGCCTATGATAAATGCTAAAAAGTTCATGTATTTTTATCTATTGTCTTAATTAGAAAAGCATTTGAAAGAACACTTGTAGTTGAACTTTCTGAGAATTCAATAATTAAAAATTCATATCTCCCTAAGTTCTAATGTAGTTTGGGTGGATGTCCTTTATTTATACAATTGCTAGGATTTCTCATCTTAGAGCATTCTGAGTTACAAAAATTGCTCATCACAATAACAATAACTTGGAAAAGTCTTGCAAACTTCCTTTGGTGCAACACCCTTTCTGAAGGGTCTAGTTATATTAATCAACTGGAGAACTCTGCTGGGGCCACAGATGACACGTTCAACTTTATTGTATTAATTCTAGTTTAAGTGAGACAAAAGGACAGCTCTTTTGTGGGGTCTATCATTGCCTGAACTTCACAACACTGCATGAAGTCTTCCTTAGTCTTAGTTTGGGTTGAATTTAAGCTTAAACACTGGTAGCGTATGTGCCGGCTACAAACCTGACACCATCATGCATAAGAACAAAAAACTCTGCACCTGCAGTTCAGGCTCCTTGCACTAGCTCTCAAACAAAAACTGCTAGAGCTGCTACCCAGACCAGATATTCAAGGCATTTAACACAACTTGGAGAAATCTTAACTGTGACTGGTTTACTGACATTCAGAGTACTCAATTCATATCAAATTAGTCCAGGAAGCAATCTGTTCTACAATTAAGACAGAATCAAAGACGGGACGTTTAGGTGTTGATCAGCTTAATTAAATATAGTTGGAAGAGCTGTATATAGGTTTGATAAGCCACATGAACATATATTACCAGTGAACTCCGAAGCTGCTATTTAAGAAATAAGTTTTATATTAATGTTCCTAATGTCAGTTTTCTTTGTTTCATCAATATGTCCAGTGATACTCCTCTGAAAAGTAAAGCCTTTGAGTCCCATACCATGTGAAATTTGTTGAAACTAACTCAGTAGATTTATCTCTGTAATAATTAAATGGTAGGTAAGCAGAAACACAGCCAAGAATATGACATTCAAGTAATTTTGTACACTTTTTTTTCCAGGCTAATGCACTGCAACTAGACATTTTACTTTGTAGAAGTATTTGTTTTTGGAAAGAATGAATCACCCATCTTTGTAAATTTTTGAGAAGTAAACATTTACATGGCATCAAATTCCAATTCTTTAATCATAGCACCTTAGTAGAAAAACTTTATCTTTGTGCAATACTACTTTCTCGTCAGAAACTATATCCATATTTCCACCTGAGTCTCTCTTTTCTCAATCAGAGCTTTATAGACTTGATTCTGTTGGTCCTTGACTGTATGTTAACAAAACCAATGTCAGAGGAGTTCAAGCAGGTCACTAAGGAGAGAATTTCTTTGTTCAGAAGTCTCTCTATTGCTGTCTCATTGCTCAACTCCTTTCTACTTTCAGTATGACTCATAACAAATACCACGATCTTTTCTTTCTTGAGTATTATAGTCTCTTCTTATAAAACCTCATAAAATATTACTTTCTAACAATCAAGATGCTGGAGTTGCTTTCTCAGTCCATGAAATGACCGTGCAGTATCATAATGGTTTTCTATTCACCTTTATGGCCAATTGAAAGAGGATTTTATTTTTTTAAATGTTTATCTTAAGGTTATATACCTACGTATAAACTTTAAAATAATCCCATGATTTACTCCTTTTATTTTGTAAGTAGGGTTTTATACTCTTCTTCTTCTAAGTTCCTGTAGCAGAGAATGGTCACTGCTACATTGCATCAAAAGCATTGTGCTCCAAGAAAGACTCTTTTGGGCCCTGAAAGTTGTAATTATTTGTCTGGCAACGATTCTTTGTTTGGAGAGAGAGTGCAACAGCCATGAAGTGATGTTTCTACAGAGGAGACAGCACCTCACATCTCATAGCTTGACAGCTGTGAACTTTCTGTATCATAGCCTGTCTGTTTACTGCAGTGGTCACATCATTAAATAGCACCCCAAACACGTGCACCTGCATAAAGACAAAGCTGTAGTCATGGGAACGTAATCAGATAACATTTCCTGTTGTTAACCTTCAATGCCATACAAACAAGCCTTTTAGTTTTGAAGCAATCAGCTTGTATTGTCTGAATCACCTTATTAAATATTTTCTATCAGATATGTTATTTTCATTCCTCACAAATATGTCTGATAGCAATTAGACACACACACTGAGTTTTAGCAGGTCTGCAGACCCACAGTGCTTGATTGCACATCTCTTTGTGTTAATCTTCTTTATTTCTACTTCTAGTCTTTATGACTTTTATCTCTGTTTAATCCGTGGTTTTCTTTGTCTTTAATTTTGAATAACTGAAGTGACTCCAGAGAAAATTTCTTGAATTTCTATCAGAGATTTTACAACATAATAACATATAGATTTAACAGCTTCACTTCCCTACTGTATCATACAGGAATACTGCAAGCTGAATTTTTGTCTTAAAATTTAAGGCAAGATGTCATCTTGTTCGTGTTATTGTAAAGTCTTTTTCTTGTTCTTTTTTTCAGTGTGCAATTAAGGCCATGTGGCTACATATATCTGATTTGCTCTTCTGACAAAATGATGGACTTACACATCTTCAGACTATAGCATATAAAAGATTCTTCCTTGCTTTTGAAGTTCTGTAATTTCTTAGTTAAAAAGTAACAGCACTTTAGTAATAAGGATTTTAAATCTGATTCTGTGTATATTTAAGCATAGGTGTTCTCTGTCACTCATGAGGGATCGTTGGCACCAGTGTCATTTCTGATAGTAACGTAGCGACTGTTGCTTGTAAACTGAACCCATGTTCCACTCTGAATCTCACAGTTTGTTGCAAAAAGCTGAGCCCAATGACCCACAGTGTGGGTCATGAAATCCCATAAGATTGCTCCTCTGCCCATTTCTGTCTCTCACCTTGCCCATTAACTGCCCAGGGGACAAAGTTATATGCTCCTCTTTTTTCCCATATAGTTTAAGAAAAAGAACAAAAAGGTAATGTGCTCCTAGCTCATGTATGAGAACAACAAATCACAATAAAGAGAACAGAGCTCTGCATGGAACCTTGTTTAGATAACAACATGCATAGTTTAGTTACTTTGATTTGCACAATATATATAATAACCTCTTTGCTTGGCGTCTGGATTTTTCCCCCATTAAAAAAAAAGAAAAAAAGAAGGAAATTGGCATGTAGAATTGAAGGCAATGAAGAAAAAAAAAAAAAAATTGTCTACGGTTTACTCATTCTCTGATAGATGTTGAAACAACTATCATTTGCTGCAGAACTGACTTTCAGGCAATTGTCTGTAGGTGCAAGAGACAGATGTTCAAAGAGCCATTGTATTCAGCAGAATACAGTCATTCTCAAAATATTTTCCCTAGAAAATTTCAGCCCTTGAAATATTTTTTCCTTTAAAAGAAATTCACTTGTATGAAGTCTTTTTAATGCAAATATGCCTTCTTCCTTTTCAATCTTTTTCATTCTTTTCCCTCATTTTATTTTCTATTTCATTAAAGTGATAGTGCATGTTGAATGAAAATACCACAAGCCTTTTTAGTTAGTCTGAATGATTTCATTCCCAAGTATAAATTTTTATTCTCTGTGATTCTTTGTGATATTTGATTCTCCACATTCCTGCATGCTACACTGCTCATAGTCAGTACAAGATTTGCTCACTTACTTCTACTCAGTGTAAAGTATCCAGCCTGGAGGAAAAATTAGAGCTGCATAACAGTTATGGTCATGCAATGATCAGAATGCTACAGATCATCTTTGGAGGCAACATTCTACCACAGTCCTATCTACACATGTGTGTACCTCTGTGTCTATATGTGCAGGTTTGAAGACTACCTATATCTGTGAGAGCCACAAAAATGTACCCATGGAGCAATCTTCTGCTGAATAGCTACTGTACTCCAGATCACTGAGAACTTTTACTTCAAGATTTTATGCAATGGCCACATGAACTGTTGGAACATGACAAAAGAAAAATTTCCATTTATATACACTCAAACTTAATACATACAAAGCTGCCACCCTACACTTGTTTTTCTTTGTTACACTCTCACTGGAGGCAGTGCTGACTTGTTGGATATTTCTTGGTGTAATGTTGGCCCTGAAAAGAGTTTTTTTTTCAAGACCACATCAATTTTGATAATATTTCACTTTTACTAGATAATGAAGGAAAATTCCCTCCAGAAGAGTGAGATGATATCTAAAACACAAAAGCCAGGAGTCTTTCCCAGGCCCAAGCTCTAGACGCATGCTTTGTCTGCATCTCAGCTCCAAGCAAAGCAATGTTTGGGCATGAGCACCAGACTTCAGCATGGTTTCTGAGATTGGAGAAAATTTCAGATATCCTCCCTCAGCAAACACTGAAAAATGAAAATCAAGAATCCTACAGTGCAAGTACAGACGTAACTGTTGGTCACTGTATATTCCTAAAGCCCAAATTTGTTGAATTACTATTATTACAATCATGGCCATTCTAGCTCACAACAGAACTGATTTTGCTTGGTACAGCTCTACACATGGAGCATACATGAAGCATTTTCTTTCTTTCTTTTCCCCCTTTAGGGATTTCTGTAATGATAACAAAAGTGCAGAAAGATTCTTAACATATTTTCAGGCAGCTCCATTCTTGACATACTGTCATTCCAAAACAAAAGATCTGAAGAAGCTCAAGAAGTTAAAGATCAGAAACTAAGCACAGGTTAAGCGGAACTGACAAGTAATGTTATCTCTTAACATTTTACAAGTTATTTGGGTTTTGTGTGTATTTTATTTTATTCCTTGGAGGAAAAACAAGTAATTACGTTTGAAACTGGCATGAAAATCTCCATTTCTGAACTGTAGATGCATATAAGTTAAGGAAATAAAGATGAACCAGAATGTGGTGGGAGCTCTGAATATGTCTGCCCACAACACATCTGCCATTTACATATTTGGAAGCAGACTTTAAAACTACATTTTTGAAATTGACATTTCATGTTCAGAAATTCATGTTGGGATTATCCAGACTGATATTTAGTTTTCTGCTGTATTTTTCTCTTTCATTTTCTTCCTCACTTACTCTCTAGAGAAACAAGTACAAATAGAAAAATGTAAAAAATGAGGACCTACTCCTCATATGTGAAATAATTACAACCAGTGAACATCATTGACTGCTGAAATTGAAATTTCAATTCAAGCCAAAACCAAACTGTCATCAATAGGCAGCATCAATGCAGGCAAATGGAGGTTGGAGACATATAATGAATGCACCAAAAAAGAAAATCATTTTGCTCTTAATTAGAAGAATCACTTCAGCACAAACCTAGTTTTTTCTATTCACTTTTTGAAACATTCTTTTGGCAATAACGCTGGTTTAAAAAAAATAAATTTAGTGATTATAATGGAATACAAATTAATGAGAAAAATGCTATCACCCATTCATCACAGAAGTGTGGAGTACAACTGGCTTTTACTTACTAAACAACAGTTAACCAGTAAATAATCAAATGAATATTGTTGGACTGTATCTGCTATATGAAAGTTATCCTACCTGCAAAATGTTTGTTAACTACTGTTAGCTATTAGTAAGCAGAAAAAAAGCCTGCTGTTAATCAGTACATACCTGAGTGGGGGGAAAAAAAAAAAAAAAGGCAGATCTATAGCTTTCTTGCTGTTCCTGGGAGACAGATTGTGGTTATTGTGAAAAATTTTCAATCTTTACATATTTATCACCTGTAATATATTCATCTGCCTTGCCAATGATGGATTTTCCCACTGAAAAATCCATTTCTTGTGATAGATTTCCACAGCAGTGGCCTTTCATTGAAGCAGTCTTGTGACACAATATTACAGCAAGTTTCTTTCTGGCTGACCGCTGCCATTTTCTTTTTGCTCAGATTGCAGTTTCAACAAAGTTTTCTGTTGCTGTGCCTGAAGTGAACAGCTTCCAAGCAAACCACATTCAGGCCTTTGTCACTGTGTGGGAGTGAAGGACAATGCAGTCCAGCCTCATCTGCTTGTAAGACAAGCTACCTCTACTACTATCCTGCAGTAGAATGCCAAAGGATGACTGCTGCATGTGTAACCACATGCAGCCTCCACAGACGCACGCAATGCACATCTAGCAATCCGTGCACTGCTATGTATTCTTCCCGCATCCAACACTTTTGAACTTTGTTTAATCGCCCTGAAAACTGCATTGTAATAAGCAGGCAGGTATGTGTAGCAGATCTGTTAGATAAGATTAAAGTTGTCCGCTGCAGCTCATTTCTTCTTGCTTCACTTTTGACTTCATATACCAGGGCAGACCTCTGGTTTGGCGATGTGAAAAGGTGAGTTACAGCCTTTATGTACTCTGCATACTAAGGTAAGATTTAGCTTGCAGGGACTGAGAAATGACTGAGATCAGCATGCCAAATATACTGCTCCTTGAGCTTTCCAGAGAGAAAATCTTTACTTAATCAGTAAAGCAGCCACATTACAATCTTCCACACTGAGATTTTAAATTACAGTTAAAGCATTCAAAGGCCAATTCTAAAAAAATCTTTAATCACCAGATGATAGTGTATCATCAACAGTTTATGATTGTGACCAGATAGGCAGTCAATTGTGCCTATCCAAAGGCAGTAAAGTGATAAGAAAAAAGATTTGAAAAACACTAGCTCTAGTCACCTCTCTGGGTACAATTTCAGCAAGAAATTCTTATCATACAAATGCTTTTTCAGTGTGCCCAAAAAAGTGAAATGAGGTTATACTACCTTTTACTTACACAGTATGGTAGACAGACATCTTCCTATGAAAAACATATAACAAAAATACTTGCCTTCATACATTATAAAAATGTCATTTTAATTGGCACATACATATTTATAAATATACTAGAATCTTGTGACTGTTTCTTTGTTCATATAGGTCTTCCACACTAAGTTTGTTGCTAACAAAAGACTGGTTTGTTTGGGAGCTGGGATCATCTTGCTCATTAGCACTGAAGGTCTGAAACAAAAACGTTTGTGGTGCTCTGCTGTAGTGTTTCTCCTTGAATTGTGACAACTACTTCTTGGAGTTTTAAGATTAACTTTATTTTTTCTCATTGTCTAAGCAAGCTCAATGATATTAAATGCCTGCTTAAACTGTAAAAACTATTTTGCTAGTTGAATAAAACAAGGAGTGATACTCCAATTGTGGTTTAGTTTCCTGGTGAAGCTCCTTGAGGAAACACTTGACAGGCTTCTTCTTTGAAAGAAATTTGCTTCTCACAGTCTGAGAAACTGAGGAGCACAGGAAAATTCTGTGTCCATGGATCAGAAATTGGGATCATGGTTGGGCTGCTGCTGGCTGATGAAAGCTGGAGAAATACAGGCAACAAGTCTGTTGAAAATATTTCTGATAAGTCTAATTAAAAGAAGGCAGCTTATCCCCCTTCAGATGCTGGTTGAGCCCCAAACCCTTTCTTCTTGGTGTGACTGCTCTTCTGGGCACAGACTGCAGACAATAACTGCAGCTTCACCTCCTTGCCAAGTGTGTAAGCAAATGGGTAAATACAGCAATCAAGTTATTCAGCTAAAGGAAGGATGACTCAGTTGTTTTTAAATAAAATCAAGAATGAATTCCAGCAAACAGAAAATAAGAAGAGGAAAATCCTCAACATAAAACGGAGGACAAAGAGAAGACTGAATGTTCAAAATTGTATCACTAATGCATTTCTACTTGTTTCTGTCTAGATGGAAGAACAATCAGGAAACAGATGAGGTAAAAATACATATGGGAATTTCTTAAGTTTCCCAGTGAAACAGAATCATAAACACTAAAATATCAGCTTGATTTAAACTAAAAATAGAAGTTCAGAATTATCTGTGAATGCTTAAAAAGCTTGAGCTGTTTTGGTCTGCCACTTTTAAAGTTCATATTTTTATAACCATGTTTTTCTGAGCTTCCCTACTAGTGCTCTGAAGTTTCCACTGTGGTTTAATATGCATGGGTGTCCAGCCTTTTGGATTTCTTGGGCAACACTGAGAAAAAAGGGATTGTTTTGGTTGCTGCTATGAAATGGGCGCAGGCCCAGAGCCAGGCTGCTCAGTGGGGCAGAGCTGCTGCCATGATGGCATGTGACAGGGGACAACTGCAGCGTGAGCCGGGCTGGGCTGCAGGAGGCCCATGGGATGTAGATTAGACATGCATTTAATCTATATTAATTCCCTCTGTCCTTCAGATATCGTTAATGTGCTCCATCGTGCCCTACATCTTTGTTTTTTTCACAGAAGAGTCTTTAGTTTCTTTTTAATCTACTTTTTGTATTTCCCCAAAGAGAGCATGGCTTTATATTTCAAATTTTAAAGGACAAAAACTGTGTTTTTAAACAGATTTTTCAATGGAAAATCAACCTACTAGTTGCTAACCTGACTAACTGCTCCATGTTTCTGCCATGCTAAGTTAGTTCTGCTGATTTCAAAAGATGCATGGAGGTGAAATGTCATTGCCTTCCGGGCAATCCCTAAAAGAAAAAGCAAGGAGTCACACACTTCATTTTCCCTTCTTTCAAGATGTTCTGATCTCAGCTAATCAATAACAGTAATCAGATCAGAGAAGCTACAGAAGGGGAGCTCACATGGTAAGAAAATAATAACCTGCAAATCCTACCCAGACATATTCTGTTTCAGTTTCTGTGTGATGCTTCCTTCCCAGTCCACCAGAGCTAGGTTTTCCCTTCACTTGAGCAGTTAGTCCCATCTCTTGACAGCTTAAATAGTGTTTATTTCACGCTTCCTCCTTCTGCATGGGGAGATAAGGTGGTGATAACTGGGTGTGGTAATGCAGAGCTCAACCCAGTGAACCCAGGTCTCCGTTCCCTGCCTATTGCTGAAGCACTGTGCTCAGAAACCTACTAAGCTAACATAAAATCAGTTTGTAGATTATTTCTGCAATTTAAAAATTATGTGGTGCAACATAATGATAACAGTGCAGATTACAGAATAAGCTGACATCTTAACAAAAAACATCTTCTTGTGGATGCTACACTGCAGCAAAAGAGGTTATTGCAAAGTGACCTGACTGACATTTACATTTTCAGTAAATGAATCATCATGCTTTATAGACCTCAGATAATCAGCAGTTAGAACAACAAATAAAGACGAAATGACCACACTGGGAGGTTAGTGTGCTCCAGGCAAAAAGATGGGAAAAGATTACAGAGGAGAGGAAGAAATTATACATGGAGATATACAACTCTGTGCAGTGTTTAAGCAAAAAAAAAAAGAAAGAAAGAAAGAAAGAAATTGTTTTGCACTTTTCTTTTTACTAATTATTTATTTTGTTTCTAATTTTTTTTTATTGTTCAATACATAATTAGTATTTTCTAGAAAGTAAAACTCCTTTCCTACACTAAATGTAATTATATTTAAAATCATAGTTTATCGTCTATAAATTAAGTTTCAATTCTCATCACATTCTGTGTTCCTCAGTTTGAGTTTTCTGTGGTCTGTAAATTGGTTTTAATGATTTAGGAATTCCTAGCAATTTTAGCCTTTATAGCTCATTAATTACTTAACATTCCATTAGCAGTCCATTTTGTAAAGAGGAGAAAGAAAATAAGCTACAAGTGCAGAATATAAACAGAATTAAATATGCTGGAAGCCATTTAGAATATGGACATGTTATAGTGCTCTGATGTGACCTATTTGTGATTAGTGTGCTCAGCGCTACTGTTCGCTCAGCACAAACAAAGCAGAGTGAAGGTGGCAATTCATTGGCTTCCACTGCTCTTTTTACTCCTCAGAGTGCTGTAAAACATATTTTGTTTCTGGCGTAGTCCACAGACATGGTCAACACATCTCTTCGCAGATGTCAGGTATTTTGGGAGACATTTTGAGTGTATTTTTACTGAGTGGTTGTAGATGAAAAGCAAAAGTAAATGGCTCCTTGATTTCTGCAAATAAGATGCTGTGAAACTATCTCACAACAATGCACAGCCTCATAAACCGATGGACAGGAAACAAGTGGTGACATTTTTTTTCTCTGTCTTGGGCTATTGCCACCATTCAGATCTGTTGCATCTTAAAGATACATACTTTCAAGGGCTGCTGCTGTGACAGCAGAGAACTCACTTGTACAAAATGTGATATCTTGACTTTTCTGTCAGGTATCACTTGCTCCCAGATTGTCTCGGAATTGATTGTTAATGATTTCTAAGTGCCATTAAGTTCCAGCATCTTGTTCCCTTGCTGAAAAAATAGCCTTGTTCCTTCTGGTCTTTCTCTCTGTATATTCTATCTCAGGAAGTATGATTATGAAATGGATTCAGACTGTTCAACATAAATGGAACTTCTTGATTAACTGCTAAATCATGTCAGATATGGGTAACAAGGATCAGAGATACCTTCTCTCATTTTTCTGACATGACCTTATTCCCACTAAAATAGTAGTGCAGAATACTATTCAGTGACTATTCTAAACAGCCTTGGACAAACCAGATCTTTCACTTAACGAGATCATGCATGCACATGACATATGCACATTGGTTGCCCTGATACTAATCTTTAATTCTAAATCATAGCAAATTTGCTGTATGGATCATATGTATCTGCTAAACTAACATCTGAACTGAAAGCAATTACCGTGCCACCTGATGAATTCGCATAGCTGCATCTATCCTACAACCCATACCTATCCCATAGGGTGTTCTTTCCCTTCATCTAACAAGCAGAATTACCAGAAAATATCAATATCAATATTTCCTCCCTGGTGGAAGCTTTCTTTCAAAATTTCTTCTAAAAAAAACAGGATAGATCATAAATTAAGAGCATTTCATTTTACAAAGCCTCCTGCTCTTCAACTCAGTTAACCTTTTGATCCTCCTTGTACCAACAGAGGAAGATATTATGCAGCTGTTCTCCACCTTTAATTAACAGTTACTGATGTAAGACACATATGCAAATAAAAGCACTGCTTCCATTTTTAGAGGCAGAAGTTAGTGGGCAGCTGGTCACAAAACATTTCATGGAATTCCTTTAAGCCCAGCCTTACCAGAGAACAGTATGTAGACACTACCAGCTATGGAAGACCACATCAGTGTCAACAAAGTTGAAAAGAATGCTTGGTACTGAAAATAAAAATATAAATTAAACGTGAATATGAATAGTAAAAATAAAAAGATCAGTATTCCTTAAGCAGCAGTATCTAAAGGATGGGTAAAAAATTGTAACATAGTGTATCAACAGCCTATGTAAAAGCTACATTCCATAATCTCCTAAAGAGTTTACTTTTCCCCAAAGCATTTCCCCATTCTGAGTTTTGCTTTGGAAAGTTGATACTAGTATTTTGAAACTCACCATACTCTCTTCTTATTCAAGTGAGAATGCAATGAGCATACTTACTTGTTCTGCAGCAGAATCACAGCCTGGAGTGTACTCCCAGCACCTGGGAAACGGTCTGTATTTTCCTGTTCATTCAGTTCAATTATAGTGGGCTAAGTTTGTGTCATTTTATTTTGTCACAAGGCAAAAAAGGAATCTAAAAGTCAACTACACTTGAACACCTAACAGCAGATGTATTTTATGTTTAATGTTCTAATACCATCTATTTGCAGATGACTCAAGAGTCACTGATAAAAATAAAAAATGAAAATTCCAAAACCAGTTACCAGGGCAGTCCAATCACCCTCTTGCTACAACTTCTTCCTGCCAATGGAATATTTTTTGCTGTACAGCCAACACTGGTAATACTTGGGAGTCACTTTCAGCATGTCTTCATGATTCTTCTTTCAAGTTCTATTTATTTCTAACACCCTCTATCCTCAGCACACCTTTCAACCACTCTGAGTCACTTTAGTGAATATCTTCCTTGTATGAGATGTGCTCTGAGGTACTTAGAAATTAACTATACAGATGTTGTTATACTTTATTAGATTATTCAAAAAGCAAACAACAGAGGTACCAGCTGGATGAACTGTCAGTGTTCAGTGATCACTGTGAGGGAGCTCTGGGGGCTTTTGAATAAAATACATCTGATTTGGAATGAAAAAAAAAAAAGGATTTTTTGAGATTTCTACAGTTGATGCATCAGTAATGAAGTAGATTGTGGAAAACACAATGCAATCTGTCTGTGAGGAGACAATAAATGAACAATGCACATAAACACACATGCAAACGCATAATGATGCAGACATACCAAACTGTGCAGGACAAAGAAAGGTGTGGTACTATATGTGCAAGAAGATTTAGACTAGATCTAAGGCATTAAGCAAGAACTCAGGATCATTTCAGAATTTGTGGATGCACTTCAGTATTAGTGTAGCACAGCTTTTTCCTGTATATTTACTATGTATATATACCTGTGCATATACATAAAATATGTATTGTGTCATCTAGTAGGATGTGAATATGAAATTGAGCAAATGAAAACGAAAGGGTAATCACGAGAAAAAATATTCCTAACATTCAGGTTTGTTAAACTGTGAAAGTATTTCTTCAGGGAAGCAGTGAAAACATTATACTTCAGTCATTTCAAACTGAATCAGGCTACATTCTGTTTCTTTTATGTGAATATCGTTCTTGCTTTGAAAAGTTGTGCTTTCTTTTGTACTGATATAGCCCAAAGCAGAATTTACCTCCTTGGGAACAATTTATTTTATTAGGAGTTAGCAGGGAGAGCACACACACAATCCACCAGGTCTTATCTCATCCTTAGCACTTATGAGAAAAATGAGATATCTCTGAAAATAAATATTGTAATAGATTTTACTATGCATTTACATGAGTTGACTGAATATCCTAGGATTTCCTAGCATGTAGATGACACAGTCTGTAGAGATAGTAGAAACAAGGTATTTTCAGACAGCATTCAAATTTTCACTGGAACTGGAAACCATTTTGCACTAGCCTGAACATTCACCTGATTTTGAGGTGTTCAATGTCATACTGTCATGTATCTGGTAAACATTGTCCTGAGACCCTGAAGAAAATTCCATCTACTTATTATTTTCTCACTGTTTCTTTCTTTCTTTCTTTCTTTCTTTCTTTCTTTCTTTCTTTCTTTCTTTCTTTCTTTCTTTCTTTCTTTCTTTCTTTCTTTCTTTCTTTCTTTCTTTCTTTCTTTCTTTCTTTCTTTCTTTCTTTCTTTCTTCTTTCTTTCTTTCTTTCTTTCTTTCTTTCTTTCTTTCTTTCTTTCTTTCTTTCTTTCTTTCTTTCTTTCTTTCTTTCTTTCTTTCTTTCTTTCTTTCTTCCTTTCGTATATAATGACTTGTTCTCTTTATAGAGGAAGCACTTATTTATGAAAAATAGACACACTCAAAACAGTTTAAGAGGAAAACCTACCATGTAATTTAATCCAAACAGACTGCCATCAGTAGAATATCTTTCACCTATTATTTTTAGGTAATGGGATGGCTGATGACTCTGGTAGTTGCACAAGGAAAGGCTGTTGGTGTTTTTAGTGAAGCTCTTATTTGTTAAATCATTTTCTCTTATTCATTGCAGTTTAGTCATAGAGACCCTTCTTGCTGCATAATAGGTTTGTCACTTAGAAATTAGGGAGTTACTGGCAGATTTATTCTTAGGAGATAAATAATCCTCATATTATTTTCTGGATAGATGTTGATTTTTTTCAATGGAAATGCTATTGTTTGGCATATAATTCTCTTTTGATAATTAGACTGAAATTATACACTACAGCTTTTTTTTTGTCCTGTGATAAAGAGAAATTGGTATCAAATTAGTGGAGTGGATTTCTAATTTCTTTCTAATTGCTTTGGTAAGCTCTAGTTCGAATATTCTGCTACATTTTGTTTTCCTGTGTGAAAAGCATGGTATATGGTTTCTGACCAGCCTCATTTCCTTCTAGCAATGTACCTCCAGTTTGGTTTCACTCTGTTCTCATTTGTACTAGGAAAGTTCATCAGTGTGCTGATATATTTGGAAAGAAAACCAAGTTTGAGAATACAAATGTGAAAGGGAGTGCTTCCCTGTACTACTTTTAACAGTCCTCTATTAAATACTAAATCAAGATAATTTATTGCAGAGGAAAAAAAAGGTCTGTACATGTTTTACTAGCAATATAGCTGTTCTGCACCGCTATACAGTATTTATAATTTCAGAAAACTATTGACTGTAAGTATTCATTAATGGTGAACTCTGTGGTGTTTTGCTTCATGTTGTCTATTCAGTCAATCTGCCAGTTGATGAATCACTACAATAAAACAGTTGTATAGCATTGCGCAGGGATCTCAGTCATCAAGTGTGAAAATGGTTGAGATCAGCAGTGTTACTTAACATCTCCTGAAGTGAGTGCATTGCATGGGGACCCTGAGCAGACTCACCATGGCTAAAAGCTTTACTTGTGCCCTGACTTTCAGAAAGTTCATGCGTAATTCGTAAGTTGATTAAAAATGAAATCAGATGCCTGAACTTTTGTAGTTGGCTTTGAAAGAATTACTTTAATAAATAACTTCAAGAAGTATGATTTTTGTATATAAACCCGACTTTTTATTTAAAATAGCATTACCGTTCCATTAAAATAATCCTAAATCACCATCTTCTGTTTTCTATATCTATTTCTTCTCTCTAGACATTGCCTATCATTGCAGTCTTCTGAAATTGTTCATTCTTCACTTCTTTCATGCAGAAACTACTCTGCTAGTTTCCAGAGTGAGTGACAAACTGTTCACTCGCTGTTGGACAAGGGCTGCTACAACCCGGAGCAGCTGAGCTTAGTTCAGCCTTGGTGGGGTGAACATCAGCATGCCCTAACACTGCTGTGAATGGAAAGGTTCTCAATGGTGCTTGATCTAAGAGGTCAGATAAGGAATGCATGTTGCTTGCTTCTTTTTCCAAGCATGTGAGATCTCTTGGCACTCTTCCATTTTGGGAATAGTTACAAGCACTTCATTTGGCTTTCTGGCTTCTTCCTGTGCTGCTTTTAAGAACTAATTTTTGTATGCAACAAACTTGGGAATGAGAGAGAGCTATCTACAGTCATGTAAGCAAAAAATTTGGCTTCTGTGTGAGCCCCATCTTTCCCACTGAAAAAAGGAAACAGAAAGTGTTCTGAGGTCAACACCCATTCTCCTCAGACCATTAGATCTCTGTTTTCTGTGACTTTCTCAGGGTCATGAGCACCTTGAAAAAAAAAAAGGGTGCATAAATATCTTGTCACATTGATACTTCTTTCTGTGCTTCTCCTCACCAGGCAGTTGCAGACAGCAATGAGGTCACCTCTCACTATCGTTTTCTTGAAACTAGACAACCCAAGTCTCCTAAGCCTCTTCTCACAGGTCATGCCCACCTTTTACCAGCTTTGTTATTCTCCTCTGCATGAATCTCAATGTCCTTTATGGAACCTAGAACAGCACTCAGTACTCCAGGTGAGGCAGCACTAAAGCTATATGTAGAAAGAAAATAATCTCTTTTGACTGCCTGGCTATGTTGTATTAAATGCATCTCAATATTTCAAAGGCTATTGGTATGCAAGACATTTTGTTGTCTCCAGTTTGCTTATCAGAAGATTTTCTTAGTGCAGGTGTTGTATTGCATGCCCACTAATACCAAACTGAGAAGCAACTTAGCAGTATTTAAACACTTTATCATGAAGTTATTATATTGCCATTGGATAAAACTTAAATT
This sequence comes from Chrysolophus pictus, assembly GCA_037305975.1. NCBI lineage: Eukaryota > Metazoa > Chordata > Aves > Galliformes > Phasianidae > Chrysolophus > Chrysolophus pictus. The sequence goes on along the minus strand of CM074614.1, from coordinate 27,331,120 downwards.
CAGCTGTCAATATATGAATTAAGATGTAGGTACATAAACCACACATAATCTGCAGTGGCTCCATATCTAGGTCTGCATGGCTGATATGTGGCAGTTTTCTTCTTAGCTTAGTGGTAACACTTGAAACCCAGAGCTGATAGACTTCATTTTCTTCATAGCAGAATGGTACAGCAGTTGTAACACCTGTTAGCACTTCTTTTCCTGAGGCATATAGGAGTTCCATAATTATTTTTAGAATTAAACAAGACGAACATATATTCCTCTAAAAGAGTGTAACTGCATGGTTGATAGGTCATCAGAGATCATCCTGTGCCTATTTCAGGAGTACAAGTATTATACAATATAACCACATTGCAGTTGTACCCAAAGTGGGCTAAAATCAGAAAAGAGAGGAAAAAGACATTACTGGACAAAAGTCATGATCTTATTGTATGATAGGAACGGGGCTCAGAACCAACACACACAGTTTCATGAGTGATAAAGTTAGCGTAACTGTTCTGCCGAATTCATACAGATTTCCATAGGATTAAACAACTTTTGTCTGTGAAGGAATTTTCTCAGCCGTATTAAGTGCATTCTTGTCCTGATACGAGCTTCATTGAAGAATGTTTAATCCCACTGCCTGGGGCTTGGAGAATTCACTGTCTGTAAGTAAACCAAGAGAGAAATAAAAAATCAGATGAGAGATTGTACATGAATTTGTCTGCTCTGTTGCATGTAAAGATTAGAATTTGCCAATATGCAAAGAGAAGGGTGTAAAGTCTCTTATGGGAATTTGAACTATGCTGGACTTTCCTTTGCCCCTCACCTCTATGTAGCTTATACTGGGCATGTGCCACTACATGCTCCCGAGGGACCCTGCAGACAAAGGCACTGTGGTGCAAACCCAAATACAAGATAGGGGGGGGCCATGCAACAGGAGGCATGAATGTGATCCACATATGGCCACCACTGCCTCCCTGGGCAACCAGAGTCTTTGGAGGTAGTTTGGAAAATGCTTCCTCAGGCCTTACATTGTTCCCTTAGAACACACAGGAGTGTACGTGTAGTTGGAAATTAGGCTTTTCCTGCTGCATCATTTTCTAGATGAAACAATTTACAGTACTGGCAAGCTATTCTAATGCAGTTTTTCTAGATAATAGCAGCAGGCTTATTTGTAATTCTTTGCGCAGATTTTGGGTTTGAGTTTAGCTTAGATTTTCCCACAATACTAGAAAAATTATTTAAAATCCTTCAGGAAAGGATTAGCTTCACAGTCTGTTACCCAGATTAAATACTTTTTGCTCCTCATAAGTTTACCACAGCTTCACCAATTTTTCTTGACCTGACTGTGCTCTTGTGTTGATGTCCACTCACTGTTTAAAGCCATTTCAGTGGCCTGAAGTACTCCTGCATTCACCTACATTCAGCCTGTGCTCTCCTCCACCTTCCTTGTTCTGGGGGTAGAGACTTTAAAATCCTTTTGCCTATCTGCGTCCCAGAAGATAAATACAAACTTTCCCCTGCAGTCAGTCCTGTCAAAATTATCCAGCCATTAGTTCCAGTAAATTAGAGGGCTCTATTTTGTGAACTCAGTCCTAGCAGTCCTGGCACCTCTTACATCCAGAAGTGTCTTTTTCAAATGGTGTCAATGTTGAGAACAAAACATCACTGCTTCTAAGTCTGAACTGGCTTCCTATATCCTCCTGAGTGAAACGATTTAGTCAGGTTAGTCAGAGAGGGTTGCATTTCAACAACACAACTATTTTTCAATAAACATTAAAAACAACATCTGCAGTTCTCTTTAACACTAGGACATTTCATTTTATTAAGATCTGAATAGAAAATTACTTTTGGATGACCTGAAAAGTGATTTGCAGGTTAAATGTGTCTATGTTTGGGGGGTTATTTATTATTGTGTCTTCAGAGTAATAAAAATCATTAGAATCATTTCTCAATTTCCTTCCTTTTATGAAAAAGGAAAGATAGTGAAGTGTTTACACATAGATTTCTTCCTTACATATTCTCTGACTTCACACTTTCATTTTGTGAAGTAAATAGCTCCATGCTGCACAATTGTTATAACGTAATATAAAATGATACAAAGACTTTGTGGCCCAGGCTTCAGAGAATCAAAGTATTAACTAACTTAAGATTCACTGAAAATAGAGCCTATCTCAAGATAGTTTTTTCCATGAGTTGACAGATGACGCTGAGATCTATTTTATTTTTCTACCACCTGATATCAAGTCAGGACATTAAAGATGGAAAGTTATACAGTCTACAGCAGATGACAAAGACTTCCAGTGCTCCCAGAAGAACTGTAACAGGAGGTTTGCAACACAGATAGAAATCCCAGAAGTCCCCTGATCATAGAAAGATGGGTGCACTCATGCAGGAAGATGCTGTAAAACACTCTCTGCCTTTTGCCTGTAGTTTTAGCAGCAATCTAAAAAAAAGAAGAATCTTGCCAGTCCCATTGTCATCCTACAGGTATTGTGTGACTCTCATGGAGAAAAAGGGCACTTAATACTTCCTAGACACGAAGAAAATCTCATAAAGTTTTCATATATTTATATATGAAATATATATTTTATATATTTTTTTTAATATATATATTTTAATATATATATTTTAATATATATATTTTAAATATATATATATATATATATAAAGTATCTGCAGCAGCTATCACATGGTGATCTTAAGCTCGTAATGACAAGAGGTCACTATTCCATGCTTTGCAATTTATGAAATCATGGGAAGAGTGCCTTCACCTAAGGGACTTTGAATCTTTCTGAATTACAGGTCTCTTTCTGGAGATTACTTGTTCTTTCGCTCTTCATTCACGTCTGGCTTCACTGATACGAAGATGTGAACAAGAACTGCAAGTGATAACGAAATGATTGTGTTATTGGACTTGTGATAAATGGCTGTAAATAAGTTTTAGCTTTCCTCAAGATAGCTAAATCACTGTAAAGATAAGCACTGATCAGTAACAACTGTGAGACTCCAAGGACAGCATCTGCAGTGTGTTTTACTATCATTTTTCAGGAATGTGTTGCTCAGGAGCATTTGTACTGTCTTCCTGTTAAAGGTTCTCCACCCTCATCAAACCACAATCTTATAATTGTAATCAATATCCATTGACCAAGAAAACCCAACAGTTCTTCTGATCTCATCACATCCATTACTGATAAAAAAATATTGAATTAACACACTATGAATATTGCTGTTCCTCTATGTCCATATGCATATCTTTAAATTGAACATTTTCTTCAACAAATCAGTGGCTCACCGTTTGCCTCCTGATGCATGCAAAACTCTATATATCTGTTTCCCTAAGAGTATAAAATGTATGCTACTATCTGAAAGTCAAATTTGCCTTAAAGTATTCTAAGCAGTAAAAGTCAATTGCCAGTGTCCATAGAGCCTTCTGCTCAAGATGTTAAGAAAAATATGTGGGGGTAGAAATACTTCACTAACATAGATGATGTTTTCACTATGTGTGTGAGTTTCATCTTGTGTGAATGTAGGATTTCTTATAGAACACTTAAATTCAGGATTCATCAAGGCAGTTATCCTTGAAAATTGGTATTGCATTCACTTTTTGACTAGCAAATTTTATATTTGCCTTGTACTACATGCAAGGCTACATTTTTGTGGGACTGAGTTCACTGATTTCCACTGTAGGAAATGTAAGACTACTAGCCACTCACATACAACTGGTAGATATTGCTACAAACAAAGAGAAAAGTAAAGATAATCCAGAATCTCATGCTTTCTCAGTGCTCTGACTCACCAGCTATTCCATTATATACACAATTACTATGGATCAATAGTCAGATTTACATTTTTCTTTTCAGAACATTTTGGCTTTGGATATTTTAATAACTCCACCTCTTGGTATTAAATCTGGAAACATATTCTGCAACTGAGTCTTAATATCTTGACAAAAGCATATAGATTGAAGGTACTGTGACTAAGACTTTATTTTCTACAAAGTCAATTATCAGTGCTCAAAAAGTGTTTCATTTTTAAGTGCATGCATTTCTTCTCTATAGGTTGCAGGTGGAGGAACACGGATAGATAGCTCATGGTAGGTGGTCACTACTCAAAAACAATTTTTTCTACAGCTGAATAAAAATGTGTTTGGATGTGTCAGATGTGTTGGATGGCTGTTCTGAACTAAATTTGCACTGCAATGTTCAGAGCAGAAAGAGATACTTTAAAATCATATGGATGGCATATTTTTACACACAGTGAAATCTGAAATCAAAATTACTACGTGGTTTATTTTTCTGTTTGGAAACCTTCTATACTGAGCACTGAATTCCCTGTTCTGATAGAGGTGGTTTGCTGTTTGTTTCTTTTTAACAGAGTCATAATAATAAATATCTTGGACTGTGTCTGTAAATATATCTGAATGTATTGCTTTATTTTTGTATCTCAGTTGTGACAGCCCTTGGCTTTCAATCCAATTATCTGAGTCATACTGTTACCAAACTCCAAGGAGAGAAAAATGTCATCCTTACAAACTTAGAAATAACAGGATTACACTCTTATTTTTATTTGAAGGACACATTTCTCTTTCAACTGTATTACTTTCTTAATATGATATATGTTCAGAATGGAAGAGAAAAATCTGATAATGAATTCCATTGCGTGTTATATTTAGGAAGACATACAGCCATACAGCTTATGACAGATTCCAGAAATACTTACCTTGCGTGTAAGGACTGAACAGATAAAGAGTCATCATATTCCATATTAGGAGACTATATGGTTAGTATAAGAGAACATCCTAAAACTCTTGCTGTGGTGTACCATTAATGTGAAACAAAGATGGGCTATTGAATACAAACTGTTAAGTGGAGGAGAAGATGTGTATATCCTGTTTCTGGGAATGAGAGTGGTGGCCAGAGAATTGTAACTTCCTTTCAAGACCTTTAATCGTATCAAGTATTCAAAACCAGAACCATGGAGATCTACTTACTCCTTGGTGAGCAGCACTGACTGGCAACTATAAAAGCTCTATGTATAGCCAAGTTCCTAGTACGTCGGCATGTGGGGATGTCTGGAAGATTTTGTTGGATTTTGCACCAAACAAATTAAAGGAATTTCAGTTCAGGAAAATTTCAAAACAGTTTAAGTTTGGGCAGACCTTGCAATTTCCAAGAATTATACCTCAAGATAGGGATTACCTTAGCGATTACTAATTAAATATTTGTATAAAGCATTATTTTTATGAGGAGGGCCAGGTTTTGAAAGGAGAGAAAATGAGAATAGAAAAATCAAGGGAATTTACAGATTCAGAGCAGAATTTGACAAAAAGAATAGAAATAGAAGGGGAACGGGAGAAAATCAGAGTATTTAATATAATCCAGCCAGCTGTGGGCCCATTTCAACAGCCAGGAAGGGGTGTTTTGAAAAAGTTGATGGCAGGGCAGAAGCAGGCATCTCAGACCAAATAAATATCCTTCATCTGACAAGAAATAACTGGAAAAAACAGGAAAATCCTGGTAATCGTCAACTGTTAGACTATTGTTCCTGAAAGCCTGAGTTATACTTCCTTGTCATCTTGGTAGTTTCTCTTGACTTTCTATTTCATGGATTTCCCTTTGTTAGTCAATATATTTTATTATTGAAGATATAATTGATCACTGATTTTTTATTATTATTTTTTTAATTTGTGTAGAATCAATAGCAACACATAGGTTTGGGAGCAATTACTACAAGGAATTTCCTGAAAGCTCCTGAGAGCCTTTTTCTGTTCCTTTATGATACATGGAATAAGCTTCAGCTTTTTCAGATTTAATCATTGCTTTGCTTAATACTTTAAACATTAATAGAACAGTAGGATTTACTGTTGATTGGTTTCCCCTTGTGAAAAGTTCTAAAAGACATGTGAGCTGAAGCCACAAAGTCAGAGCACCAATAAAGTGAGCAGTGTACACTGAAGTGTAACGTTGATAAAGTAGCTGAAAAGAGAAAAAGCCACTGGGTATAGCATTGGAGTTGGAGAACAGTCTTGCAGTAGCACTGACGTATCTTGTCATGAGCTTTATAAGCAGAAGCCTCATATATTTCAGTGCAGAAAAGATGAAGAATACACTGTTGAAAAGCACTTTTATAAACAGCAAGTTAACATTCAAAAGGAAGGGGATGCTTGTCACATGCCTGAGGTTCTTGACAGAGCCTGAAGTCCACAGTTTTACTTTAGATGGCTTTCTGCAATAAAAGAATTCTTTAAAAGTTTTAAAAAGTTATCATGTAATAAACTGAATCTGGAAAGAGTACAATCTCTTTAATGCTTTCTTAGGTTAACTATCATCTGCCAGTTAACCTTGCCACTCTGATCTTAGATATATGCCAAGTGGCATTACACCTAGAAAAACTGAGATGAGAGCTGAACACAGATCTTCGAGATTTTCATGATCTTTTATTGTGTAGAAAGGAGAACTTTATCTTTTCTCTAGCACTTTGCTTGCTGCTGCTGTTGTAAACAGTACCCATATCTGTGTGCTGTAGTTTTATAGTTTCCTTTTGAAGATGATAAAGATAGCTTTGGGATTTACTTATGCAGGTCTTGACTGTATTGTTGTTTCCTTTTTTCTTTTTCTTTTTTTTCTCTTCCCCTTAATTGGCTTCCCCTAACATGATTCACGTAATCTACCTAAAGCAACAAGTAATTAGAAACATAGATTTAGCATTCCTCAGCTTGAGGTCTCTGGAGCCTACATATGATAACAGTGTGAACATAAGCATGGCAAATTTGATTATGGATTTTGGCATGTATGCCAAATTACGTCCTTAAAGTCTCATGTGGTCACCAGGCAGCAGTGGATGCAGATGGTTAGGCACCTTTGAGTGATCAGCCCTGTGGTGTACATGTCACATGCTCTGTAGCCTCACACAATTTGAGGTGACTGTATGGAAAGGAGGATATATGCTCACCAACAGAGTTAATAATAGCAGTGAAATAAAAGTTTGGAATTCCCAGGTAATTTCTGCACAAAAAGAATTACTGCTGAATCATTATTTTCCATGGTCTGTGGGCATACAGCATAGAAGAAGGCTCTTGTAATTGAAATTAATGCAATATGTAAATCCCTTGGCTTAAAGTCAGGTCTGCAATACACAGAATAGTGTCAAAAAGTACTGCACTTTTGTTCCTGCAGTAAGAATAGCTGTGAAATGTTATTGATGTTGATACACAGCCATCGAAAACAAACAAACAAACAAAAAACAACAAAAGACAATTTTCTGGAGGGAATTTTTTTTTTTTTTTTAATTAAACAAAGTGATTTTCCCTAGCACAGCCTGCTGTAGCATAACACAGTATTCATGTAAAAGCAGGTGCAGGGAACGTTTGAGTTCTTCTTCATGGTGCCAGCAGGCACCATCTTTAGTAGCTTGACTCGAAAAACAGTATGAATATGGAGTAAAAGTTAACATTGTAAACAAAGAAGAACATTAATCTGATATCATAATCTGACATTTCCTAAGTGTAGGTTATCAGAGAAAGCCTGTGGTGAGAGGAACTGTCAGAAAACAAGGAATGGAGACGTGCCAAGTAGAGCCAAGGAGTGCCAGAGGAGGTATGGTGGCAGTTTATACTTCGAATAACAGAATCAAAGAATAGCTTGGGTTGGAAGGGAACTCAGAGATCATAAAATTCCGATCCTTCTGCCATGGGCAGGATTATCACCCACCAGATCAGGTGCTAGATCAGGCTGCCCAGGGCCCCGTCCGATGCAGTCTTAAGCACCTGCAAGAATGAGGCACTCAGTTTCTCTGGGCATCTTCTCACCATAAAGCTGTTAATTTCTCAAGCCATTATTTTTATGCCTCAAAATTAGAGTCCTGAACATGTAGAATACAGTAACTAAGTACAAATATGCAAACTTATAAGTATATACATTAGCACAAGTAACTCCATCTGGGGAACAGAGCAGAGAACCAGCCAGAGGCAGAGTTATTAAAACAAATTATAAGCTTTTGAGGTGTAAATGACACCTTTCCTTTGATGATAGACTACCTTTCCCCTCATTTTCTTTGGTGATCCTCCTTCCCTAGCTACTTCTTCCTATTAAAAATCCTCAGAAATACAGACAAGATTAATTCTCTCATGCGACAATAATGATGGACTTTGATCAGCTCTGGAAGCTGATATTTGGTAGCATCTGGCTACAATAATTTGGTTGTGCATCATATACAGTTCTATTCTTTCTTCCAAATTTAAATGCATCCATTGTCTTACCACAGTTCATTATTCATAAAGATTCATAAAGTATGCAAAATGCAACGCAGCATAAACTAGTTTACATTGTCAGAGCAAACAAAATTTTTGTCATTTTCTCATTTTTAACCTCAACGTATTAAATTGCAGTAACAGATCTTGAATGCATTTAGAATGTAAGATCAGTTAAAGAACAAGCCTGTTTAAAAAATAGAAGAAAACTTAAAACATAGAATCTTTCCATTTGAATCCAAAACGTATATAGACTGTTCTTTATTGAAAAGATATGAAGATTCCTTCAAAGATAGAACTACCACTGAACACAAAGAACTGATGTAATATTCCAGCTTCCTGTTCACATGTAAGTATTTTCAGGATTTTAAAACTGATCCAGAAACCATGGAAACCACTGAAGGATTCCACTGACATCAGCGATCTTTGATTCTTTTTGTTGTTGTTGTTGTTGTTGTTGTTGTTGTTGTTGTTATTTTTCAGTCTCAGACCTCCCAAGTTTTGTCATGTGGATGATAGAAGGTATCTGTTTGAGGACCTGGCAGCAACAGTGGGACACAACAAATGCGTCATCTGCTACGAAACATGTATTTTTATTTATCATTCTCAAAGGATGACTTAAATAATACAAATATGTTTTTGTTTGCTCACTGAGTAAAATTGTTGAGAAACTTAATTTGCTGTTGATGTTGATTTTGGAGGCAACTCTGCCACTGGGGTTTATTCTAATTTTAATGCTGTTTTTAAACATCCAGGAACCAACACTTACTTTAGAAAATGTATGATTTGTGAAGAGCTTAGAATTAACATTATGGTGGTAACACTTTTAAATAGCTCAAATAGATCATTTGGCTGGTGTGATTAATGCTCACATTATGCCATGTCCTGAAGTTTACATTGTAAAAACAATGATTATCCTAGGCCCATTTTTTTTTTTTTTCATTTTGTAATTTAATACATAATTCTGTAGAAATTTGCCTGTAATGTGGAGTAGTCATTTATTAAAGAAACATTATGAGCAAGTCGAAGGCCAAATGTTTTTTGAAAATTGTTATAATAAAATTAGCATGTGTTTGTATCCAGGTCCTCATGATTATTACAAAAATATGAATAAATATCCACAGGAGACAGGAATTACCATTTGAAAATTTCTAACATTGCAGGGAGTTAATTTTACACCCTCAGAAATTTTTACAGCCGTTAGTCTGAACTCTGAATTTACTGTGACTACATTCATGAGGATCTTTAGATGTCTGATTAGTATTAATAGAAGTTGTCTTACTTTTTTTACTGGACTGCAGAAAGCTTTTCATATTCAGGAAAATAATATTTTAGACATATCATTAAAGATATTAGTACATGTCACAGATACACCTGTCTATTTATGTGTACTATGTACACAATTTGCTTCTTTTTTCTCATCTGCTTACATATTCTTTCCGTTTTGTTTTCTTTGTCTTTTTGTATGGAAGCTGGACTTAACCCCCACTGATGTTACAGTAAGAACCCTTACTGACTTCAGAGGCCATGGACTAGGATCACATTTCATTTTTTCTTTAGTCCTCATAAATCATAGGCCAACTTACACCTCACTTTTTCTTCCTTTAATAATATAACTCTTATTTCTATATTCTGATCTGTTTCTCATTATTCCATTTTTGCACTCTTAACCTCGTCTCCATCTGAATTAAACAGTTCGGCTGTTCCTAACTTTTCTTGCTCTGAAAACTAAATGTCACACATACACTTCGTTTATGTGTTAGCATTCTTTGAAATTTTGCCTTGTGTGCTTCATCTGCAGCAATAGTAAAGTCATAGCCAGAGTGAATCCATGTTCACTACTCCAGATAAGCTTATTTTCTTCTACTTGCTTAGAGGTGACATCCAGAACAAGCTGTTCCATCACCTTCCCTGGAACGGATGTGTGGCTCACCGGCCTGTAGTCTCAGAGGTCCTTCTTGCCTTTCTGAGAGTAACACTGCCTTTCCTCCAGCCCTCAAGCACCTCTCCCACCCTCCTTGACCTTTTGAAGATGATAGAAAGTGGTTCAGCAATCATTCTGCTGTTCCCTGAGCATTTATGAGTGCTTCCCGTCTGGATCCACGGATGTGTGTGCATCAAGTTTGCCTAGATGAGTAGATTTGAAGTTTTAGAAAGAAAGAAAGCTAAATAAATTTTGTTATTCTTTAAATATATTGATTAAAATACTTTTATTTTTTAAGATTTTTTCTGGCTTTTTCTAAGAGGATGAGGAGATAAATGTGAAGTATTAGGAACATCTGAACACTTACTACAGGGCTGACTTTTATAGTCCTCATCACACTGTTACATTGATAAAACTAAACATAAAGTCTTCCATCTCCTATGCGCTATGGTCTCCCCAGGTCCAGTCCATATCATACAACATATGGACACAGCCCATGCTGCAGCAGGAAAGAATGCAGCAGCAGTGCTGTTTGTCACTAAGAAATTTACAGCTCTATATTATGGCTTTGAATAACACGCATATAATAAACATGAATTACTTAAATAGCTTCAATAGAAACTTACCTTAAACTACTGGATTTGTTCATGTTCCACGCTAAGTAATCCTCCATAATTCTCTTATATAGATTCCACTCATATCCATTTGTAAGATATATTGTGGGATGCTACTACTCTCTCTTTGTTTAGACTTAGACATAAATTAGTATCTTCCTTCAACTGGTCATTTATGTGGGTTTTTTTTTTTTTTTTTTTTTTTTTTTTGTTTGCTTTTGGCGTGTCACCTGTGTAGAGATAAATGTACCTGTGTCTCATAAATACCATTCTTTAACATTTTTATTCATGTATCTTACTATAGGCATAATATGGTCTCCATTAACTGGTTCATTTTTAGAGAAATCACACTAATGATCTACCCATGTGTCTCATTTTTATAGATTTCCTGTTGAAGAGAGAGATGCTTTTCTAACTTGACTTTCTTTTATGTTTTGTGCTGCACTTCTAAAGAATTCTGGTGGCTGACACAAACATAAATCCTCTGGGACGTCATTTCCTGAGAAAGGGAAGATTGTGTAGTGGCACATGTGAAAATGAGTTGGCAGCAGAATTAAGCCCTGAGGAAAAATATGACTGCATCCTGGCTTCAGGAAAGTTTATCACTTGGCAGCCAATAGGCTGAATTAAATTAAGTTCGGGTAAGAAGGAACTATGAGCCAGAGCAAATGAAGAAGGTAAAGGAGTTGTTTCAACTAAAAGAGAAAAAGAAGTGTTTTTTTCATGAACACAGGGAGAACTAACAGGAAGAATGTGTACCTGTGTACACATGTACATGCTGAGAATCGAAGAAGAATTTGCTAAGCCATCTTTCTAGAAGTAATTCTTCTGCCACCAATGGGGTGACTTTTCCAAAAAAAAAATTTTTTTTTCTTTCACTTCTCATCTCACTTTCATTGCTGATAACAGGAGAAAAATAGTCTCCCCAAAAGCAAAAAGAACATTTCTGCTTCTCCCTCCACACACATCTCTACAAATATAGGAAGATATATGTGTGCAGAAAAGAGAAAGTTCCTGGAGGAAGAGAAATAAAGTTTTGTTGCTATGTAAGTACAAAAATCCAGTTTGTATTCTTGAAGAAATATCTTTACGAAATGTCTTCTAGCTGGATCTTTTAACCTTATTCTTTTAAAGCTTCTTCTTTTCAAAGATTGTTCTTCACTTTAATGCTGGATTTACTTTTAATAATGCTGGATTTAATTTTTATCATAAAGTAAAATGTTATCTCAAAATGAAGTCTGGTCCTTTTTGGTCTGTGTCTTTCTAGAATGTGATCTGTAGATGGAGCTAATCCAGATTCTTGCTCTTGGGAATATTCAAGAAACATATTCTACGCTATGAATTTCTGTGGACTAAGAAAGTTTTCATAGAAAAGGAGCACACTTCAATCTGTTTTTCTTTAGGGTCACATTCCAACAAATAATCTTACGTGCAACAAAACCTCACACACTTCTTTCTGCAAATGCAGGCCACTCAGAACTGAACTGTTTTTCAATCCACTTTGAGACACCTCAGCTGCTGCTATTACCAAAGCATGTATAAGTTACAAACACTGTGATATTCTTATATAGTTGTAAAGATGGAAGGCTCCTTTATTAATAATGAAATACTATTTACAGAAGAAGCTGGCATTGCAAGATTTCTGTTACGTGTTTTTTCCAAAGTAAGAAAAGACGTCATTTCCTTTCACTTCTCTTAACTAACTCAGTTTCTTTTAGCTTCCACAGCACAAGCAGTCCATACCTGGTAGGAAAATTTCTCTCTAGAATCCAAGCCAAGGAATTAAACACAAATGATGGGAAAGGTTGTCCCAGCCTCCCTGTTGCTGTCAATTTTCAAGGGAATAAATAAAAATGAATGCAAACATTTTTCCAATTTGTGATTCACAGTCTACACAGAGAAAATGCTAATCATACTGATTTCCTTCTAATGGGGAAGTGAAGCATTAGTAATCCATTAACATGCAAGGGCCAGCAGGTTAAGCTGTTCAAACACTGTCATTGATTTCTCTCCTTGTACCATATTCTCACTTCTTCTTACTCAACCGGTGCTAAGTAGAGCTTCATAGCAGATAAGTTGTAAAAGTTTGTTCCTCTGAGGATATCTCAGAGCCTCTGCTGTTGAAACAGTAATTACAGAGAGGTGAAGTATTTGACTAATCAGCAGCAGGAGTCTGTAGGGGTCCAAAGCTGAATGACAAATGCCAATATTGACTTTAAGTTTGTTGGATCAACAAGCCAATATGGTAAAACTGATCTATCATCTTGTCACCAATTCCCCTTGCAGACTCTGAAGCCTGCCAATTAAAAAAAAAAAAAAAAAGAGAGAGAGAAAAAGAAAATAGTAATCACTATACATCACTCAGCAGTGATTGCAAGCACATGATAAATAGCATCTTTAACTTTCCCTCTGTTCAGCACCTGATGTCTTCTGTTCTAATTTGTATGTTTTCCAAGGCTGCTATGGATTCCAATCTAAACTTAGAGAAAAAATTAAATATCATGCATATGCATAATTTGGATTTGAACCAACATTCATTAAAAATAGCTAAACTTCACGGCCAGTTTAGAGAAGCAGCAGACAAAATTTGGTAGCAATATCAATCTAAGTACCACACAGTGTGCTATTCCACTTTTTTTTGTTGTTCTGCTGGAAGAGTTCCTTCCCAGATGTTGTGAGTTCAGGCTCAAAGTAGAAGGCAGTGTGAAGTAAAATTGAATAATGAAGTTACTGTATGATAAAGCTATTAACTGTTTTGAGTTCTTCAGCCCTTAAATATATCCCTGATGTCTTTTACATTTACTTATTTTCTTTTTACAAGAAAAAAAGTGCCCTGTGACCATCTTACAAGAAAGTAGTTCTTTAAACACTTGCTCATACTCACTTTCTTTAAACACTTGTTCACTCACTTTCTACTTCAAATCCCCCCCCCCACTGGGTTTGTTCTCCAAGTCTGAAAGGGTAGGCATTAGCAACACGAATGTTTGCAGTAAGATTCTAAATTCAGTACTGCAAATGATATCTGCTTTCCTCTTCAAAAACTATTGGATGGCCTTAAGAGAAAACATAAAATGAAACAGCAGTGTGTGGCACCTGTGATTTTCACAACTAAACACAACCTCCCTACCACATCAAGGCTTAGAGGAAGAAGAATTTAAAACAGCACAAAAAAAGTCAACTATTTGCAAAGAGAATATGAGGATGTGCCAATGATACCTTGAAAACAGAAAGGGGTGAAAACTGAGCAAAGCCTACTACTACGACCTACTTGTACAGCCGGTGGGAGTTTGCCACTGAAGACTCGGACTGACCCCCTCTCTTCTGTGGTGTATTTTTGGTTCATTTGATTTATTATTCTTAATTATATTGTATTATCTTAGAGGTCTTTTCCAACCTTGGTGATTCTATGATTCTGTGATTTAACCCTGCAGTAAAATTTTGTAACACTTTTCCTTCAATGGTCTTCTCAATAATATTTTTTAAATGTATAATCTCTGTATGAAGATTTTGTCTCATGAATAAAAAATTAGAATTTAACCTTTGTTATTGGTGTGTATGCTGAAGTCAACTCATAGTCTTGTTTGCGGGTGTACTTCGAAGTAGTATTTATAGGTTTAACACTATGGACAAACGTACACATGAACACTGCCTACACAAAGTATATGAGGATAGGTGATACCATTTTACCTCCTTTCTCAATCCCTCTCTTCCTCCTTGTTTTTTTGCTTCCTTGAAGAATAACCGCTATCACATTGCTTTTCCCAATGCTTGTGTCTTTTTGGCTGTTTTAATAAGTGAACACACTATAGTCTGTTTGCTTCTTGGGTAGGTAATTGTATAACATTTTTGATGCAATGAAATGAAGAGAGCAGCTTTCTTCAGAGCAGCCTTCTTGAGAGCAGCCCTGCAGAGAAGGACCTGGGGATCTTGATGGATGAAAAGCTTAACATGAGCCATCAGTGTGCTCTTGCAGCTCGGAAAGCAAATGGTATCCTGGGCTCCATCAGAAGAGGAGTGGCCAGCAGGGACAGGGAGGTGATTGTCCTCTATGCTCTTGTGAGGCCCCATCTGGAGTACTGTGTCCAGGTCTGGGGCCCCCAGTGCAAGACAGACAGCTGTTGGAGAGGGTCCAGAGGAGAGCCACGATTGAATGATCAGGGGACTGGAATGCCTCCCCTACGAAGACAGGCTGAGGGAGCTGGGCTTGTTCAGTCTGGATAAAAGAAGGCTGCGGGGTGACCTCATTGCCATTCAGTACCTAAAGGGAGCCTACAAACAGGAGGGGAATCAACTCTTTGAAAGGGTAGATAACGGCAAGACAAGGGGAAAGGGTTTTGAGGGAGGGAAGATTTAGGTTGGATGTCAGGGGGAAGTTCCTTACAGAGAGAATGGTGAGGTGCTGGAACAGGCTGCCCAGAGAGGCTGTGGATGGCCCGTCTCTAGAGGTGTTCAAGGCCAGGTTGAATGGGGCCTTGGGCAGCCTGGTCTAGTATTAAATGATGGCCCAATCTGTGGCAGGGGGGTTGGAGATTCATGATCCTTGATGTCCCTTCCAGCCTGGGCCATTCTGTGATTCTGTGATTCTGTGAGTCTGTGATTCTGTGAGTCTCTGATTCTGTGAAGAGGCTAATTTAGCAATTAGCAGTAAAATGAGCTGTGACTTGCCCTCAAGAGACAGGATGTAGAATTTTACTAGTGTGATAGTGTGTGACAGGACAGGGGCTAGCAGGGCGTTTTAAAGATTTTTTTTCTTTCTCCCAATTTTCAATAACAACGTGTGGAAAACTAAACTACTGTGCTAATTGTGCCTTTGTCCTTTATGGCAGTGAGTAATGACTCCTCCTCACACTTATGAACTGTGCCTAACCTGTTGAGCTACATGTCAGACTTCAAAGCTGGGGACAACATAAGATAGCTCAGGTCTACACCACAGATAACAAACTTTATGGTGGGAATGGCAGGCCCACTAAAATTTTGGTGATTTCAAAGGCCCACCCATTGCTCTGTATGAGTCTTGCTTAATTCTAACACATGTGGCCAGGCCCAGAACATCTTATGGCCGTCCCCTGCCTTGCACCATCATGGCAGTAGGTCTGCCCTGCTCCGAGGCCAGGCCTGTCCTCATCACTGCATGCCCATCACTCACAACAACCATACAGCAGTGTGTGATTGGCATTGCCTAGGCTGAAAATGGGACATGGGGAGGGAGTTGCAGTACCAACCCAAGTTATGGCAAATAACTATATGCATTTTGGTACACTAGCTGAACACAGTCCTGTGCGCAGTGAAAAATATGCAGCCCCACTTTTCGCTGTGGTAAAGGAAGCAGAGAATAGGTGTGATGGTTGTTGAAAAAATTTTTTGGTATACTTGTGAATCTGTTTTCAGTTGACATAAAAAAAAAATTGCCTGTGAATTTTTAAATGGAATAGATACAATCAGATACTCAACTCAGTAATTTCATCATGTCCCTTTAGCAGACTTCTGTAAGAGAAAAATATTCCTCAGCACACAATAATGCCTTATTCATGTCACTGCTTTTAGGAGTATGTAAATTTGTAAACAGCTGTTGTCAAGAATGAAGAATGAGAAGAGTAAAATGTCATCAAAAAACCTTTGATGAACACCTCAGGACTTCACTGAGAATTGCAACCACTGCCACTGAGCAAGACCAAAGTGTTAGTTTCAAAAAAACAAGGGCAAACATCTCACTAGTTTTATGGTTTTGTTGCTTTCTTTTTTATATGTTTTAATAAAAAATACTAAAAATTGATACAAGTTTTGTTATTTGTATGCATTAACTATATTAAGTAATGTCTCCTATTTTACAGTGCTCGCCCACAAGGTCAGAGATGGATGTTGGTGGTATGGCAGTAGAGGTTGAACCTTCCCACAAATATTCTGTCACATTTTGTTGCAGTGTCAGAGGAGTAATCAGACATAATGGTGTCTGACATGGAAGTGTGGGTGACTAAATTTGTGCCATTGAATTTCTCTGTGTGGAAAAAAATGGCACCCACTGACATACATCTGCTGACACTTGCGGAACATTTATAGAGATCAACCAGTGAGTGTGAGCACAGTAAGACGGCGGGTGGTGCATTTCAGCAGTGGTAACAGTAGATCACCTCTGCTGGTGCAGATTTTATTGAGTGCAGCATGCAGGCTCTTGTTCATTGCTGGTGAAAATGCATAGATGATGGTGGAGACTATGTTATAATGTTTTGTAGCTGAGAATTTTCTCTATCAAACAGTGTTATTGTGCTCTTTGTAATCTGTTGTAGTTTCCACAGAAGAAATAGGAGGCTTTACTTTTGGAGTGACCTCTCTAAGTGCAGTCCAAGACAATTCCTCTGCACTCACTGCAGCCCATGCAAGCCATAATGTTGGACACCGTGAACAACTATATTATTTGGAAACAGAGCAACTGCTCAATTCAAAATGCTGACTTGTCTCTCAATTTTCTTGTGATCAAACCTGGAGGATGTTGCACCAAAAACAGGTTTCCTGGTTTTTCTGTTCTTTTATTACTATAGTTATTATTATTATTATTATTATTATTATTATTATTATTATTATTATTATTAAACTCATTATTATAAAGCAGCATTGCACTGCTATGGATTGTCTTTTAATGAAATGTATAGTATAATTAACTTTGTGCGTGATTTGAAAAACTAATATTGTAGCAATTGCATGATTGGTGTTTGTACCCAACTTTTTCATGCCTAGATGACAAATTCAGGTGTCACAGTTTTTCTGAAAACTGACTCATACAATACATGAAATTAAATTTTCACAATAAAGAAATGATCATGTTGGTAACAGACAAGTACATTTAATTTCAAGACTAACTTAGGGCTTTACCCCTTTTAATCATAATAAATGCTGATTATTCTGATAGTCTGTGTGGTTTTTTATTTTAAAAGATGAGTGTTTCTACTTGGCATTATTTCTCTGATCTGACTTTCAGATGTAGATTTTTAAAATATTTTTTGATTGCTTAGCTTTAGAGCTGAAAAAGTAACAATGGATAATTTATTGAATGAGGTTAACATGTTTTTCAGCTCACATAATATAAATAGAAGAATGTTTTGCTATTTTGACATACAGATAGTTTCCTATTCATGGAGACTAAGACCTTAGCTTCTGACAGACTGAGATTCTTAGAAAGTGAGATACTGCTCATTGCAAACAAAGGTTCAGGTTGAGAAGATCTCACCCTTGATGTAGCTCTGACAGCTGAAGGTAGTTACCCTCCAGCCTGACGGGGACTGTGTGTCCAAGTCCACAGGCATAGAAGTTCAAGGTCTGATGTGTTAAGATTAATCTCAGCTACTTTCACCCACCTTCATAGAAGATCATGAAAGGCAGTGGCTGAAGATGGACGTGTACTTGTCCACTTACCCTCTTTACACCAGGGAAAAACAGGGGTGGGAAATATCCAAGCCATTTAGCACAGTTTTCTAGGGCTCATTAGTCCCTGATTCTTTGTGCTTAGTAGTGGGTCATACTCCTCTGTCCTGTCCTTATAGCAGCTTCCAGCTTCCAGTCATGTTAAGAGTCATGTAGCTTTAATAATTTAAAATAAATATGTAATACTCTACTGTTTTCAGCTGAAGACCAATTGGTGACTGAGAAGTCTCATTGAAGAAAGAAAAAAAAAAAAAATCTATTTTCAGTTCCACTGGAGTATTTCAAAAATAAATTTAAATTCTATGTCCAAACTTTGGAAAAAATAAATAAATAACAGTGAGAATTGTACTCCCAAAGACTCTATAGCCATTTTAAAACACTAAATGATAGATTGATCATTTATTTTGAATTCTGTACTCCTCACACTCCTCACCACCCTGGTGAACTTGGATAAAATGCATTGGGTTCCTCTATTCCCTGAAAAAGCTGGATAAAACTGGAACCATTAAAAATATTTGACTTCATCATAATCAAACTTGTTAACAAGAAATTTTATGCTAAAAAATGTATTACGTATTTTTCTTCTGAAAAGACAAATAGCATTAAATCAAACTTGACTACTACTCTTCATGGGCTAAGACTGGAATGTCTACACTGTGAATGTGCACAATATGAAACTGATCCCAGCTAAAGATGAACAAGTCTTGTACTTAACCAAAAAAAAAAAAAAGACTAAAAACTGACTTCTAAGTTTGACTTTCAAATCTGTATTAATATCATTTCAGCTACTAAAAAAGAGAGAGGGAGGGCATGGAAGGAGCATGCATTCAAAAGCAGTAAGGATTTTCCTTGTCTGGAAAAAGAAGAAAATCAAACCACAGAGGAGAGTCTCTTGTCTCTTATTTTTATATCATTTTTAAAACAACATTGGATGAAAATGCCCTAACACTTCGGTGCTTGTCCAAAATTTTTAAAGAATTCTCATCATTAATAAATGAAGCTGAGAAATTTGATGTTAAAATTGACCTGGTGCTTCAAAAGTAACATTTTATGATAGCTAAACAGGTCCACATTATTCTGATTTCAACACATTTCATGGTTCTTCTGGGGACTTTTATTGTTCAATTTTAAAATATATATTAAAGAGTTACTGGAATAGATCCCAAGGCTATAATTTGACTATAGCTTGACAAATGAATTGTCATGTAGAGTAATAGCAAGGAGTTTAAAGGTATTAACTTTTGGAAGGAAAATATCAACTCTAACAGATAATTTGGCCAGATACAGAAAAAGCTAACTGATTTGGAACATGGAGTTACTATAAAGCAAACTGCATGTGATAGTGGAGATATTATAAGTAACTCCTAGGTACTGCCAATTAATTTTAATGAGAACTAGCTGTAACCAGAACATTTCTCCTGTAAGCTATACACTGCCTGACAGTATAATCTGAATGGAAGTAGATAAATTTATCAGCGTATTTTACTTTTGTGTGGAGTGATAAGATTTTGAAATAAACTGCTGTCTTGAGGTTCATTTAATAAATCAAGAATTTATTAAAATATGTCCCCAAATCAGATGGAAAAGGTCTTACTGTTCCCTAAGGAATGGGTGTAAAGAAGAATTCCAGTTAGACCCAAATGGTTCTTAACATTGGAAGCTATATGATAGTATCTGTGATGAAAACAACATGGAAGTAACTGTAGATTAAACTAGTTTCCAGGTTTAAATGATCCACAAAATCATTTTAACTTATAATTTATCTTTTTTTATTTATATATATTTTTTAAGAAACTTGTCCTGTTTTTTGATAACTGAAAAAATAGGTGAGATTCAACATCACATATCCATTTTAAAAAGTAAAATATAATCAACTACAACAAAAGAATATTTCTAAAGAGCAGGACATATTGTTCACTGCATGACTGATTCACATTATTTGTTGGGAACAAACAATTTCCCTGCTTGTTTTAGTATGAGGCAAAATGTTGCTAGAGAAAGTTGACTAATTACATGAAGACAGCTCTGTGAGGAGTGAAAACTGAACTCAAAGTAGAAAAGACAAATACATCTATAAAGTATTTTGTATATGTCTTTGAATATATGTAGACACAAGAAAAAAAAGCAAAATCCACGTCAAGAATTTTCTGAGAAGCTGTTAAACCATCAGCACTACTTCTATGTTATACACTTAGAAAACTGAATCTTGATGAGTTTTTAGTAGTGACAAAAAAAGAGAGAAACTTGAACATATAGAAATAGATCTAATACAGCAGTATATTCCTCCTGGCACCTGGTTTAATTCATAAAAAAATATACTTCTCTGTGAGTAACAGACCTCACTGTAGTCTGCTTTTTTCTTTTTTCTTTTTTTTTTTTTAACTGCATTGCCAGATTTTGTTATATTCAATTGCACTGACATAAATTCAGAGGCATTTTCACAGGTGACAACATTCCATCAAGTTTATAGTGCAGTAACTGGGATCAGAATGTAAACTCTGTTTATTGTATTCAGATGAGGAAGAATGAGGAGAGAAATGCAAAGGAACCAGTGAAATATGTGAACAATTTTCTAGAACTGCCATACAATACCAAGGACCAGTCTGTCTGTGCTTGTTTCCAGCACTGACCAGTACATTGTTTAGCAACTCTAAAATAAACTGTTCTCAGAGAAAATGTGCTTCTCTATCTCATTAAATATAGGCTGATGTCTGATTTTCAATCCTTACTAGTGTTGACATGTTTTCATTGGAATTTTTTTTTTTTCCGCTTTATTTTTGGTTCTGTATATTACAATTCTTGTTCTGTAGCCTAAAAAGATATGGAAAAAGGTATGAGGTGTTTCAGAGCTGCTGGAGATGGCAAAAACCTCTGTCAGTATGAAAATGACAATGCTTACATCTCTTAAGGTCTGATTTCCTCCATCATTTTAATGTGCATACAACTTTATCGAATATTCACAAAAGAAATATGCTTTGGCATATGTAATTCTTTTTACTGAACTTTCTCTCATGATGGCCTTACATTCCCAGCTCTTACACTTACACATAGTCACAATATGTGAGTCAGATTGGACCTCTGGAAATAAAAGTTCAGATATGCTGCAAATGGAACTGTCCTCCCTATGACACAACCATATCCAGAGTAATTTATAGCATGCTTATTGGACTATGAAATGCAACTGAAATGGCCTGAATTCTATGCTACTCTCTACAGTTTAAAATTTTTTGCAAACTACTTTTACAGGTAATGATTCAGACTTTAATCTGACTGCTGCTCCTATAGCAACTACTCTGCTACTACTTTTTCATTTTTGCTCAAATCACATAGTAGGAGACAAAGAGGGAGTCTGTTTTTAATAAAGAATTTTCAGTACAAGGTGAAGGAATGCAAGGTGTTCTGCCGTTCTTTGCTTAGCCAGAATTGGACTCCCCAGAAGATTTCAAAATACCATGGGAAAATATTATGTGACATGTACATTAGCTATGTCAGAGTAACCTACAATTATTCAATGAACAATGAGTTTCAAAGGGAATACAGTGAGGGACTTTCAAATATAAATTTTACTAGTAGAATTATATGTGTGATGCAGATATTGCTGCTATTAAAGAAAGCCAAGTCAGAAGGAATTGATTTCTATAGCTTGGAAATTGTATACAAGGTACCTCCAGCTTGTGCGCTCTTCATACTGTCACCTGCACTTAGAATCACAGTATCATAGAATCATAGAATCATTACAATTGTAAAGGCCAATAAGATCACTTAGTCCAACCATTAACACAGCCTGTGACTGCTCTAGACTGTCACTCACTGTGACGTCCACTCTTTTCTTGGAACACCTTCAGGGATGGTGACCCAACCACTTCCCTGGGCAGCCTGTTCCAATGCATTACCACCCCTTCAGAGACAAAATTTTTACTAATATCTAATCTGAACCTTTGCTGGCACAACTTGAACCTCTTGTCCTATCACTGTTACCTGGGAGAAGAGTCCAACTCCCACCTCAGTACAACCTCCTTTGAGGTAATAGTAGAGAACAATAATGTCTCCCTTGAACCTCCTCTTCCCCAAATTAAATCCCAGATCCCTCAGCCACTCCTCTTAAGAGCCCTCATCTGTTTTGTTGCCCTTTTCTGGCCACTCTCTGGATCCTCAATGCCTTTCTCGTAGTGAGGGGCCTAAAACCGAACACAGTACTCAAGGTGCAGCTCCATCACTGCTACATATAGGGGGATAGTCATCACCCTGCTCCTGCTGGCTATTTCTCATGCAAGCCAGGATGCCATAGGCACATTGCTGGCTCATGTTCAGCCAGGTATCAACCAACATCCCCCAGATCCTTTTTCTCCATAGCATTCTAGCCACTACAACCCAGTCCTGTAGGTGCAGGGGGTTGTTGTAAGCAAAATGCAGTACCTGGCAACAGGTCTTGTTAAAGGCCTCAGCTCACCAATCCAGCTTGTCCAGATCCCTCTGTAGGGCCTTCCTACCCCCACGCAGATCAACACTTCCTCCCAGCATGGTGTAATCTGCAGACTTTCTAATGATGCACTCAAAGCCTTTGTCCAAGTCATCAATAAAGATATTAAACAGTACAGTCCCCAGTATTGACCCCTCAGGAAGACTATTCATGAACAGTCACCAGCTGAATATTACTGCATTCATCTCCATGCTCTGGGCCTGACCCTCCAGCCAGTTCTTTACCCCAAAAAAGTTTGTACCTGTCCAAGGCACAGGCTGTCAACGACTTTGCTGAAGCCTGGGTAGATTACATCCACAGCCTTTATCCCATCTATAAGGCAGATCACCTGGTTGTAGAAGGAGATCAGATATGACTCTAAAAAGAAAAATGGTCAGATTGAAGAGTGTTTAACAAATCATCCAAGTTTCTGGAAAAATGAATTCATATTTGTGATATCAATTCAGAACATCAATTCATTTTCAAATGTGGTAGATAATTGGCCAACTGTCTATAACTTCTAACATCTGGAGAGAACAGGTAATCTGCAGACATGTAAAAATGGAAAAGAATTTCTTTTTGACCCTTGGAATTGATTCTCTTGCTCCTCAAAAAAGAAAATATGATTATCATCTTTTTATTATTTTATTTTTTGTTTTTGTTACTATCAATGTTATAATTCATTTTGAAGATCTAAACATCCTTACTCTTGCTGTCTCCTATTGCTTTAAGTTTGATTGTAGGTCAGACATACTCATTTGTTTCAGAGCAGTGTAAAAGTGTTGTGATGAAGATAAGTAATTAGGGCACAGATTTGACAGTGTATTTGTTTTTAAATGTTGTAGAGGATGCTTGCATTGCAGAGCACTTGTTCTTAAATATTTCTTTAATATTAGTGTTTTTTATTTCTACTTAGAGCCATTTAAAGTTTTTTTTTTAAGAAGGATCTGAATAGATTCTTTAAGACAGTCTGTTGAAAAATAAAATAGCCAGATATGGTTAGAGACCACTGAGCCTCATACTATCTCACGTAGCAGACTACGAAGAACTTGTGGTCTATGTCAGTCTAGGTCTATGAAACATTAATGCCATGCTTAGACTTGCAGTAATAGGCCTTTTTGATTGCCCACTGCTTAATGTGCTAGCATCATTCTATGAACATGCCAGGCATGGCTTCTCAAATGTTGTACAGAAAGGTGAATATGCAATTGATTTAAATGGTAGAGTTGCATGAGCTTCCAAAAGACCCACTGAAGTCTGAGTCTACCTTGAAAGTGTTTACCTTAGAGTGGTTTCACAATAAATTAAAAAATAAAACAAATCAAACTAGATTTGTATGTAAAATAATATCCTTTATTTGTAAAATAGAGAACATCTATTACTTCCTTACAGACCAGTTCACAGCATAAGGCCTCAGTTTATTGTTCATAGTCTTGCCATATATAGTGTAATTCCCAGACATGATTTACCAGTAATGCAATGAATTACAGGACTTTCATAACTTTGTCCCACATTATACTAAAGATCAGCAACAATCTAAGTCATGCAGGTCTGCGTGACTATGAAATAGCTTTTTCATATTAACTCTAGAACAAATTATTATTTGATACAACAGTGCATAGGAAGTCCATTAATATTTTCATTGTATGCAAGAACAGTATTCAGACTAGAGTGTAAGATTTAAAAATTAAATAATTGCTGTATTTGTTAACTGTGATGGAAGCAACAAATTTAAAGTAGTTGTCTCATCTGATCCTTCAGCTTAAACACAAAACTTAACTCAAGGTTCCTGCTCAAGGGAAGTTTATCGTAAGTAAGTTGAGATATTTTGATATTTGGTCTGATAAACAAACTATTTTCCATTAAGATTTTAAAATCTCTCTTGAACTCTGATTGATTGATTTATTATTTTTTTTAATGGTAAAATTTGCTCTTTAAAAATCATTATTATAATGGTACAATGACTATTCCTTCAGAAATATCGATGAATGTATATTTAATAATTTATTTTCATCACTGCATTCAATATTATTGAAAATAATAATGTTTATGTAAACAGTGAACCTTCATAATAAATCTCATCTTCCTTATAGTCTTCTAGCGATTGATGTGTAATATCTCTGCTAAAGATCACTGCTTTTTCCCTCAGATTATATTGATTTATATACTGTGTTTGTAATACTTAGTATGTTAACACAATATTTTTAATGGCATGCAGTTTTGTGGGTCTGAGCCCAAGATTAGACAGAAGAAGTAAAGGTTTATACATATGAAGAAGCTGATAGAAGATTTATTTGATATTCAGAGCAAGACTGAAGAGAAAAAACTGAAAAACAGAAGCATCTCTCATGTTTAGGTTATAAGCAAGGGCTTGTATTCGTCCCTCAAAAACTTAGAATTTTGGGGTGTAAAAAGGGTCTGTAGCAGCTTGTTGACTTCTTATTCCAATGGTCCCGAAAGGCCAATTCAGCTGTTAGCGTGTGGCAGCACAGTCCTGAGAATGTAGTGAATTATGTCTCCATCCTCACTATTTACAACTACATATAATAACACATCATACAGAGTGGTAGGCTGTAACCATTCAGCAATAATTTCTGTAAGATGGACAATTACTTCACAGGGGGCTCCTAAGAGGACATTCCTTGTGGGCCATATCTTCTGGATTAAAGCAGATTTATTATGGTATTTTCTGTACAGATTCCTAATTGAGAAACACAGGAAAATATGCAGAAGAGTGACTTCACCATAACTAAATGAACACAAAGACCTCACATCCCCAGAACAAGGAACAACACAAAGGACAGGAGCACAGATTCTCCTCTTTCTGCAGGTCTGTAGCTTTATATGGTATTTTCCACCTCTCTTTGTATAGCCCAGACAAATGATCACCAACAATAAAAGCAAACACTACATGTACAGTAAAGGTTCCCAGTCTCGCTAGAAGTGAAACAGCATCAAGCACTGATGCAGCATCTAAAAATTAAGTGCAGTGCTTTTAATGATGTAACTCTCTGATTACTAGAAATAATCTCTGATCCAAAACATGAGGCATTCTAATCACATGCACATATCAGGAATCCAAAGAGAAAGGTGTTAGAATTGATTTATACCAAAATTAATTAATCAGACTAAAACCAAAACGTCTTTCGCCTCATTTGAACTCTTAAAACCTCCTTTTCTCTCTGATATATGAAAATAGTAGCATGGATTGAACTGTGCAAAACTGGACAAAAACTCAGAAGGTCTGGGGAGAAGGAAAGAAATGCTGATTAATTAAGAAATACAAGATCTTTCCTAAGCGTACTTGTACATAATGCAGTCTGTCATTCTACACTGCTGTAGCAGGGTAGGAAAATTCTCTTTAGAATGGTGTGGTTGTATGCAGAACACTTCAGATTTATTTTAATATGTAAAGTCAGAACATCACTCTTTCAGCACAGGGAATATTATGTTGATGATTTTCGCGCACAAATTAAGTTCATTTACCAATATATTTGAAAAAAGTAAAAAGATCTTAAAATAGAGTTCATGATTCAAGATCACAGAGACTCAGGCTCTAAATTAAGATGTGGCCTTAGCGGAAAGTGCTTTGCAAGAAGGAAGAAGTCATTTTTATTTGTCCTTAGTAATCCCACATAATAGAAAAATGAAATTAAGAGCCAGTTGGAAATGCATATAGCCTCCCAAAATTATTTTCATAGGGTTTCACAGTCAGCTCTGAGTAAAATAGGACCTTGTGCTCACCAGTGCAGAGGAGACCATTAAGGAAACTACAATTGGAGGCACTCTGGGCTGCAGTGACCATGCCCTGGTAGATTTTGTGATCTCGAAGAACATGGGCCTGGTAGAGAGCCAAGTTGGAAACCTGAACTTCAGGAGAGAGAACTTCCAGCTGTTTAAGGGATTATTGGATGGGATCCCCTGAGAAACTGTCCTCAGGGACACAGAAATGGAACAGAACTGGCAGCTCTTTAAGGATGTCTTTCTGAGAGCTGAAGAGCAAAAGAGGGGGAGATCAAGGCCAGGTTGGGCAGGGCCCTGAGCAGTCTGATTTAGTGAATGGTAACCCTGTCTGCAGCAGGGATAGTGGAACTGGATCATCTTTAAGATCCCTTCTAACCTAGATCATTCTATGATTCTAAGAAAGCATTGAGATTCAAGCTGTTAAAATATTGTTAATGATCAAATATGGTTCATATAATGATTTGTTTCCATCTTGAGAAAATGCTAGTGATAACCCTGCTGCGTTTCCATACTGAGGATTACATTAAATATGTTTACTAATAGATCTAGTAAGAAGTACGCTGATGGTGCAGGGAAAGAATAGTAGCAAGATAAGGTAGGAGACAGAATAAAAAACTCCAAAGAATTATGGAGATCAAATGGCTGTAATAGTAAGTAATAAGTGATAAGTATTATCCTTAAGCACTCAACCTCAGATATGGCTGCTGCTTCTTAGGAAGGGTATAGCTGAAATTAGGAAACTCAAGCAGAAGTGATGGATGTGCTTAAAAATAGATAAAAAATTGTATACAAGAGGAATAGGAAAGAAGAAAACTATCCTTTGGAGAAAGTGAAGTAGAAATGAAGTAGAAGTTGTATAAAATTACAAAATGTTATATAAAAAGAGAAGAAATGCACTGATTCACTTCATCATTCAATAAATCTTAAATGTTGAATGCAGCCAGACAGCACTATATCTGTATTTAAAACTAATGGTTTATTCCCAGTGACATTCATCTAGCTAATGGCACTCACTGCACACTCAAGAAGCCACCGCTACAGCCAAGAGCTTTGCAAGTCACTGACAAACTAGGTATATTAAGAAAGAAGTAGCAGCAAGCACTAAGCATTAAAACAGCCACTAAAAGCTGCTTGTTGGGGAGATTTAAAGCTTTCTAACTATGGAGTAAGGACATCTTTAATCTTTGTCTTTCTTTACCAAGTATTACAACTGTTTCCTCAACTGATGATTTTTAAGTATCATAGAATCATAGAATCACAAGGTTGGAAACGACCTATAAGATCATCTAGTCCAACCGTCTTCACACTACCACTGCTACCACAAGCACTAAACCATATCTCGCAGCTCCTTGTCCAGACGCCTCTTGAACACTGCCAGAGATGGCGACTCCACCACCTCCCTTGGCAGGCCGTTCCAGTGTCTGACCACTCTCTGAGAGAAGAAGTTCTTCCTTAAGTCCAACCTAAACCTCTTCTGATACAACTTGTGGCCATTCCCCCGGGTCCTGTTCATTGCCTGGGAGAAGAGGCCAAACGCCTCTTCTCCACAACCTCCCTTCAGGAAGTTGTAGAGTGCAATGAGGTCTCCCCTGAGCCTCCTCTTCTCCAGACTAAACAATCCCAGCTCCCTCAGCCGCTCCTCATAGGACTTGCGCTCCAGACGCCTCACCAGTTTCGTTGCCCTTCTCTGGACACGCTCCAGGGCCTCAATGTCTTTTTTGTAGTGAGGGGCCCAAAACTGAACACAGTACTCGAGGTGCGGCCTCACCAGTGCTGAGTACAGGGGGATGGTTACCTCCCTGCTCCTGCTGGCCACACCATTTCTAATGCAGGCCAGGATGCCGTTGGCCCTCTTAGCCACCTGGGCACACTGTCGGCTCATGTTCAGCCGAGCATCAACCAACACCCCCGGGTCCCTTTCCTCTTCACAATCATCCAGCCACTCATCCCCAAGCCTATAGTGCTGCATGGGGTTGTTGTGGCCAAAGCGCAGGACCCAGCACTTGGCCTTGTTGAACCTCATCCCGTTCACCTCAGCCCAGCGATCCAGCTTATCTAAGTCCCTCTGAAGGGCATCCCTACCCTCAGGCAGATCCACACCACCTCCCAGCTTGGTGTCATCTGCAAACTTACTGAGGGTACACTCAATCCCCTCGTCTAGGTCATCAATAAAGATATTAAACAAGATAGGCCCCAGTACCGACCCCTGGGGGACACCGCTTGAAACAGGTCGCCAGCTGGACTTCACTCCATTAACCACCACCCGTTGAGCACGGCCCTCCAGCCAGTTTCTTACCCAAAGGAGTGTGTACCTGTCCAGGCCACGGGCAGCCAGTTTCTCCAGAAGCAGCCTGTGAGAGACCATGTCAAAGGCTTTGCTGAAGTCTAGGTAGACTACATCAACAGCCTTTCCCTCATCTACCAGTCTGAAAATTTTTTAACCAGTAATTTTATACTGAATTATTTGAAGCTTTGGCTTCATGCAATTTGAACTAATACTTCCTCTGTTATTCCAGCTTAACATTTCTGGAGGGTTGTTAGAGTTAGTGTAGTATGGTTAGGTCATGGCTGGACTCGATGATCTTTGGAGTCTTTTCCAACTTGAGTGATTCTATGATTTTATGATTCTATGATTCTTCCCAGTGTGCCACTATTTCCTGAACATTTTTCAGCTGAGATTCATTGTGAGCATTTCACAAAAAGACAATCCAAAAATGCTTAAGATTTTCAGAAAAAGAAGGACAGTACATCCCAATCCCTAAAATATGCTTAACATGATTTGATACCTTGACAGCTCTTCTCTGTAGATGCAAAATGAAAGTGCATCTTTGAATTTCATAAAGGTCTAGGTAAAACTAAAGATCTTTGCACATGTGATCTGAAAACTCCAAAAATAAGATGTTTGATGTCAACCTTTCTAAAAGCAGAGAGGAACATATTGCATGGATTGTAAGGAGCAGGTACGACCAGGGTGATAGGTGGAAGCTCAAAATGTATGTATAATCTCTGTAAATCTGACCAAAATGATTATTCTAGATAAACATCTCATACATATTCAGAAGATTACTTTTTACCTGCTTCATTCACAAATTTTGCTGGAATCCTGAGCTAGCATTATCCATGAACTATTTATTTGTAAAAGCAGATCAAACTTCAGCGAAAGATATCTCTTTCTACCCAATGCAGTTGCATTGGCTTACTGGAATGAAATAATCTTCCAAATTATGTATATGTTATGCTGCAATATATAAATAGTTAATTGCTTGTTGTTGCTTTAAGACTTGTTGCAAAATGTGTGGAAACATAAGCAATTTTTTTTTTTTTTAATACTCTGTGAATTCTATATATAGTAAAACAGAAAAGAAAAAATTATTACAGGAAATTATGGCTTGAATTTACTTAGCTAATTTTACATTCTAAAAAGTACATTATGCTTGCACACTTAAACATTAAATATGTCTCAACTGGAAAATAATTAATACCTAGTTTAAAATGATAGTAAATTGTATCTTCAGGTGAGCTTTAATTTGTGCTTTGAAGGATCTGAAGTAAAATGTTCCAGAAAGATTCCACAGAACTCTGCAGAAGTAAAGATAACGTTTTCCATGTAAATGGTAATAGGCATTACCTGTTGTACAGTTTTCCTACACACGCCTTGGGCAATAAGAAATAACACTAGTTTTAACATCTCAGTACTGTCAGATCCAACAGCTATTTCTTACTTTTATATCTTTGCTGACACCTGCCACTACAAGAAAATATTTTAAAGAAATGAAAAATATAAAGCATATTTTCATTAACAAATGTAATAGAATCAAAGTGCCAACAAGAGAGCATAGAATGCAGATTATAGATCTTTTTAATATTCTACCTGAAAAGTGTTCTCACTGCATCACTGCATTTTATTTTCTACACAGAGGGACTTTGCATCCTATTCAGTTTAGGAACAGTCTTTTCTATAGAGATATGAATCTAGAGAGATATGAATTGTATGAAGAATTAAGTGATCACTGTTACAAACTCTCTGCTGATATCTCATACTCTTGCAAATGCTCACGATGAGAACTAAAGTGTTGAAATATATAGTACTGAAATTATGACATCCTAATCAAGAAACTCAACATTTTTCGTGGTAACAGATAGTGTCACTGCAAGTAAGAAGCCTGACACATTGGTATGAACAGTATATATCCTTCATGTTATTCCAAAGCATCAATAGTTATTTGCATTAACATGATCCAGATGTGTATAATTAAAAGGTAAAAAAATTTGAGGAATAATGAAAAGTTTGGTAGCAATTTTTATTTTTTCCAGAAAATCCAAACTATATTTGAATTGGGTGAGACTCAAACTACGAATTTCATTTAAATGTTTCCCATAAAACCATAAAGCGAGACAAACATCCCCACTTATCTTACCGAAGATGTACTGAGCTCAATGATAGGTACCAAAGTCTGGCGTGAATGGTTTTAACTTATGTCCTTCAATGTGGATACAGTTAACTCCTTCAGAAATAATGGCTACCTAGCAATTAATCTGTGGAGTATGGATTGCTTCATACACCAGCAAATCAATGTTATTATTTATATCTATAAACACATATCCTTCTGATTGACAAAACGTAGCCCTTGAGAAAGAATCATTCTCTCATTCAGAGTGGTGAGTATCTCCTAATTCCCTTCCAATTCTCACCTTCGTTGAGATCTTCCTGTATCAGACAGAAGGCTTATATATACTCCACATTCAACACGCTAAACAGTTGTACCATAACTAGCAATAAAGGACAGGAGTGACCACAATTAGAAAGAGTTTATTTCCAAGCAGTATATTTGTAATCATCTAAGGTGCAGAGGATCACAAAGTGAATTCAGAGGAAAATATACCACAACAGAAAAATTGTAGAGGCAGACAAAGACTTTCCTTGAAATTTAATTTGGTCATGGAAATCAGTGAGGTAGTGTGTTGCTGAGTCACTTACATGTTTTGGGAGTCCAAATTCCATTAATAGCAAAGACAATTAATAGTTTCAAATTCTTGGTCTTTTGTACCACAGAAATTTACCAAATCTGATTTTATAGATGGGAGTCATAGAGATATTGCAGTATTTTCAATCATTTGATTTAGAAAGTGATACTGCAGTGGATAGTTACTAAGGTATTTTTAATAATAATAAATAATTTACATTAGAATTTAGTTAGAAACTATTAAGAAACGTTTTGTTAAAGCTAGGAAACAATAAATTTTAGACTTTATGATACGAGTTATGCATAAATTTGCACTTAGCTTTGCTAAGAAATTTGAAAAATACTACAGGATTATTTTCTGTATTGCTTCTGCAGTTTCTGAAACCTGGTGCTCCCAAAAATATTGATGGTGAATGTGGTAAAATACAGTGGTAATTAATCTACCTCTTTACTTTTTTTTTTTATTTCTTTAGCCTATCTGCTCATAAAAGTGAGGCCAAAGTAAGCAATTAAACATTCATTTTAATACAAAAAAAAAAAAAAAAAAAAAAAGAATGTGTATTTATATTCTAGTCAGCTTTATTCACTTACATTATACTCAAGATTGCTTTTACTAATGAAACTGTGTAAATCCATCCAAGTTGCTATAATAGCATTCTAATGATATTATTGAAAGAAATTATTGAATTTTGAATTTTGAATTTCTAAGAAGTAAAAGATTGTTCCGATTAAGTAATTCCACCAAAAAATGTATATAACTCTTCCATCAATTTGGAAATTATCAAACTTTAAATCTAAATAAAAGACTTCCACCTACACTGTCAATGAGGTATTAATGGAAAAATTACTGTCAAGTCTAAATTTTCATTAAATTTGCTCTTTAAACAAAAATGTATTGCCTGAACTAATTTCATACATGATATATGAAAAGAATTTAAAAGAAAGAATATTAAAACATAATTATGGTCTCCAATTCTTGTTTTCAAAATTAAAATATCGTGGACCATAACTATATATGCATTTCTGAAGCACATCAAACAACAGAATTTTTATCTATACATATTTAAAATATATATTTAATAGTAATAGTCACTAACTATAATGTTATTCCCTTATTTTTAATATCCTACCTAAATAATCAAATTGCTATATGCAGCATACTATAAATGCCCATGACATTCAATCTAGTAGAATAAATGGATTCCTGAATTTATTACATTTTGAAAGTAATTTTTAATTGTAATGAAGCCAAGAAAACTCATCACAAAAAAGACTCTTCTTTAAATTGTGGATCACTACATAATTTTCACGTCTAAACATACGACTGATTATCTCATTGTAAGTGAAAATTATAGTTATGTTCTCCCCCTGTGCAAGATTTTGCACTATCAAATGTTCAGCATTTACTGACGTGTCATGAAGTACATTAGCTTTATTTGTGAAAACATGAAAACTGATGGGACAGTTGCATGTATCTAGACTGTGTTTTGTATTACCCTCCTTTCATTCAAAGGTTATGAAGAAGGCACAGGAAAAAAAAAAAAACCAAACAAAACAGAACCAAAGAAATAACTTCTGATAAAATCGAAGAGGGTAACTAAAAGACAATGTTTGAATTATTTGTGCAGATTTTTCTGTGTCCGAGATGCATTTTGTCTGTTAGGAAAGAAAAATATTTAAATGACTCTAAAGAGGTAAAACATTACTCTTCGTACAGACACAGAAAAACTGTGTATAACTAAATATAAGTTAATATAAATCTATAAACATGTAAAGGATGATGGCACAGAGCACTGACACCTGTGTTGTCTACCA
This sequence comes from Chrysolophus pictus, assembly GCA_037305975.1. Classification (NCBI taxonomy): domain Eukaryota; kingdom Metazoa; phylum Chordata; class Aves; order Galliformes; family Phasianidae; genus Chrysolophus; species Chrysolophus pictus. The sequence continues at coordinate 27,297,951 of CM074614.1, read as the reverse complement.
TATTTTGACAGGTAAGATAAAGAGTACAGTTATTAATTTACTTCTATTTAGTCCGTTTCTAGATGCTGAAGAACAAACAATTCTTTCGCTAAAGATGTACTGAATGGATAAATCAAACATTAAATATTTCCTCAGTTACATAAAAATATATATTTCATGGCATGAAGCATAAAAAATAAGGATCAACCTCAAAGATCCAAAGAACCAGCCAAAATAGCAAGATTCTTTGCTTTGAAACATTCTGGATCCTGAGCATGACTAACTATTGTGATCTGCTGCATAAAAGTATTATCAAGTATTACAGTATGGATTCATTGCTGCTTGATTTTAAATGACAATATTAAACTTTCCTACCAAATACAGTGCCCTGGAAAAGAAATCAAATAAAATAATCTCTTTACTCTGTTCTCTCATAAAAGTTCATTTCGTTCTCCAATATCTCAATGTCACCGCAAGTCAATGTAGATTAATGAGGGAAAGGGAGACAAAAAATTGTCTGTTGTGGGAAGTATTTATATTCTGGCTTTCTAGAGATGTAGTGATTAAAATGCATGACACTCTATAACCTTCAGACTTCCTCTATTTAAACACGAGTTCTTCAGGGAAGAAAAAAAAGGAAAGGAAAAATTGCAAATTAAATCATGGATAAGCACTGTCATCCTGGTGGAGACAAGTTCAACATGGACGATTTATCTATTTAGACAAATTAAATCAGTGTCTGTCGATCCTTCTGAAATGTTCTCATGTGTCTGAAAAAAAAAAAAATTGTCTTCCTTTGGTTTAATTTTACCCTCCTCCCCTCAAAAAAACCTTAATGCTGATAGCATATTAAAGATCAGTTTTTATTAGTTCTGTCCAATCGCCTAGCTGTTTAGAGGAACTGGGCACTGTCAAAGCAAATGGTGGTAGAACAGTCACAAATAGATGAAAAACTGACTTTCTGGAATGACAGGGATATACCTGAAAATGTAGGATACAATTTAAAATATAAGATTTTGTATCCACAGATCAATTAGTCTACTTGAGAAACTGCCTGACTAATCAGGATATTTTGGGAACTGAAGTTTTGTGTTGAATTTTAAAATTAGCATCAACACTCCAGACTTCTTTGAATTAATGCTAAAATGTAGTCAAGAAGCAAGATAGATTACAATAGCTATGTATATAATAACAAGTAGTTCAGCACAACAGAAACAGATTAAATTGACAAGTCTGGTATCTCATGAAGAGAAAATGGCTTGTACTACCAGTGCGTTCAGGTAGATATAACTAGAACCCAACAATAGGCCCACTTTTTTCAGCTTCCATGGGTCCAAATACAGAACTTCTATTGAGTAAATAAGGAAATGACATTGCAATTGAATATAAGTTGTAAGCACATGTAAAATGACTGAAATCCAGGTTGCAAGGGGCTTTAAAGATCATGGAGTTGTAAGCCCTGCTTTGCACTGGGTTGCCAGCCATGAGATCAGACTGCCCAGGGCCTTATCCAACCTGGCTTTGAATGCCTCCAGAGACGGAGAAACGACAGAGATGGTTGCATAAGTACCAGATGTAGAGACAAATGATAGGAAATTCTGATTCTCTGTGCAATATGTAGTACTAATGTGTTAGACTTCTGGGAGCTTCTTTGTGATTAGTTGTTTCAGGGTATTTTTGTGTCTGTTTTCTCTCAATTTATAACAATAATAACAACAAAAAGTTGTGAAATACTGTAGAGCTGGTAAACATGTACCCATGTGAAAACTACAGCAAAGATACAAACATTACCAATGCTTATGCTTTTGAGTTCTGGGGCAATCTACAGTAGGCAAGGATAATGTCACTATTTATGTTCATGGATAATACCCATGCTCCTTAAAAGCAAGTAATTTTGAGCTAAATCAAAGCAAAACCTATACCAAGACACGTTTCAGAACAATTAAGTTACAGAAATAAATCTCAGCAACAAAGAAAATGCAGTACTTAGCTGTTCCTTTAATTTATTTAGTATGCTAATAAAAAAGAAATTTTTAAAAGATTCAGTGATGAATATCTTGTCCTGTGCAGTATCAAGGGCTTGCCCTTTAATTATCTAATTAGTGTCAGAAGAATACTGTTGATGATAATCATTATATTTGGCACGTGCTGTATATAGCATCTTTTGTACAACCATGTCAAAGATATCACAGATGTCATTTAATTGCTATTCTCATCAGTTCTTCCACACAGTAACATTAATATTTTATTCATAGAATCATAAAATTATAGATTGCCTTGGGTTGGAAGGGATCAAAAAGATCATCAAGTTCCAGTCCCCTGCCACGGACGGAGGTTGCCACCCACAAGATAAGGCCACCCAAGATTCCATTCAATCAGACTCACTTAATATCTAATCTAAATTTCCCTTCATTTGGTTTAAAACCATTCCCCCTTGTCCTGTCATTATCGGATCATGTAAAGTCATTCTCCACCTTGTTTACAATCTCCCATTCTGTACTAAAAAGTCATACTGAGGTCTTCACAGTGTTCACTTCTCCAGGTTGAACCTGTTCTCCAGTTCATTCAGCCTGTCTTCAAAGGAGAAGTGCTCCTGCCCTCTGACCATCCTTTTGGCCCTTCATTAACTTCACATGGGCCCACATTTCAAGCCAGGTCCCTTTGGATCGTTTTCTTCTGTAGTGTCAGCTGCACCCCTGAGCTTAGTATCATCAGCAAACCTGCTGAGGGTGCATGCAATCCCACTATCCAGATCACTGATAAATATATTAAAGAGTACCAGAAGATGGACCCCTGGAGGACAGCACTCATCACTGGCCTCTGCCTAGACATAGAACCATTGACCACAACTGACTGACTGTGACCATCCAAATAATTCCTTATCCACTGAATAGACCCCCTTTCAAAATCATATCTCTCCAATTTAGAGGTAAGGATGTGGGGTGGGACCATATCAAAGGCCTTGCAGAAGTCCAGGTAGAACATCAGTTGAACCTCCCTTTGTTTGCTGATGCTGTCAGTCCATCAAAGAAGGTCACCGGATTGGTCAGGCACAATCTACCCTTGTTGAAGCCACTCTGGTTACCTCAGATCACTTGCTCATTCCTCATGTGCTTTAACATAGCTTCCAAGAGAGCTCTTCTGCTCTTACAAAGGAATCCTTAAAGTGCTGCCAGCTCTGTTCACCCCTTTGTCCCCAAAGACAGTTTCCAAGAGGACCCCATCCAGTAATTCCTTAAACAGCCCAATGAACACTTTCCTGAAGGTCAGGGTCATGTCCTTGTTTTTTGCCAGATCCATCCTCTTCAAGATCACAAACTCTGCCAAGGCATGATCACTACATACCAGAATGTCTGCAGTCTTAAACTCTTTAATGAGTTCCTTTGTGTTGGTAAGTTCTAGGTGCAGAAATGCTTTTCCAATGGTTCATTTGCCTATTCCTGGACCAGGAAGTTATCCTCAATGCAATTCAGGAGTCTTCAGGATTATTTGCAGCCTGCTATTGCTTTCCCAACAGACATCCAGTTGCTGAAATCTCCCATCAAGATGAAAACTTGCATGCATGACACTTTCTGCAGTTGAAGCAAGAAGGTCTTTTCCATAGGTTCCCCCTGTAGTAGTACTTCCTAAGTGGCCTGTAGTAGACCTCTATCACTAGATGCCCTTTACTGGTCTAACTCTTAATTTTTAACCATAAACCCTCAACCTGCTTATGGCTGTTTCTCAGAGGCAGCTTTTTGCATTATACCCACTTCTTTTAGCCTCAATCATAGCAGTCCACATTTTGTCTCACCACATTTCTGTGATAGAAGTTAGGTCATAGTTTTCTAATTACATTGTGGTTTATAGTCCCTCCTGCTTATTCCCCATGCTTTGTGCATTGGGGCATCAGCTGTACTAAGGGCAAAATTACCTTCTTAAAGGAGCCCTCTCTAATTTCTTTGGGACAAATCTAAGTTTTTCCCCTGTTGCTTCCTAACATGGCAGTGTTCCCCAGCTCTTCTCTGTCATATCAAATTCCATTCCCTTTCCCAATCAAGTGTAGTTTAAGCTCTAGTAAGTCCAGGCAACTTGCTGCCCAGAACTCTCTTTCCCCATCTGGTCAGGATGATGTTTCATCCGACATCAACATGCCTGGTCTCTTCAAAGTATGTGAAGATCACAGTACTCTGGACCCTGATTGTGACACCATCCATGCAGCATCCATGCGTTCATTCAACTGGTCTGCCCTCCCCCTCCTTCTGCCTGGGTCCCAGTCTCCAACCAGAAAGACTGAGAACACTACCTGTGCTTCCGATCCCTTCAAAATCTTCCCAAAAGATATAAAGTGTCTTCTAGTGCTTTTTTAATTTCCTAGCTGCAGCCTGCTGTGACCCAGGTTGAGAGAGCAGCAGCAGATAGTAGTCCTCTAGCTTTACGACATGTGGTAACTTCTTCCCAATGTCCAGAATAGACCTCTGGCAGACAGCAAACCTCTCTAAATATTTTATAGAGATTGTAAGTTAGCTGTAATTATCCTTGGTTATTAATTTTGTCATCATGCAACCTCAGCTGGCAACATTTCACAGAGATCAACTAACACTTTCAGATTGCCAAAAGCATTAGGGAACAGGCTTTGAAGTCTACTCTTAGGGTTTCCAAATGTAGACTTCAAGGGCTGCACTTGCCCTTCTAGTATGATAGAGAATTATTCACAATTAGTGGCTTCTTTAACTTAGAAAGCAACATGACTTCCTATTTAAACATGTGCTGCATGTATACAGGTATCACGAGCGAGATGTTTTTTCCTTAAGTTTGCAAAAGAAATATATGATTTCTTATTTTCTGAAATTTCAGAATGTCACATATACACCTCTAAAAAATCTTCTAGAGCCTTAGTGATTTTTTCCTGACTGAAAATGAATAATAATTAGAATACTCATAGTCTTAAAGAAGACTACTTGGAACCAAAGTGATTGACACTTACCAGTCATGCAATGCAAACATTTAACAAAACCCTGTTACTTCTGCAAGGTTTCTTTCATATCTTTCCAAAATGAACATTGAGATAAGATTTCTATCAGCATGGAATCCAAATGGACATCACAATCAGAGGAAATGAAGAACTTCCAGGAAAATGTTATTGATAGTTCTATGAACTGGCTATGATCCTGATGCAGTATATTAGAATAAACGTGTATCTTTGTATTAATTGAGATGGATGTGTCCCTTGAAGTTGTATGTGAACATGAAATAGTAACAAAGTCCTTTACCTCATTACCTCCTCTGCATCTCCAGAGTTATCTAACACAGTGTTCAGATCTGTTGAATTTTTTATTTTTTTTTCCTATTTCTTCAACAATGTGCACAGGACTAGTGATGGGTTTCTTTCACACAAAAAAAAGTATGATATCCTAGTTGCTCTGTTCATAGTATATTATATGAATGCTTATATGACTTGTTCCTCCTTTCGGACAGCTTCATGTGGAAGTAGCCAGGCTCAGGACTCCAGTCACATTTCCTAAAAATGCTAAACAAGCTGTGTGGTTTGAAAAAGAGGCACGTTGTATCTTTGCTCTTTCACAAAATGTCATCATATGCAGTATGTTCTTATGGTCTTGGTGACAACCTGCTCACTTTGCATGTCCTAAAACCATGTGACATGTGAACAATTCAGTGAGCTAATGCTGTGGTTTAACCCAGCAGACAGCTAAACAGCACACCGACCATTCACCCTCCCTCTGCTGCCCCCCTCCAGTGAGACAGGGGTGAGAACTGGAAAATCTCTCTCAATTGGAAATTCAATTGGAAATTGGGTTGAGATAAAGACAGTTTAATATAATTTGAAAGGAAAGGAAAATCATCATCATCATCATAACCATAACACATTTTCCTGAATATTCTTCCAGTTCCACTCATTGTGATGTCACCATGGATTTCAGGCTGGTAGATCCAATGAGTTGAAGCACGATGCAATTGTCCCCCACTCTCCAACTGATTCCCAGCCAGTTCCTATACAGCAGAAAGCCCCTGTCTCAGCCAACTCCTCCTAATTTTTTTTTTATCCACACAGTGCTGCATGATATGTGATATCACTTTGGCCAGTTTGGGTCGGCTGTTCCAGCTTTTTTTCCTTCCTGCTCCTTGTGTCAGAGCATCCATTGGCAGGACAGCACGAGAAGCTGAATTATCCTTGGCAAAGTGTAAACCCTGTTCTGCAGCACCTAAAACACAGGCTGCGTTATCAACACTCTTCTCCTAAACGCAGAACGCAGTCGTACTAGCCACTGTGAGAAAAGTTAACTTCATCTCAGCCAAAATCATCACAGTCCATTCTGTCCACATCATTGACAATAAGCCCCTGCACCAATGTCTGCCTAAACCACTGATCAGCTGCTAGAACTCACCTACAAAATGATAGCTTTTCAGACTATTTCATACAGGAAAAAAAAAAGGAAAATATAGTAGTATTCATTTAGGAAATTTCACTGCTGTGCCATTCCAATAAAAATAAACTTCACACTCAGGTAAATACAGTTTATGCTTAAAAGAAAACTGTAAGGAAAGAATGAAAAACCCAGCACAGTAAATGTATAAGAAATTACATATCAGACAGACAAACTTTTGAGCAAACAGGTCTAACCCTGTAACTCTTCAACAGAACTACATAACAAGAAGACACATGGTTTAATGTATTTTATGATCCCTTTTGTCCTGTTCATTGCCAAGAGCAGACCCATTCAATGCCAGCCAAGAAAGTAGAACAGAGAAGTCATAAAACTGCAGAATAACCGAAGTTGGAAGGAACCCACAAGGAGTCATCGAGTTCAACTCCTGGCTCCCCACATGACCAACCAAAATCAAACCCTGTGTCTGTGAGTAGTATCCAAGCAATCCTCAAGCTCTAGCAGCTGGGGCCATGTCCACTGTTCTGGGAAGATGTTCCATGCCCACCACCCTCTGATGCAGAACGTTTTCCCAGTGAAATCTGTTTTTCTTTTTCCTATCCATCTGCTAGGATGTCAATACTACTGTATGCCTAAATCTGTTGGTATGCTGTTAAGCATGAATTGAACTCCACACATCTATATCCAGCCATTCTCCAAGGCCAGAATAGAAACTTGACAGCAATGGGCAGAATTACCAGTGAAGACTGGAAATATAATTTCTCACACAACTTCCAACATGTCAATCTCTTTTATAAACATCTTATTGCACTACATAGGTAATACGCCCAATTATTATGTGGTAATACAGCTAAAGTTACATACAAATGCATAAGGAAAGTGTAGACTCAATGAGCATGGGAACAGTGGTAGGATTCTTATCAGAACAACAGTGAAACAACACACAGTCTTGTCCCAGATATCCACATTAAAGAGAGGTCAGATTAGTCTGTATACCTTTGCAACCTTATTTTAGAGGCACAGGAAAAGTAGACTGAGAACAAACATGGATTATGGTTCCAGTGTGGATTTCATTTTGTTTATGATCATTTCCTTTGTCTTGGAAATCTGTGATCTTGTTTTAAGCAAAGAATTCTAAAGCTAATTAAGTATCATCCATAAACAGAATATTATGTGAAATTTCAGCACATTAACCATTTATACCCCTAAATTAAGGGTTGATAGGAATCTGTAGTGAGTTTGTATTTTATCTAGGTCAGTTAATTCATCATTCTCCTATGTATGGATTCAAATGAGAATACAGCAATTGCCTGCCTATTAAAGATGTATAGAAAATGTACTAATTTTGACTAAATTTTTACTTTCCTGGCAGGTAGTTTCTTGCTGTAGTTTTCTAACAATAAATTACATGAAGTGCTTCTCCTAAATTCCTCTTCAAAACTCTTTGGTTACATGACTGTCTGCTTTTATTGACTAAAGATGACACCTTACACATCTTTCAGCTTTTTCTCAGCATCCTTGTCTTACTGTGGGACACTAACTCTACTCCATTTGTGTATCTAATTCACTTCTTAAATTTGCACAACTGCCTCAAAGGTGGGATTTTCAGTTTGCTATATTCTACAGCATTTAATGCATTAGATTCCACCTACCTCTTCCATGCTAGTATGGCATTCATACTATGTGATATTACATCAATCATTGATTTCTGTGTGGGGTGGAGGAAGTAACAATACTGAGACTTTAACATCTACTTTAGTCCAGTGCAGAACACTTTCTTTGATAGGTGGAATGCCAGTGGAGTCAGATTTTATTCTGTCTTCCAAAATTTTATTCTGTGTAATTGTTTTTGTTGGGCTTGTTTGCTTGCTTTCTGCTCAGTATTGAACAGGTCGCAAAATGAGAAAGCTCAAGCAGGTAGTCCAACTACCAAACAATAGGAGAATTTTTAGCTCCAACTGTAAAATTATGAGAAAATGAATAAATGAAATACTGTACTGATGGCACTGTGAGAGATCTACCACATGCTCTATAGAAGGCTCTTATTTTTAAAGTCTTTCCCAGGTGAAGAGTCATGTGATGTACCTATTGCAATACTGAGAGTGGCCTGTGGTGACCTGAACATCAATCACTTTCCCTAAATAAAACTGGAACTGAAATTAGTTCAGATATGAATCAGAATGGCTTCAAAATTCAAAGAGAATATAAAGGCTTTTGGAGAAGTTGTGATCAAGAAATAAAATTTTTAAATGTTTTAACTTTTATGTTCTCTTTCATGAACACACAAAGATGATTGCCAAAATAAAATGTGCACTTTCAGTCTGCAGAACGGCAAATAATCTGGAGTTTTTTCCCCCCCAAGAGAGTTTCTAAACAGCTGCTGTTATCCCAGCCACATCCTCTATAAGTTCATATCAACTAGCTATTCACAACTCTTCTTTGGCAGAAGCAGCTTAAAAAGCCATCTTTACCCGGGTTAGTAATGGCAAACTTACCATTTAGTTATACAGACAAATGTAGAACAAAGTAGATCCAGCACATGAGTTTAAATACTTCATCTTTGTAGTGATTATCTCATTCTCTTCAAATCTATGGGATTAGTCCTTATTATATGGCAGTGAGCACAGCTTATATCAATGCCAATACAAATGATAAAATTCACATATAAGTCATACAATTTGATGATTAGTGATTCCATTGTTACGTGACTGTGTGAAAGTAGGATCAAAATGGACTGACATGTAGAAGCAAACAGTTTTTGTCCTTTCCAGCAACCTCTTTCAGTCAGTAAGACCTAAGTAGCCCTGCAGGGATGGGTTGAGGCATTCCTGTGGTTCTGGCAGGTCGTTTGAAATGTTCAACCCAATGTAACTGGCAGTATCATTTTGGTTACTAAAGGAGAGTAAACTCAATTAATTTCAGTGGTAGTGGGCAGATACGTTGCATCATCTCAGCTATTTGGCTGCTAATTCCCAGCTAAATGAAACAATGGACTGAAAAAGCGATAGCATCTTTAATACCTGAAGTTAGATCTACGATATAATTTCTCTCTTTTTCCTAAGCCATCAGTACAATGTACAGTGCATATATCCTACCTCCTGATGGCCACCCTGCTGTATATTAAAACAACAAATAACAACAGAATTCTACATCTGAAAATTCAGGACCTTTGCAGTCCATTGGAAACATAAAATGGGCTCTGTTTCCATTGGTATAGTTTCTAGGCAGTGTAAGATGCAGTAGTAAAAGAAGGCATGTGCTGAGCAAATAGATTGCTCTCCAGATCTCCTTATATTTTCAGCAGTTTGTAAAAATGGGAATTTTACAAGAAGTACATAAAAAGAACTAATCAAATTTACTGTAATGGTAATGTATTGATTAACAAAGGTACAAATGCTAGGTTGGCCTAACACCAATTTTCAATCAATCAACTGTAAAGTGACAGTGGCATTTTAAGTTTTTAGCATTCTGCTTTAAAAGCATCTGTGCTTTTATATTGGCTTATCTGTGTTTTTACTAGAAAAAAAATGTACAGAGACTAGACCTATCCTTTGAACTTTAAATGAGACAAATACTGACAACTCATTTTTGAATGTATATTTATAGTAAGAAAAAACTTGTTCTCAAGGTCCTTTGCCTTTCCATTTGCACTACAGAATTATTTCAAGGCGGCACAGGTCTTTGTAGACTACACAGAGACAAAAGATCAATCTGACTTCAAAGAGATCTGTTGGAGAAGTGCTGCATGAAATGCCTTGTTGTATTCTGACATCAAGAAGCTTGTAAGAGCTGCTGGACAGAAAGGCATTTAAGTCTATATTTGTTGAAACACTGCTACTAACCTTATTACCCAGTACAATTTGCTTTTGCTCTATCAATGGTTTTGGAGGTACAGACAGTGAAAAAAAGAATTTCCTTTTGAGCTGATGGATACATTCCCAGAGTGGCTTGAAAAAAGCACATGATGAAGAAATTCCTTTCTGGAGTTCTGGAGGTCTGTCTTATACCTGTTGCATGTGATTTACTTTGATGGAAATCAAGCATACATGCATAATATAGTTAAACCATCTCTAGGCCTGATAGGACCCTAATTATTAGTTTTCCAGAAGGGATGCAAAATGAGTTTGTCACATTAAGATGGCCAGCAGGTTGAGGGAGGTGATCTCTTGCTCTGTTCTGCCCTGGTGAGGCCACAGGTGAAACACTGAGTCTATTTCTGGGCTTCTCATTTCACAAAAGGCAGGGAACTGCCAGAGACAGTCTAATGGAGGGTCACAACAATTAGGGACCTGGAGTGTCTTCCTTATGAGGAACAGCTAAGAGCTGTCCTGCCTTGAGAAGAGAATGATGAGAGGGAATCATCTCAACACTTAAAAATACCTGAAAGGTGGTGTAGAAAGGATGGGACCAGGCTCTTTTTGGTGTTGATTAACAACAGGAGAAGAAGAAATGAGCACAAATTTGACCACAAGAGCTTCCATCAACACATGGAGAAAAATGTCTTTACTCTGAGGGTGACAGAGCACTGAAACAAGACGAACAGAGAAGTTGTGAAGTTAACTTCCCTGTAGATAGTCAAAACCTGTCTGGACAATTTCCTGTGTAACCTACTGTAGAGAGCAGCTTTTTTTCTGCAGAGAACCCCTATGATTCTGTGATTCTGCCAAGCTCAGCAATAGTTAGGTAGTCCTCAAACTGTTCTGGTACCTGGGGCTATTCCTTCTCAGCACAGGACTCTGCACTTCTCCTTGTTGAACTTCATGATATTTTTGTCAGCTCAGCTCTCCAGTCTACCACAGCCACTCTGCACAGCTGTGTGCCTACCTAATGAGTCAGCCATTCCCTCCAATTCTATGCTATTTGAAAACCTGTTGAGGGTACAGTCCACCCTATTGTCCATGTTCTAAATATGCATTGTACTCAATCAACACAAGATGTTGCTTAAGTAAGAAAGAATTTGCACTTTATTTTTGTTCTGTTTTAAAGCATTAGTAAATCACATTCAGTTCATGCAGAACATCATCGAGCTCACATTTTTAAACAGAAACGAGGCAAACAGAATATGCTAAGCAATAATGAAAATCTATGTTTTCCTCATTTGAGTGAAGCATTCCACTCTGAGATCAAGCTTTTTATAATCTAACATAGAGCAGTACACCATAGTAAAAAGAGATGTATGTCACAGGAAAAGGATTCTTAAACAATTTAAGCATCCCTGTGCTGTGATCTAACACAAATGCTGCCTGCTAGAGCAGCATTCTAGCTTGGCCCAGATGCATTTATAGCTTATTTATTTATCAGTTTGCAGTAAGCTCTGATGCAAAACACTAGGCACACTTACAGATCACAGCTGAACGACTCATCAGCAGCTTTTTTTTTTTGTCTTTGAGGGTAATTCCCCACAAGTCAGAAATTAGAGTCTACAACAAAGCCCTCTAAAAGAAAATATCTATGTTTGGGCCAAAAAACTTTGGGCTAAAGACAACTTCATTTCTAGATATGCACGTCATTATGTTTCTGAGGTTCTATTAATCCTGGAAAAACTTGCTTGCCAAGGACAAATCTCACTGCAACATCTTTAGAAGAAACCTTTTCATACTAGACAGGAAAGATCACATAAAAGTTGCTACCTTCAATAAGACTGCATTCACTGGATAGGTCTTCGAGCAAATAATGTTCTGAAGAGTGCCCATAATGCAATGGGTAGCTCTTTTTCATGATGATAGAAAATTATCCTAAGAGATGGCCCCCAAAGCATACACGAATTCCAATGTTCTGTAGGGCAATATCTTTTTCTCTTTTATTAAATATTGCTATCTTGCTTTATTTCTGTGGAGCTTTTGCACAAAGCTATTTTCAGTCCACAATATAGAGGAACTCTTCCTTTTGCCTAGGGATAGCTCACTGACACAGCAGGGCTCTAAAAAAATCTCCTACCACACAGCCTGGCTGGTAAAAACCTACTTTTTGAGCTCTTATGACTTCACAGGATAGACACTGTTCTCATTTTCTAATTCAACTTAGAGGAGACAGAAATAGCAGATAAACCTTCTTCCTCATGATATTTCCCTCTTCAGCAGCATCACACATGGATTCTCTTTTGTGCTACAACTTCTGTTTTGCTACTTAATAATGAATAAAGCAATTGAGAGACTTTGAACTACTGGGGCTTCATGAGCATAGCTCATTGACTTTTGCACCAATGAAAAATATTTATGCAGTGCTGGTTCTTTTCCTGCTCACATCAGGAGGATTATTTCCATAAGTTGGATTTTGCCCATGATGCCCATAAACAATTTGCATTGTCTGGATACTACAAGGCCATTTAATGGGAAAAAATGATCTTATGAGAACAGAGAGATTATTTACACAGATGATACTGATGGGTAGAAGTGAACTAGGTTTAACATCTCATTGAAACAGCAGAGCTTTCCAGCAAAGTAGACTCAGACTGCAGGAAGGTCCTCTTCATTAACTCACTTTATAATCCATTTCTTCCTTAATGAAGAGAAGAAAGTACATTTATTTCAGGGAAGATCTATGTCATCAAATGCATGTTATTTGTTCTTGGCTTCCTCCTGATTACAAAGTTGCCATTAAAGTGATTGAAATTATTTATAGCAAAGCAATTCTGTCAGCCCACCCAATAAAGATCACCAGCCTGAATTAACCATTCCCAACACAAAGGTTTATTTCTGCTTACAGAAAGCAAAGCAGCCAAACAATGAAGAAAGGCATAACTGAATATTCAGAAGTTGAAAATGGTCCTATTATCATATAGTTCCATCTTTTTGTATATATGATTAAAGGTAAGGAAGAAACAAATTTTTGCACGGATAAGATTTTTATTACACAGTTCTCACAGACTACGTTTCAGCTGAGATCATTATTAACACATTGGATAAAAGAGTACAAATTACTCTTTAACAAATTACCCAGTACAAATTACATGGATCTAAATGTTCACTATGCCAATGTACTTTTGCAAGGACAAACTACTCCAAATAGTCTTGGCAGGAGACCTATTTAGATCAACAAAATGTAGCATCCAACTATGTTCAAAGCTCCAGGGAGGATATTACTTGGTCAAAACTAATTTACTGGTCAGTAAGCAAGAGGTTAAAACAAGAACTGCTTCCAATTTAATGGTTTCATGTTTTGCACTTGAGAAATGCTCTCCTCTGTAATCACCAGGGAGTACTCTGATGTTCTCATGCAAAACAAGTTCTGAAGCAGGAGAGAAAAAAAAAATAATATTAATTAGACATAAATTATTCCTAATCTACACATAGCACTTAATCCCCAGTTCACAGAAATGCAAATTGCACTTCAGAAACAGTAAGTTAAGAAGCCATTTGTCAGCAGCAGACAGGAGCCCAAGCTCAGTATAAAATATAGAACAAACTTCCAGCTCATTCCAAAGAACACACTGATTGAAGGATTACTCCGAACTGCACAGAAATGCAGAATGGAAAACTGCAAAAATACAAATATTTACATTGTGCATCTGCTCATCTGTTGAAGTTTGGAAAAAAGTACCACTGAAAAAGTACTTCTATCGAATTTCATCCTTAGATTTCATTGTAAGTGGAAAATACATCCTTCTCATTGATCTACAGTGAACCAGGAGGAATAAGGAAAATAGCTAAAACATTAAAGAATTTTTTTTTTTCTTCCCAGGGTTTTTCAAAAAAACCCTTCATAAAGAATCTTCAGCACCAAACTAGTTAACTTATTCCTATGACAACGCAGCAGACCTTGTGGATAAAGAAGCGTCTGAATTTGTCATGTATCTCAGTTTTAGTATAGTTTATGACATTTATAAGATTCTTCCAAGCAATCTAGGGAAATGTAGACTGTTTGAAACTGCTGTAAATTATATTTTGTTGGAACTGCATACGGTCCTTACCAGTGGTCCAACACAGTGCAGAAAGGGCCATTTACATAGGTTGCAGTACTACATATCGCTGCTGTGAAAACTGCAGAAAAACTGAAAATTAATTTTGTCAGGGTGGAGAGAAATCACACACACTGGAAAACAAAGCTGTGTCCAGGAATAAGAGAAACAATTTGAAAAATACTACTTAATTCCACAAGAGAATGTGCAAAGTTTGTGAAGTGGTAGAAAAGAATAACATGTCTGGATGGAGGGTGGCAAATGAAGGCATAGAGAGATAGATGTGCAGAAAAAGGTCTGGTGGATAACAAGTTCATAAAACATCTATTCTGATTTATTTTTCTAATGCTAAAACTGTTCCCTATTGAATTAGGGGTACTAAGTCAATAAAAGATCAGTTGGAAAAATTAATGGATGTATGAAATTGGGAAAGTATGTAAGACTCTTTAGCTTAGACTAAAGAGATAAAAACGATTTAAATAGTCAAAACATATTTGAAGAAGATTAAGCAAGGAACAAGCAAATAAATTTTTCAGTTTGTCTTCTGGGAATGAGATGGGATTATGTTCCTGGTATTTAGATTAGATGTCAGAAAAAGCTGTCTAACACTGAGGCTAGCTAAAAGCTGGGAGTTTGACTAAGGAGATTCTTCTACCATTTGTCTTGGGCAAATGTGCTCTCAATCATTTAAAATCAGCATAGAACATATAACCCTAAGTTCTTCAAATATCTTTTAAATATTCACCTCCTAGCATAATAAATGATTAAATCAACATTTGATTTACTGTAGGGAATGCTGCTATTATGGTGCAGAAAGGAAGCTTCATCCATGTAGTGCTGCATCTAACAGAATAGTATACTCCTGTATCCTTTCTAGTGCATACAAGCAGTCCGAACAAAACCATTCAGCTTAGCACTGCTACTGAGCATAAGATAGTCATCATACATGCTGCCCTCCCTCCCCCCTGCCTCTCAAATACATTCTTTGATCATACTCTAATTTAAGACAACACATTTTCTTGGCTTCTGAGCACTGTGTGGTACAAAAATATACAATGTCACAGCAATTACAATTGCTGCTTCACAACTATTCCCACTCAACTTCAATTGAAATTCAATTTCTTTTACTGGGGAAAGCCAGGAGGAGCCAATTACTGTTACTTTAACACAGTGCATTTTACCTCAGGCATCACTTAGGTTCCAAACAAAACCATTTCAGATCCTGCTTGCAGCCTTCCTTGTAGTAAGTTCCTCAGACTCCCTGCAGTAGCACTCTATCAAGGGATGGATGCATTAAATACATCTAATATGGTCATTTTAGCACATAAATAAATACATTCAATATTCAGTGCTGATTACTCTTTGTCTTACAAACTATGTTCCACAGCATCAAACCAAACTCTCCCTGTTGCAGCTCATTCATGGACAAAGTTGGTGCAATTCTTTACATTTTGGGTTTAAATTTGGGGTAACTGGCAATTCTCTGTGCCAGTGTGCTGTGGATATTACACACACAACAGCTACTCCCATGAGTTCACAGGATTGTGTCATAGAATCATAGAACGCACTGGGTTTGAAGAGATCTTAAACATCATCCAGTTCCAACCCACCTGCCATTGCCAGGGTTGCCAACCACTAGTGAAGTGTTCACTTACATTTGTTAAAATAAAAAAATTACTGAGGAGCATTTCCAAATGTCTTATGGGTTTCTCAGCTTTCTGCAGTATTGAGGGTGCAGGTCTGAAAATCTGCAGCAGATATACTCCCTCACTGAGTCCCATAACCAGCTGGATTCCATCAGCAGAACCTATGTCGTTGGCTTGGAGCTGGCTGAGGATAGAGAAGATGCATTCAGAAACTGAGCTGATTGGCAAATGAACAGTACAAAGGCTGAAAATAATTTTAGATCATTATGATTCAGAGCTATCATTGGTATGGAAATAACAATACATCAAAGTGTTGCAGATAGACTTGTAAAGGTAACACAATAGGTTTCAAGCTAAATTTTTAATTCTACAGCTTACATTGTGAAAATTACAAAGCAGCTTAAGCACTACCCAGGAAGCAAAGAAAAGTGTCTTATTTTCTTAGCAACCACACAAGTTACAGACAAATCTATAAATCTATCCATGCATCTGTTTCTTTTTTTTCACAAGGTTACATGATTTCCAAAATTTGCTAACATGATGTAACAGCACCACCCTTTTCCTCAACATGCTGAGTAGGAGCACTGATATCCAAATTGTATTAGCAATAGACTTCAACATGTATGGACTACAGCCCTCCAACATGCAATGAACTGGGTTCCAAAACATTTCTGGTCTTGATGGTAGCAATTAATATTGCAAATTTTGATTTTGAGCATTCTTCAGAATTAATCTGTAGAAAGAGATTTTCAGTGCAGAAACGAAAGAAATGATTTGTATAATTCTTAGTAAGTTTCTAAAGAGGTGTCATATGAGTAGAGGAAGACAGAAAAAAAAAAAAAAAACAGAAGGTAGCAAAAGTTTTTTAAAGAATGGGAAAAATTAATCAACACTTCAGTGGTTTCCAACACCACAGTTCACATCCTGTTTAAATGAAAGAATTATCAGATGATAGGATCAGCCTAAAAACGTAGACCAAGTTTCTAGCTCTTTATCTGTAAAATGAGAAAAAAATGAACTTCCCCCCCTCCCCCTTTGGTTGAGTGCATCCATTTACTTATGAACATCACACCAAACAATGGCCATCTCTCACTGTGATTGTGGACAAAGCAGGCTAATGTGAAGTCAGAAACACCATATGATAAGAAGCTTATAGGATTCAAATAAGTGTTTTAGGCATTTTAAGCTAATGTATTTCAAAATATTTAAATAGTGCTGAGAATAAAAGTGATTTGATTACTCTGCACTGTGAAGAACAAGTGATTACTGTTTGCATACTATATAAGGGAAAGCAAAGGGGATTATGCTGTGTTGAAGCCCCAATGAATGAGCTGTGTCATCGGCCTTTGAGAAATGCAGCCAGCTCAGTGAACCCACACGGGACACTGAACTAGCATTTTGCTGGCTACAGAGTCAGGAGAGCTACATGGTCTAAAACTGTACAGTGATTGCATGTTATGTGATGGAGTTTTCCTGTGCAAACAGAAAGGTGTTTTCACACCCTGAAGGCATGCCCTGATTTCAGCCATCACTAAGCTTATGCTGATGCTCACAGAAGGCAAGGTGCTGCTAGACTCAGGGGCAGAGCATCTTATCTATAGCGCCGTATCTTATCTATAGCGTCACACTGAGCTAAACTTCAACAATGCACAGCCTTCTGATATGGGGAACTGCTCTGTGCAAACTATGAGTCTGCCTCCAGCTGGATACATTCAGAGTAAATAGTTCATTCACAAAAATATTAACAGGACTTTTCTATACACTTACATCTGAGTTCTTCAATGCATATCTCTCCCATGTAAGATAGCTACAATAGTATGACCAAGGAGAGAACCATAATATTTATCCATACATCCTCTGGAAACAGAACTGATATACTGTATCTGCTTTCATTCAGCCTTTCAGAAATTAATCATCAAAACCATAGGTATCCTGAGCTGGACAAGATGCCCACTGAGCTTCATTCTTTTGCAGGCTTTCATCAAACACTAAATATTATATTCTGTATTTATGGGAGTAATACACAGCCCTAATTTACCCCAGTCTTTCTCCTACATTTCAGATGTCAGGGAATAAGATAGCTAAGAGAAAAGGATGTGAAGAAATATCCTGTTCTCAGCTATAAACTTCAGCAGACTTCAAACCTGTATAGCCAGCATTTTTTTTTTAATTTATTTATTTTTTTTGAGTATGTGTGTGTGTGAATGTGATGAATGGGCCAGCAGTGATCCCAACCTTACTAAGAATATGTTTATATGAGAGAGCACAGGAGGCTTCTTTAGCATAATGACTCCACTAGGAAAGAGAAATGCATAACTATCACCTCTACCAAGTGTGCTGACAGCAAGCCTGAAAAATAAAGAAGGAACACGGTTTCCACAGGGGCTTGTAATGTTCCTTTCTGGTCTCTGCTTGCAGGGACTCAGAACTCATGAACAATTTAAACAGATCTGGAAAGCATGTCAGTTCCACTATGTGGGCTGTCAAGTTAATTTATGAGTGTGTATAATTGGGTGGTTTCTTTTTCTCTGGAAAGATTAAACTGCTGAGCCAAGAAAGATTGTTATCTACCACTTCCAATACACAGACACAGATATTCTTAGGGTATGAAGAGAGAGAGAAGCAGAGAAGCGACAAAGTCTGTACACTACAGAAATGTACCTGTGAATATACTTCCTAGACACAGAGGTCTCATCACCATTCACTTGTAGGGCTGTAACTGCACAGATTACTTGAACTGCCAAGGGCAATGGATCCAAGGCATACGTGTGTAGCTTTTACTGTATTGATGATGCTTAGTGAATGCTGCCTGCATTTAAGTACATTCTTTAATTTGATAAGCAAATCAAAAAACATCTAAACTGGAAGAGCCGGGTCACTTTGTAGCCCTCCACTCTGAGACTAGACAGGAAGAAATATCTGTTAGAACAAGGCCTGCGTGTGAGTATTCCCAGGCTGCACTCTCAAAGGAAGTCCGGGTGTATGAAGAGTGAGGAAACCGTGGGATATGCCATCACACTTTCCAGCCCAAGTGGCTAGAGGATGAGAGAAGGAGACAAGAAGACACAAGCATGCAATTCAAACAGGGCAATAAAAAGATTGCTTTGGTACACTGACAACAAAGAAGAAATTAGGCTTCAAGCTATTCCAATGGCAAATAGCCCTTGGTTTTTACCATTAAACAAGTGTTCTGAAGAACCTCAAGGATTTTACTTGCAGCTGTACCAAGCACTTGCAGAATATCTGGGCTTACAAAAATAGATATGCAAGTATACCCCAAAACTGTTTGCATAACTCATTGCAACTTCTGCCTCAATTTTCCCTTGCTCACTTGATTTTGGGAATTCTTTCTGCTCGGGACAGAGTCCTCTCATTATGGACAAGTTCCCACAAGTTCCTTTCCACCTCATTTAGCACAACTTTCAGTCACGATTGTGCAGAGCGTCACTTAGCAGTATAACTGGAACTGCTCATTGAATCATAGAATCATAGAGTGGCCTGGGTTGAAAAGGACCACAATGATCATCTAGTTTCAACCCCCCTGCTATGCGCAGGGTCGCCAACCAGCAGACCAGGCTGCCCAGAGCCACATCCACCCTGGCCTTGAATGCCTCCAGGGATGGGGCATCCACAGCCTCCTTGGGCAACCTGTTCCAGTGCATCACCACCCTCTGTGTGAAAAATTTCCTCCTAATATCTAACCTAAAACTGCCCTGTCTTAGTTTAAAACCATCTCCCCCCCCCCCCCCCTCCCCCATCATACCACTATCCACCCTTCTAAACGGCTGTTACGAAGATACTGACACAGAAAATTAAAAATGGAAGAACTGGGCCAAGATAGGGGCCAGCACAGGTCTTTTCCTCATTTAAATCTCTGTAGCTCAAAATAAATTTTGTAATCTCAGTGGACTGATCTAAGCATTAACGAAGAAGAGCTCAGCGTGAACATGAGGTCTTGTGTACAGCACGGTTCCAGACTCAGCTGCACCACCTGCTCCTATCTCCAACCAAAAAAAAACCCACAAAGTCTAGGAATTATTTTGCATTGTCGTATTCATCTTATTCAATTAATCTGAATTCATAATGACATGAGACATGAAAAGGAATGAATTTAATTAACATACTTAAAGTGGGGTTGATCTGAGTTTCCTGACATATCACATATGGTACTCCCACATACTTTTGCCTCATTTTACTTCTGACTGCTTTGCAAACAGGATGCCACTTACAACAAAGGCGGAAATATGTGTGAGATTTCTTTTGTATAAAAATTTTAAGCCATTCAGTCATGTACCTGATCTGTGCAGTTCTATACCCTGCTTGCACAAGAGTAAATTACATCAAAAATCCCCAATATAAATAAGTTGACAAGTGAACTAGTAAACAAACAAACAAAAACCCCATCCTCTTTAATTTCATTAATTTTGGCCCTGGAGCATGTCCAGAGAAGGGCAACAAAACTGGTGATGGGTCTGGAGCACAAGTCTTATGAGGAGTGGCTGAGGGAGCTGAGATTGTTTAGTCTGGAGAAGAGGAGGCTCAGGGGAGACCTCATCGCACTCTACAACTTCCTGAAGGGAGGCTGTGGTGAAGAGGGGTTTGGCCTCTTCTCCCAGGCAACGAACAGGACCCAGGGAAATGGCTGCAAGTTGTACCAGAGGAGGATTAAGTTAGACATGAGGAAAAACTTTTTCTCTCAGAGAGTGGTCAGGCACTGGGATGACCTGCCAGGGGAGGTGGTGGAGTCACTGTCCCTGGCAGTGTTCAAGAGGCGTCTGGATGAGGAGTTGCGAGATATGGTTTAATTTGTGGTAGCAGTGGTAGTGAGAAGGCAGTTGACTTGATGATCTTACAGGTCATTTCCAACCTTATGATTCTATTCTATGATTCTATTCTATTCTACTCTACTGAAACTAAACCTGGTACTATAGTTTTCCCAGCTATATTTCTCAGGAAATACTGACAGCGTGTTAAAAGTTTATAAACAATTCATAAAGAAGGAAAAAAAAAAAAAAAAAGTGCCCCTGTTATTTCATTGCTCTGCAACAGCAATTCCTAGTAGTCAGGGACCAAGCATTGAATTTCCTCACCACCCAAAAACTTCTCGATATATTTAAGGCTGAAACTGACTTCTCACATACAAGACCTTGACTGCATTCTTTCTTCACATATGAAAGCTCTTGTCCAAGAAATCTTTTTTCTCTTCAGTCTAAAGTTATCCTCAGCTTCTGCAGTTTCACAGTGCAACTGACTTTGAGAGATTTGAGTTTACACTTCCTAATACAGTGATGTTCCATTGTAATGTACAAAACTCTGTGGTTTGCTTTAGGTTAGGTGAATTGTTTAAAAAAAAATGAAAAAAAAAATATTCGTGCAAAATTTCAATCCATTCCTCTGGGGTTTGCCAATGAAAAAACAAAAAACAAAAAACAAAAACAAACAAACAACAAAAAAAAGCACAACCCAAAACCAAAAAACTATACCCTTGGTTCCTAAACAAATTTTTCAAGGGAACTTACCATGGTTTTAAATATTTTTCTTCCATTTGAAGAGCAATATGTTTCACTAATACGAATTATGCTATACCTTGTCAGCTTAAATCTCCGCCTTTCACTATCCATAATTTATTATAGTGCTGAAACTCATATACAGATTTCACAGTCCACTGTGTAATTGACTTCAACCTGTTTCCTCACACAATAAATAAATTAGATAATATTGGAGCCTTTAAATTAACAAAAGGTTAAATAACATTTTATGAGTTCCCCTGGTGACTTTCTGGCCAGCATCACATTTTCCTTAATACATCATATATCATTACGCCAACAGCAATCTGTAGTATTGCAGCTGTATTAAAGCAATATTATTATGGAAGAGCTGCTGCTTTCAGATGCCCATTATGAAGGCTTCAAGACCCCAGGAGCTTCCAGTCAATAAACTGTATGCTATCCGGTATTGCTTACTGAGTATAGCACAGCTGCATGACTTGAAGCTGGAAGCAGTCCATTTTCTTTCCAGGGACTCAGCTACTCTGAAATCAGAATTAAGCCCTTGTATTTGTTAGGTGGTTAAGATTTCATTTATTTATTTATTTTGTCAAAATACTAATACATATTCAGCTCATACAAGAGTACTTCAACATCTTTTATTTTTCTGTTACAGTGAACAACTTTTCTTAAGATGTATACTTACCATTTCGAAATTCCTATTTGTGCATAATCCTCAAAGGACACAATGTAATGCTGTGAATATTATTAAACTGAGATTGGAAACTCTAAAAATAAGTAAAGCTCTGTTCCTGTGAAAATAACTACCAGGATATTTTCTACTTGTAAAGAGTAAAACCCACTTCTAAGCATTGGGCCAGCACAAGATTTACAGAATACAATTAGAGTACCATTTCCACGTTATTCTGAGGATCTAAATTATGAATAGTCCTCAGGCCAGAAAAAAAACCATCTCACTTCAAAGCAAAACACCATCCCAGATGTTTCTGGTACTAAAAATCTGGATATATGTCCAGAAAATATTGATGGGCAAAGACTGACCCTCAAATAACACCCTTGAAATGACACAAAAGGTGCCTAGCTCTAAACTGACTGTTAAGAGAAAAAAAGAGTTTGCCGCTGCTTTTGTTTTACTTACATCATGGAAGCACACATTTTTTTTGAATGACAGCCAAAACAGACTTTGAAGGGTAAAGAGAAATATGTTCAAAACACACAAATAATCGGAGTACAGATGGGCAACCTGTAAGCAAAATAACATGTTCAGCATAATCTCAAAAAGATGTGATGACTGCCTGAACAACTTTTTCTTTTGCTCCCGCTGTGGTTTGATTTTAATTGATGTTTTCCATTTTCCTCTCTGATGTTGTCTCTATATTCTTCCTACAGCTCATCAGTTCCAAAGATGCAGAGGAACACCTCCATTTGGGATGAGATACTGAATTTCAAGGGTTTGAAAAAAACAAAATTTAGGAGACAATATAAGTCTAAATTTCTCTAAATAGCAGTCCACAACAGTGTTTTGTGATGGTGGCTTCACCTATCCCTGTGAAATGTTGTGATATTATGCTTAAAGAATGACTCACACACAGTAAGTTTTAATAGCCATTTATAATTAAGTGACATAAAGTGTCAATTACAGCCTCAGATTTCCAGCAGTTGCCTGACTAGTTAATATTTGAACACAGAATTTCATGCTGCAGTGTTGCTCAGTATAAACCATTTTGATCAAATATATTTTCTTGCCTTGAACATTTATTTCCTTTTCTTACTCCACTGATCAAACAATACTGTGTTCAGACAATTAGGGAAAGTTACACTGTAAGGATAGTTCAGGCTCACCTACCAGGAGTTATAATCTACAGAATGACTAGCATAACACTGACTGCAAATGTAAATAGTCATATTCTCCCTTCCTCTGCTGACAGAAATACTATCAAACTCAACTTTTCCTCAGGCATCTTGGCATGTCTTGACAAGTTCTTTAACAACCCTAAACAATGCATGAATGTGGATGTCAATTAATACTAAACACTCACAGTCAAGTGGAGTTTAATCTCCACTTGAAACTCTCATCTTTTTGTTCAGGCAAAGATATACTAAATTACTGGTAAACCACTGAAGATTTGTATAAGTCATCACAAATGGTGTAAGCTTATCCTTTGCGTTACAGAAAAAGTGATTAATCTACTTTCTGCTCATGCATAACAGATCTATTTTATGCTACACAAGAGATAATAAGTATGAAATAAACAAATGAAATTTATCACGTGTCTCTCCTGTTAAAGGAATGACTTATTTGTAAACATATCTCTGAATTTCCTAATATCCTCTGAATCCTGCAACTTTAAAGAGTTATACTGATTACCCATTCTACTGATTAGGAGAATAGAAAAGTCTTGTTTCTACTTCTGTGTGGGAGAAACCACACCATCTTCACCACAACTGGAAAAAAAAGGCAACAGACTTTGGCCAGCTAACTGTCACTGCAATATTTGGATTCTGCAGCTAAATATGGTCTCTAATATACCTGTAGAGAAAAATTACAGGAAATGTGAAGGATTAAAAAATGCACTACAAATTCAAATGGACTATCCATGCCCGTATATTAATGGAGAAATAAAAATGGTCAAACCACACCTTCAACACAGGCTGCTCCAAAAGTAATGCCTCCTATTTTATGACATTAACACACAATGTCAGAGGCAGACGTTGGTAACATGGCATTAGAAGTTGAACCTTCCCACCAAAATCCAATTACATTTTGTTGCCATGAGGCAGCTGGCAGCACAGGGGCAGTCTGACACAATGGTGTCTGACATGGAAGTGCATATGGAGCAAAGGTGTGTCACTGAATTCCTCCATTTGGAAAAAAAATGACACCAACTGACATTCATCGATGGTTGCTGAACGTTTATGGAGACCAAACATTGGATGTGACCACAGTGAGGCAGTGGATGCTGTCTTTTTGCAGTGGTGACAGTGGGTCACCTCCACTGTGCAGATTTTTACAAGTGTGGCTCTTGCTTATTGCTGGTGAAAATGCACGCCTAATTGTGGCGACTGTGTAGAACAACAGTGTTTTGTAGCTGAGAATTTTCTCCATCAAATAGTGCTCTTTGTATCTGTTGCAGTTTCCACTGAAACAAATAGGAGGCATTACTTTTGGACTGACCCCTGTATTTCCACAAAATGCATATTAAAACTTCATCTTATATCAGTACATACTGAAGATAAAGGCCAGTGCTGACAGAAATGAGAAAGAACATCTTTGACACAATTGTGAGCAGAGATTTTGCCTGGGTGTCTTCAGCTCAGGGTGGAAATTTAGTTGAAAGTCTTTCATGTTTGCCGATCACTCTTGGAGTTCCTACAATAGCGCTGAATATATGCTGCACAGAAGTTACTGGACTTACACAGGGATTCACACATTTTTTTTAGCCTTCGTAAGCTAATGGCAAATAGATTCAAATACAGTAGCACGTGTCTTAGCTGGTGTACACCAGTATAATTAGAGCAGCAGAAGGGAATGCCATTTACACCAGCTATTTACTTTGTGAGAGCTTTGGGGTAGTTTTGAACCAAATGTAAGCTGAGTCGAAAGCTGCATAAGAAATCTGAAGACCTTCAGGATAGAGAGCTGCTTTTCCCTTTATCTTTTTGAACAAGATTAAATGTGAATCAGTCTAATAGAACTAGAATTCTGGATTAATCTTCAGGACTACAACAGAATTTTTGCTTTGGATTTGCCCATTTGTAACTTTCTTTCTATGAAAGAATTCATAACTGTTGACAGAAAATGAAAATGTAATAGAGTTGATGCTGAGCTTCTTGACTAGAACACAGTGCCTGCTGTGGGATGCGTTTTTTGTCCCTTGCAAAATGTTTGAGAACATAATAAACAGTGGAATCTTTTTACCATGCAGATGGCTTGCATTGAGCTGTAACTTCTCAGAAAAGTTACTGGAAAACATCTACTTTTGGAGTTCTGCTGTTTGTACTGAAACATTTTTGATGAACAGCAGCAGTAGTACCTTCTGTATGTAGACAATTATTATCAAACATTTGCTCCTGCTATCAATAGCAGTTACTCCACCTTTCAGTCCTCAGGCACCTGCCCCCCCTACAATGATCAGTCAAACATAATTGAAGGCTTAAGCAGTTTGTGACAGTGATTGGAAGCATTTTGATGACTTCAGGCTGATTTCCTCAGAAAATACAGGAGCAGCACAGTCACAAATTTCCCATGGTACCTTTAAATACGTGCTTCTGATTGTGGAATACTGGTTGTGAAAGTAAACATTAAAAAAAGTGGGTCCCGGTCTGTTCTTGTGTCTTCTGAGCTCCTCTGTATTCTCCAGAGGCACCAGGGGCATCAGTCTCCTCACCACCCTGCACTACAAGGACAGATAACAGAATTACCGCAGAAGAATGCAAGACAGATGGAACAGCTGCTATAAACTGCCTTGCACCTCGATAACAGTCTGTTAACTTTCTGGGCATTGTGTCTCAAAAGATATATACTGAGGTCTGTACCATACTGTACACTCACAAGTCCAGAGGGAATGGTGAATTTAGAACTGGGCAATCTGTAGTGCAGTGTCTAAGCACTTGTTCCAGCGTTCACGTCTTCATAATTCTTCCACTCATCCTTATGCTACCTACTTTTTCCATTTGGTGGTTCATCCTCTCTAAAATACAGCAGTCTAGTCTTCAATCACAGATAGAAATGTCTGCAGGAGCTTGCTCCTTGACCTGTTGGCCTTCTTTAGGCTCCGAATGCCCTACAACCAAAAGCAGATGGAGTATTAGCAGTGGTACCTCAAACATACCACAGCCAATGGAAAGTCTTGCTAACTTTAAAAGGTTTGGGTTCTGAGTCATATGACTCTGTATTTTATTCTGCTATCCCTACACATTCACTACTGGCATATTTTAATGGAAACTAAATTCTATGTTACCCAACTAAGATGACTCTAAGATATTAACTTTAATCCTTGATCCACACTTCTCTCAAAATCAGGGATTTTGTTCACACAAATTTAAGTAAATTTATTTCTGTACTTTGCTATGCAATTGACCTATCATTTTGTAACAGGTTACCCTCTCTACGCTTACCAAATAGCTACAGGTTCTTAAGAAGTAGTGTTACAATCCATTGGCAAGTCTGAAATGTATTAACTGCCAATTATGCCAGTACCAATTCTAGGAATGTTAGCAGTAATTAGCCCTAAAATCTGGGGTGATAAAATTATTGTTATCGTTGATTACCTTGTTAATTAATCATAGCAAAAAAAAAAAAAAAAAAAAAAAAGGTCATAAACAGGAGGAGGAATTATGAATTATTCCTGATTATGAAGGTGGATAGTTACAGGACAAGGGGGAATGGTTTTAAACTGAAACAAGGGAGGTTTAGGCTGGATACTGGGATGAAGTTTTTCACACAGAGGGTGGTGACACACTGGAACAGGTTGCCCAAGGAGGTTGTGGATGCCCCATCCCTGGAGGCATTCAAGGCCAGGCTGGATGTGGTCTGCTGGTTGGCGACCCTGCGCATAGGAGGGGGGTTGAAACTAGATGATTATTGTGGTCCTTTTCAACCCAGGCCATTCTATGATTCTGTGATTAAATGTAACCTGTTCCTCACTTTTGCTTCAATGAGGACCAACAAACCGGGTGGAATTCAGTAACTGATTAATTATAAATATTTTGCTGGTTTCAACCACAGCTCTAGTTAGTGCACTTCTTCCCCCCAAAAAACTTCTGCTGTAATTCATCTTAAAATACTCACTAAACCTAAGAAACTCTAATGCACAGTGTATATCAATTTCTCCAGTCATGGGTACAGAAGGAAGATGCAAGTGCAATCACAAGCACTTGCCTTCTGATGGATTCTGCCTACAGATTTCCGTGGTCACTCCCAACAAATCTGTGGGGCCATATGTTGACGTAGATAGGGATGCAGATATGGAATGAACCTACAACATCTTGGAGGCTACTGTAAGTGATAGATGTACGGACAAACCTAGTGCTATTACCCTAGTGCAACTAGCCCTGTGCAGTCCTGTAGGCAAAGACATCAAACAGCCACATAGGATCATATCTCATCCTAATATTATGATAGCATCCCTAAAACTTACACGTGCTACCTTCTATATATACACATAAAAAAAAAAAAAAAAAAGTTATAGATTATAATTTTACTCTTCTTTTTGTATAGAGTTATTTTGCTGACTGTCAGAACTTTCAAACTACAGCTAGCTAAGTTCACTTAAAAATAGACTAATTTGAATGATGCTACAAAAATAATAATAATTAAAAAAAAAAAACACAACAAAAAACAAAACTCACTCTCAATAGGATGCTTTAGAAATCCCAGCATGTCCTGACAGCTCTGAATCTTGTCACGTAAGCATAAAATAGCTTTAGGACTGAGAAATGAGCCCCATGTTTGTCAATAACAGGCCTTACAAGACTGATTAAAGATTGTGGAAACTTAATGTTTGTATGTTCCTTCCAAATTTAGAATACGGATAAGACAGAGAGGATAAAGGCAAGGAAAAACTGACTTTATTTTATTACAAGATAGTAATAAAATGATATTAACATATTATTTCCTTGCAGTTCTTTTTCTATAATCCATGGGGTTTTATGTTAATAATCAGCACTTCATTTTTATGATTTAATTTTTTTAGGCTCAACAAGACAGTGGGTGTTTGGAGTGCTATGAACTGGTGATTCAATATGGCCTGAATCATAGTATCAGGGAATCACAGAACGACCTGGGTTGAAAAGGACCGCAGTGATCATCTAGTTTCAACCCCCCTGCTATGCGCAGGGTCGCCAACCATCAGACCAGGCTGCCCAGAGCCACATCCAGCCTGGCCTTGAATGCCTCCAGGGATGGGGCATCCACAACCTCCTTGGGCAACCTGTTCCAGTGTGTCACCACCCTCTCCCATGGCTAACAGGCTGGATAAGAAATTATTATCTTCCTGAATATTGACATATTACAGCTTTCCCAGAAAAGAAATTTGGGGCATTTCAGGAAAACAATTGTTCCCTGACATTCTCAAAACTGCAGAATTCAATGAACAGAACTCATACCAAATATTTCAGAACTCCATTGAAAGACTCAGAACATCTTATTTTACTTTTCTTTCCAATTTTACCTTTTCATTCAACTATTGATAAAGTATACTGACAAAAGCTAACACAGTAACTTCGTACCTCATAGCCTACTGATATAATGCAAATGAATTCTGAAAAAGTTGAACATAAAAGATCTAAAGTTTAGTATTCCCTGCACAGCATACACACTACTAGCAATCTACATCTGCACTAAAAACAATAGAAAGCTTGATTAACAAAATACCACATAGAACTTTAAAACATTACAGACCAAAAACCATTGTCAAGTTCAGTAAAGCACTAAGCATGGATTTTCCAGAGTGGTTGATGAAATAGTTCATGAGACGAAATGACATCTTCAAAGATTTTACCATTCAAATTAATCTTTATTATCTTAATTAAATTTGCCTTGAGTACAAATGTATATATTTTTATCATCTCTATCAAATTTAATATTCAGACAACATTGTACATTGAAGTGAAGATGTCATTCCTGCAAACACCTGGACAAATTACTTTGGCTGATATAGGAGACAAATTGATACAGAAAGTATGAATGCATATTTATTTTATGGACAAAATAAATGATCCTAGATTGTTACTTTCTGTGTCAGTGACTGAGCACTACGCAGAACTGATATAATGGAGTTAACGTGATGCTCCATATAGTCTTACCGAGACATAAATGACATTGCAAATGCAAAATTATAAACAAAGCCAGCAACAGCAGGACAACTAGTTTTCATCATTTAACATGAAATACAAAAATTCTTATGTCAGAGAGAGGAGGTAATAAGAATAAGAGAAAACAAGAGGAAATGTCTTAATTTAAAATTTTGGTGCAAAGCATGGTCTGGAGGGTACCTAGCATCAAAAAGATAGAGCTAAAAAAAAAAGAAGAAATGAAGAAGAAAAAGAACAGATGTCTTCAAATCTAATCCAATCTATTCTAGCTTCCTCAGGGATACTATTTACATGGACAAGCAAGTCGCAAGTCTTGTAATTTTTAGGTATTGCAGTTATTTCTCTGCATGTAATTCTCTGAAAAAAAAAAAAAAAAAAAAGGGCTGTTAATAATGAACTTCGTAGAGAATGGTGGAGCCTCACTGATTGGTTAACCTCTCTGAGATACTTAGATGAAAGAGGCTGTTTGATTGCCAAAAGCATTAGAGCTTCACAATGACTGGACTGCACAAGGCAGCAGAAAGCTGCTGAAAGCCACGCTGGTATTCATTGGTTTTGGATTATGGAAGAAAGAAATATGTATGTTCTATAGAGTTTAGCTGCAAAAGCTGCAGATTCAAGGAATGTGATAGTCAGAATTTTTATAAGGACAAGTGCTTCTTGATTTCTTTCTGTGAAGGTAACAGCACTGTATAGTTACTTTTACCCAATAAATAAAATCTGCAATGGTATAATAAGTTCAGGAAAAAAGTATAAGGACAGTTTTCTATTAAGAGTTGAGGCTTTATACTATAGCTTCTTCCTCTTTCTTTGTTACAAGCACACAGATATGAGGTATTGAAAATAATACTTTCATCATAAAAGTAACAGGATATCACTGATTCCTGTTATCCTTTCATAGTATTTGATTATAACGCTTGAATTTCACATTTTGGGAAGATTTCGAGAATGTAATGTGAAGTGTTCACTTCGAAAACTGAATCTACATTTTACCGAATTTACATTTCACATTTTAATTTCCTCATAGTTCTGGTGAAGATGAATCCCTCTGGACTAAATTTTGTAAAATTTTTTGCACTTTTTAGAGTTACTCTTTAACATTTTTATCAACGACATCGATGACAGAATCGAGTGCATCCTCAGCAAGTTTGCTGATGACACCAAACTGAGTGGTGCAGTTGACACGGTGGAAGGAAGGGATGCCATTCAGAGGGATTTCAGCAGACTTGAAAAGTGGGCCCAGGTGAATCTGATGAGGTTCAACACAGCAAAGTGCAAGGTTTTGCACTTGGGCCAAAGGAATCCCAGGCTTTTATACAGACTGGAAGGAGCAGTCCTTGAGAGCAGCCCTGCAGAGAAGGACCTGGGGGTCTTGATGGATGAAAAGCTTAACATGAGCCATCAGTGTGCTCTTGCAGCTCGGAAGGCAAATGGTATCCTGGGCTCCATCAGAAGAGAGGTAGCCAGCAGGGACAGGGAGATGATTGTCCCCCTCTACTCTGCTCTTGTGAGGCCCCATCTGCAGTACTGTGTCCAGGTGTGGGGCCCCCAGTACAAGGAAGACAGAGCCGTTGGAGAGAGTCCAGAGGAGAGCCGTGATTGAATGATCGGGGGACTGGAGCACATCCCCTACAAAGACAGGCTGAGGGAGTTGGGTTTGTTCAGTCTGAATAAAAGAAGGCTGCGAGGTGACCTCGTTGCAGCCTTTCAGTACCTAAAAGGAGCCTACAACAGGAGGGGAATCAACTCTTTGAAAGGGTTGATCAGTGCAGGACAAGGGGAAATGGTTTTAAGTTGAGGGAGGGAAGATTTAGGTTGGATGTCAGGTGGAAGTTCTTTACCATGAGAGTGCTGAGATGCTGGAACAGGCTGCCCAGAGAGGTTGTGGATGCCCCATCCCTAGAGGTGTTCAAGGCCAGGTTGGATGGGGCCCCAGGCAGCCTGGTTTAGTATTAAATGGGGAGGATGGTGTCTCTGCATGTGGCACAGGGGTTGGAGATTCATGATCCTTGAGGTCCCTTCTAACCCTGGCCATTCTGTGATTCTGCGATTCTGTGAAAGCGTCTTTCTCTTTTCTAAACAGTGATGAGAGTAAAACTCAAAATTCTAGTTTCACATGCAAATTTAAATCAAAACTGGTGATGGGAAAAAAGAGAGAATCCTACTCAAATTAAAAAAAAAAGTATCATTTTGGTGCTCACGTGAAAAACAAAAACAAAAACAATGGTAATACTGAATATTGGGCTTTGACTCTACACTTGAAATCTACACACCTTGTTCCTAAAATACATTCCTATGGAAAGGATTGCAGTATAAACATTATGAATAAATGTTAGAGAACGTATAGCACATGTTAACAGTTATTAGATTGTTATGAGTTAGGTTTAGCCATTAGTAGAAAACATTGTTTATAAACCTCTATGCCATACTTTTTGTTTTCAGTGTTCTTATATTTGGACATCAGTTATGTAAATGACAGGTGAGCCACTGTTATTGAGGCAGTCTGACAAGAATAGGAAACAAGATTTCTGATGAGCAAACACCCTTTCATTTCAGTCCTGCTATATTCTCTGTATGATGCAATCTAATTTATCAGTACTGTCCAATGTCCTCAGAATGAGTTTGGGACTGTTAAATCTCTATGCTCTGTATTTTGTCAGCATGCAATGGCTTCTAGCAAATTTTGTGGCTATAGACATTATAGTGCAGGTGAAGATACTTACTGCTAAGGAATGTTAATTCATTTGTATTGTATTGTATTTCTAGCTTTCTGCCTTAATTTGTGACTCCCATGGCTGGAACAGCATGTAGAGCAGCAAGTAAAAGCTCACCTCCCACCTGTCAGCCTATCCCCTCCTTCAATCACATGAAAACCTGAACGTAAAATTAATCCTTCAGAAGTATTCCTAAATATATACTCTGCATTATGGCTCTTATAAGCTGAAATCATGGAAACTACTGGAAACTTCACTCTCAAGTATGTCTGTTAAAAACAAGACCACATTTTTTTAGACAGACTTCCAGAAACTGACAGGATAACATCTGAACAGATGTCTTCCTTTCTTGTGGGAATTTCATCTTCATAAATCTTATGGTAGCAGATTGTGAGAACCATGAATGTTGAAGACATCGGTATGACCTCCCTTGTCCCTGGGGTTGCATTGGACAAGTGAGGATGTATTAAGCGCAACATACAGGAAAGAATCACATCACAGAGGCAGGCAATAAGACAGAGATGCCTGGCTGGTGCCCATGACTATCTGAAAAGATCCTACAGTGAGGAATGATAAGGAAGACAAGGCAATCTGACAAGCCATGAACAAACTCCCTATTCTCCTCTGGACATAAGTATGAAGGATGATGCAAAGACATCTTCCACACTGTTTTAGCAATAAAGCACAGATGATGTATACCTCAATTTAACAAGTAAAGTTTGCTGCTTTTAAGCACCTGCTGCGTGATATGTCCACACTTTGCTCTATCAAAAGCTGGCAGTCAGCATTTAGTCCATCAAATTAACTTTTCCCACAGAGCTTGGAAATGGGTATGAACATAGAATTAGGTTCATCTTTCATATTTTTAACAATGTGATTTTAAATACAAGAATATAAGAATACAAGCGTCCTAGAGTTTTCTTGCAGAACTAGATGATCTTTAGGGTCTCTTCCCATGCAAATCTGCCTGCAGTTTTGATTCTCTACACCAACCCTTAGTTTTTCAGTCTGAAACTTTTGGTAAATTAGGGTAAAGAAGTCAGCACTAGAGAATTGATGAGGTGATACACTGGGATAACTAGGAAGAAGCACTGTGCTGTAGAGTCACAGTGATCGCTACTATACATATTGTGGTGATTCTAAACCCCCAAGCTGCGGTTATGATGCTGATGCTGCAAGATCCATAACTACGCATAAAAAAAGATAAGATGAGCTTGCAATTTAATAGCATGACCTCGTTATACAAGTGGGTAGGATGACATAAAACTACAACACTAAGTAGAGGGCTGGGTGTAAAAAAGTATAATGTTATGATCTGTGGAGAAATTGATTACAGAACAGAAGTTCCAGAAAATACTGCTTTATCTATCCATCTACCTACCTATTTACCTATCAATCCATGTACCTATTTTAGTTCAGTGGTGAACATAGATGCTGGCCTGCTCATTCCCATCAGCATTCTAGACAACTCTCTCAGCATAAGACACAAAGTTGCTTGGCTAGCAAAACAAAACAAAAAGAAGAAAAAGAAGAAGAAATACTTTAACATTTTGTCATTTTAAGAGATCTCCCAACCTTTATTAAAAAAGCAGGTATGGATGTAGTACCTTTTGCACTTCAAAACTGTTGTGAAAGTGTCCACCCTCACAGCTTGGAGCTGCTGATGTTTGATAAACAAAGCCCAATAGTAAATGAAACATAAAACAAGTGGAATGTGCATGCTGCTGCTAAATAATGATAGGAATATGTCACTGAACTGGGTTCATAAACTATTAGGAGACACATACACAAAATAAAACATTTTCAATTTTGAACTTCAAGCATTTTTCATGTATGCTTGTTGGGGCCAGGAGGGGTTAAGAGATGACTGCTATGCATTAGCAGAATGTCTAACCTTATAGAAGAGGATAACCAGAGTTGAAAGAGACCCATAAGGATCGAGTCCAACTCCTGGTTTCAGATACAACCACTCCCCAGAAATGAGGTACTTCATAAAAATACAGGTCCCTTTCTAGCTCTCTCCAATTGTCCAAATGGTTGTCCATCTTCATCCATCCATTAGCAGAAATAAAAGCAAGCTATAAATTTCAAAGCACATTTAACTAAATCCCAGTGATGATCTCTGATATTTAACAGTAGTTTAGCATCAAAGCCCAAGAAAGCTGAATCCAACTGCAAAAATTTGGCATCAGGACTGGATTTTTCTCTCTTCTTACAGAAATATGCACAGTGAAGATCTACTCTGTTTTGCTTGTTGCAACTTTGTCCTTGTGTTACAGTGATGTGATGTCTTTTGTCTGGGGACATGTGGGAAAACTGCACTTAAAAAAAAATGTTTCACTGTGATTGATGATAAAGTCTCTTTGATTAATCAACCAGTATCAAAGCTTCTGTGACTGATAGAGAGCTGTAAAAAATAAATAAATCATTCTCTCATGAAAGATAGGTGGAGAATCTTTTTTTTTTTATCCAAGGGGAATACAATTTCTATTGAATTAATATGTCTCAAAGAACTAAGAACCTGAGTGACTTCACTCTGACATTTAACATACTATGCTGTAACTGCTAAAGAATAAGGTTCTTCTTGCTTGAATGAAAATCACAGCTCAGCAGAGAGTCAGCACATTCCTATGAATCACTCAGCCCCTGTGGTCCTAAATGTTGCCTGTAGCACAGCCCTAGCAATAGTTATCTGCACAGGGATAAACTTTGCATTTCCATGCTCTACAGAGAAGAAAACTGTTAGAAGCAGAGCCAGAATACCAAAATCAGTTTGAATGTAAAGTATATTTGTCCAAACTAAAATGAATCTAAAATGAATCAAGGCCCTTCAGAACAGGTTTATGTGCAGAAGGAAAAAACTCTGCTTAAAGCAGCAAGTACAGTCATGCATGCTATATTAAATGTCATTTATGGTATAAAGACATATTTAGGTCTATATGCAAGTAAGCTGTTTACATATTGGAGGGAATAACCCCTCTCACACAAGCTTTTATATATAAGTGGCTCATGATTTTCAGAAGTGGGAGCAGAGCTTCATAGAAAATCTGATACAAGAGCTTGATTCAGAGTTACTAAATTAGAAGTGGATATGTATGGAACTCCAGAAAAACTTTTTCAGTTCATTAGGCTAAATAGCTCAGATTGAAGCAACTGCCTATGCCTTCCCCAGAAGGAGCCTGTGTAGGCTGTCCATGAAGATCTCCAGCAATACAGATAATGTATTATCCCTATCTATTCTGATCGCTGCTATTTTTCTCTCAGATGAAGCCCTGCTCCAACTTAAGATGCAGTTTCTTTCTGTTTATCATTAATTAAAATATTTTTTTCCCTTCCTTCATGGTACCATCCAAGCTTCACTGACAGTTATTAATCACCGTACAGTACAGTGTTTACAATCTCTTGTGGAGATCCTGAATTGTATGAAGGTGGATACTCTCCACTGTAATTTTGTAGAAAGTTTATTTATTTATTTTGATTTTTTTTCTTTTCTTCAAAGGACAACTTGGTTTTAAAACTAGCAGTAACTACTTTGTCTGTTACTGTACAGACAACAATTTCTGTTTCATGGTGCAGACAGCATGACTTCATGAGCATAGAACCAAAACTCAGCCAGAACTTACTGAAGATAGACCTCAATACCTCAGTACAAGATGTACACTAGTCTTTTGAAAAATACTTTCAAATTCAGCTTATGTCTTTTGGTTATGATCAACTCACCTGAAAAATAAACAAGCAAACCACAATGGAATATTCTGTTTTTAATTTTAGGAAAAATACCACTCACGTAGAGGAAAATGAATTTAGAATTACTACTTCTCAGCTAAAAGCACAGTCAACTGAGACACTGCATAACAGAGAGCTACCTTTTATAAGGAGAGGCAGTGGAAGTGCTACATTTTGAGTGACACTGATCAGAAAAAAAGTACCAAACATGTGTTTGGTTAGATATGGGTAGGTTTTGTCAGGAGTGCTGCGTCCTTGTCAAGTTTTCCAGAGTCAGAACTTTTGAGCCTCAAGGAAGAGTAATGATACAAGCTCTGAGGCTTCAGTGAGTTCAAAATTTCAGCAGCAATAAAGGAAAGTTGTTAAAAGTGAATTTTTTACTTAGATAAATCTCACTTTTTACTGCCTTTGGCCACCTGAATCTCTTACAGGCTCTGGTCCCAGACTCAGTTCAAAACTGAAAGCCATCTGCGCAATCTAAAGGCAAAGAAATAAATCAAATGAATCTAATCTAAATAGCAACTTATCAGAGAAGGGCCATGATAAGAATCACAGACACCTGACAAATGTGAGATGGTGTTCAGACATCAAACTGAGCTACTACCAGCTACTACTTGGGCCTAAACAAACTGCACTAAGGAGCATCATTTAGTAGTACCTTGGAAAAGTCCCAAATGCTGTGAAATCAGCTAATCTCATTGAATTCCTATCTTTTGGAGCAGTGACTAATTTGTTTTCACAAGGTTTCAGATGTCTTCAAACCATTATCAAGAAAAGCCACGTGGTTATTTTCTTTTGTGCTTGATTTTTTTGCTCCACCATCATATTGCTACAGGTATTCAGAAAGATGTGTGAATTGGATTTAATCTGGTTGTACCTTGTTTCCTCCAAAGTTGAGAACTGTTGTGGAAAATAACCTGTCTGGTGGCCATTTCTATTTCTTTTCAAAGCATTACTGCTGATCTCTGTTAGAAAGAGATGATTAAGAACTTCTGTGGTGCCTGCAACAAACTTGAATGGGTCATCATTCTAGTTTACTATTTAAAAGCCAACAATATTACTGGCACTGTGCAGAACAGAAAAATAAAGACGGTCTCTGCACTGGAGAGCTTATAAGCTAAAGCTACAAAGCACAAATAAGCACTTATTTTACACAAAAGGAAAAGAACATCAAAAGGCCCCTTGTGCCAAAAAGCTTGACAACTTCATGCTAAAGCTTACCCCACAAACAAGGGCTCATGGCCCTTAGGTTATAGGCACCCACAGAATCACTGCCCTAGCAAGGCTAGGGCACATATTTAGAATGGGCCATTAGTTTAAAAGACAGTAAAATCAGCAGAGATTATACATGGTTTTACTACTGTATGTTTTACAAGTGGTGATATCGAAATGATACAAATAGGGTACTAAAAAGTAAACACAGCTCTGCCTAATAAGTGCAGCTGTTCTCTACTCCTTTTTGTTTATATTTATTTACTGCATATGATAAATTATTTGGGAACAAGACATATGGAATTCATGACATTTAAATATAACATTTTAGGGACAAAATACCACCGTCCATAGTTCTGCATCTAGTTATAGTCTGTCATATTAATATTACAACAGTGCTCATCACAAACAAGCACAGATTTCCCTTATGAAAGCATCTGTCCAGCAGATTTCCCTTATAAAAGCATTTATCCAAATAGAAAAAATGTTCTTCTTTCCTCCTTACTTTAAAAAAAAAATCTATTGCAAAGGACCAAACGAATCCCATCTCCACAGCAAGTTGGAAGAAATCCTGTAATACTCTAAATACTATAGAGAAATCACTCAACAGTCTTTAATACAGTATTTTGTAGAGAATTTGTAGAGAAATTAGCACACAGAGATGACTCTTTATTGGGGATGGTTGCTAGTAAGTCCTGTGTACAGAATTTATAAAGGCTTCTGTCACAGCAGCAAGACACAATATGAACACTAGATGTAATTCATATCCCCATTTAGGCTTTGTGTATTCCAGCAGAATTATATGAACAGCATTCTAATCTCATTTCTATATGACAGCTATCTTTTGATAACTGGACACTCAAGCTCAAGCTTTTCCCATTGAAATACTTAAAAGGGAGTTTTTACATATCAGCTGGATACAGCCCCACAATGTATAGTATTAAATTACAATAGAACAAAGGAAACAATAACTGAGATATGTACTGTAGTAATCAGTTCTACACAAGTTTCTGTCTTTAGAGCAGAAAAAAGATTACTTCACATGTGACAGTACAGAACACTTAGTGAACCTATAGCACTGAGGAAGCCTATAGCTGCAGTTCCTTTCCATTGCATATAAATGGTATTCTGTAGTCATCTTTCTTAAAAAATGCATCACACAGGAATTTGTGGAATATATAATGTCACAACATGAAACCACCTTGCACTACATTAGTCATTGTTGAGGTTTGCACACATTATGAACCTGAAAATATGCAAATTATTAATTAGCTACTGACATACCTTTAAAGCCCAAAGCATTAACTTGCCTATCATTCTGAGGACAGAGCTAAGTGCAAGGGGGTGTAATAAGCAATTATGAGCTGAGAAAGCATTTGTTAAGAACACCACAATAATGAGTGTGAATTTTGTTTATACACAGCAGTGAAATGTACACAAACAAATTTCTGAGACATCTGTATTTCTCATTCAAATCTAGTTATTTCTGTTGTTCCCACTCATCAGTTCTCTTCACACTGCTTTGATTGTTTTGAATTTGTGAGTGTCTAAAATACCCTCACTGATTAAAAACTGGCATGCAATCAATCAAAGAAACAGTACTTTGAAGAAAGGACTGCTCAAATAGCTGTGGGTGCCTGTCTGTATTGTCTACAGCTGTAGTACTGCCTGCGGCCTGAAGCTGCCCACACATTCACAGGAATGTGCAACTAGCAGCTGTATACAGAGAAGAAATTGCATACAGAGCAGAAAATAAGGATGCCTAAAGAACACTACCAGAGTAAAATCCTGTCTTTGTCCATCTTCCCAAAATCAAGCAAAAACCTCACGTGACATTACCTTCCCCAAAAGCCATGAGTGGCACAATTTCATCATGGCTCATGACAGCTGTAATGAAGTTCCAGTAGCACTGAACCAACTGCAGCTGCCAACAACAGGGTGCTCCTTCATCCACAAAATAGTCGGTTGCTCTGAGGATAAAGAGAGTGATTACACACATGGTACCACATGGAGTGTTGCTAAATTGGTGTCTGCTACCCCTTATTTTTTCCTGTTTCTGTTCCCTGGAGCACTAATACAAATACGCTTTCAGAGACAGCAACAAAATGCAGCAAAAATCACAGGTATTACAGGCTTTCCTGCACAAAGAAGGAATAGAAAATGAATGGGGCTTCACTGTCAGCAGACATTGAGAGTAGCACAACAAATAACAACCAGCCATTTTTAGGGCAGAACAAGGCTAAGAAGTAAGGGCTCTTTTTGCTGCTATTTCTTAATGCAGTTTGAGCTTCCTGTTGAGCCAGAGTTGCATCACAGTCTGTTTAATCATATTTTACCAAAAGGTGGTTATACTTTATAAGTTCCCTTTATAAGTACTGTGTATGTGTCACTGATATTTACTTGCAGATCCTTTCAGTATCTACTTTTGGTGGAGAAAACTTATAATAGGAACTAAAAATAGTTCTTTGCACATGGAGACTGCAGAAAACAAAGGTCTAACAAAAAAAATCCCCCAAATTAGAATACTAAAACAGTGATGTCAAACTACAATTTTACACATGAAATTGTATAGTCTAATTAGTCTAATAAGTATTCTAATAAAAGTCTAATTATTATCTTAATTTGAAAAGACACATTAATTTCATGACTACATATTTTAAAACTGTTAGTAAGACTATCTGTGCTTGGAAGCATGAATAGAATGCAAGTTGGTTGCTCTGAAAGTAATGCTATTTATTTCCATGGAAACTACAACAGATACAAAGAGCACAGAAACACTGTTTGATAGAGCAAATTCTCAGCTACAAAAAATTATTTTTCAACATAGTGACCACCATTAGCTATGCATTTTCCCCAGCAACAAAAAAGAGGCTGCAGGTTGTGCTCTTAAAAATCATGTACCAACAGACATGATCCACTGTCACTGCCACCACTGCTGAAATGTACAACCATCTCACTGTGTTCACATCCACTGGTTGGTCTCCATCAAAATTCAGCAAGTGTCAATGAACGTGAAAGGAAATGAATGTGAATGTCATTTTTTCTGCATGGAGAAATTCAATATCACACCTTTGCTCCATACGCACTTCTGTGTTAGATGTCATTTTTTTCCCCACACTGCCCAGTTCTTCATCCACTTCATCAATCAATTTTCCCCACATCCCTGGGACAGATCTCATCAGGACCTACGGACTTGAGCACATTCAGATGGTCTCAAACTTAATCTTCTCCTGCAGAGGGAAGTTCTTTATTCTCCCACTTCCTGCCTCTGGATTCTGTGAACAGGGCAGTAAGGCCAGAGCCTTTACTAGTGAAGAGCAAATGCTGCCAGTTCTAGACATGGAACTACCGGCAGTGGATCAGCCTGCATGCCTGAAACCACTGTACTTTGTCTGATGTTGTCAGCTAATAGTTAACAATTACCAATCATCAGTTAACAATTGTAAAAATAAGGACAACTAGTAGCTTGATTTGCTTAACTGAAACTAACAAAGGAACAAACAAACATTAATACAAATGATCACTGTAGCTGCTTCTAGTTTTGATTTCAAGACAACCAACACATTTTTGTTTTAATACTACTTCAGCATAGTTTCACACAACCATCACCACTTTCCATTTATCTTACCTGCTCTGAGTGCATTGCAGAAGTCTGCCGCCATCCTACAAAGCATGAGACAAGAAAAAGATGTTAAGCACATGTTGCAGGGGGGTTGGAGATTCATGATGCTTGAGGTCCCTTCCAACCCTGACCATTCTGTGATTCTGTGATCTAAAAAAGTCTCTACGATAAAGTTGTATAGAGACTTTCTCTATAGACAAATGAGACAGATACATCTCCTGAGGCCCTGTTGCCTGGGTTGAATAATATGCTCTGACCTGGTTTTTCAGACTATGTTTGCTGGAAGTGAGAGTTGTTTCTTGATAAGAACTCCCATGCATTTTAGTATAATATTTGTTCTTTTTTTTTTTTTTTTAAGGATGAGAAATGCGAGACCTTTATTCAGCTTTTTTTTCCTTTTTTCTTTTTTTAATTTTCTCAAAGCATTATGACAGGGATACAAAAGTCTAAAGCTTTATAAAAGAAGTTCCAGAATCAGATATTGTTAACTCAGACTTTTGTTGTTATACTTGTTTTTGGCTATGAAACACAAGGCATGGATTAAAACTGTTACCTGCAGCAGATGACTGAGAAAAAAAATCAATTTTTTAAAAGAATTTTTACTGTTTTTTTTTTCCACTGCCACATTCTTTGTGGCCTATCAAAAATGTTACATTTCACTTTCAAAAATAAACTGGATATTCACTGTAAGTGTAACAGAAAGTGAGGCTAAAAGAGATTTTATTTGATTACCTAACCTTGAACCCTACCCGACTGAATGAGTCACTGCTGCCTGTTGCTCATCTCTCACTCTCTCATAACACAAGTGCAGCTATCAGGATACTGTATGAGAAGCTATCTTCTGTCTGTTCATTTCAACATTCTTTTTCCTCCCCCCAAGAGGTGCAGAATGTCATATTTAAATCTAAACATATACAGGATGCCAGAAATGCACCTTTTTTCCCCAGCCTCTTGAATGCAGAAAGCAATCACAGTTTTTATTTAAAGTGGCTCATGCTTTCAATTCATCCTCTACATTTCTTTTAGAACAGAATTTTAAAGGGCTTTTTTAGACTTAGTTCTGTGTTCAGTTAGTGAAAAATCAAAGAAGCCCCTAAAGTTAGAAATCTATTCATCCAATTTTCAGAACTAGCTTGTATATAAGCATTTCCTGAAAAAAGAGATTCCTATTGCTTCATTTAACTAATTTTTTTTTCACCCAAAACTGAAATGTAATCCAGACTTCACCAGGAATGCGGTACATAGGAGTGTTAAACACAGTGTTAGGATGCTCTTTCACATGGTCCTTACAAAAGGAAAATGGATGGAACAAGATAATATTCAACCCAGATTTTTCCTTCCTATTCATTTTTTCTTCCTTTGTCTTCCAAATACATATTTCTACAACGGCTCTGAAATCCCCATCCTCTTCCCCCCTCTTCCTCACCACCCCCCCCCCCCAAAAAAAAAAGCTTATATATAATTAAAGGAGGCAGGAAAATATACAGTCATTCCTCTGCATTTCAAATTGCGTGATAATAGAAGAGACACAGATGGACAGTGCACAAGTAAAAGATGAGATTGCTTGTATTCTTGATCCTTTAACAAAGAAGCAGCAACAAAGTTGCCATGGTATTTTTAGAAAAGCAGGACTAACAGACATGGAATTTTGCCTGTTCTCCACTGGGTAATTTCCAAAAGTAACTGGTCATAGAAACTACAGAAAACAATAAGTTAAGACTAGCATTTTGGGATTCAAACCTCTTTGCCTCTCATATATTTATACCCGAAGTAACCATTTACTGACTTTTTACTTTTGTTTCTTCAAGCATGAACAAGGAAGAAAGACAAAAAAAACAAAAAACAGAATATGTATCTCAAATCAACATGCCTGCAATTACTCCAACATGTTTATCAGATGGACAGGATAATGAGTTGCAATTACTTCCATAACCATTGCTTATTGTGCCAAATAAAAAAAAAAAAGATGCATTTGCAACATAAAGATTCTTAACAATAAGACTGAACCAACTTACAGAGGTGCTTTGAGGCTATATTAACGCATGTGAAATTCCTTTGATTCCAGAAAAACAGATGTCACCTAGTCATGTTTTTTGCCAGCCACCTCTGCTTGCTGCTACTTTGCTTCTGGGTTTTGTTGAACAGATTCTGGTCACAATAGCTCATTCCACTATATTTAAAGATAAAGATTGTTCATAAAATGGCACTGACATCAATATGAGTTCACATGGGAAAAAAATCTGACCATAAATAATATAGATTAAATCCTAATACATTACTTCTACAAGGAAAATCTTTTAGTAGTTTTCGCTTTTCTTCAGGGCTCCAAAGTGCTTCCTTTTAATGATAATTTGGTGAGAAATGGCTATGCCATTAATCTCCTGGTTAATACAAAAACCACATACATTTTACAAATCAGAGTTCACACCTGTAAGTTATTCAAGCTAAGAATTCAGGTCTTAAGTTTATACTTCGGTTTACATAAACATGGAAACCCTGAACTTCAGAAAAGCAAACTTCTGGCTGTTTCATGAATTACTGGATGAGATCCTCTTGCAAGATGTTGTCCTGATAGCTATAGTGGGAGTGACAAGACAAAGAGAAATATTTTTAAACTTAAAGAGATTTAGATTAGCTTCTAGGAGAAAATCTTTC
This sequence comes from Chrysolophus pictus, assembly GCA_037305975.1. Taxonomy (NCBI): domain Eukaryota; kingdom Metazoa; phylum Chordata; class Aves; order Galliformes; family Phasianidae; genus Chrysolophus; species Chrysolophus pictus. Next base: position 27,254,792 of record CM074614.1, on the reverse strand, counting down.
ACTCAGAGGATGGTGAGGCATTGACACAAGTTGCCCAGAGATGCTGCCCAGAGGATGTCCCATCCCTAGAGAGAATCCCATCAAGGCCAGGCCGGATGGGGCCCTGGGCAGCCTGATGTACTGCTTTATTTAGCTGGCAACTTTGCCCACAGCAGATGATCTTTAAAGATCCCTTCCCAACCCAAACCATTTATGATGTGTAATTCTATGATTCTATGAAAAGACAGTGATCTTAGTAATTCTGACTTAAGTGTAAATTCAAAAGAAAGATTTCTATTTAGAGTATAATTTCAGGTAAACAATGAGATTCTGATCTCAGCTGCTTAAAGGAACCCAAACCATCAGGTGAAATGGCAGTGAAATTGCAGGCTTTCCGTACAGTGGAATTCCATAATAGCAGGTCTCAGTTTCATGGCATAAAAGTTATACACTCTATGATGAATGTCAATGTTGTTTAATTATTCCCAATTCTCTGCAAAAATAAATGAAGAGCCATGCTCTTTATGAGTAATTCCCTTCTCACAAAATAGCCTTCAGTGGAGTTTGCTCTCTAGCTGCATTTGTTGTACTCAATACTGATGTTAATTTAAAAAGCAAGTCCTCACAGATTTCTGAATAGCACTTTAATACTAGCAACTTTGGCAAGATAAAAACAACACTTTCATCATTTTAAACAGATGGATTGTTCTTTATAAGCAGAAAGCTGGTTTGAAAGTATGGCTGCCTTATGTGAAAAAAAGAGATCTATCCAGTGCTGTTATTTTTGTGGCCTGCAGAAAACTGATCTTCAAAGACACAGAATTTAGATACACTGTGCTGACTGAAATTCTTTGGAAAGTGTGTCCAACTTTAGCTTATATCTGGAAGATTTGTCTATTACTTCTTTCAGTTTCATACTATTTTTCCTCTTCTAAATATAATTCAGAATGCCTTATCTTTCCTTCTCTCCCTCCCCAACCCCCCAACATAAATTGCCTGAATATGCACAAACAGAATAAAGACCTTGAGAACCAGCATGCATTATACTGATGCTTGAGTTGATATGGATATACTTCATTATCTTTGAACCACCTGGAGATAGATGTGTTTGATTTTCTTTGTTTTACATGCAAAAGAGAAAACCTATTACTTTCAGCTTAAAGAGATTGCCACAATAGACAATCCCACTCTTAAGGCTGTTTCTTGCCAATATCAGTATCGTCGATCATATTTGACAATCAGTTGTAAAAAAATAATTAGGTCTTAATCTCAAAGTGCTTTATCAATATGAAGGTTTCAGGCTCAAGAGCACAGCAAACAATATCATAATTTGGGAATCGGTTATACAGGTTTTTGAATTGTGTCTCCTTAGCAATCATAACCTTAGCAACATCACTAAGGGTACAAAAACCGCAAGTAAGAGAACTGAAAGATAAAATAAAAGGTAATTATTTACATTACAACCAACTCCCCTTCCCATCTTCCCCTCATGCTTTTTCTTAAAAAAACCTTTGTTCCTACATTGGTATAATCCTATGGCCTGATTATGACATACAGGAAAAAGACAAGTCTTACAGATGAAACTCTACATATCTCATGCAGCAACAGTCTAGAAGAGATGGTATTCTGACACCTGCCACCATAAAAGTTTTCCACTCTCTCAACCTCTGTGCTACACAGAAGTATTATTTCCAAATTAGCATGCGCCCTGAACAAATGATGTAACAGGATGTCTGTTTCAGATATAAATTCTGTCACATCAGTGCAAATTGAAATAAACCCTCAACAGGTTTGCTAATATGACGCTGGAAGGAGTGGCTGACACATCGGAAGGCTGTGTTGCCATTCAGCAAAACTGGTCAGGCTGGAGAGCTGGACTGAGAGGAATCTTTCACAAAGCATAGAAACCTACACCTGGGGAAGAATCATCAGACACATCAATACAGATTAGGGGCTGACCTGCCAGAAAGGATGTCAGCAGAGAAAGTACCTGGGTACTCTGGCAGACAACAGATTGGCTATGAGCCAGCAGTGTGCCCTTCTGGCCATTAAGTCCAGTGGTTCTCTGGGGTGCATTAAGAGAGGTTGAGGGACATGATCTCTATCTCTACTCTGCCCTGGTTAGACCATATCTGGAGTACTGTGTCTATTTCTGGGCTCCTCTGTTCACAAGACAGGGAACTGCTGGAGAGAGTCCAGTGGAGAGCCACAAAGATGACTGGGGACTTTGTACATCTCTCTTATGAGGAATGGCTGAGAGCTGGGGCTGTTCAGCCAGGAGGTGAGAAGACCAAGAGGAGATTTTATCAATGCTTATAAATACATAAAAGGTGGGAGTCAAGCGGATGGGGCCAGGCTCTTTTGTGTAGTTCCCAGTGACAGAACAAGGGGCAATATACACAAACTGTACCACAGAAAGTTCAAACATGAGAAACTTCTTTTCTTTGAGGGACAGAACACTGGAATAGGCTGCTCAGAAAATTTGTGGAGTCTCCTTCTTAAAGGACATCCAAAACCCACCCTTCCTGTGTAACCTACTGCAGGGAACCTGGAGAGGAGTTGACCAGGATGATCTCCAGAGATCCCTTCCAACCCCTACAATTCTGTGATCTGTTTATGACAATCAGTAGCAAATGCTGGAAAAATGCAGCGTTTTTTTTCAAATGTTTTCCTCAAATGTGTTCACCCTGAAGCACAACCAGCACTGCTCAAGGCTCAGCTCTGGACTAGGCGGCAGATTGCTTTTGGAGGAGCTGGAACTGCCTCTTATCTGACATGAGTGTCTTCTCATTAAGTCCACAAGTCCCCACACCCACCAAAAAAACAAACAAACACAAAATCACATCCCATAAACTTAACACAGTGGTCTAACATTAGTCATGTAAAATTGAAGCATCTTGTAGGCTTAGTTAATAGCCAACAGAAAGAAAAAAGTACTCTGAAATGTTATTTGTGTGGCCTGTTTTAGCATCACAGTGAGATGAACCGTGTTCAAAAGGATCAAATTGACCATAAATGGAGCATATGTAATTGGATGTAAGGACATGTGCTGCAAATGCAAGATGAATTTCACTTGACGATTCAGGAAATCATAGAATCATAGAACATACCAAGTTGAAAGAGAACCATATGGGTCATCAAGTCCCACTCCTGCCTACACATAGGATACCCCAAAAATGAGACCATATGTCTGAGAGCGTTGTCCAGACACTCCTTAACTCCAGCAAGCTCGGTGCTGTGAACACCTCCCTGAGGAGGATGTTTCAGTGCTTGACCACCCTCCTGATGAAGAGCCTTCTCCTGACATCCAGCCTAAACCTCTGATGAAATAAACAGTACTTGACAGTTGTTCATGCCATCAATACAAAATTTAGCTCAAGACAACAGGTTTTAAAATATATTTCCTATATTTATGCTGGAAAGAAGGAAAAAACTGCTTTAATTAAAAAAAAAAAATTAGTTTATATAGTAGTTGTTTGCCAAGAGAGCGAGAACTTCACTGAACTTCACTGAAAACATTGCTGACAATTACTTTTCTTTCCTAACTCTCACTTACAGATATATTTTCCACACTCTGACTTCACAGGGCCCTTTGTAGCAGAAACTACATATGATTAATGTTAGTAAATACAATAAACTTACTTAACTCATTCATTATTTTAGCTGTCCCATCTTGCTCAGATTTTAAGAGTCTAATTTCAAATTCAATTTTCTTATCACTTTTTTTTCTTGTGTCTTTTCCTCTTTCCCTTTTCTTGAGACTTCAACTATTATCTGTAATTAGGTTGTAAATTTTTGTCTCGTAATCCTTGGTTATCAAATCCGATGAGTCAACTGCCTGAATTTCAGTTTGTTATTTCTATTCAATTCACAGTTTCCAAGGCTAATCTGTTGAGTTGCACTCCAAACAAAAATCCAGAGCTTAACTAGATATCAATAAGCTTTGTCATTTAGAGCGGTACTCCGCACCCACATAATATGGAATTCTGTTTTCATCTATCTACATAAGCAGAATCTCACATGCACCTGTAGCACACATACACAGATGCCTTCAATCCTCTGCCTGTATCTATGAATCTTACCAGTCCATTTATGTTATACTGTAAGCCTAACAATTCAGAAAGCCAAGCTGAACGTGAGCTCGTGGCATGGTTTTTATTATTTTACTCAGCCTGTAACAAATAACACGTCCTCTTTTCCCTCCAGTAATACATGAGCAGCTCACAGCATAACTCCATTAGTCTTTTCCGCAGTGTCTTCAAAGACTTCTCTTTTCCTACAGCAACGGCTACTCCAAAAGTAATGCCACTTATTTTATGCTATTGGTCCACAACACCAGCGGCAGTAGAGGTTGAACCTTGCCACCAATATCCTCTTATGTTTTGTCACTGTGTGACACATGGCAGCAGAGGGGCAATTGGACAGAACGGTATCTGACATGGAAGCACGGATGAAACAAAAGCATGGAACTAAATTCTTTGTAGAAAAATGGTACTGTACAGTTGATAAATATAAAGATGTTTTAATTATGAAATAAAGAGAGTTTGGCAAAGCACATTATAATAACAAAAAGAGAATAGATAGAAAGCTTACCCAGTCCTGGGCTCACTACAAAACTCCAGAGGAGGGATCTCCAGAAGAGACCCTTTCCTACTGGTAGTCAGCTCTTAAATGGGTCTAGGTGAATTGCCTTCACCTGTGCTCCTGTGGCTGACTCATTGCTCACCTCAGGTGATCAGTCAGAGGTTCAGCCCGTGATTCAGCAGTTCCCATACAGGTACCCACTGACATTCATCATCGCTTGCTGAATGTTTATAGAGACCAATTAGTAGATGTGAGCACTGTGAGGCAGCAGGTGGTGCATTTCAGCATTGGTGACAGTGGGGCAGCTCTGATGGTGCAGATTTTTACGAGTGTGGCATGCAGGCCCTTGTTCAGTGCTGATGAAAATGCAGAGCTAATGGTGGTGACTATGTTGAAAAATAATGTTTTGTAGCTGAGAATTTTCTCTATCAAATTGCATGGTAATGCCATTTGTATCTGTTGTACTTTCCATTGAAATAAATGGGAGAGATTACTTTTGGAACAATCTAAAGTTGGAATCTTATTTATATCTGAATTTTACTTATGGCAGCACATTGATAGGATGAAATGGCCCTGTCAAACAGAGATTCTGCTCTTTGAAAGCTTTAATGTTGCTGTTCATATCAAGAGAATAAATAAATGCAATTAATGTTACTTATTCTTACCTCTCTAGTAATTATTTCATTAAAGTAATACTTATGCTGCCAAGCGTCAGGAAAATCTGCTGACAGAAACTAGATATACCTATGTGGTGGTAATATACTATGCCCACTGATGGTTGTGAAAAGAATATTAGCAGCAACAGCAATTTAATGTGTATTTTATACAATTTTTCAGTGCACTAAACTAATAAAAAGTAAAGGAAAGTAAAAGGAAGCAGCAACTCAGATGACAGGACTACATCAATTAAGCAAAGATTAGCAAGCCAGCGGAGCAGCAAATAACCTGTGGGTACTTCACACTAATCCATCCCCTACTCAGAATGTTCCAAAAAGGTGGGCTTGCATGGTTCTCAAAACGTTTGTTCTTCCAAGGATAACAACATCTAGGATGCTCCGTTTCTCAGTACAATCGAAAGTAAAAGAATTACGATAAATTAAATGCAATGCCTAAGAGAGGCTGGCAATACTGCAAGTAAATTATCTCGTCATTTATTAACTAATCATATTATCTCTTTCAGTCTTTTTCAGCTAGGAAGCATGTTCCTCTTGAAAGTTATCAATCCTTCTCTTCCTTCTTCCTTTGCATTATTCTCTTATCTGCACTGCTCTTCTTTCCCTGATTTTATATTTGTTTTTCTTCTGTAGTTCTTCAGTTGCTAATATTTCCAAAAGCTCACATCACCTTATTCTGTCCATTGAAATGTAATCAGTGATGCAAATAATGCTAGTATCTTACGTGCCATCACAGAAGTGTGGAAGCAAGATCTACCACTTCTCTGATGAGACTGGCTATCTTTTCCAGGTAAGACTTTCCTTCAGGCTAAGTCACGAAAAAACCATACATATTAGATAACATTTATCTCCCTTCAGAAAACTCAGAATCTGTCAGCTAGAAACTTTCTTAATACACATTTAGATTCTTAAAACTGCTCAAGTAGGCCTTGCATGTTGAAAGATGACATCACCAAACCATACTATTTTTAAGGCACTTATCACCCCAGTTTTAAAGTTGTATGCCATCCTGTTTTTTTAATCTTGTTGCTTGCTGACCTTTGGATGACCCTGCTTCACAAGTACACAGGAAGGCTCTTATTGGAAGGACTACACAAACTAAACATCTGTCTCAAAATTCTGAGAGCTATTCGGAGTTTTAACTTGGAATCAAAATTTAAGACTGAACAACGTGGTGCACTGGTTGCACCAGAGCAAAATTATCTACCTTAATTTCCGGAAAGTCAATATGAAGGATTTCATGGGAATGCATGTTATGGAAGAGAGTCTCAATGGAACATTCCTTTACCTTTGCACACATCCTGAAGGCAAGAATAGTGCAAATGGGCCACTAGGGGCAGAAAAGTAATATATAAACAGGAAAAAGTTCACTTTGAGCATAAGTTTTTTGTATAACCTCTTTTAAGAACCACAGCAATCCAAAAATCTTCATATTCGTACAAATTGCTGAGCTGTTTGTTTTCACTTAAAAAAATATTAACTCTGTTTCCTACACCATGAAGAAAAAAAAAGCACCAACTACTCTTCTATGTACTGCAGACATTTCCTTGACCTTGAATAGAGAGCAGAATCAATGGGAGAGGATGCTCTATAGGTATTGTTACTTTCTCTTCACATCTAAGGAGATTTAGAGCCTCTAGATGTAAAAAAGGCTTTAATGAAAAGGAGTAAGGAAAACATTCAACCACCTATATTGTTGCCATTTAAAATATTGTATGCTTCACAGGTGTTCTGTGAGCAGACAATCATGCAAGACTTTGCTGATTACCTCCCTCTCTTCAAGGGAACTATGCTGTCCAGTGTGACCCTGTCAAACAACTTACGTTTGTCTATCTTGAATTACCTTCTTCCCCAAATCACTACTTGCTATCATTGCCATTTAACTCAGAATATCAAACTGCTGTTAAAACACTGTCTAACAAATCTGAAATGCAGTGAATCCACCTCTCCCGTGTGGGCAGAGTTTTTATAGGAATACAGTTTATCAGCTGGTATGTTTCTATGCTTGCATGTAATTTCATAAAATCATTCATAAAATTCATTTCATAGAATGGCCAGGGCTGAAAAGGACCTCAAAGATCACCTAGTTTCAACCCACCTGCCATGGGCACAGTCAATTTCTGGAGTACATGAAAATATGTGAAAAATTAAAATAGGTGAATATAAATTGAAAGTCATAATGCAACATCTACTAGAAGACTTAAGGAACATTCAGCTTCAACTCAATGTTGAAGGTGAACTTAAAGACGACAGCAACCATTTACATAGCTTCTTAGCACTCCAGTGTCTGCCCACCTTCTACACACTGACGAGTCTCTAGTAGTTTTCTGGATTTGGCCTGTAGCTCACTGTAGATCAGGCCTGTCCAACCCACAGCCCGCAGGCCCCATGCAGCCTGGCACAGCTCGCACTGCAACTTGCTCCCTGTTGATGCACCATCATGTTTGCATACAGAGTTAATATTTTTTAAGTGAAATTAACTAAAAATTTTCAAGTGGAATCTGGAGAGTTGTAATCATTAACTCAAAAATTTGACCATGTCTCTAGTATGGAAGTATCTAGTATCTGGTGAGATAGGTCTCACCAGAGAAATGCATCTCTCAGCTCATAATCACACCTTATTCACGTCATTACTTTTGGCAGTATGCACATTTGTGAACAATTATTGGTAAGGATCTAGTAGAAGAGTAAAATGTCATCAGAAGTATGAAAGCTCACAAAAAATTGCAGTCACTTTCATCAAACTGGATGAATGCATTAGTTCCACAAAAACACGGTGAAATACCCCACAAGTTTTTACATTTTTATAGCTTTTATGTCTTAAAAACCAATAATCAATAAACAATTCCTCTTCAGTCAGTGCAGCCCAGGCAGACTGAAAGTTTGGACGCCCATGCTGTATATCTTTATGGGTATCTTGTCACTGAGTGTGCTTTTGGATTTCCAAAGCTAGCACCAGTATAAACTGACTAAGAAACAGGTGTTAACCTGCTTCTTTTAATGTAAAACCAGCTTCGTCACAAACTGCAAAGGACTACTCTAATGCCCTCTGATTCGGTAGTTGGTTTAGTACAGGACATAATTGCTATGGATCCATTTTTTCTGATCAGCAGCCACAGCAAAACTAAAGCAATACCAAGATTACATCTGTTCTACGATATTTTCCAAACTTTTTAAGTAAACATCACTCAGAACTAATAAGGTTCTGAACATAATTATCACAATGCATTGTGATAACTGTGATAACACATTGTTTGTTGAACTTTAAATACACGATCCTTTAAATGTTCAGCTGGTCATTAACAAAACATTAGATCAAGTCGCTTCCTGCAGTTAGTAAAGCATGGTCTCTTTCATAGACAGTTTACAGACTGAAGTGCAAAAAAAAAAAAAAAAGCAGAGTTCTGCAGTGGTATGCACTGAGTAGCCTTGGTAATCTCAACAGGACAACTTAACTGTACAGGTGTGTACATGTAAAACTATTAAAGGACAGTTAAGAGAAAGAATTTCAGGAGATGGATTTCTTTATGATCAGATGACATGGACAGGGAACTCACATGCCCTTTCCTTCACCTGGAAGCCATGTGTAAGCTACTTAAGTCAAACTGTCTATAAGCAGTAAGAGCCTACTGTTCTTGTATCTTGCATTTTTTCTCTGTGAATCCCAACAATGGGATTCTAGAATAATAGACCAAATAGAAATCACAGGACTATGCCTTTGTTTAACAAGTACTTCTGAGCTGACATTTTACTGCTTGCTGCAGCCTATAGAAAAGGAGACTGAAGGAGACATCACGGTGGACTACAGCTCCCTCCTAAGAGCGAAGAGGAGCAGAGGGGCAGCGCTGAGTTCTGCTCTCTGGCAAGAGAACCTGAGGGAGCTGTGTCAGGGGAAGGTTGGGCTGGATATCAGGAAAAGGATCTACACCAGAGCATAGTGGGCATGGAACAGGCAGTGGGTTCAAGCAGCATTTGGACAACGCTTTCAGAAACAAGTTTTGAATTTTGGGTGGTCCCGTGTAGAGCCAGGACGAAGGGGTGATCCTTATCACCCCTTATCACCCCTTCCAACTCACAGAATCATAGAAGTATGGACTAATTCCGGATATTCTATGATTCTAGGACTCTACAGACACGAAGAGCACACATCCGACAGGTTTCCAAGTAAACGCACTGCTGGTTGGTGCCAGCTATCGATGCCCCATCTGGTCAGGTGAAAGGATGGACGCTGATATCCTGCACGGCACGTTGCAGCCCTCGCAAAGCTGCGCAGAAGCGCACCGGCGAACAGCAGCCCGCCTCAAGGCGCAGAAACTCCGGGCTCCCGGCACGGCACCGCCCCCAGCACGGCACCGCCCCCAGCACGGCACCGCCCCCAGCACGGCACCGCCCCCAGCACGGCACCGCCCCCAGCACGGCACCGCCCCCAGCACGGCACCGCCCCCAGCACGGCACCGCCCCCAGCACGGCACCGCCCCGCCGGCAGGGAAACCCCGCCTCTATTTACATACAGAGGCGCCGGCGCGCCGCGCGCTTCCCTCCTCCCTCCCTCCACCCGCGGCGGCGGCCACCACGGCGGCGGGAACGGCACGGATGAGGCGCATGTGCGCGGTGGACGGGCGCTGGGGCTGCAACGGCTCTTTGCGAAGAGGCCGGGCGGGGCTGGCCGCCGGGGTCGGCAGGGGGGGCCGCGGCGCCGGCGGGGCGGAGGAGCTCTTGGAGGCGGGCGGCGAGAAGGGCTGGCGGGGCCAGTCGCGGGGCTGCCCGCCGCAGCTGGCGGAGCGCTACGCGGACCTGGCGGCCAGCCACTGCGAGGCGCTGCGGCAGCGGGAGGAGCGCGAGTGGCACAACGCGCGACTGCGCCTGGAGAACGCGCGGCTGCGTCTGGAGAACCGCCGCCTGCGCCGCGAGAACCGCTGCCTCTTCCGCCAGGCCCTGCTGGGGCCCGGCCCCCACGAGCCAGAGAAGGGCGAGCGACCGGGCCAGGGCGGGGAGGCGGAGATCCTGAGGGCACAGCTGGAGCGGCTGCAGGAGAAGCACCGCCGCGTCCTGCAGCATCTGCGGCGCTGCCGGGAGCGCGCGGAGCTGGACGACGAGGAGCTGAAGGAGCTGCTGCGGGACGACGCGTGGCCGCCGACCGCTCTCGAACCGGACGAGCGCGACGTCGCCCGAGTGGGCGGTCCCGAGGCGGAGAAGGAGGAGGAGGAGGCGGTGCTGCCCTGCGTGGGGCTCGGCGGAGATGGGGGCGGTGCCGTCCTTCCTCCCGCCCCGCGCAGCCCCGGAGGGGGGCCGCGCTGAGGGAAGCCGCTTTCCGAGCGCGGAGCTCGGTGCGGGGTGTGATCCTCTCCCTTAAACGTGTGTCTGAGCAGCGTTGCAGGAGCCGGGAAAGGGACACTTGTTGGAAGAGGCCGACGCTGTAGTCGAAGAAGGACAGCCGCCGTTGTTGCGGAGAGAATCACCCCTGTTGGTCCCGCGTCACCTCAGAACCGTGCTGTAGACAGGCTCGTGTCGGCTTCGTTGCACATACCAGAAGATGTCTCTGGCCAATTCCTAGTTGACTGTTATGTCAGCAGCACTCCTGTGAAAGCCACTCGTCCCTGGAGCTCCATGTTGCCTGGGCACTGAATGGGAAACGGCACCTGTGTCTCTAAGGATGGACTTTGTTCACCCTCACATAAATACTGATTTGTATTTCACACTTCCACGTAAAATCACAGTTGTTAAATAAAAATGTGACCCAGCAAATGGTTATCTCAAGTGTGATTTGTGACTGGCAGTTATTTTGGAATTGTGAGGTGAAACACACCTCAGGCCTCTGTAATGCAGTTCCTCAAAGTCAAAGAAATCATTTTCCCAGCCCATCTTCCTTTAGAAAATAGTGTTTGTAATGATAACTTGCTAAGAACTCAGGCTTTTTTTTTTTCTTCCCCCTCCTCCCCCCCCCCCCCCCCCCCAAAGAGTTCCCTGGTGTTTACAGGTTTGGGACTGGTTTCTTATAGCACTCTATTTCAGTGTCAAACTAACAATAGTTAGTAGTAGTTGTTACTCTCCTATGTAACGTCAGCATAAACCTCTTAGGAAATGCGCTAACACTTGTGGCTTGTATCAGAAATAATGTAGCCAATATGAGCAGGGAGGTGATTGTCCCCCTGTATTCAACACTTGTGAGGCCATGCCTCAAGTACTGTGTTCAGTTTTGGGCCCTTCGCTGCCAGAAAGACATCAAGGCTCTCAAGCATGTCCAGAGAAGGGTAATGAAGCTGTGAGGAGTCTGGAGCACAAGTCTTCCTAAAAGGAGGTTGTAGCAAGGTGGGGTTTGGCCTCTTCTCCCATGTAACTAGTGATAGGACCAGAGGGAATGGCCTCAAGTTGCACCAGGAGAGGTTTGGGTTGGGTATTAGTAAAAAGCTTCTCTGAAAGAGTGGTCAGGCACTGGAATGGGCTGCCCAGGAAGGTGATGGAGTCACCGTCCCTAAAGAAATTCAGTAATCATTGAGGTGTCAACTAAGGGACATGGTTTAATGGGAACGTACTGGTGATAGGTGGGCAGTTGGATTAGATGGTCTTAGAGGACCTTTGCAACACTGGTGATTCTGTCTATCTCTTTGGATTTGCAGCATCAAATAATGTGCTCTCAAAATGTAATAAAAAGTGTCACATGATGCAGTTGTGACTTGTGGATAAATGTTGGGTGTTGTTTGGATGTATTGCTTGATTACTTGATTGCTTGTTTTATATGTGTGGAAGTATTCTTAGAAATGTCTGAGTTAATTAAATGCTCAGGAATTACAGTGGGTACAATCACCCAACAGCTGCAGGATTGTCCATTTTACCAGCAGGTTTCACTGCGGTGTGCATAACCCAAGCAGCATGAAGAATCCATCAAAACAGTGCAACAGAACTATGTTAAGATACAGTGCTAAAAGAGTGCAGCTGTAACTTTTAAAGTGTTTATCTGAAAACATCCTTTTAGAATATGTTGGCATATTCAAAAAAGAAAGGATTGTGATATATATATTTTTAATATAATGTGCAAAACTTTTAAATTAAACTTTAGGGTCCCTCCAAGTAATGGAAGTTATAGGCCAGCTAATGTAAACATTATGTAAATATTTCACAAAATTATACACAAGTTTTATATAAAGTGTTCTTATTAATTTCTTAAGTGTACACATTTCTTGAGCAGAAAGCAGAGACCTATATAAAATGCAGGGAATAAAACTCTTAGAGGTATATATTGATAAGAGGCAAATCCACGTGAAGTGATAACAAAGAGGTTTTAAGCATTTTTTGAGATTGCTGCGTCTGCATGAACTTCAGTAAGTTATCACTGAAGTCACACAGTCACAGAACCATAAAGTGAAGGGATGTCTGGAGATCATTCAGTCTGCAGCAGCAGGTTCCATAGAACATGTTGCACCTGAAAGCAGGTTGTGAGCATCTCCAGAGAAGTCTCCATTACCTCTCTGTACCAGTGCTCTGTTGCCCTCACAGTAAGGAAGATTTTTCTCAAGTCTAGTTGCAAAAGTTTCATCTAACCAATTGTCTTATCTTCTTGTTTTTGAGAATTTAAATAAAGTTATCTCCAATAAAATTATGCTAAATTATCACTTCGTCCCATAATGGTCTTCGGGTGGTAGATTTACACTTGCATGATCCTTGGCTATGGGAAACTACAAAGCTGTAAAATTAAATACACTTCTAAGGGATATGCCTGTTAAAATCTTATTGTTTGTAATCTGTTTTTTTTTTTTTTTTTTTTTTATACACACTAGTTCTAGGATTTAGTATTTCAAATATAATTGCAGAAATGATCTCATCTGCTTTAAAGCTGATATTTAGCCCAAACCCCTTGTGTTCATGGCTGGCAGAATAACTTTCAAATTGTCTAGTAAGTTTTTCACTTCACTTCACTTTTTTTTTTTTTTTTTTTTTTTTTTTTTTTAAATCTGTTCCAATGTAAATGAGTTTGTGATCCTAAGTGGCACTGAGGGACATTGTTTAGCTATGGGTCTTGGTAGGTCATGTTGATGGCTGGACTTGATGATGCTGAAGCTCTTTTCAGCCTAAATGATTCTATGATCTGATGAAGTGCTAATACAATTGTATGAGATATTTACATTTTCCTCAACATTTTATTGTGGTCTGTTTTGTTCTTCTTGCATTCTACTTTGTGCCAGAAAGGAGTCAAATCTTGAAGTTCTAGCTTTCACTTCCTACTCCCAAGTATTGTCTTTAATTCTGTTTATCACATTCTGTACTATGACAAGTATTCATGCTTTTGCTGTAGTTGTTGAAGCAGTGTATTTGAGTTTAAGTATCTTGCAGCTTTGAGCCTTTTTTCCTCTTGTCTGAATGCTACTTCCCTGGTTTGAGAGGGAGTGCATTACATAACAGAATTCCTATATTATAGTCAGTATACACAACCATGCTCTCCTTTATCCTTCTTTTAGCTTGACCTTTTTCAAAATCATGTCAGTTCTATTCCAACGATTTTCAAAACCATGTAATTCAAGTCCATTTGTTTTTTCAGGTTTTTGAATATAGCTTTTAACTATCTCCTTCATCAGTTACTGGGGAAAAAAAATCACTTTTTTCCCATTTTTTGTGGCTTGAGGCCACCAATCCAGTAGTATTCTGCATGTTTGCTGATATGGCGGAAATACTTCTGTGTTTCTTAACTGTTTGGTCTTATTTGCAGACCTTTACTTACCCTTCTGTCCTGTGCCTCATGTAAACAAAACATGATGGAGTGTATGTTAACATGGAAGCTGTATTCATGACCGTATTAAAATATCTGCTTAAACCTTTTGGGACTGTATGAACTTGATGGCAATTACTTTAAAACACATGCATTTGAATAGAATGGCTCAGTGTGTCATATTTAATATGCACTCTATTGCTCTTCTGAGACATAATTTATAAGTTATATATATAACTTATATATATATAAGTTATATAATAAGTTTCATTAAATATTGCACTTTAAAAGAGCCTTTGTCCACTATGCTCATCTTGAATATGTGAGGGCCTTGGGGTGCTTTAGCTGTCCACAGAGAATAATGACATAAATTAAATGTCTTTGTATGATAAACTAACGCCATTCAGCATTACTTTAGTTCAGCTATTTTCCTATCAAAGTAGGCATCTGCTATACTTCCTTTTTCAGGTATCTCACAATGTTCTGTATCCCATTTTGGTTTTGTTGAGTTCAGCCAAGACTAAGCTGAACAAGATATTTTTGATGTTCCTTTTCCAGATTCAAAAATTATTTAAAGAAGTGACTTAGAGACAGATCACAAAGTAACAGAGATTTTTTTTTTTTTTTTTTTTTTTTTTTTTTTTTTTTTTTATGTTTTAAAGTGCTATCTGGTATCTGTAATGTTGACTGGGAAGTTCAGGAATTACTGCCTGGGGAACTATCACTATGTGCAATATCCAGATTGAGTTTACTATCATGTTTCTTCCTAAGTAAAACCCAGAAGATAATATTAGCAAGTGACTATAAAGCTCCTTTTAATAAAGCTTGCTGCCTGTATTATTTCATGATTTTCAAGGCCGGTTGTCTGCTCTTTGTTCTGCCAAGAGTCTTTGTGCAGTCAGAACGTTGTTGTAACAGATCAGGATATAAAAGACATTACATTTAGAGTGCATGAAGTGGTGGCTTTAGGTTCAGCTCTGTAGGACAGTAGGCTGAGAAGAAAGCAAATTGGTTGGGTAACCCACAGAAAGAGAATATTCTGTGAAAGAGAATTACTGTGAAAAGACATGGCCATTAGACAACAACTAATGGAATTACTATATTCATGTATACTGGTGTATTTTTACTGACTAAAATACTGACTGAAGGTTGAGATAGAGTAGAAGATTTACACTACAGAGAAGAATAAGTGACATTCACTTAGATGTCTGAAGTGGCAGTGAGCTTTGAAGAACTGATCTATAAACAGCCTCATCCTCCATAGACATTAGCAGTGCTACTCATTAGGGTCAGCGTATTCCATGTGGAAATTTTGAGTGCAAGCCAGTTTAGCATGTCTATGTTGTGACTTGTAAGATTGTCAGTAATTCCAAACATGCCGTTTAGAATTTAGCACCTAGACTGGTTAAATAAAGGGAGTGTGCTTCTCTCAGCCAGCAGGATACTTTGACAAAGTATCCCCACTAAGCACCTGACCCAACACTGGTTGACTTTTGAGGGCCCAGATGATAGACAGAGTTGAAGTGGTTGAGAAGTGCATAAATACAGTCACTCTGGTAAATCAGTGGTCATTTCTTCTGCTGTAATAAATGTCTACAAAATTTACATGGACTACAGCAACAACAGCAAGTGTGTTTGTATGCATATTGCTTGCAATTAGCTGCACCTGTGTTCTTCTCATTATTAAATACCCTTCAGTGTTATGTGTTCCTCACTCAGATCCACGACTCTGTGTTCATTTGATAATTCTTTCTTTAAGATAGAGACAGTCAGTTTTTTTCAACCTGATATTAGAACACCTTATTCTCAGCTGAGACTTCTATGACTTCTAATTTTGACTGTTGCAATTGTTTTTAATTCAAGACTGATACTTTTTTAAGAATTAAGATTATGAAAAAAACCTTCTCCTGATTTTGTAGGTTGAAAAAGAGTGGGTTTTGCTGTGCTGCACTGGTGAGCAAAAAAAGTGTCGAACTGGACAGTGTAAAACCACTTAGAGCAGAGTACATATTTTCCCAAGGAATCAACATTTCAAAGCTAAAATCCAAAAAACAGACCTTTTCAAAGAAATTCCATGGAGGTTTTTTTGTTGTTGTTGCTGTTATTTGTTTGTTTGTTTTTCCAGGTGGAAAAAAAGAAACTGTACATTTAATGCTTGATAAATCATAGAGTCATTAAGATTATAAAATACAGCCAAGACCATGTAGTCCAACCATCAACCCATATAGTTCTTTGCTCTTCACAGTGATTGACTGAATCTATTGAAGAACTAAAGAGTCTGAAATAAGGTATGAGTTCACAACAGGAATCATTTCAGTAAAGGATATCCCCTTTATTTGAAGGCTTTTCACATCTTATGTGGGTTTGCTGGAAAAAGAAAGGTAATTTTTGTAACACAGTTGTTAACCTGAAGGTGTTGTTTGCTGAAGCAAACACCTTAATTTTTAGTTACATTATTTGTAATTGAAGTCCCTGCTATCACTGCCGCTTCAGTAAGAAAAGAATGATGCATTTTTATGAGCATTTTTTATGGAAGTTGGAAGTGTGTAATTCTGACCATATTCGAAAAAAACAGCCAGAAAACTTATTGACCACTCAGCTTTGCCATGAAATGAGATGTAACATAACTGTTGTCTAAATCAGCTGTCCATTTACATTTGTAAACATTCAGTTTGTTAAAATTTCTGAAATTTGTACAGAACTGAACAGTGTCATGTACCTTCCATATATACAGTAGTCAGAAACATCCTGTGTGTCTTCTCTAAAAAGATAAATCTTCTGGTCAGACTTTGACTAATCCACAGCGTAACCCTTGTTAGTTAGCTGCTACCGATAGTGCCACTCTAATTTTTCAAATCTTCTTTAATTCTGTTTCACATTTGATGCAGAGATCTAAGCCATTTTGGTTTGTATAAAATACTCTTACAGGAGTTGCTCCTCCTTCCAGGAGAATTGAGTATTCCCTATTAGTTGTTCTTGTGGTGTCATTTCCATGTCTCATATAATAAAATATCTAATAGGAATGTTCAGTCTTGTACCAGTGTCAAATACGATCCATATTCAGACCACAACCAGGTCTCTTTTAGAGAAAGCTTCCAGTTCTGCTTTATAAAAGCTTGTGATTTTGTGCCTATGTGTAGATTTAACACGATCAAAAGTAATCATCTCGCATATGGGCATAGGATTGAGTGTCCGCAATCAGATGTTGAATTTATCTTTTTTGTTTCTTGCTCTAAATTTATAAAAACATATCATTTCGTGTGTGTGTGCAAAGTCCTCTTAGTGTTATGATTATTCTATATATTTGTGTAGTCTCAGACTTTTTACACCAAATGTTTTATTTTCAAAGCAGCTATCTCATTAAATTGGAAAGCAGCAATCCTACTATGAAATTTCTTTTCAGATAGTAGAATAAATTCTGTTGAATGAAATTAAGGTTGATGATCCATTTCGTTAGGAAACTGACCTAGCTCAATCTGTCAGGCTATTCCTATGTTTTCAAAGTTAACTGCAAATTGCAGTGCTGCTGCTTCACTCGAAAATTTATAGTGTACTATTGTGTTTTTGTAATAATATTCTCTGGAATGTTAAGTCAGCATATGGTGCTTTTTGCTTGAAATGGCATATGGGCTTTCTCTGGTGTATGGAAAGTATTACAGAACATTATGTGTAGGTATGAATTTTGGGAACAACAATATGATAATACACTACTATGCAAATTATAGAAATAGGGTGGATTAGTGTAACTTCATTGAGTCGTGACAGTTTAAAACATGTGTTGAGTTCAGCCCGTCACTTAAATACAGTTAACTGAGTTCTGCACGGCAGTGGAATAACTTCTTTGTCTGTAATTATACTTACCGTCTTGGATTTTTTTTGCTTGTTTTCCTTCTCTCCCCTCTTGCTACGTACCAGCTACTCAGCATTATCTTTTAGGTAATACTAATATTTTAGACCATGTAAGGAAAGAATTAACCATCTTACTACTACCCTGTTTTCTGGGAGACAGGGAAAGTAATCACGGG
The DNA here is from genome assembly GCA_037305975.1 of Chrysolophus pictus. Taxonomy (NCBI): domain Eukaryota; kingdom Metazoa; phylum Chordata; class Aves; order Galliformes; family Phasianidae; genus Chrysolophus; species Chrysolophus pictus. The sequence goes on along the minus strand of CM074614.1, from coordinate 27,236,829 downwards.
AGAAAAGCCAACAAATTTTGTTTGCTATAAAGGGATAATTAAAATTAATTATGCCTGTCCTAAAGCTGCAGAGGTAAGCTATGTGAGTTCTGCTTGTCTTAAGTGTCTCATAAAGTTGGGAATTATAAAGAATACCTTTCTTTCTGTGCTAGAACAAAGAGAGATCAAAGCACCCAGACAGTAGATCTTGCCTGATTTAGGAACAGCTTGCCTTAAAATCTCCCTTTCCAAGGAATACAGAAAGCATATTTCCATTTTGTTCAGTAAAAAGCCCTCCCAAAACAAAAACAAACTAAAAAAAAATCAAAATGGTACTGAAATACTAGTAACATTTTGGTGTCATGGAAGTGAGTTTGAAATGCATCTTCATAATATTCCTTTCAAGTGTATTAAATCAACTTTGAAATTTAAACATCATATTTTGAACATGTTGGGTGGCTGTGGTTACCATAGTCCAGAGTTGCATATGGGTACTTGCATTATTGTTACCTGAGACAGCAGTTTCTTGGCTATGTTGTGTATGTCCAAAAACACAGCTTTATGAACAACTGAAATTCTCTCACAAAAGTTTTGAAGGCAGGAATTTAGTGCATCTGTGTGCCTTTGTTTTAGGATTATCCAGGGAAGGATTTGTTTCTAAAAAGCAAATGTAGTCTAAAGTGCTTTTGGTTGTTCTCTCAAGACTTGGTCTGCAGTGTGAACTTTTAAGAGTGTTCTCCATTTCACAAGACAAGGATTCAAGTGCTTTCTCTGCTACACCAGTATTGATAGCAACATATGGTGCTTATTTAATTTTACTGGGATGTAGTTGTTACTCTGATCTAGACTCAGCACTTTGGTTCCCAGCTGCAAATACAGTTGTTTGTCAAGGGGGAGAGAAGGGTGAGCAATTTGCACGAGTGTGAAAGAGGCTTGGATGCTTCCTGTGATGAAAATTATATCCACACAAAACAGTAATAGTGCCTTTCTCATGATGAGCAGAGACAAACCTTGAAATGAAGTTGACCTGCAGAACTAACTAGAGTTTAGTAGCAAATGCTTTGGGGAAAAAGTCTAAGAGCCAGTCATGATCATTCTGCCGTGTTCTGTTTCCAGCCATCAGTGTTTAGAGGTTTTTAAGGTTGCTGTTTGCGGGGGAAAATGGTATTGAATGAGAAAGGAGAAAGCAGTGCAAAAAATGATGGAGGCACTGAGTGTGCAGAATAGAGAATAAATGTTGTCACCAGTAGAAACATTTCCAGGACAAACTGAAAAAGGCCTAATGAAATGATCATACAGGGTTAGGAAAGGATTTCCGGGGTAAGAAGAGAAGGAATGAACTTAAAGGGGGTATCTAAGTTCACAATTGCTAGCTATTTAATGCAAGTGATATCAAATACAACATTTAAGAAATTATGAAAGCAAACTGTGAAGCAGAAATTGGTGGGCTTAAAAGAATCCATTAGGGAATGACAAGATCAATTAATTGTTCTTTCTTCTTCAGACTGTTCAGTAAAAGAAAGCGCTGTAAAAAGGTGTGAATAAAATCTGTAAAAATCTGTAAGTGTACAAAATGACCCTTGTGATTGAGACAATGTTGTGTTACCTTCCTCTATGTTCTATGAGGTTTTTAATACACTTTTCATGTAAGAAGCAGGAGACAGACTGAATATGTAGTCTAGTGATCTCCAGAAACTGTACCTCTGCAGTCAGTGGAGATAATTATGGAGAGAGGCTCTGTGCTGTGTAAGGGCAATGCAGCTTGCCTTACTCTGAAAACCTAGTGACAGGAAAAAAACAGCCAAAGCAATACTGAAGAAAAGATTTTTTTTCTCAATAAATTCAGTTATCATTGGTGATGAAGTAGCTAATCTAGATAGTTGCTACAAACATGACAACTGTGGCAAGAAATGATTGAGTATTCACTGAACTGTTGCTTGTACTAAGTGGTTGTGTTTTAGAAAGACAGAGATCTTGCTTTAAACCCTGCAGATCTCTTCCTTCACCTGAGAAAGAATGTGCACGAAGGAACGGATCATTGTATCTAATAGCATCTAATAGGGACTATTTGCTTTCCTTCTCAGGCTGAGGAGGCTCATGGCACTACCTGAGCATGGACCTCATCTTGCAGAGGACCACTGGAGAGGCACAGCGAGTGCTGTGCCATTGCACATGTGGCCAGGAGTACCACAGGAGTCCCAGCAAGTAGCAAGGGTGGTCTGTGATTTCCAGCGTTCATCTGGCTCATTTCCCTGTGGGTATTCTCAGATAACCACAACTGCTTTAGATGGAAGTAGCATAGCAACTAATACTGACGGTGCATGCTTGCTGGAAAGCACTAAGCGCCAAAAGGTGAGAAATTCTGCCGAGCAGGGAAATGCATGGAAAAGCTCTGTCCCCACGTCTTCCTTGTGCATGGAGCTCTTTCACTGTGCATGAGGTGCCTACATAAGTGAGCAGGAGGAGCTGCTTTCCCCTCCTATTAAAAAAGACTTCTGAAAATGGAGGTGACAATTATTATTTGCATGTGAAAAAATGACCACTTCCCATCCCTACATTTATTTATTTTTTTTAAATTTCAGACTTAAAAGTTATTGACATGATAGAGCTGGATATTTTAAATGAACAGCACAGAGCAATTAAAATTAGATGCTTTTAGTGGTGGAAAATTACCATTTTTATTGATGTTGGTTTGAGCTATTTCACAGGATATCTTTTGAATACCGTCACATAATTTATCTTCCACAACTTGGCATGTTAGCTCATTAATTTGAAAGAAGTACTTTCAGAGGCTCAGTATATTGAAGGCAGAATTGGAAGATATTAAAGAGCTGGAAATAGGCATTTTTTTAAATCTTGATTTCCAATGAAGGCAGCACAATTAATCACTCATCTTCAGGTGTGCCTATATCCTCCTCTATTCTTCCTGATTTTACACACATTTGAGACAGGTTATCCTGCTTATTTTATAAATAAGTACAAGAAGAATTTTAGTCTTCCAGTTGGAAGCGCAACCTTTCAAAAACCATCTTGGGTAGTGAGCTACAGCGCTGAAGTTGGAACAACTAACCAGGGGCAGGCAAAGGACTAGAAAGTTTTTAGCCTTGTAAAAAGTATTGTCACATTTCCAAACTCAGTATGTAAGGGAATGGTTCAGGAAGAACTGTAGATCAGGCAAGTCCCTAACATATATGTATATATAAACATGTGAGTGTATATATATATATGTATTGAACAAGCATCCAGAAGGATCTACTTTCTTTAAACTGTATTAAAAATTCCATCTGATAGTACCACTGAGATGTTGCAAAATGTCTGAGAAGGTGAAAAACAAGGAAAAAATATTTACAGCTGATTTTAGGGATTTTCTCCTTATTTTGTAATTTTATGCTTAATGATTTCAGATTTGATCTGAAGAGAATTACTAGGTGCCTCTGCTATCCTCTTGTTCAGTTTTAAAATATTCAGTAATATTCTCATTTCAATGGCTTGCTGGTGTTTAAAAGTGGTATTCTGTATTTGTTGTCAGGAAAATGACACATATTTCCTTTTCTGCCTGAATTCTCACGCTTTAGAGACCTGTATGTTAACCACAGCACAGTCACTCAAATTTAGTGCTCACAATAGAAAGATACCTCTTTAAAATATATTAAATTAAATGTCTTTTCTTCATGGGATAATCCAGTTGGAAGATCATTCTCTCTTCCCAAACCATCATATGCTAGCTGCTAGTCATCTCAGTCAAAGAAAAGGATAATTGATTTAATGATTTTATTTCTTCTGCGTAGTTCTGAGCAAAGGAGCAACACTGCATTTCCTGATTAGGGATGGATTTATTAGTTTGGCCTTTATGCCCCCCCAAGGAAAGCAGGTTTTAGCCACTGAATCAAATTCCTTGGCTCAATTGGTGTGAACAACTTTGTTACTTTCACACAATGGGATGAGCTGATGAATACACAAAGTAGTAATTCATAGACTCACAGAATCGTTTGAGTTCGAAGGGAGACACCTGCAGCAGATCACACTGCTCAGAGTCCAGCCCAGCCCAGCCTTGGCTGTCTGCAGGGACAGAATGTTTCAGGAATATGGGATATGCTAGGTTCTGTTGGGGTTTTTTTGTTTGTTTGTTTTGGGGGGGAGGAGAGAAATGACTTCAGGGTATGCTAATGCCTTTAACATTTTATTCTTGAAAAAGAAACAAAACATTTTGACATCTCACAAATGTTACAGTGATCTCCAGTGAGCTTGTTATTTCTTAAAAAACAGTGCTCTGAATCAAAATAAAAATGTTGGATTTTGCTTTGTTTTGCAAGAGTTCTCATGAGCTGTCAGTTTATGCTGAGGGCTATGACATACAGACCTTTGTGTATGGTTCTCTTATGTTATAAATTTCACATGTACTGTTTAGATCAAAACATAGCTCTAGATAACAGCTTCTGTTTTATTTCCTTTCTATAAGCTTGCATACAAAATGTATACATTGTAATTCACCTGGTGTGATTGGTATAAGAGGACATTATTGCTTTGTTTTGCAATTCACTGTAACCTATGCCAACTTATAAATAAGTATCTGTTCCTACGAAATCTGTTTGAGATTTCTTTTGGTAAAGATGTGCCACCTGCATGCTTGAACGTGATATTCTGGCTCCACTTAAAATAGCTCTGCTTTAAACAAATTAAACAGGTAAAGAAAACAGTGACTCAGGATTGCAAACAGAAAGCTTGCTTGTTACCAGCTCTGGGGAAAGAAATCTGCTAAATATTACTTTGTGTTTTATTTACGGTGTTTTATGTTGTCCTATTTGACAATATTTCCACTAAAGGTCATTTTTGTTAACCAAATTTGTTCACCTTCCTATCTATCTCATTGCCAGCAGTCATGCTGCTATTTACAGTTTTCCTTCATCAGCTCTGAATATGAAGTTAATGTATGCAAGTACCTCAGGCACCTTCCAATTACACATTAGCATAGGCTGGAACAATTCCAAAATATGTAAGGAATATCATTTTCAATCATTTCTATGTTAAATTAATAGTAGGGTTTCCTTAAAAATGTAATACACTCTCGGGCTGTTAGTACAATTAAGCAACTTCAGGACACGCTTTTAGCATGGAGTTGAGTGAAAACGAAGCTATTGTACATTCCAACCTGCAAGCACTATACTTGGTCTTGGCGAAGGTGAGAAAGGACTCTGTGTCATGAAGTGACTTTTGTAAAATACCCAGTGTGTGAAATAAAAGGATTTTGCAAAATGTCTTGCCACTCCTATCTGCTATTTCTGGTCCATGGAGGTACTGGTACTAGAGGTACTAGCCAATAGAAAAGGAGAACAAGAGAAAGTATTTGACAGCAGTAGTTGAAGTTTTAAAATACTGAAGAATATTTGAAATACTTGAAATTTGGAGAAGAAAGGATTAAATTTTAGGTTACTGAAGATCATATGCTTAAAAGAGAAAAAAAATAAAAATCTGTGAGGCAGACAAAGATAAAGCAGTTGGCCAGGAAGGCCAATAGTATCGGGCTGCATCAACAGAAGGCTGGCAGCAGGAATAGGGTGGGGGGTTCCCCTTTTCTGCTCTGCCCACATGAGATTCCAACTGGAGTACTGTTTGCAGGCCTGGGGCCCCCAACACAAGAAGGATGTGGAGCTGTTGGAGTGGGTCCAGAGGAGGGCCATGGGGATGATCAGAGGGCTGGAGCACCTCCCCTGCAAAGACAGGCTGAACTGAATGCTACAAGGAAATTTTTTCTTGGGGGATGGTGAGGCATTGGAACAGGTTTCCCAGAGTAGATGCCTCAGTCTTGGAGGTTTTCTAAGCCAGGTTGGATGGGGCAGTGGGTAACCTGATCAAGTGCTTGATTTAGTGGTTGGTAACCTTGCCCACAGCGGATGATCTTTAAGGTCCCTTCCAACCCAAACCATTCTATGATTCTATTTTATCAGTGGCTATGGTTCATTGCACTGCCATTCGCAGTGTGAATATTATATTCACCATATTATATATAATTTTTTTTTTTTTTTCAGATTAAGATCTTAAGCTGCATCAGCATTTGTCAGACCATATTTACAGAGGTGAGAGCAGTCAATGAACAAATGTGATGTGCCAGAGCGTCTGAATGCCTTTTTCCTCGCTGCCAGCAGGATAATGAATTTGTTACCTTCGTCCAAAACTCTTGCTCAGAGAATCTACTACTTACAGTCATGTCTTCTGAAGAAAAACAGCAAAAGTTAACCAAAAGCACAGCTAAAAAATAGAGAACAAAGTCAGCTATAATGTAGAACTAAATGTAAGTATAAGCATGACAATTTTTCTAATTTGTGAGCACCATCTGTTTAATTTAAGTTATTGATGTATGTGACTAGTTCTTACCTATGAAGATACAATTGGTTTGTGTCAACTACACATTAGAGTATCATTGATAACAAGAGTATACTTTAAAAACATGTTCTTTGGAAACCTATAAACACTGGTAGCATCAAGGCATGAAAAGTGAACAAAATAATGAATTCTCTATAAGCCTTTCTGTTGTTTTAATAAGTTGTTGAATTTTGTTGTAAAAATGTTTTGCAAAGTTCACAGGATGACTTCCATGACAAAAAATTTGCCTTTAGAGCAGCAAAATATCTATCAGATTAAAACTCCTGAGTCTATAATTGAGAATGTTTTCACATTGTATTTGACCTCTGTAAGATTTTAATGACTTCTACTCTACTCAACCAACTTCACCATTATTAAGGGCTTATGTTAAGGGCAGCTCTGCTGCTGTCCTGAGGGCATCTTGCTCTGTGTTGAATTTAAAGATAATGCATTAGTTTTGAACACCTAGCCTGTAGCTAAACTGGGTTGAATTAATATCTTTTTCCCTAAAAAAAAGTCTAAGACATTTAGTTTTTAAAAGGTTCATTTTCTGTACTGACATCCTGTTTACAGTTAGAAGTTCAAATGTTGAACATCAACATTATGATCACTTAGAGAATGTGTTTTATTTTGACAATGCATTGAAGTTTTGACTGAGCAGTGTCACTGACCACGGCTAATTACTGCCATTATCCAGTAGTTAGATTCCAGGGATAAGAGGAAAGAAAAGCAAATAATATGACTCACAGTTAGCAATCAGTTTAGATACTGTTGCTCCACTAAAGCTATTTTTAAAAATTTAATTATGTATTAAAAATAAGAACTTAATTAGTAATCTAATTTATAACACATAGATTCTTTATAAGGTTACAGCATCCAATAAAGTTTGATGGGTAACCACCACATAAAATTTTTATCATTTCTTTCTCTTTTCAGTTCACAAGTTTTCCTCTTCAAGTTGCATGACAAAAACAGTATGAGAGTGCCAGTAAATAAACAAATGCAATGGGGATTTGTGGCACAAATTGTCATTTGCTGTAATATGGACTGACACAGTCACATTTTCTAGATTATATCCTGTTTTTTATAACCTATCACTAGCAAGAATAGATTGTAAGAATTTATCTTTTTGCACTGAAAATCTCCTTCCTAAAAATCTGAGGATGATACTTTTCTTTCTAAATATTTGAACTCTCCATGCAGATAGCTTCTAAGTATTTGGAATATAATATCAGAAGTTTGGAATATCACTTACTAATGTTGGAAAGTACAATCAGTTTGTTTCTATCAGCACACCAGCATGTGTGCCTTTACTTCTGTATTGAAATATATTGTTTCTGATGTCATTGCTGCTATATAACAGTGCAGCGCTTGAGCACAATGTACTTGCAGGTGAAATGAGCAGTGTGCTAGAGATTGTGGTATGGTTTGTATTCAGTAACTCAAATTCAGTTTCTTGCTCGTCCTTGTTATCATTCTGATTGTTGATGGGTAACATCTCACTTGTTCTGTGAAGCTTGACTTTGTGTGGTATTTAGTATACCCTAAAATATGACTCCTGTGCATACTAAAATCCAAGTGGTGTAATAAGGGAGGAGACAGTCTTCTTAAGATGTGATGGGTGATCTTTTCTTTCAGTTGTGGGGTAGGAAGGGGTTTTTTTGTTTGTTTGTTTTTGGTATTTGTTTCTTGGTTTTTGTGTTTTTTTTTTTTTTTTTTTTTTTTTGAGAGAGAGAGTCTGTGCTCTTTTGCTCAGATGGGCCCATCATCAATTCATAATGTTTCATATCAACACCATCAGACAGATTGACCTCCTTATTGTTAAGAGTAGAGAAAGAGAAAGAAAACCAGATAAATAGATATGAGAGGGAGAAAAGGAAATGAGAGAATAAATAAAGGTAACATTGCAAGTATATTTGAATATATTCAGTTGATGTTAAAAATGTGAAGCTATGAAATCTACAGGTTGGCTGGTGCAAATAGCTCTGGTTGTGATATGTATGTATGCATGTATTTTCTGCAGAAATAACCAGAACATCATTTAGATCAGTCCAGAGCAGGAAAAGGTTATTCTGATAGGGAAAGCTCAGAGCAGAAGCATGACAGTCTCTGCTGATGTGAGCTCAGTCCAAATGGTGCAGCTGCAGGGTTCGTATGCTGTTATGTTTAACTGCCCATTCTTCTTGGAGTGTCAGATAAAGAGGATGTGGTAAACAGCAACATTGACTGAAATTCCTCAGTTAGAGAGGCTCCAGATTTACATTCTTTTACAAATAATCAATTTCTTTGTTAATTAAGTCATGCTGACTGTCCAGATCATTCACTGCTAATTATTGTTGTAAATCCTGCAAAAGCCTATGTGCCAGTAACTGTTTTGTTTTTTTTTTTTCTTCCACATTCCCAACACTGGGACTGAACACAATCTTTTTCTTGAAAATCTATGCATCGTTTAGGCACTTCCAATGACTGCTGTGATGGAGAGTTTGAAAGACTGATGAATTAAGTCAGATTTAAATTCCAAAGAAATCATTTACTATTCTTTAATTAGCAACACTACCAGTGCTAATAATCTGTTCTTAAAAACTGTCATCAGAGATATGTGTACAAAGTTGTCAATCTTCCACATCTCCTAAATGTGCTGTGAAGACGTGGTCCTGAGGAGTTGATGCTGTATAGGTAGGTCAGTTCCTTTGCTGTCATATGATCATGGAGGTCTCCACAGTCCAGTCTGAGAGCTGATGGGTTGGACAAGTAAGAGTAGAGGAAACTTGTTTTGATTGTGACCTAAATTTCCTGGTTGAAGGCTAATGTGTTTAGACTATTGCCTCAGTCTGAAAAAAGGTCTCCTCCAGTCCTCTTAATGCTTATCTTGTTTTCTTTTGTCTTTGTCAACCTCGTCTACTGAGAAGGATATTCTGACTATCTGTCACTTCTGCTTGTTTCATCCTTTTACTTGGAGTCTCATCCATACAACTACACATATTTGCCCGTTTGGTGGTTACATAGCCCACATACATTTGGAAAACTTGGTGCGCCACTGAAGTGTTAGGATATATTTGTGTACTACTCTTAGTTTGCACCTTTTAGTACCTTTATACTGATGTTCAAGGTTAATTACATTTTGTTGTATCCTTCCATAACTTAGAGGCATCAGATGCCTTTGCTTTGTACAGAAACTTTTTTTCCAACTCTGGGTAGTTTATTATCTTTCATGCCAAACAGTACTTGTCAGCAGCCATGGAACACTTTAAGATTGTTGTGGTTTAACCCAGCAGGTGGCTGAGCACCACAGTCATTTGCTCACTCCCAGTGGGATAGGGAAGAGAATTGAAAAAAAAGAACAAAGTAGAATTTGTGGGCTGAGATAAAACTATTTATTAAGATAGAGAAAAGGATCATAATTATGACATATATATATATGCATATATGTATATGAATGTATATTATATATATACAAGTGATGTGCAAGCAATTGCTTACCACCTCCAGCTGATGCCTAGCTCACCCCATAAGCGATGAAAGAGAGCAAGATGAACTCCCACTCCCTTCAGAACACCTTCTGCATGATGCCATATGAAATGAAATATTCCTTTGGCCAATTTAAGTCAGCTGTTCTAATTCTGTCCCCTCTCAGCTCCTTGGACTCTTCACTGAGAATGGCTTTGGCTCTGTCCAACGTTGCTTAGCAGCAGCTAGAAACATTGGTGCATTATCAGCATTGATTTCTCCTAGAACCAAAACATGGCATCATACCAGACACTCGGAAAAAAACAATTCCACACCAGATGAAACTAAGACAAAAATACTTATACACAGCCACAGTAAAACAAATAAGCTTTGCTCCCATAGCAAATTCATTTATATTTCTGCAGGAAGCCCTTGCAGTTACTTACCCAACTGTCATTTCTACATACACAACCTGTGGAGCCTGTGTTCTCCCCAGGAGCTGCAAGAGGAAAGAATCCTCTCATAGATAGAATGGCAGGCTTCAGATGTTTCTCTTGCTGCTGTTTTGTGACTGTGCAAAGAAAACTGAAGAATTAAGAGCTGTGGTACTAGAGTTATCCCATTACAGCCGCATTTCACAGGATTCAGTCAGGGGTTATCCATTTATTATTTTTTTCCCAACAATACTTTAATGTAAGGTATTTTGGCAGCATAGTTAAGACAGAGTTCTGATAAGGCCAGGAATTTCACTGTAACAAATAGATGGAAAATAGGCCTTTATAAGATGGCATAAGGGAATCATCAAAAGTTATCAGCAATGGGATTATAACAATGCCAGAACAAACACCAGATAAATAAAATGAATTACTTGTAAATCAGTGGTGACTCATCATCTCCCTGAATAGGACAGAGGATTTGCTCCTATGAAAGAAGAGTAATTAAGATTAAGATGCATTTATTACTGGAATGGCACTGGATCACATATGAGGAGTGCCTTCAAAGAGAGAACAGTTTCAATTGTTGTGATTTTTTGTAAAGTTGCAGATCCCTTCCCTGGAAGCACTCAAGGCCAGGCTGGATGGGACTGTGACCTTGTTTAGAGGGAACTGTCCTTGCCTACAGCAGGGGGTTAGAACTAGGTGATCTTAAAGGTCCCTTCCAACCCAAACCAGTCTATGGTTCTGTGATTCTATGAAATTACATGAATGGATGAAGAAGCTGAGGAGAGACATCATATAAAAAATGTAAGTTTAATGCTCTTCTGTTGATTATTTATCATTCTGAAAAAGTGTAAAGGAGAAAAAAAAAATACAAAGATGCCTTCAAGAAGGCTTCAGATTAGTCCCTTCCTCAAGAAGGCCTGGATGTCTGAAGATATAGAGTCTGCTGTAGAAGTCAAAAGGAGCAGGAAGCATTGTGCAAAACAGAGTTTCAGACTGATTTTAGCTACTTTTCTTTGAAGTCATTCTGACAGCAAAAGAAGAGATAGGTTTTGCTTTTTCTTAAATGCAAGCTGTGTTTTTTGATTATAATATACAATGGAGAGATAATTAGGGATGAAAATTCAGTGAGTGATGGACAACGAACATTTTTAATAATGTAAGTTATGTAGCTTGACTTAGCTCTAACCTAGATAGTATACTCGTGGAAAATGTAGTGCAAAAATCAACTAAAGTGATATTAGATATTAATCACAATGAGAGAATGAGTCAGCTGGAGTATTAATAACCTTATGACCCTACTCAAGCTGACTGGTTTTATCCTGATATTGTCCCTCATACAATTAGGAGAAGCACTAATTAGTGCTTGAAAATGTAAATGAGACATACTTCAGCCTTTAAACAAATCAGTGAATGAGACATGAAAAGAAATGGCAAGTGGCAGCCCAAAGCCTCAGTGAATTGCAATTAGAAAGTAGAACATTTTTTGTTTTAGTAGATGAAGCAGCTGGAAATAACAATTTTAAAAAGACCTAACAAAACGCATTATTGATTGCAAGGTTCATTTTCAAACTGGTGAACTAAACTTTTGTCTTCCATTTTCTTTTCTATTTTTTTCCCCCACAACACATTTCACCTTGTTTTTAGCAAGGTCTTTAAGCTGAGTAGGACACAAAATCCTACTGGCTTTTATTGAACCCATGTAGCCTGATGCTGTGTTGTCTGATATCTTAGCTATTTCCCATAGCTGCTTAGATAATAAATTACAATGGTCACATGCAGAGACACAACACAAGCACTGTTAGGCATGATAAGCTGGTGCACCTTCAAATTTATTGTGCACACCTGAATGCTGAGACACTGAGGTTTCCTGGCACTGCAGGCAGCTGCAAGCATCAGGGACTGCTCCAGGTGTGTTAAAACATGTCTGTCAGCCAGGCCTCCCTCACAGGGAGCAGGACACTCGTGGGCATCAGGCATCTCTGTGTTAGAGTGTTGGGGTTCGTTTAAGCAGCACAGCCTGGTCTGTGAGTGCACTCAATGCCATGAACCTGAATTTGTACTAATGTAACTGAAGTAGAGTTGGAGTTTCTAAGCTGTGTATTTGGATGCTGTCTTTGTTTCCTTCAAAAATGTTGGTCTGCAGTCAGCATGCCCGCCCCTTTCATCTCAGTGATATTTAGGATTTATGTTCATCACCACCAGGCCACATGGGGACCTCACTGTTGATGTTTCTTGGCAGAGGAAATGTGATCCCAAACTGGCAGACAAACTTGTAAATGCTCAAGGAAGAACTAGCTTATGAGGGGAGGAAGACCACTGCCAGCCCCTCTAAAAAGTAACTGAACGAAACCTGGCAGGTGAGCTCTTTAGCATGCTGCTTGTTGTGTGACAGTTACAAAACTGTAATTCAGTTCTGATTGGCATGAACAAAGTATCTATTCCTTACATAGAAGTCTCAATGCATTATATGTATATACATACATACATACAAAGAAAACAGTTTTTAAAATACCAAGGCACTGTTCTACTCTCTAATCTGCTGAGCATCATTTTTGTAGAGGAATGTGCGTGTTCTTGTCACTATGGGCTATAGATGGTATCTTGTTTATGGGGCTGCAAGCTACAGAGATCCAAGAAATGTGTTTACAAGGTTCTATTCAACAGATTTTCTTTTCCCTCCATACACAATTAGACCTCCCCTCCTCCCCTTTTTCTTTTCTTTTCTTTTCTTTTTTTTTTCCTATTAGCAACATCTAATTTGATATTATTATGAAAAGAGATAGGTTCAAAGTCTGAATGATAAATTAACTGAACAAATGGGCAGGTAAGCTGAAAAGAGCAGAAGATGGATGTGGAAACAAATTCTTTCTCATTGACATGTGGTTGTGAAGACAGGGGAGAAAAATATATGCCATATGCAGAGGCAAGTAGTAGAGACTTTGGGCTGTATTTTCTTCTCATTGACATCTACTTTATAGGGTAATAACCACATAAATATTGTGGACCTTCGTAATAATTTTAATAGATTCAGCTGTGAGGAATAGCAAGTTCTTGGGCTTGTTTTTTCTCCACACTCTTTATAATAGTGGCTAAATCATTATGCAGACACCCTCTCTGGACACCCAGGACAGCCCATTCTCTGTGTAAGACAGTTCTTATTCACTAAGCACAGAAGCAGCAGTTTAAATGATTCTGTGTGCGTGACAAACTAAGGATAAATGCAAGTTTAATCCAAGAGCATGAAAAATAATCAATTAAGAGTTCTCATTAACTGTATTTGGTAGCTTAATTGGCCTTTTTGCCTGTGTAGTCTCAAGAGATAATTATTTGTGGTGCTGGCCCAGTCCTCGGTGAATATTGTCTTTTAATTAATTCCAGAAACTGATTTCACAACTTTTATTCCTCCTTACTGCACAGAAGTACTTTCTTGTTGTTAGTTTATTCTTTTTAAACAAAATATGTCAAGATTATTTAAAAATTGTCAATAAAGAAAGACTAGTTTCATCAGTGACCAAAGATAAGAATTCTGAAGAGTTTTGTCATACAGTTTCAGTCCTGAACTGTGCAATCTTGTCTTAGGATGAGAAGTGTATGTGAAATCCTGCTCCAATGGAGCTCTGTGGGATTTAAGACCTTGATGTCTGTGAAACAAGAATTTCTCTGTGTAGTTTTCAGTAAACTATGTATTAATCAAATAAAGTGAAGCAAAAAGAGCACTATGTATTATACATAAGATTTTACATCACCACAGATGGATTGATCTGAGGCCGAGTGGTATGAAGGATATAACTTTCTTGATAAAATCAGGGGACTGTAAATTTCTGAATCTTTTATACAATTTCAAAATGTATTTTGGAAATCATTGGTTGGTAATTGCTTAAGTTCTATGTTGCTTAGACAATATTTGTGTTACAGCACTGTTACAGCAAAAATATCTTTTCTAGTGTATTCAGAAGGAAAAGTTTAACCAACTTTATGACAATAACACTTGCCAAAATTTCTCTCTGGGTTGGAATCCAATGTTGTCTGAGGTATACAGCAGTTTGCTGTTTGCTTTTTTCTTTTTTTTAATGCATTATTTCTACCTTCATTATACTTCCATCCTGGCAGAAGCAAAAGTACTCCATCAGAAATTCTGTCTTCATTATTTCCACTGTGAATGGAAACACAATGTTCAAAATCTGACAGTATTGAGAAACTATTCTCACAATATTTCCATCCAAATTTTGTCTATCTGAGAGTCTGCCACTAGAGCATAGTACTCAGTACTATTTATTTATTTATCTATCTGTTTATTTATTGAATCATTCAGATGGTTTTTCATGCTTGTGAGTTCATATTTCCTTCGAAATCTCAGCCAATATCAGACTTCAGCTAGAGCAACAGCTCTTAAGTATTTCTCAACAGGCATGTAGGTACTGAATGCATTTATCCAGAATAAGCCTCTTACACCAAAAATTCCTGAGTACCGCCCGCATTATTCCTAGATCCTCAAAAGACAAATACAGGCAGCTCTGTAACAGTGGCAGGGTGATAAATGTGTATGGAAGATTCCTGTGTATGTGAATGTGTAAGGCACTGTTCAAATAAGGATGAAAAAGCACGCAGAAAATACAAAGTTAAGTCAAATTCTGGTCTTAGTCATAATGACTTTTGTCCATGTGATATATAATGGGTAGCTCACATGCAGCTGACTGAAGTACTTTCTAAAGAGGGAAAAATTGACAGAGGAAGGACAATTGTTACTTTTTTGAAAAATGCGGAAGGAATAATTTGCAGTGTTTATACAGAAAATTGACTTAGTGAGGCAAAATGTGCAACTATGGGTGGAAATGTCTCTTTCCTCAGAGAAGCATTCTTGTTACAACAAAGAGGTGCCCTTGGTTTGAATGCTGCATATATTGCTCTGTGCGGTAATTCAGTAAAAGAGATTTTACTTCTGCAAATTGTTGTTGTTACAGAGTTCAGGTCTTGTCTACAGGACCTTGGCTTATCTGAGGTTTCAAAGGCCTAATCTTTTTTTCTTCTGGGCTTTTTGACTTCTTTCAGTTCTTCTGCCAAAGACTGATTTAAACCTGCTTGCAGATACCAGACAAACATCACAACTGTCTAATCTTTTATAATGACTCTCTACCCTCCTCTCCTTCTCTGCAAAAGAAGAGACATGGCTTTTCCACAGCAGCCTGTCTTTGTAGGATGAAATTTTTTATATTAGACCCACATAATTAGAAATAATTGAATTAGCTGACCTCTGGGAAAGCGGAGAGGTGAATATAATAATTAAAGACCACATTTCTTTATAACTGAATCTGAAAATTAAAACTCCAAAGGAAGGAAAATGTTTCTCACTTTTTAGAAGTAATTAACATTTGTATTATTTTATATCTAAACAGTAATCAGAACCGTGCATTTTTACCATAGTCTACCATCTGTGTTAATGTCATCAGCTAGTTTTGTACAGACTTTCAACAAATGTATTCATTATAACCTTTCAAAGACATGGGATCTTGCATGGCTTTGTGAGGTATCTGCCAAGACAGTGAGGACCAGATCCTGCAGTCAATCTAAAATACAGGCAGTATTTCTCGGTAGCTTTGCAGCTGTTTTCATCAGCTGGAGATGTTGGGACACTTCCTATGGGGAAAGCAGAACAGTCTCCTAAGCATTTAACTTCTCATTTGGGTGTGTTACTTCCAAAGAATACAGATTAATTTAATGAAAGTTCCCAGATAACTGTATTTGTGATAGATCATCCACTCATCCATCAATTTATGTATTAAAGGTTTGTTCTAATCTGGTTAGAGAGGATGAATCCTTTATCATTTCTGATTAGATTGTAGTAAAATTTCCACTTCACTTCTTGAGTTTCAAAATCAAATTGAAACAACAAAAAAAAAAGCACAAAAAATTACTAACTGAAAATGTTTTCTCTTCAGAGCAGAAGTGCTTATTTTCACTAAAACAAAAGCTTAATTTCAAAGTCATGTTTTCTGTTCTAGCATTTAATGAACAACTCAAAACATTTCAAAATATTTTGTCTGACAGAGTCAAAGCAAAAAGCTATGTATTTCTTCCATTCCCTTCCAGATTTTTATTTACATTGTGTAAAAGCTAATGGAGCATGATTTATGTTTGATATCTCTTACAGGCTTTGAACTAGGTGTCTGGGATCTCACTTTTGTGCTGTGTGAATAAAATTCCATAAGTGCTTCTTCAGTGCCATAAATGGGAGCTTGGAGGATGTCTGAAATCCAGAACTATTTGGAGGTAAAATTTACATCTGCTTTAATAAGAGTTTTATTTAAGGTTATGATTTGATTTCTTTCCCATGGCTGTCTGTCAATGAAGAATCCAGCTC
This sequence comes from Chrysolophus pictus, assembly GCA_037305975.1. Classification (NCBI taxonomy): domain Eukaryota; kingdom Metazoa; phylum Chordata; class Aves; order Galliformes; family Phasianidae; genus Chrysolophus; species Chrysolophus pictus. The sequence goes on along the minus strand of CM074614.1, from coordinate 27,220,242 downwards.
CAGGCCATGGTTTTGTGTTGCTTCATTTTTTATTTTTACTTTTTTACTTCTACCTATATCGCTTTTCATATGAATGCCCCCCTCTATTCAATAATACTCTATCAGTGTGTTCCACTGTGATTTATTACATCAATGCATCATTAGAATGATAGCTGACTCTAATGATGCATGATCTAATACATCATAAGAACAACATATTATCTGGATTATATAATAAGATTAATACATAGACTGCTTTTTAATCTCCCTCCTCTCTTTCTTGGCTGTGGACATGCAATGGCATTAGAATTAAGGTGAGGTAAATAGTATTTCCAGCTTTACTTTTTACTTTCTACCTTCCTTCTTGAATATAGAATATATATATATTCAACTCTTTACAAGGGGAGATAATGGCAGGACAAGGGGAAATGTTTTTAAGTTGTAGGAGGGAAGATTTACGTTGGATGTCAGGGGGAAGTTCTTTACTGTGAGAGTGGTGAGGTGCTGGAACAGGCTGCCCAGAGAGATTGTGGATGCCCCATCCCTGGAGGCATTCAAGACCCAGGGTTTTAAATGTGGAAGGTGGCAGCCCTGCCTGCAGTGGGGGGTTGGAAATTCATGATCATGGTCCCTTCCAACCCAACCCATTCTGTGATTCTATGATAGAATTGAAAAGTATGCCCCAGAATTAAGTTAACTCTTGTAATAATAAGTAAGAGGAATGTAAAAGAAGCCTGACTTTAACTCAGTCCACAAAATACAATGCTTCCCTGTATTAATCCATCAATGCAAAGTTTTTCAAAAGAACTGTGTTTCATCTTGGAAAGGAAGGAGGAGGAACTGAAAAATAACTTGCTGAAAATATGCTGATTTTGTTCAGTAACTATAAAGTAAATTTAGAAAAATTCCAAGAGAAAGAAACATTTGTATTTTAATAGCAATGCTTTATATCCCAGGGAAAAAAAAAAAAAAAAAAGTTAGATTCATGCCAACTTTTATTGGTTGAATTATTTTAGTCAAGACTGAATAGCTTTCTGAAATGTCCAGAATTTGGCGACATGATGCTGGGAATAGTGAGGATGCCTTCTATGGTTTACTGCAAGCAAGACTATATGTTTGCTTAAGCTTCATACAAATCTATGGCAATATTCTGCCAAAACCAGGAATCTAGAGTTAAACTGTGGATAGTTAATGTTCTTTTATCCTTAGGAAAACTATTCGCTCGAGTACTAACAAGTGTAGACATTCCTTTTCTCTGAGACCTGTAGACAGACATTCAACTAATCTACAGACATCTTATCCTGGCTGATCGCAAACCACTTACAGTGATACCCAGGTTAACCTTTAAAATCAAATGACTTCTTCCCCTTTGCACATCCACACCAAATAAGTAATTTATTTTTCATTTGTTTCAAAAATTTGGATTAAATAAAGAGTTGTGTGCTGAATCCTTAAACCCAACTATGTCTATATGGTCACTCTTGGGCAGCCAGTAAAACAAATTTGTTCTTTCAGAGAAAACACAGGCTATGTGTGATTTGTCATGCTTCAGGATGCTGAAATGTACAGGGCCTAAGGCCACTCAGCTAATACTTGAGGAAGGGCTTTCTTTTCATTCTTTTCTTTATCTTATTCCACCTTTCTACTTTTCCCTCTTGTTTGTCTTCCTGCACTCCTCCTTCACCCTCTTCCTTTCCCTTTGAAAGCTTTTTTGGACCTTTTTTTCAAAGGCTCTTTATTGGCCAAACACATATACTGACCTCTTCTTTGCCTTATTTCCTGTTTTAATTGAGTGTTGAAGGTTACATATTGCTATTGGAGCAGGACATGAGTGGCAGCAGGGGTCATGGACTCTATGGTTTCTATTAGAGCAATAAAAACAAAATGGAATGATAATTTCACCTTCTCTAACCCCAATTTTTCCAAGATGTGATAGACATTGACCTTAGTGTTTGACTGCTATTGACTATGTAAACTGCAGCAGCCCTAATTCTGCTTACTAAACAATAAATGTGCCCTTTTTGACCAGGAAGGGAAATAAAACAATAAAACATACATATAGAACATCCAAATAAATAGACTAATCCGTTGACATAAAATGATAAAGTAATGCCTGACTGTGGAGGTCACACCCTTTGTTTGACAGTTGTGCACCTGCAATTTTTTCTTCTACCAATTCTCAATTTCTTTGTTTTTGGCAGAACATCATATGTCTTTCTCAGTGTGTTGGCAATAAATCTAGGAAGCCACATCCATGTCACCTGGATGTTTATGGATCTTAAAGAGAGTGGGTTGTTTAGTTCTCTGTGAGTGTATTTTGGAGAAAATGGGGAAAATGTTTCATTTATTTTAAGGAAATTTTGTTTGAAATGCAGGAATATTTCTAAAAAGATTCCTGGTTGAAGAATAAAATCAATAGAATGAAGTCTATAAATTAAGGATGTTAAAAAGCTAGTATACTTCATAAATGTCTAATGTGGAGTTTTCATACTGGTTCCTGTCCCTGCCAGGTCAGCTCAGATACCTTCTTTTACATCAGAGGTCTCTGATCCATGTCCACAGTGAGGAAACTTCCAAAATGCAGCTCTTTGCTGGTTTATAATCTGAGATCTACTGTTAAAATGGTTATAGGGGATAGATGGTGTTGAATGACAGAGTTTAATTTCAAATTCATTAATGATTAATATGAGAGAACTTCAAAAGGTGCTGAGATTCATTATGTTTTGAACTTTTCCTCCTGTGTCTGATAGAAACAAGGATATTTAGTTACATAATCTACTTGCTTCACAAATCATGCTAAAGTTTAAGAAACACCCTAAGCCTGTGATCAATTACAAACTGTTACTTGTTCTACTCATCCCTATAGAACATCAGTTTTTAAATCAGGTACGCAGAACAATAGAAGTGACAGCTTTGCCATAGCAACAGTGAGGGACTCCAGTGGGTCAGAAAGGAGGATAACCCTCTTTCATTTCCTATTGATGTTGGTATCCATGGAAACCCCTTTTAACAGTATCTACATCAAACTGAGAAAACAGGTAAGCTCTTTTCTAAAAGGGAGGGCATTAAAAGAACACAGTCCTTTGCAAGGTCAGCTCCTGAAAGCCTTCAAGAGCCCCTTTGCTGAGAAAGCTAGAGGACTGTAAATCCTCACTTCCCTTGTTAAGAGGCTCAGCTCTGAAGAATCACATTAGCACTCTCTAACATGTACAGAGGAAAAGTAAACCCTTTGTTCCTAAGATACTGCACCCCTGAGAACTCATCTCCTTCACTAGGAGAATATACCGCAGAGATGATTGTGTGAACTGGCAGATTAATTATGAACAGAATTTGATGGAGAGAGATTGGTGGAAGTACACATGCTGTGTACTTAAAAGAAGAAAAATTACTGAAGTACAGGAGTAACAGTGCTTATAAACTAAGAATATGTGTACAGACATACTATTTACATGGTAACATTTTAAAATATTTGTAAACTCAGCATTTTATGGATAGTTGATTTGGAAGAAATGGTGCTACCTGCCTTCCACATCTGGTCTATCTGAGTAAGAATCACTGAATGATTTGGATTGGAAGGGACCTTTAAGATCATCTCGTTCCAACCACCATGCTGTAGGCAGGAAATAAAGGTTAGCATATTTTTTAAATCATCACAAGCCATTCCTGTCTCCATCTTTCAACTGAATTAGCATGGACAAGATTTTGAGTAACAAATGGTTGCCTTATCACTTTGTGATTCATTTCCAAATAAAAACTATCATACACTTCAGTTCAGATATGACTTTTAAGCCCAAAATATTATCTAAAGTTTGAAAAACAGCAAACACACAACAAACAAAAATGGCCAGTAAAAATTAAGACTGTTAAAGTTGAACACAGCTCTTCTATTAAATTCAATGCATTTGGGACTGTGTTCCATTAGGTGAATTTTTATCCTCAAACAGTGAGAAAAGTAATCTTTTAAACCAGATTATTTAAGGTTACAAACAATTCTATATGTTTTTTCACCAAGCAGCCTTGAGATGTGTCAGAAGTACATACAAGTTACAAATTTGATCTGTCTTATCACAAAGAGCATAAGCAGCAATACAATTTAAGAAGAAAGTAAGAACAGTGGAATATTTAAATATGTTTTCTGTCTGAATGTGTGCAACAGAAATGTTTACAATTGCAGACTCACCTAGAACAATTTAGGTTGGAAGTCGTGTAGTTCCCTATCCTGCTCAAAATAGGATTGTTTACATCTGTGGTAGCTGGCTGAGCTCAGCACTCCAGACTCTTTTTCACACACTTTACTATCTGCCTGTTCATCCTCATATCTTAGCAGTTTGATGGGGAAAAAAACTATGGGCGGCTACATTAAAAGTGTTCGCTGAAATCAAGGTACATGATATGTGCTGCTTTCTCCTTGTCTTAGGGGCTGGCTACCTCACCACAGAAAGAAATCAGATAGGCTGGGAAGAATTTGGCCTTGGTGAACCGATGGTGGCTCTTTCCAGTTGCCTCCTTGTCTTTTGTGTTTAGAAATGGCTTTTAAGAGCATTTGATCCATTCCCTTCCAGGGTCTATAGTGATGCCAAATTGCCTACAGGATCCACTTGCTTGGATCCATCCTCTTCTTGTCCTTGAAGATGAGTGCAATGTTTGCAATGTTTGCCCTTTTATTCTCTGGTCTTATCGATTTCTTTACATTTAACTGGCTTAACTGGTCCATAACTTGATCTACTCTCCTCTGGTGCTGCCTTAATCCTACAAACTACTAGTAATAGTAGTAGTACTTTTTGGGAGGCCCTGAAAAGGACAAAATCAGCACTTTTGAATTCCACGGTGATAGTACTGTTTTGATCACTTCTCTCAGAATCTTAAACCACCATGTCATAGTTGCTACAGCCAGAATTGCCTCTGATCTTCATATCTTCCACCATTTATTCCTTGTTTTTTTTTGAGTGCCAGGTCCAACAAAATAGCATCTCTATTGGCTTTGAGAAATAATCTAGACTTTTTGAATGAAGCACTTTCTGGCTTTTAAAGACCAAAATAGGAGTTTCACATTCATATTTTGTAGTCACTCATACTGTAGGTGAGTGAAACCTTCTTTTCCCTTATGAGTAAATCAATAAGATCTTGAGGTGCAACATAGCCCATTTCTCTTCATGAAACTGGGAATCAGTCAAACTGAAAAGTATGAATCAAATGTCAAACATAAATATTTCAGGCACAAATATTCTGGAAAGTTTTTTGGGAAATAAACATGTATATGAACAGTGGACTTTTAAATAAGTGAGAAATAATTAACACTGTTCACATTTTCTGGATAGCGTAGGTGGATACGTTGTTTCTTAGTCTATACTCTTGCCAGACAGCTTTTGGAAATGGCTGGATATGTTGTATTTTAAGTTATGTGTGCACATGAATGCATGCAGGTGTGCATGTTCCTCTTCTTGTTTGTAGTCAAGGTCAAAATAGAAGACATAAGGTTGCTACTGGCCTTTAAAATTATTTGTCTGAACCTGCCTTTCTGACCAAGTTCAAATAAGAAAAGAGACTTGTCTCTGTAGGCAAGAAAAACTACTTCAGGATGTGAGTTCTACACTATTTCTAGTCACTATGGAAGGTCACTTATGAATTCTAAAATGAAAGTGCAAGGACAAAATAACAGCGCGCACTTAAATATGTCATCCATTATATTCTAGTGAAAAGCGCCTTTTCAGAGTTCTGCGGACAATGCCTTTATTTTTCCTCTTGAAGAGCAGTAGCTTGAGCATATTTCTTTAATGAAAGTATGTATTATTGTAATAAAGTTTGACAAAAATCATCCTCAGCATAGTACAAGACATTTCCCTAAAAAGTGTAAGTTTGAAGACAAGGTCCATAGCCATGTTCATAACTCCTAAGCAAGTGCCATTGGAGAAATGCACAACAAGAGCAACTGCCATGTGAAATTTTCAGTATTATGTCTTCAGTAGAAGACATAATGCTTTATAAGAGGCAATTTTCTTGTTATCACTGTCAAAGAAGAAGATAATCATGACAATAAATAATTGGATCAGTGTTTAAACGGCAGAGTTCTAACATTAGCTCTGTGCCTTTTGAAGATGACTGTCCTGTCTGACAATGGGCAGCTCTCAAGTACAAGTGCAGCTCAATATGCAGCATTGAGAGCAGGTACGGTGCTGTATCATAACATACACAACAGCAGCTAATTTCAAAGGAGACAGCATATGGAAGTGCCTGGTACTGATTGATCAGCATCACCAGCTAACATTCTCAGTATCTGCTAACACAACTTTGTTAATTGTGAGATCTGATGTTGTGCAATCACATATAAAAGATTTTGTTACATCTGGTTAGATGTGGCACTCTCAGTTTGCAAAACTCATTGAGGAGATATTCACTGCACAAACAAAATTTTATTGTTAGCATTGTGCAAAAAAAGGAAGTGAGGAATAAATAAACTTTATTCCAATCCTTGTCAATAAGTTAGAGATATCCTTTAAATAGTCTGTCACATCTTTCATTATTATTATTATTTTATTACTCAGGTTTGCAGAGAGATCTGGAAAACAAATGACATCTATACTGTTTTAGTTCCAATTAATCCTCTACTCCTGTGCCCTGTGGAGGAGGATTTTCCCCTCAGCTTCTTTCTATCCAAGAGCTCCACTATAGAGCACAGTCTCTGACTTCTGTTGAGCCAGGACTAGACACCAGCATTCATCCTGCAGTACAAGAGACAGTAACACTGTTCTCTCTTGAGATGCAAAGCCTCATCTCAGAGCACTGTGCATCTTAACTCTCTGCTGGCAAGCAGAAGAGGCTGAACAAAGCCTGGCAAAGCCAAGCTTTGCTATTTGTACATGTCAGTGTAGTTTTCTTATCAGGGATCCAGAAACAAGCAGTGTTGCATCAGAAATATCACATTAATTCCTCTAGTTCTCTATCTGGCTTCTTCCTGTACTTGTTGCATTGGCACAGCTGCTCAGAGAACTGTAGGTGCCTCATCCCTGGAGGCATTCCAGACCAGGTTGGATAGGGCCCTATTCTAACCTGACCTGCTGGGTGACAGCACTGCCCATTGTGGGAGCTCAGGGCTGGTAGGCCTTTAATATCCCTTCTAATATAAGCCATCCTGTGATACTCTAGAGCAAGCAACTATACTGAAAAATGAAGGGACAAAGGGACAAAAGGAGAAGGCAGAGAGGTGTGGGGAAGAGATGATCTGATGTAATACTTAACTACATTTTATTGGCTTGAAAAAATACTCAAGATCTAGTTAAATGTGAGTACAAACAGAAATTTGAAGTAGAGCATCACATGTATTTGTACCTCTATCTCTAATAATAGCTCTAAGCTCTCATTTTATTACTATATCTCTTGTATTATTCTTTCTTTTTTTTTTTTTTTTTTTTCCATCAGAGACTGATTTGTCATTTATATTTGTATAGAAGCTAGTATTTTGAAATCTTAAGCATGTCTCCAATGGAGCTGACCCGATCTACTGATTTCTGGCACTGTAGTACAATTCATGGCATCTTTCATCTTGCTTGCAGAGGCCATCAAACACATAATCAAATCTTTTATATCACATTAAATGTAATCCCATGGCTTTTGTTATGTTTGTTGCTAATAAAAACAAGATCTGAGTTCATAGTGTTCCTTAGTTCCATATTAAACTCGCATCAGATTAACAAGTAATATCACTGCAAACAATAACTAGTGCTCCTGAATAACATACATTATGATCAGAAGGAGCAGCAGAAATATGAGTCAACAGAGAAGAAATCTGTTTAAGTACTAATGTATGAAAACCGATGATCCACTAAAGGCAGGCTTTGCTGTTTTGTTTGTTTGTTGCTGTTGTTTTTGTTTGACTTTAATTATGGCTTTATTTTATGCCTAAGTGTATTTTACTTTGGAATAATGAAGAATTAATATTAACTTAAATTTTAGGGGCATTTATATTTTCCATTAATAAGTTTATGTACTACTTAGATCATAGACATTTCAGCCTATTAGAATACGAGCTTTCTATATGCATTTTTCTTGTGCTTCAGACAAAATTTAGCATTTATAGTGTATTTGCTGGTTTCTGGCAGATCCATGTGTTCCTTGCAACATTAGATACTGTACAGAAAATAACATTCTTGCTACACAAATATTCTTGAAAAATAAAAAAATAAGAAAAAGAGAAATTTGAAGGAAACAGAAAATTAAGAAAAGCAGAATTTGCTTTAATGCTTTGTAAAAGCATTTTCTTTCTCTTCTGTCACTGTTCCCAGGCTTTCCATGGGAAAATCTGTAGGGGAGGGAAAACACAGTTTGCAAAAATAATGTGATAGCAGAAACAGAGATAGGGAGTGTCTCCTGTGAAGCTGTACTTAGCAGCAGTAGAAAGACTGCTAACTTGTCAGAAAATCTTGGACATAGTGAAAACTCAAGGTCACAAGTTGCTTTCTCAGGATTTTTTGAAATCCATTCCAAGGCTGTCTGGGATTAAAACTGTGATGATCAGCTGAGGTGTTAGATTCCAAGTCTCCTTCTGCTGTCTGAATGCTTCTTTGTTGCCTAAAAGTGAAAATGACTGCAAAATAAAGGTAATTCTGTGAAGCCCTTTGTTCAATAATAGATCTTGCTAGAGTACATCTGATGCATAAATGGAAAAAAGTTCAAGCCAAGAAAGAAGGCATGGACCTATGCACAGCCATGCAGTGTGGTGCAAAGTCTTGTCGTTATAATGGCACTGAATTATCTTGACTACTTTGCTTCTGAGAAACAGAGACAAACCAAGTGTCTAGAGGGAACATAACAAATTTACTTCTGGCTTTTTCACCAGCTTGAAATGCACTATTAGTAAGTCACTGGAAAACTTTTCTCTAGCTGAATACCCTTCAGAAAAACTACTCTTACTCTTACCAGCTGAAGTACAGATGAGGGCCTGTGCAGCTTACATTTGTCATGGTAATGGCTGGACTTGAAGAGGTTAAAGGTCTTTTCCACTGTGATTTTATAATTGAGTGATCATGACATGCTGAGTCTGCTGGCAGAGCAGCCAGCAGCAATTTAAGTTGATGTCTATACATATACCTGGAATTACCAAGCCCCAAAATGTAGCATCTTGCATTTAGCTTTGTTCAGTCTCATTTGGTTCATGTAGACCCATTTCTCTATCCTTCTAGGTCACTCTGGATGGCAACCCTTCCTTCTATTACACCAACCACGCAACTCAGTGCGGGAACCCTCCTTGTTTCTGGCTCAAAGCTTGCTTCCTGAGGTATTTCTTGTGATAAGACTTAACAAGTGATGGGTGCTACCATGTGACAATCAACATCACTTTGTGGACATCTGAAAGCACCTTCTTTCAGAGCTGTTTGCCTCCAGAAGAGAGTGCTCAGGAGTGTTTACTGGCAGAAGATCTGCCCTGTGACTGAATAGCTCCAGCCTGTTAGGGGAAACTGGGGAATGATACCATCGTGTCCTATGAAAAACAGGATGCAGGTGGGCATCCCTTCTCCCTCTTATCTGCTGGCAAGGCCTAGAAGATGGGAACAAAGGAGTTTCTGCTGAGATCCCAGAGCCAGGAGCTGCCACTCCAAGGAGAACTGACTCAACCATTTGGGACTTGAGCTTTTACTCCAAAGAGAGCTGATTTGGCCATTTTGGGCTTACTTGTAAGTTGGTACTACCATTGAAAAGTTGCCAACAGAACAAGAATGCCCAACGACCCACCACTACTGAAGATTAATGACTGAACTGCGAACCATGCTGGATCCGTGGTGGTGACTATGTCCCTCTTGCTTCCTACAAGGACTCCTTGCTTCTATTTCCTATCTTTTCTATCACCCTTCTTCCCTTTCCCATCACCCTAATTTGTAATAGTGTCTGTCCTCCCCTTCCCAATCTCCCTGATTAAGATCTGTAATAAACTGGTTGGACCAACATTTGAACCGTTGTTTCTTAATCTCATGCCAGGTATACAGATATCAATGTCTTCTCCCTCTGATAAATTGGAGCGAGACACTCAGTTTGGTGCCTTCAGAAAACATGCTGAGGGTGCACTCAGTCCTATCATCTATGTCACTGATAAAGATGTTAAAGAATACAGGTCCCAAATGGACCCTGCAGGACACCACTCGTCACTGGCCTCCACCTGGACATAGAGCCATTGACAGTAACCCTCTGGCTGCAAGCATCCAACCAATTCCTTATCCACCAAAAAGTCCCTTCTTCAGATCCCTCTGTCTCCAATTTAGAAAGAAGGATGTGGTGCAGGATCAAGTCAAAGATCTTGCACAGGTCCAAGTATGTGACATCAGTTTCCCTCCCTTTGTCCATTGATGCTGTTATTGCAATATAGAAGGCCACCAGATTGTTCAGGCATTATCTGCCCTTGCCCTTGTTAAATTTGCCTTCAAAATTGTTTTTTTTTTTTTTTTTTTTTTACATTTTAAGGTACATTCAGTATTTCCTTTTATATTGTCTAGCATTAAAAATACCATTAAAATTAAATGAGCAGTGTTTTATCTCAGTTCTGTTCAAACCACAGATGTTAGATTTGATTTTATTTCTTAGACTGAGATTGAAATTCTATTTTAATATGCAGAACTACAGTCTGGGGAGTCATAAAATGCGGAGTGTTTTCATTAGATGATAGCTCTACACCTCTAGTTAACAGGAAAGCTGATTCATCAAACAGTAGTGATCAAGATGCTGGAGCCTAAACGGGAAATGGACCATAAAGAGGAAAAAAAGATAAATCTGTGTCACAGTATGTAATTGAAACTTAAAATTAGATATTTTAAACTCTATAATTCTACCAAGAAAAAAGCAATCTTCAAAATACAAACTTTTGTTACAGACTGAGACAATCAAAAGGTTGAGGCATGCATTATTCTTCCATCTACAGACTATTATGGAGTTTAAGAGTTGATTCTGAAATGGTGATTCAGACTGCTCTTTTCTTGGTGCCTGCTTAATTTAGGGGCTAGGTTTGTTTGAATTGTATGTTGCTGCTAAAAATGTTATTAAATTAAAAAAAAAGTCCTGCAGAAAAACGAAAGTACTAAATTATTCCTGCATACCATGGGTAGTATTTTAAGCAATATTCTATGTAAGAATTTGATCATTCTATTATCTTGATTTCACATTTTACATGAGATATCCAAGTTAACTGACATGGTTAAATGTTCCATTCCTTTAACAGGCATTCCTCTATCCAACATTTTCAGTGGTAGTTGTGGTCTGACTGACATTTTGTAGACTGTACTTGTGTGAGATAATCAATTGCAAACCTCTGCTTCAGGGTGTGAGTTACCACTTATGTCACGCCTGAGTACTGTACTCTGTGTTTTGAAACTGGGATCACACTTCTGATTTCTGTTGATATTAGTCTGGCTATTAAAAAGAGATCAAAAAGCATACATGAGAGAGCATATCTCACTTCCTGAATAATAAGCAATTACAAAAGGAACAAGAAATCCAGGAGAAGGAAAAATCTTCCATGTTTGCTGACACTTCTGTGTTGTTTCTTTTTACATTTAATCAGGTTAATTCCAAATTTTGCTTGCTTTGTCCACCCAAGTGGGATTTGCAGAGCTCTGTTTTCCAAATGTATTTCTACAAATTGCTTGTGCAGCTGTGAAGTGGTATAAAGGAGCTTCAGGACAGAGCTGGTCCTCACTTGTCTTTAGTTTTAGCCAGAAAGATATCACAGCTTTCTTAAACAGCTGGTGCTTCTGGTCACAGTATTCTAAGTGGAGTGTACAGATAAACGCAGAAGCATTATTTGCTGTAAAATCATATCTTTCAGTGAAGAGACTCTGAGATCAATGTGCCATAGAAAACACATCCTTGTAATCTCCTGTTAAAATAAATAAATAAATGAATAAATTTTCACCCAGTAGGTCATATGAGTACATACTGCATCGGGAGCCAAGGCTGTGTATGTCAGATTCTCTGCAGAAATTTATCAGCAATGATATTTTAATTGCTCCCTACAGTATAAGCCAATTTACAAAGATGTTGGCTAGGCAAGAGCATATGAAAATCCTTTGAAGTAAAGAAAGCTGAATTTGTATTCTCCCCTTCTGCATAAATTTGTTTATTAATGATAAGAGAGAATCTCTTTCTCACTCCCTCCTCACATGGCAGTGCATTCCCTTGATTTTTCCACTGTTTCAAAGTTGTAAGATAAATGATAATTCCAACCAATTTTAGTTTTTTTTTTTTTTAAAAAGGAAGACAACCAAATCCATCTCTGGGGCCTTGAGACTTTCAGAAAAAAATTACATAGCATTTGGCTGAGAAGAGTTTCATGCTGTTGAATCAAAAGAAAAATGAAGAAAAAATCATGATATTATGAAAAGTAATAAGTAATCCATTATTTTCTGAACTTTCTATAGTGGTTCTCCTTTGATTTCCATGTTGTTGGGTAAAATTCTGTGGACATACTTTAAAATCTTTACTTTTATTATATGAATAACTTTAAAAAAAAAAAAAAAAAAAGGACAAGGAAGAAAAATAGCCCAGTATCTTTTAGATCTTTCTTTTTCATTTAAATCAGTGAAATTGCTTCCTTGATGCCATTCTGTTTTCTGTACAAAATTTCCATTAAAACCATTAAGAGCAGTCATCCACTTGTAAAGAAGTTCAGTCTTCTCTGCTACAAGGATACTTTCTCAAACCTGTCTCTCTGAATAATTTATTCTGTACCAATTCACCTCCTACCTGTTGTTTTCAGCAAATTCCTGTTCCATCTTACTTTTTCATGGGACTGATTTACACGTTTGACAGCTGATAACTCATTTAATCTTTGAGTAAGTACTTCTCTTACAGATTTTCATTAGAAATGAGAGACAAATTAGATCCCTACAAGTTTGGTGATGAGTTTTTTTCTGTTTTGGATTTTTGTTTCTAAAGATATACTTACACAGGAGAGAATAATAAGAGCTATGTCCAGATAAGGGCTGTCACAATGATTAAAACGTAAGTATTATAGTGTGTCATAGAATGACTTGGATAGGAAGGAATCTTAAACACTATGTAGTTTCAGCTCTCCTTGCTGTGGGCAAGTATTGCCTGTCACCAGCTCAGGCATCCCAGGGCCCATCTAACCTTGAGGACGATGGGATGGCCAGGGATGGGCACCCAAAGCTTCTCTGAGCAGCTGTGCCAGGGCCTCATCACCCTCATAATGTAGAATTTCTTCCCCATATCTAATCTATATCTTTTAGTTTAAAGCTGTAACCCCTTATTCTACCACCACACTCTTCCTACTAAGATTCTTTGTTTTGAATGCATTTTAAAACCTAAAAATCACAGAATCACTGGGTTGAAAGGGACCTCTACAGATCATTGAGTCCAATAGCTGAAACTTTTGGTTTCTTAAAGCTTTTCTTTTGCTTCAAGTGTTTCTCTTAGTATAACTGAACATTTCAGTCATATGAATAATGAAAACTTTTAGCCAATGAGTGTTTACGTCTGCAGCTCAGTCAGCTCTTGGCTAGTCACACTGATTTTCAACATATGAATATTAAGTATTGGGTTATTGCTAGAAGATGATTCATCCTTCAATGGTAACCAACTGAACATCCAGAGTTATGAATTACCGAGTACACATTTTCAAGGGAAATTTCCTTCACTAAGCAAAAGCTGTTTTGGCAGTTTCAGTATCAAAGTTCTGGTGAGCAGATGACATTGCAGTGAGAATCCTTCTTTGTTTTTGTTTTTTTTTTTTTTTGGCTCAAAGCTTGCTTCCTGAGGTATTTCTTGTGATAAGACTCTGATTGATTTATTGAGGAGGCAAGTGATGGGTGCTACTATGTGACAATCAACATCACTTTGTGGACATCTGAAAGCACCTTCTTTCAGAGCTGTTTGCCTCCAGAAGAGAGTGCTCAGGAGTGTTTACTGGCAGAAGATCTGCCCTGTGACTGAATAGCTCCAGCCTGTTATAGGAAAACTGGGGAATGATACTATCATGTTCTGTGAAAAACAGGATGCAAGTGGACATCCCTTCTCCCTCTTATCTGTTGGCAAGCTCCGGAAGATGGGAACAAAGGAGTTTCTGCTGAGATCCCAGAACTGCCACTCCAAGGAGAACTGACTCAACCACTTTGGACTTGAGCTGTCACTCCAAAGACAGCTGACTCAACCACTTTGGACTTATAAATAAGTTCCCTACCATTGAAAAGTTGCCATCATTGCCGTGGTCACCGTTGTCATCAACAGAACAAGAATGCCCAACGACCCATCACTACTGAATTGACAACTGAACTACGAACCACGCTGGATCCATGGTGGTGACTATCTCCCTCTTGCTTCCTAAAAAGACTCCTTGCTTTTTCTTTCCTATCTTTTCTATCACCCTCCTTCCCTTCCCCATTACCCTAATTCATAATAGTGTCTGTCCTCCCCTTTCCCATCTCCCTGATTGAGTAATAAACTGGTCAAACCAGCATTTGAACTGTTGTTTCTTAATTTCATGCCGGATATATAGATATCAAAGAACCTCCTCTCCCTCCAATAAATTGGAGCGAGACAATTGCCCAGCAAACAGTGAAAGAGCTGTAAACATGAAAAAATCTGATGTTGTCTTGCAGTAAGTCTTGCGCAGGGAAATGAGAGAGTAATTAAGGAGTCGCTGAGGATGTTTAAGCAGAATTCAGAAAAGTCTGGTGGCTGCATCTGACACACATTACAAGAATGCCTGGCACTACAGTTGATCAACTCACTCTATTTTGCTGCTCTCCTTGTGTGCGCTGACCATAGCTTTCTTATGACAAGGTCACTCCTCACAGAGGTCTTCTAAGATTTTGACATCACTGGAGAAGAAAGTAAAGGTGAAAGATGACTTCTCCCTACTCATATCATTTGAAAGTCCTCAAAGTTACATGACATCTATGTACATCAAAACAGGAACAAGAGCAATGGAGAAGCTGTAACTCCTGAGCTGTGCGTAGGTCTCAAGCGCATCCAGTTGCTAGGCTGTGGGAGATTAATGGCCAAGTTGACATTAAGGTTTGCTCAGGGTGAGTAGGAGAGCTGACATGACCAAAGAACAGCTGAGTCCAACCTTGACATGTATATAAAACCTTGGGTTCGCCTCTGGCTCCCCTAGATGGTCAAATGTGTAACCCGAGGTTGGTAGAATGTGTGTAGATGCTGGTGGTCAGCACTGTCTGTGCTGGTCACAATGTGCAGTGATACTGGATCACAGGCAAAGGAGTCTCTATCTTGCAAACTGATGTAACTGGAGAAATTTTCATAAATCTCATCCCCTGGACAGTGGTCCATTGCTTGTGTTCACTACATTTTTACATTGTTGATATGCTTCTTTAGGCTTGATTTTTTTTTTTCCCCTTGATAATTTCTATTTGGGTTAAAGCACTTATTTACACTCTATCTATCTGCACCTTTATGCCAGATGAAATGGAAATGAAAACAATCTTTGCCTTCCAGTAGAAACCTACTAGAGCATTATTAATTCATTTTAATGACTGGGAGATCAACTACAAAATGCTGATTTTTAGCAATCAACAAGCAAAAGGACAAAACAATTAAAAAAATCAAGGGTAATGTACTACTAAAGGTACACTGTTGGTTTAGCTGACAAATGTAATTTGATTTAAATTATTTAGGGGAGTATTGCATTTTCTAGTAGACTAATAAATATTATGTAGTACCATTTGTAAAAATAAAGAATCTGGTAAAGGAATATATTACACTTAAAAGCAATTGCATTAAATGCAGTACTTCATGTATATGTAGTGACCCATGTGTACCACCAACACATATAACATTGTCTGTACAATAATAAGGTATGCTGTTTAAAGTTCACTTTTCTGGTTGTTGGCTTTTTGTTTGTTTGTTTGTTTGCTTCTTTGTTTCTTTGCTTTGTTCTCAAAAAGTTTTTCTCCTATACTCCACCATTATTTTTGCTTTCCTTTGCTTCACCTACCTTGCAGATTATTATGAATGAATAAAACCTTTAGAGAGCTCTTTGTGGGTGGGCTTAAATCCCTTTGGAGTGCATTTTCCATCTACTTTGGTTTTCCTTTGAAGAGCCTTCAGCATCTCCTCTTTCTTCCATCAGGTGTAAGGGGAATAACAACAAATAAATCTGAATTTAAGATGCTGTCAAGCACAACAAGTGATATAAACAACTACATGCACAAAAGTACTAATTTTGGACAAATATCAGCTACTTGAACCAGGACTTGGCAGGGATTTGGGGGAAAAGTGTTTTAGATATATGTAGCTTATTAAATCCTTGAAAAAGACTCCAGTGCCCAGCGCTATGCCAGTGCTGATGGACTGGGGAGGTATCTTTATTTTAGACACTATGTTTGTTATGAAAGTTAATACTCATTAGAGCACCACTACATGACATGAAAACTCTTCATTCTTCTAAATTTTTTTTTTTAATTAGACCTCTTGTTCCACTTGACCTGAACCATAGCTGCTCTTGTTTCCTGGGTATTATTTGAGGAATTCTACGTTTTGTTCAAGAGTGTATGTTTCTAATATATAGCAAACATTAATAATCATATTCCCCTCCTTTTTTTATGTTGGAAACCAAAGCCCTATCACATTGTTTGGACGTGAAAACCAGAGTTACAAAACTGTGATTCTAAAGCTTCTTATTACATTTTGTTATGAAATGAGATTTATGGTCTTAGACAGCGTGGTATTAAGTGCCCAGCCCTCAAACTTCTCACTGATTTATTGTCTGGCATGGGGACCTCAAAGTTCCTCTTTGCCAATGGGCAAACATTGACACTGTTACCAAAAGGACGGTGTCTGCAGTTTTCTGCAGGCAGACATCTTTTCTGATAGATATATGAGAGAAGTTCTTAGAAATTAATTAAAACCAAATCTCTTGTACTAACCTAGATGAAACTGACTAGTCAGCCATTATGTTTTATGTGATTTTTGGTGTAGGTGCTGCTTTTCAATGAGATTTCTTGTTTCATCTAGGCAGATATTTCCATGCCTTAAAAATGTTGCTTATTGTAGGGTAAAATGACTTGGAAATCAATAAGAAAAATAGGGAGTACACTATTTTCCAAGTATTGACTAAGTAAAAATAATGTGATTTTATTTAACTACTCTTTAGGCATCTAGGGGAAACAGATATATTTTCAATATCATAAGGATCAATAGCATAAGTGTGTACCTGTAGCATTTAAAAACCCATATTCTAATGAAAATGTGCTACAGAAAATTCCTTTTTTTTTTTTTTTTTTAATTTCTTCTCCTGAAGGAACAGAAAAGATTGTTTTGATAAAAAGTCCTTATGGTGGAAAAAGCAAAGTATTAGAATCCAGGGACTAAAAATACTGTGTGTCATGATGGATTTATTTAAAAAAAAAAAAGAAATCCAGGCTGATCTAACAGATTGGAGCCCTTGATCTAAATTATTAAAATTTCACAGGGTTGCTTTACACCAGATAAAGCACTGAAATATCTCCCAGCTTGCTTTTATAGCTGCCTCAGAGAAGAGGCACATGCACCTTTATTGCTACTTAACACACATAAGGCTTGGAAAGAGTAAAGAAAGCAGCTACATCAGCTAAAGAAAAGGCAAAGTAAGCAAAGGAAACGAACCCAATTATTTTATCCTTGTATAGCTAAATAGCTTTTCTGTCAAAAAGAGTGAAGAAGAAAACCTTCCTTCCTCCCCTGCCTTTTTAACTGTTGTTTTCCAGTTATCACCAAAAGTCACCAAATGAGGGAGTTTCTGGTGTAAGTGGTTCACTATACCACTGTTAAAGGTAGACACTAAGCTGCTCCTTCTCTTTAAAAGTGATGGACCATTACTATAAAGCTATCTTTAAAGCATATCTTCTTTTAATTATCCCTGGGAAAAATAAAATGTAATTCTAGCTAAATGATCTAAATATGTTGAGTGATTCCAGAGGCTGTTCGATATATGTGCATCAGAAATAATATTTTACATACCACTCTGTTTTTAGATCTGTATCAAAAGCTTACCACTATTTTTCCTGTCTGTTCACAGACTCAGAGGTATGCAGATGTTGCTCTAGAGAAACGGTGAGCAATGCTGTTGGTGCAAAGTATCTAAATCTTTCCATAAGCATTTAAAAACATACTCATATAGCTATTTATGCATATTTTCCAGGAAGTATTTCTTCCAGGAAACATTCACTACCCTGTCACCAGAATTTCTTGATACAGTAACTTTGAGGTTAGCAGTAGTCATTGTGATGAATGATTAATTAGGGTTAATTCCTATCTATGTGGGAATTTCCTACATAGGAATCACCAATTTCCCTTAAATGTGGCTAAGTTCATCTCACAGGTAGTAGACTAAAGTATTTATTACCAAGATATTTATATATTTATATATAACCAAAATATTTGTCTACTTGTCTATATATGGATCTATCTATATTCAGTGACATTGTTTTTCCTGTACTATTCATGTGTTTCTCAAAAAATCCATAGACTGAAAACTATGCCTCATATAATATAGGTTACACTCTGTGGTTCATCACAAACTTTCATATGAAAGCAGAAAATCATGACTTTAAGATGCAGAATCAGGCCTTCTATTAGCTCCTATTGAGTACAAGCATTCTCTGCAGAACAATGACAAACTCACAGTGCAGATGAGTATACCAGGGCTTGTAAGAGCTTGTTTGAAAAGATATTCCATTGATAAGATTGAAATATATAGCACTGAATATTGTGCAACTTATCCCATCTCAGAGCTAGATTCAGGCTTTGCCTGAACTCCATCGTAACACTGACATCAGCTCTGTTCATTTCAGAGCTATTTGGGTTTCAGCCAGATGTTGGAATCTGTGCTGATGGCTACCTGAAATTACAAAAGAAAAATTTGTGAACTCTCTAAGTAGTACCACTTAGGTGAAGGGTGATTTTTAAAATCAGAACATTTAAATTGACAAAAGACTAGGCAGAACTTGTCTAAAAAGGTTTGCAGAGCTTTCTTACAGCAAAACATTTCTAACTTCAGTGATGTGACTGAGGGTGTCACCAAGACTGGACACATGCCCTGTATTAGATGTTTCTTTAAATACTTTGTTGAACCAGGGACTGAATGTTCCTGAGACATTCTGTAGAGCATCTGAATCCTAGAATAGCCGTAAATAAAGCTAATCTGTTATACAGACTTTTTATTAATACTGTACAATATGTAGCATTAGCCTTGATGTTTTTATGTGTGTGTTACTGCTGAGATTCTGTTGCTGTGGGAGATGTAATTTAGAATTTTTCAGACCTTGCACATCTAAAAATCTCAGCCACAGCATTAATCTCATACGTTTCTAATCATATTTCATGATTTTTCAAAATCTGAGTGTTGAACCATATATATCACTTTTATAGAGATCAATAAAATAAAATCAACTCTATCCATACTACCCAGTTATTTGAGCGTGTATATGTCAAGGAATGAATTAACTCTTAAGCCTAATTAAATTGTTTAATTCAGATTTTATTAACGTTATCTGTTCATTCTCTTCTGAACAAGGATAGGGAGCCAAGAATACTTGCTCATAAAAAGTTTCTTTTCAGTAAAATATTAAAGCAGTTAATCTTTTAGCATCATTTTCTGAATGTTTAATCACATATTTCTGCCTGTTTATTCTGCATACCAAGATGATTAAGCTGTTCAGATTTTAGGAAAACAAAACTGCCAGTGTCCTTCACAGTTTAGAACAACCTTCAGACATACTGTGTAAATAATTGATGCCATCAAGGCTTATGTCAAGGTACAAGACAAACACTTAAGGCATACTTGGCTTGAACTAACTCCAAGACAAATTGTATTAAATAAAAATGATTTTTTTTCATGTCTGTTGTCAGCTGCGTTGCTCAGTTTCTTATAAGAAAAGTTGAATCAATAGAGTCAGGTCATTAAATGGTTGCTAACACTTAAAACATTTAAACTTTGCTGCAGACAGACCTCTCACAAGCTGCTGCCTGGTCAGAAAAAGAGAATGACCCCAGTTCTGCCATATTCACCTGGGAAAACTGGCAGACCTGCAGAAATGGTGGTGGTGACTGCTAATCAGCAGCAACAGATCTTCTGCCAGCTGCTTGCATGTGAGAACTGAGGTCTTGCTGTTCCACCAGCTTGCTGCACTTGACACCTGCTTTGGCATGTGCTTGGAAGGTATTTGAAGTGTCTGAGTTCTGAGGCTTCATAGTCTGGCCTTGCAAAGAAATCCCTTCAATGATGCTACGCTGGGAGAAGTGGGTGCAGAAACAAGGATGGAGAAGCTGGCAGAGAGAGGAGAAATACTTAGACTGAAAACTGTTGAAGAAATTACAGAATCACAGAATCACAGAATTGCCAGGGTTGGAAGGGACCTCAAGGATCATGAATCTCCAACCCCTCTGCCACATGCAGGGCCACCAATCATCCCACCTAATGCTAGACCAGGCTGCCCAGGGCCCCATCCAATCTGGCCTTGAACACCTCCAGGGATGGGGCATCCACAACCTCTCTGGGCAGTCTGTTCCAGTACCTCACCACTCTCTCTGTAAAGAATTTCCCCCTGACGTCCAACCTAAATCTCCCTTCCCTCAACTTAAAACCATTTCCCCTTGTCCTGCTGTCACTCACCCTTTCAAAGAGTTGATTCCCCTCCTCTTTGTAGGCTCCCTTTAGGTACTGGAAGGCTGCAATGAGGTCACCCCGCAGCCTTCTTTTCTCCAGGCTGAACAAGCCCAGCTCCTTCAGCCTGTCCTCATAGGGGAGATGCTCCAGTCCCCTGATCGTTTTTGTGGCTCTCCTCTGGACCCTCTCCAACAGTTCCCTGTCTTTCTTGTACTGGGGGCTCCAGACTTGGATGCAGTACTCCAGATGGGGCCTCACAAGAGCAGAGTAGAGGGGAACAATCACAAATTCTCTCTCCACTTGTTCAAGCTGTGGCCTGAACCAGTGAGATGACCTTTCTCTATTTGCTGTCTCCTCCTATGATTTATTTTGTGCAAAGCGACATGTCTGGAAGAAGGGAAACCCCTTGGAATCCTTTTCACCTGTGGTATAGCACTCTGTAGTATTTTTATGATATCTTAGAAAGACTTGTGGGTAATCCAGTCCTAAAAAGTGTCCTGCCACATTACTGAACAGGGTAAAGGCTAAGTACATACGCATCTTGATACTGAAACCAAAAGAATCCTATCTTCAGTGAAGCACAGAGTGCTTCTGGCTTTACAACCTTTATGACAAAGAAAAGGGAAGAGCTTCTGTTAAGGGGTGAAAAAAGTCATGTCTGAGACTGACCACAGAACAGCACCTCTCTGTTCTTGTCTTTCGTCTCATAGTGAATAGCACTTGTATTTCATCAAAAAACGTGATCTCCAATTTACAGGTGGAACAACACAAACGCAGAGATGGATCCCCAAATCCTCAGTGATATTCTAGTTTGATTTCTGTTTGATACCTACTGATCCCTAGCTCTTGACAATGCTCAACATCCAGAGTAAAATTATCTGATGAAAATTCCCCAGTAGATCAACACCAGAAGCAGATAGATAGATAGATAGATACATAGATAGATAACAATAGATATATAATCTTTTTCTTTTTCTAAGACATTGCATTCCAGGGTGTTTTTCTCCTTTTTTCCTCTGTTCCAAAAATGTACTGAGCAGCAGCAGACCTTGGAACTTGGAGCAAGAATTGTCACTTTGAGAATAAAGCTAATTAATCAGGAGGAGAGATTCGTGTTCCTCATAGAATGTCTGATGTAGTGATTTATTTCTGTTTTTCCCACAGTGTCTTACATATGACTATCAGAAGCCATTAAAATAAATAAACAAGCAAATAAACAAACAAATACATACATAAAAACTCAAGGGCATGCAAAAAAAAAAGCTGTCAGTTGTTTGAAACAGCTTATTCTGCAAATGAAAGGAAGAAAAATCTCTTCCTTGTTATTTCCTTGTCTTGAAAAATTTTAACATTCAAATGAACTCTGCTTTAATAATAAATAAAGCCTTATAAGTTTGTTTCAAATTACTGGCAAGACAGGTACACAGCAAATACATTAAAGTAAATATTTACTTACCTCGGTGCAGTTTCATCGTGTGTGAAAACGGATACAATTTTCTTTCAGATAGTCACACGCAATCAAAACAACTGAGTTAACTATCTTGAAATTATTGAAAAATGATACTTTTACTTATCAAGGAGAAAGTATAAAAATTGCTTACCTTGGTCAAGAAAATTTGGGTAAAGTATATAGTGGACAAGATTATAGTATGCCTAATAAATACCCTAGGGTTCCAATGTCTTCTTCTACATAAAATCATATTTGTGACAAATAGCTATATTAAATTGATAATATGTGAAAGAGAATTCAGTTTCCATGCAGATGTATGTTAATACACTGACTACTGATATGTGATTTTGAAAATAGTTATTTTTATGTTAAAAATGTTTTTAAAGTAGCAGTAAATGAATTTTATTTTCATGCTTAAAGCAGTTGTAGTATCTGCAATTCTAGCTTTAATTCTCACTAAAAATCATGTATGTGATTTAAACTGCAGTATTTACAACAGAAAGCCAATTAAAAAGTTAATTTCTTACCTCTCCTTTAAAGTGGCGTATGTTTCACAATGTTTAGCACTGACATGACATTAATGTTCAGCCGGTTTTCTTCCTAAATCACAGTTAATTTTCAAGGCTTCATCTTTTGTCTTTTTTTTACAGTGAAATAATATTGTTTCTGTTCATGACCAGAAGGGAAAAAAAGCCCCACAAAACTTCACTTCCAACTGTTCCCTCCACATTCTCGTGCCAGATGCACTGATTCCATTATTTTACTAGAGAACCATCTGACCCTAGCATTTTCTTACTACTGAAAGGAACCGTAAGTATAGTTGATTATGATTTACCTTTGCACACAAGACTGCACTGAAACCAAGATATGTGTTTGAATGCAACGAGAGAAAAAGAAAATTTTGAAATGAGGATGTTTTGTCATTCTGCAAAAGAGGAGAGTGAAAATCATGGGGAAAATTACAGTCAAGTCAAAGTGCATAGCAGTGAAACCAGCTGACCCATCAGCATGAACAGCACAGCCTCAAGGTACACTCATATTTGCTACCAGGAGCCAACAATTCCTCCTCTCACCTTGGCAGTTGCTTTCTGTGTGAAAGACGAGGACAGTTTTGGGATGCTGGGCAAATGAAATCCAAAGACTTCGCTGTGGGGAGGAAATTTTTAAAATTTTATTGATAGATTGATTGATTCTTATTTGGTAGCTGCCATGATTACAAGGATCCCTTCTCAGCCCCCTGGGCATCTGGATTGCTTTCTGCTACACTTTCCTCTCTTCATCCTCTGGTTGTAAGTAATTCTTCTTACACTTGAGCAGGAAAGCAAAGACTTGGTCTGTAGGACAGCTTGCAAGGCTTTGTGATCCAAGTTTTAAAGCAAGTCATCTTGCTGAGGATGGATGGCTTTGCAGGGGCAGAAAGAAAGGGCTGCAAGCTAGTCCAATGGTGATGTTGACTGCTGCCTTTGAATTGTCGGCCCCAGAACTGTCCCAGCTGCCAGAGAGTGGACTGCCAGGTGGGCATCATCTTCCAAAGGCTAGAGGGTTGCGGCAGAAGGAAACAGAGCCGAGATGGAACTGACTGACCTGCAGAGACCCGCCAGCATCCCCTCCAGACCATGCCAGCCTTACCCGTTGCTCTTCCATGTCTGCCGTGAAGCTAGTCTTATTTTGCACACAGATGGGATGGTGGCCTTGAAAGACCTTGAAGAAAAGCCATGGTCCTTAGGAGCGATGCTGAAAGATCTGGTCTGGCCTTCAGTGGAACTGCATGCCGTTGCTGACTGTCCAGTCAACCAATGGATCTGTATCCCCATGCAAGGGAATGGCTTTGCAATCCGAGTCTTAATCAGAGTCATGTTGACAAGGACAGGTGGCTCAGCAGGGCCAGCAGCACAGTATTGTGAGCCAGCTCCGTCGTGGTTCTGCCTGTCGCCTTTGACATCTCTAGATTTTTCCAGTTGCCACAGAATGGACTGCTGGGTGGGCGTCACCTCTCAAAGGCCGGAGGGCTGTAAAAGAAGGAAAGAAGCGGATATGAAACCCCTCAAGCTGCAGAGAGCCACCAGCATCCCCTCCAGACCATGCCAGTCCCAACCATTGTTTTTCCTGGCCAGGAGGAGCACGTGAGACTGAGAAATCAGCTGGAAGCCACTGCTCAGGAGTGCCCCAGGAATGTTCTGCCCCTGCAGCATTTCTTTGCAGTAGGCCAAGGCACAGCTGCACGCTGCCCAAGCTCTGCCCCCTGCACCCAGCCCCAGCACACGCAGCACTGCCCTCACTCACCATGGCAGATTACATTCAGTTTCTCCTGACTTTGTTCCCCAGAGTGCTGCATAGCCAGCCCTAGGGAAAGAGCTCTCATCAGACTGCCACTCCCCAACACGCTGCCAGGAGCACAGACTGCAGCCCCGCCAGCCCTGCTTCTTCCCCTCCCTTCCCGCAGGCAGGGATGGTGCCCAAGAGCGGACCTGAGCAAGACACCCATCGGGCTACTCGCATGGGCAAGGTGTATCTGGGGGCTGCAGGGCTGCACCTGGCTGTCAAGGCAGGGCCCAAAGAGGGACCCAGGGGTTGAGCTTACCAATGAATTCCACAGCCTCATATCACAAAGAGGCCTGAGAATTTTCCAGGTATGTCAGGTTTTGCCATAGGTATTCATCCACCATCTGCCTGTTCTGCTGCAGCTGGAGAAGAACACAAAGGCATGGGGCTTTCAGACTCTCTGCAGCTGCTGGTGCAGCTCCTTCTGCCAATATCTCCTTCCCCAACAACAGGGTGAGGCTATGTGCTGTTCTTACCAAACACTCCTTGATCTCCATTTTATTCTTTCTTTTGGCCAGGCACTCAAGGTTCTTCCACTTCAGGAATCTTGCACAAGCTATGAGGGTTTCTCCAGAGGCCTACAGAGCAACAGATGTTGGAGATGGCACCACAGACACAAATCTCAAGAGCTCGAATGCTTGCCGCCCTCACCCTTAATTCCCAGATCACCCCTGAGGTGTCAACACACCCTTGCCTGTATAGTGGTCAGGTCTGAAATTCATACCTCTGCAACGCTCGGGGTCTCATCACTCATCTGAAATAGCAGAGGGAGCAGGCCTCTGCGCACGGTCTTATTCATGTCTCTCTTTTGACACCACACCACAGCAATGATCACAGCTTTGAAGAGGTGGATGGAACGCTCTCGAACTTCACTTGACACCTGAGGGAGGAGAACAGGAGCACCTCAGCAACTCTCTCACTGCCCATGGTGAGCACAAGCCTAGGCATGGCTGATGTGAAGGGAGGAGCTTTGGAGTCACATACTGCACAAAGGCACTGTGTGGTTTTGCAAAGCAATGCAGCAGGTTTCCAGCAGAGGGTGCCTGTGCCTCAGAGCGCTCCCCCAGCCACCCCACCAGCTCAAAGTAGAGCTCTCTAGACACAAGAACAAGGGGGACACAAGGCTGGCCCTAGGCAATGCCCCCGAGGCACACACTGCCTGTTTGGTTTCCATCTCCCTGCTACAGGACCTGGGGAGAATGTGTGGCACTGGTAGCAAAAGAAGCATTCGCCAGTCTTCAAGTCACCCCTGGCATAAGATGCTTGGCACAGGAGCCAGGCTGGGCCTCAGCACAGTGGCCTCACAACACCACCAACGACCAAGCTGTCAGAGAGAAGGCTGGCTGGGCTGCAGAGTCCAGAAGATATCCCACAAGGGTCCAGAGGAGCAAAGACAGAAGGCCAAGCATGCATGCACAGAGCTCAGCCTCTCGCAGCTGACTTACATGATTGAAAAGAGGCAGGAGCTTCTCAGCCAGATTTACACAATGGGAGTGGCCCCACTCTTGCCCTGGTGAGTCATCACATTTCTGAAGATATTCAGCACCTTCAGAGCAATGGTCGTGTTGGCAAACCGCAGGGTCTTCATGACACCTGGCAGCAGGTCCCTTATTCTTCTTGCCTGTACAAAACACATAGTTTCTTTTGAATCAAGAGGGCAATGGCTCTGATAACAGAGCACCGCACACATGCCTTGCTTGCTGGCAGCTGCCACTGGAATGGAGGGCAGGAGAGCAAGGAATCCATTTCCTCTGCTCAGCCACCGCTTTTTCCAACAGGCCCCCAGGTAACCCATCTGGAAAGCTCCTGGAAAGCTCCCCAGGCAGCACCAGGCCCCACCACGGCCATCACCCCAACTCCTGAGTCTCAGGCAAGGCCAAGGCACAATGTTGCCCACCACCCCAGCGCCAGGCTGCCAACAGGAGAGCTTCATTTGACTAGGTCCTGCTCACCGTCTCAGGTCTCTCGGACAGCAGGGCAATGCCTCTGAGCACCAGCCAGAGTAGCGGCAGGCTTTCAATCTTGAGAAGCCGCTGGAGCAGCACTGACTTACACAGCTTTTGCAGGTTCTCTTCAGTGGGATGCATGACCTGAAACAAAGGCAGCAGTGAGAGCCAGGCAAAGGCAGCAGGACTCCCTGCACCCTGCAGCCCCTGGCTCCTCTGGCAGCTCAGGGCAAGGCACTGGGGCTGCGCTGGCTGGTCTGGGGCAGCAGTGGTTTTGGAGGGCCCCACGGTCCCTCTTTGCCACAGACCCAGCACAACACAGGATGGCCTTTGGGCCTTCTCCTCCTGCCCTCTGACCCCCTTCTTGCTCTCACAGCTTTGAGGAGCGACTGACCAGCAGGAGCTGGCACAAAAATGGCACCAGACATGGGTGGCCATGAGCTCTTCCTCTCCCTGGCCCTGCAGCCTGCTTAGCCAGTGTGGAGGCCGTGGCTTCATCTCTGCCACTGCCATAACCCTGACTGCCTCTGCACGATCCCAGCATTCCAGTCTGGGGAGCAAGGCAGGGGCAGCAGGAAGTGGGCACAGAGAGCCCTGAAGGAGCGCACAGTGCCATGTCTGGTAACTCACAGTCAGGCGAAGTAGGCCCAACTCCGCTGTGGTGACATTAAAGATCCCACACAGCTCTCTGTCCTGGAGAATGCTGCAGAGTTCGTCCAGGATCCACTCTGAATTTTCTGGTAGGGTAAGTATTCTCTTCCAGATGTCCAGGGTAGCGCTGCAAAGATAGAGCAATGCTGTGTCAACAGGGCTGCCTCAGACACAGCACCATGGCTCAGGCAGGCCCGGCAGGCCCCAGGCTGTGCTGCAGCCCTGGTCTGCCGCTCCGTTTGCTTGAGGAGGCCAGGGGACCCAGCCTGGGCAAGCAGGAGAGGTTGAGGTGGCCTTCCCCGAGGGGCAGAGCAGGAGCTTGATGGGGACTCTGGGCTGCCATGGTCAGCGTTGGCTGCTGCACCCTGAGCGGCCCACCAGCACTGGAAAGCACAGTGGGATGGAGCGCCTGCTCCTCAGGGGTGTCCTGCAGCTTTCCTTGGCTCTGGCAGCAGGAGCGTCTCTGAGCCCTGCTCTTCTCGTGGAACAAACATGCGGGGCTGTCAGGGCTGGTACCTGTCACACTGGGGAAGGTTGGTCAGTATGCTCCTCAGCACATCCCTGGGAAATTGGATGGTCAGCACATCCAGCACTGAGAAGAGGGTCTCCTGCAGTGTAGTATGTATTAGGCAAATGGCACAGAAAAATACGAGATGTCACGCGACAGGCAAACCCCTCCCTAAGGCACCATGTGGTAGTCACGAGTTGCAACAAAGTTGCAAATTAAAGGGGTGTTACGGGGTGTGGACAGAGCGTGAAGTTAAACATATATAAGCTGTTGTTGATCTCAATAAAGTGGCCATTTTTCTCTACATCATGTTGATGTGTATGCTTGCTGGCCCGGGACCGTAAGGCACTTTGCACACAGGGACCTCACACGCTGAGTGTCAGGGTAGCGAAGGCGACAAGTGGTGTCCCATGTGAGGCCCTAGGCGGAGTGTGGCGGTCGGCTGCGTGACGGACGCAGGAGCCTACCGCGGTTAGGCGGTAGAAGAGCTGGAGGGGATTGGCCGCCCCTGGGGCTGGGATCCCGTTTGTGCCCTCGGCAGTCGAGGTCTGAGGAAGGCGGGGGGGGAAATTTTCCCCAGCGACCGCAATGGAATCCGTCATTAAGGTACTGCTTCAGGCTTGTGAGACTTACTGCGGTAGGCACACTCCTTCTAAGAAGGATGTTGCTGCCGTGCTTTCGCTGCTGCAACGGGAAGGGCTCTTGCTGTCACCTGGTAACATTTTATGATCCTTCCTGCTGGGACGCATTGACGAATGCGCTTTCGCAGAAAGCAATGTCGTCCCAGAGGGCAGCGGAACTGAAAACGTGGGGTCTTATCTTGGGAGCCCTTAAGGCTGCCCGTGAGGAAAAAAACGCAGACTCCTGCGCGCGACAGTGGCTGGGCCTTGGGCCACCCGCTGCGGAGGGTGGGGTGGGGGGCTCTGTCTTTCCTGGAGACCGGCAGGACAAGATGAAGCCCGGCACGCCAGCCTCGCCCGACTCGACACCACCAGAAAAGAGGGAGGAAGTAGTGACCCTGCGCCAACATCTGGGAGATGCCACCTGTATCCCCACCTGCGTATCCTTGCCTGTACCCACCCCTGCCAGAGGAGGGGTGGAAAAGGGTGGCGGAGGGGGGGAGGGGGACGCACCCCCTGCGCTGCCCTCAGCACCATCCGCTTTTGGATCCATCACTGTGGGGGGCGGGGCATCTCCCACTTGGGCGGGGCAGAGAGTGGGCCGGCGGGAGCTCCAATTGGGACACCTCGAACCCTCTCTCAGTATTTGGAACACCCCGGTCTTCGTGATTCGCAAATCGTCGGGGTCATACAGGCTGTTTCATGACCTTCGGGCGGTGAACGCTCAGCTTGTCCCTTTCGGGCTGGTTCAGCAGGGAGGTCCTTTATTGTCCGCTATCCCAGAGGGGTGGCCATTGATGGTCATTGGCCTCAAGGATTGTTTTTTCTCTATCCCACTGGCAGCCCAGGATCGGGAGGCTTTTGCGTTCACTGTCCCTGCCCGGAACAACCACAGGCCAGCAGAGAGGTTCCAATGGACAGTTCTCCCACAGGGCATGACATGTTCCCCCACTATTTGTCAGTTAGTGGTGGGGAAATTTGTCGAACCCCTCCGACAGCAGTTGCCCGATTGCAAGCTTTTGCCTTACATGGACGACCTGTTGCTTGCTGCCCTTGGTGAGTCTCAATTGCAGGAACTGGGGGACAGGGTCATCAGCGTGCTTTCTACAGCAGGGTCTGTGATATCGCAGGAGAAAATACAAAAGGGACCAGGAGTCGAGTTTCTAGGCTACCGCTTTGGCTCAACGACAGTGGTCCCTGGAGGATTGTCCATTACGCCCCACATCGAAATTCTGTGGAATGTTCAGAAGTTGGTAGGTGCCATTCAGTGGGTACGCACCGCTTTGGGAATACCTCCTCGCCTCATGAAACCCTTTTATGATCAGCTTAAGGGATCAGATCCAAAGGAACAGAGATCATGGACTAAGGACATGGCCGCGGCCTGGCAAGAGATACTCTAGGCTAGCACGGGCAAGGCGCTGGCCCGCTGGAACCCGGCCATGCCCTTGAAAGGAGAGGTGACACGCTGTCAACAGAGAGCTGAGGCTGTAGTAGGACACAACTTAGGGTCCAAACCGCGCCCCTTGTGCTGGCAGTTCTCAGCACAGCCAGCTAGGGCCTTTACCCCCTGGCTTCAATTGCTTGCGTACCTGCTGAGAAAGGTACGCCTTTTGGCAGTTAGTGAGTTGCCAAATGTTAAAATTACCATATTTATGGACACTGGGGAAAGTAAGGTCAGAATCCACTTCTCAGTGTATGTTGAGCATTAAAGATTTTTTTTTATATCTTCTTGAGCAGTCCATCATGATAAGAAGCTTTAAGTATTCCTCTCACATATGGCTTCAGTAAAAATCTTGATGCTTGATATAGTTTTGCTTACAAGTACTTCTGATTATGACTAGTGATTCAGAGGGAGAAGTTGTTTTATATGAAAAATTGATTCATTAATTTCCTCTATTGGCTTGAGGGGAGGTGAAGAGAGAGAAATGGCTAAATAAAAAAAATTAAAAGATTTTGCAAAAGTTTGTCTTACCTATCCTGTTCCAGAGAAATAAATTTTTACACATCATAAGTGGAGGGCTGACTGCAACCAGCAGCTCAGCACCACATGTACCTGCTCTTCTGACCCAGTAGGACAGGGAAGAAAACAGAATGAACAGAAGAAAGACAATTTGTAGGCAAAGATGAAGACATTATACTATGCGAAGAAAACAGAATAAATTAAAACAAACAAACAAGAAAATAAATAACACAATGTGAAGTCAATCTCTCAGCACTTCCCACAGTTAAATTGATACCCCACCTGTTTCTGAGCAGTGCCCACCTGCCTGCCTCCTCTGTACTCAATCACAATACCAGATGATATGAGGTATCTCTTTGGTTAGTTTGGGTCACTGTCCTGGCTGAGTCTCCTCCTACCCCCTTGTTTAACTTGTCTTACACTCTGGAGGGTCAGAGTGCCTGGATGTTATGCAAGAACTACTCAGCCATAACTAACAAATTGTTGCGTTATCAATACTGCTGTGGTTGTAAATCCAAAACACAGAACCATATACACTGATGCTAGTCCAACCCACCAGGTCCTCATGGCAAGTCTCCAGTAGTATATCAAGTTTTAGGTGACATTCCTTTATATAATCCAGTTCTGCTTCATTCAGAAGCACTCCAGTAATGCACTTTGGCAATGCTGTTTTGCAGAGGGAGAAAGAAAGGGAAAGAAATTAGTAGCCATTCACACTCATATGTTTTTCACACTGCAGGTAGAGTAACAAAGTCCCAAGATTGCTTAGTGTGTCTTCTCTGTCTCTGTCCCAAGCTATCTATGTATAATTCTAATATATATCTACAGATGAAGCAGCAACTACTGCCCCATACTTCTATGGCTGTATGGTTTTAGAGGCAGAGCTACAATATAGTTATACTCTACTTGGTCATACAGATACACACATAATTTCTAAAAGGTTTCACCTTTGTGATTAACAACCAGACTACATAGTTCCACAGCATACCATCTTATTTAGTGAAGTCTCAAGCTTTGATACTGTCCGCACTGGCAGCCAAAAATGAGGAAGCTGATGCTACATTCAAGGACACAGCAGTACCTAAGGTAAGGGGGATGGGTGAACAAAAAGTAACAGAATGAATTGTTTTCACTGGAATTTTGCTTTTGTGAATAACTTGATCCAATTCATGCAAAAATTCTCTATGCTGTCAGAACGCACCATTGTACTTTCTATACATTGATTCAGTTTTGTTGAACGATGATGGAGGAAGTAGTAATAGCTCACCTCCATTATGGACTTTTCTCTTTTACTATCATAGAAACCTAAAAGGAAGCTTTCTCAGGACAGTTGGCATGGACTGTAGGAAATACAATAGGCCTGGGAAACAATGTGATCATTGCCATCCTGGTTGACCAAGTGGGAAATGATCCAAAGACCTGCAGATACATATATTTATGTTAGAGAGCCATGGCACTCTGTCTCAGGCTCTCTTTAATCCTGTGGAGCTCAGCCCTTGGTGAGGATCTGGAGCCTACCTCCATGATGAGTGTGTTATGAATAAGTATATCAGTAGGAATAGCAATATAGATTGCAAAAGCGACAGCTGAAGCTCTCTTAGTTACTTCAGTTCTGAAATTTCTTTTTTTTTTTTTTTAACTTTTGTGCAAAACTGTAGTAGATTAGATGTGCATGATTAAAGGTTTTCAGATCTAGTCAGAAATTCACTTTTAAAGCTTTGAAAAATAACTGAACAGAATCTTATCTGAACTTTCTCTATGTCTGACATAGTGCATCAAAGCACTACAAGGCAGGGAATTTTAATGGCTCATAAAGCAGCTGAAGCATGCTTTCTTCTTCCACACTGATTGAGATTTGGGCTGCTTTAAGAAAAAAGGATAAAAAGTTACTTTTCCACGTATGTTACCTTGTTTGCCTACCTTGGTTTTGCCTGTCAACATAATTTTGTGCTGAAGGATTTTCAAACCACACTGAGCAAAAAAAGAATTTCTAATTGTTAGGCAGCCTATGTGCTTGTGCAGAGTCACCAGTTCAGCTCTCTGCATGTTGGTAACACTGCAATATCCAAACCTTATAAAATAATTCTGCACAACCTCTAGGTAGCATAGACTATTTTCACTGATCACATCTTAGGTCTAAATATTAGGTGAAAGCCTAAGAAAACTAGATTTATTGTACAAACGCTGCAGTGCTATGCTGTTCTTTCCATGCTAAATTGAATTACACCAAATATCTGCCGCTGCGCACCACGTGCATAAATATCTCTGGATGGGCCAATTTACTTATTTATTTTTTTCATTCTATTACTGTTCTTATATGGTAAATGGCCTTAAAAAAATAATAAAATAATAATTTAAAAAAACAACCAAAATAAAAACTTTATTACTACACCACTTTAATTGTATCATTTGGTCTCAGCCATCTTTATTACCCCCGCTTCCTTCAAGGACACTTCATCTTCCATTTGAAACCTTTAAGATTCCCTGTGGTCTTATGATGTTTCTACCATCTGGAATACTGGAATGTTTTTGAGGTTAGATGACCTTGAAGATTTCATCCACAGATGCAAAAATAAAAATCTTTAAATACGTATCTGGCTCTGAAATAGAGTTAGCACCCAAGACCCTGCACTGGAGGATCAGGGACCCAGTTTTCAGGGACCTGTCTGCGTTTTTTACTGATTCCTTTGTTGGCAGCCAAACTCAGTGAGCCTTCAGCAGTTTATACATGTGGAAGAAATTCATTTTTTAAACTTTCACTAAAATGCCTGTGCAAATTTTGTCCAGACTACAAAAAGACAAGAGGAGAGGAAAGGTGATTAATATTTTTAAAAACCCAGTAAGCAAGCAAGGGCAACTTTAGAATTTGTCAGTGAAGCAAATGGTGGAATAAGACATGGTGGCTGGATGACTGCTTTGGCAGCTGATTTACAAAGAATGCTAGCACTAACTGAACGATGAACAATATATGCAGAAGTAAAAATGAGGTATTGAAATGTGATGCCCTGTATCTCAACTAGGAAGTAACTGATAGCAACTAATTTGGACTCAGCTATGTAAAATATGTGTAGCGTTACTCCTGGAATAGGAGTACGTGGACGTGCAGATGAATCAAAGACATGCCACTGAATTCATCCATGCAGAAGAAATGGAACCCGTTGACATTCATTAATGCTTGATGAACCTTTATGGAGACCAATCAGTGAAGCAGTGGGCGGTGCATTTCAACAGTGGTGACAGTGGCAGTGGTCACCTCTGCAGGTGTTTTATGAGCACAGCATGCAGGCTCTTGTTTTTTGCTGACAAAAAAATGCAAACTGGTGATGGTAACTGTTGAAATATAGTGTTTTGTAGCTGAGAATTTGCTCTGTCAAATAGTGTTATGTATCCATAGTGCCCTATGTATCCATTGAAGTTTCCAAATAAATATAAATAAAAAGGAGGCATTACTTTCAGGGTGACCTTCTAATAAGGGGAGAACTTAGGTCTCCAGTTTGATTACTCCAACTCTGCTTCTTACACTATCTTTTTCAGACTGTGAGATTACCAGTAAAATAATAAGTCCTGGGATATCAAGACTCTTCACTTGCAACTTGAGAGCACTGGAAATATTTCTCTTCTCATGAGACATCTGTTTAACAGAACAGAATTTATGCATGTGATAGTAATGTAAGTCAGGCATAAGAAGAGTAGGGTAAATATGATATTGGGCATCAAATGGCAAAATCCTGCATTCCTCTAATGCTGATAGAAATATACTAGTGAATGAGAAATGGCAACTTGAGTTTTGCTTGGAAATATTTTTCTCACTGGTGAAATACTGCCAAAAATAACACTTTAATGGATGGGTGCCATAAATAAATGATAATCCTGGAAGCAGAGTACAAACACCAAACATGGCCAGGGTCAGCTGTACAAGAGTCCACTTTGCTCAACCACGGCAAATTTATGTCAGAGCTCCTTCTGGTGGAGCAACAGCTCATCTTACAGCTCAGGATCAACATTACTTCCAAAGAGGTTTTTCTTTGCTCTCTCTCTCTCTCTGTCCCTTATTATTCCTGAAGGTTTCATTAAATTATTCAAAGGTATATGCCTTTTGTCTGTGAATTACTTCTGTATGTTTTGTAGCCGAAACTGCCATAATAGCCTGGTTACCTCAGTCTGGTTTGGGGTAGATTAATTGGTGATTACCACAAACTTCTAGAAAGGTAATTAACAGATTTCTTCCTACATGAGTTTCAGATTGATTAAATGTTATTTTTCTAAGTTAGTCTGAATCCAAGAAAAGCCAGTGACAGGAATATTTTCCAACAGTAGTTGAAGGGGGAAAGAGAGGTGGCTACTCTATGTAGAAATTACAGTACTTTTGAAGAAAAGAAACATACTGGAGCCTGATGCCTATGCTCTTCATTATACTTCAAAAGACTGCTTAGTGATGAGAGCATAGCCTATATGAAACACATATTGGCAAGGGATCTTTGTCTGGTCTTTGTGCAGTCAATAATAGAATGTATTTTTGTTGTTTGATCATTAGGCAAACACAAATTTCTACATCCTGTACTACAGGAATACTTCTAATTAGACTTCAATAATATAGTAAGTCCAATCATATTGGTTTCTATAAATAGTGTACCAATAGCACCCATTACCAGCAAACCAATACTAGGAGAAAAAATCTCAGAAGAAATGTTGTTGCCTAAGAACGAGTGCAGTTTTTATTTGTCCTCTCTTGCAATAGATTAATGTGTCAAATTCAGTCACTGGCCAGAACATTCACTAGTCAGATACAAAATTATCATCACACAGTGCACACTGATCATTTTGGAGCACTGTGCCAATGCTGCACCACAAATATATGCTACTGTGATATGTTTGATGGATACTACTGTCACTTGATGGGGATTATTGCTGTGCAGGGCTGTGTCCAGATTATTATCTAGTCAAACTGTGTCCAGATTACTAATTACATGGTTGTACATGTACAGAAAAAAAGCATTTGGGATTTTACTTTCTGAGGGTTAAACACGTTTCATTCAGCAGTAGTCAGCACTGTATAGAAGCAAGAACATGTGAGTCACTGTTATGTGTAGAGAAAAGGACTGAGAATTTACTAGCTTTGGTGTGTTTGATGTTCAAACAAAGCTAGAAGATATTTGATTTCACCATCTACACTGCTTTGCATTCAGCTGCCACCTTATGAAAAAAGCAAGTCTGGGGTGATGGGCAGTGTTAATGGATGGGTTAAAGTCCTGTTGCTTTTTCCAGTATCTAAGTGTTATTTAGATATATCAAACCTGGTGTTGGGAACTACCTGCTTTTTATTATTCTCAGAGTTTAATTGAGTACATAGATTCCATGATGAAGTCCGTACTTAGATTTGCCAATTCATCAGTCTCTGAACTTTAAAGACTTCAGTACAGAAGGTGAGAGTGGGGAAGTGCTATGTACATCCAACTGAAGGCAGGACATAACGGATCACCAGGAACAGGGACTCAAACTAGTTTTAATCCAGCTATCACAGGCAATGTAAGCAAGCCATCAAACTAATATAGTTCATGAAATACAGAGATAATGATTATAGAATTATAGACTCCTAGAATTATTAAGGTTGGAAAAGTCCTCAAAGATCACCAAGTCCAGTCACCAGCCCATCTCTACTGTGTCCACTGAACCATGTCTCCAGCTGCCATAGCTACAGGCTTCTTGAACACCTCCAGTGATGGTCACTCCACCACTCTCCTGGGCAGCCTGTTCTAATGCATCACCACTCTTTCTGGGAAGTATTTTTTCCTAATATCCAACCTAAATGATGGTGTAGAGTAGAACAGATAATGGCCTTGCTGAAGAGAAGATTTAATGCTGCATCTGACATCTGAGATATAAAGTCTAGGGACAGGTATATGATTATGAGAACAGAACTATTGAAAAATTGGGACCTGCAGATATTTTTCTCTTTCCTTTAATTACTAGTCAGTACTGTGTAATGCATTCAATGTGAATCGGCAAGATCCTCGATCTCTGCGGACCGGGAGCGGCTGTCTCTCCCCGTCCGGCCCGGCTCCGCCGTCTCAGCTCGCCGCAGAGAGAGCACGTGCTTTCCCTCGCACAATCGTGGTTGGACTCTCATTTCTTGATACTCTTGTCTCTCTTGTTTTCTTTGGTTTAGTTAGATTCAGTAAATTACCCTTCCTCCTGAGATCGTTGCCGTTGTGTTTTCTTTC
Source organism: Chrysolophus pictus (assembly GCA_037305975.1). Lineage (NCBI taxonomy): Eukaryota > Metazoa > Chordata > Aves > Galliformes > Phasianidae > Chrysolophus > Chrysolophus pictus. Next base: position 27,183,980 of record CM074614.1, on the reverse strand, counting down.
TGTTAAAACTATCGGCTAGCTCTCTGCCCTTCCGCCTCTCCCGGAGCGCACGTGGCCCAGGGCCGGCAGGGTCGCGGCAAAGCGTTCGTGCCTTTTTTTTCCCCCCTCTCCTTCCCGGGTCCTGTGCCCCCCTGTCACGGATTTATATCTAAGGATAACCCGTAACACTGTGGAATTTGTAGCTCCTGAAATTATTTTTCTATCAATTAGCATCCTTGTATTCCTGAGAGGGGAGTCTGCAAAATTGCTACCTTAGAGTTCCAGAGGTCAATATTTGGACTGCTGAGGACATTAGTAGGTAGGGTCACCTGGGAGATGATTCTGAAGGGCAAAGAGATCGGGAAGGCTTGAAATTGCTCAAGAAGAAAATCTTAAAGGTGCAGGAATAGGATGTTTCCATATGCTGTAAGACGAACTAGAGGGGAAGAAGACTGTTAAAGCTGAACAAGGAACTTCTGTTGAGATTCCAGAAAAAGAACGAGACTCTGGGAAGAAAGAGACATTCTTTGGAAGAAGTGGCAGGGAAGAGTATAAGAATTTTGCTAGAATATGCAGAGGGAAAATTAGGTAGTTGAAAAACCCAGCTAGAACTTAATCTGGCCACCACTGTAAAGAGTAACGAAAAATGTTTTTACAAGTACATTAGCAGTAAAAATTATACCAAAGAGAATCTTCTATCTTTGTTAGAAGCAGCAGGAAGCAACAGCACCAAGGACTAGGAAAAGGCTGAAGTTTTCAATGCCTTCTTTTCTTCTGTCTTTAGTAGTCAGTTCAGTTATCCTCAGGGTACTCAGCCTCCTGAGATGGAAGACATGGATGGGGAACAGAATAAAATCCCCATAATTCACTAGACTGTTACAAAATTATTGTGTGATGCACTTTAACCATTTTTGGAACACTACCAGTTTATCATCACAAATATATTCTATTGCGAGCGGCTTGATGGGGATCATTGCTAATTGCTGTCCACTGCTATGTCCATGATATTCCCTGTTCGTTATCTTCTAGTCATATTAATCTAATTCCATCAGTATATTGTTTAAATTAACCATTAGAATAGCATATTCTAAGACATTATATTAGCTCTCCTGAAGAGGTTAGATTTTTTGTATGGTGAACTTCACATGAGGAAAATCTGTTAAAAAAGAAACAAAGAGTAACACAAACAAGTGAAAACGACCAAGGATGTTAAAAGGAAATGATTATTAATGATGATATTTTTTTTAAAGGAAATAACTTTTCCTTGGTGTTTCATTTGGCTGGATATATTTTTAACTGTATTCTTTTTCTCAATTTTAAAAGGAGAAAACATAAATAAGATTATCATCTCAACAGAAATTAAAACCTCATAAGCAACTCACTATCCACTGTTCCAGTGAATGAAGCTGGTATGACTCAGGAGTAAAGAGACAGAGGTCTGGTCTTTTACTAGTCTAGCAACTAGTATCTGAAACAGATATAAGGGACAGTTCTATTTGATGCAGCAGTTAAAAGCTTGTGATGACTTATTGGGTTCGATGATAAATCTCTGTCCAGAGTACCTTTTTTATCCCTATTTGCTTAAGGAAAATTTCAGCAATGCTTCTTAAACTTGGCTACCTAGGTTTTATCAGCAATAATGCAAATAATACCATGTCTTCCATTAATGAATTGGGCAAATCTGAATACCTAGGATAACTAATCTGTGAGCTGCAGCAATACCAAGAACCAGTGAATTGTCACAGACTGCAGAATGTCCAGTTAGTATAAAAGCAGAGAAAACACAAAGTTAGCTAATATTGTTCATTAGAAATATTTTTTTTTCTCCACACACATACTTTATTCTCATTCAGAATGGATGGAATTTTTCTTTTGCTGCAGCAAACAAGGGATTGAATAAAGGAGCTTGCCCAGCTCAATGATGTGTTGCACAAAATTACAAGAAATAGATTTCTTTCTACTTTGAAACAGTTGCTCTTTCTGCAGCAGTGCTGAGCATCAGAGAAATCTGCATTAAAAAGCAAGTATAGCATCCATCATGCCTGAAATTTCTTTCATTTTGTGACATGTTTTTGTCATTTTCTACAATACTAGTTTCTAACAGTAAAGTCTTGTTGAAGAAATGCATGCAAACATTGTCTGCTTCCCCTCTTACTGCACTGCTTAAATGCAATTAAAGAATTGGAAAAGTGATTTTTATAAAACTGGCTCCAGATATCACATAGATTTGAACTGGTCAGCGATTCATGTTTAGCTTGATTTAAGTTCAGTCAGCCATGATTTCTACTTCTTCCTCCTTCCTTCTCTACCCCAGATATTCAAAGGATAATAGCCTATCACTGTCAACTTACCACAAATGCTGCAGGATTTACTTCTCTGAATTAAAAAAAATGGTTAAAAATATTGTGTAAATGGTCAGGTAATATATAACAAAAGAAGTCAGAAGACTTTGCTAAAATTGTAATGCAAGATAAAAAATGATGTACACAATTTTTTTAGCTATTAACCATTGAAGTTTCATCATGAATAGTGAATTGCATTTTCATTTGCAGTCTTTATTCTATAGGCTAAAAAATACTTCTGAAAAATCTCACAAGTTGTGCATGAAATCAATGAAGATTTCCACAATGTGTTATGGGAAATTAATAAGGGGGAAAAAAATGGCCAAATCTTTTTATAATATGTAAGGAAAACTTTTAATGCACTACAATACCTGTTTTTATATTTCTGAAGGTGAACTGCATTTGTATTTATAAATCAATATCTAGCCATATCTCAATTAAGAAAGCACATTACTTTTACAGTAGTAGAGCACAAATGCAGAATAAACTAATAAGAACCTCTCAAGAAAGCCATTCAGTAAATATTATAAATTGTATGAAATTATAAAGAGGAATTTTTTTATGATAGCGTATTTAAAAGCAAGAGTTGTTTTTCAATGTTTATTGATAGTATGAGTCACTTTTTCAGTCATGGTTTGCCTCCTTTCAAAGTTACGGTCATTCTTGAAGGAAATACAAGGAAATGCAATATTCTGAATTTGGCAGCCAAACTGTATGCATTTAATGTATTCTTCCTACTTTATCTTGTTGAACCACTTTAAACTTTAGAGGGAAAAAAATTGAATCATCATAACTGGTAAGTTATTATTTTTGCTTCCATTGCTGCTAAACTTGTTCCCAATTTCTCTTGACTACTTGTTTTCACCCATTAATATTTTTTTCATTTTGAAACAGCAAATGTGTTTGCACCATATTCTTCAGTATTTGGGAAAGGACAGTGAAGAATGGTAAATCATGGTAATCAAACCCAATTGTCCTCAGCTTTCAGTGGAGAATTTTTTGAAGAACTCACAAGAATACCCAAGAGCTACCTTGTAATTGAGGCAAGGAACTGGAAACTGACATCACTTCAGCAGTAGCACATATTTAGAGATGTTAGCTGAAGGAGTGAGAGCTCAGCTGGTGTTTTCTTTGATCCTTTCAGCAGCAGGGAGAAGTACTGAGGGGAGCAGAGAAAACCATCTGACCAACACATGATTAAGAGGTTGGTGCCATCAAAGGAATATTTTCTTTTTTAAATCATGGGGCAGTTTATTCAGCACTAAGCCTGCTGGCAAATGGTGGGGTCCACCTGCCTCAAAGAATAAAAGGATTCTAGGCCAGGAATTGGCATGGATCACCGAGAAGGCTTTAAGTAGTTTAGAAGGAGAAAAGGGATTAAACTAGGACTGCTAGAGATGAGCCTAGAGGGGCATTGTGGAGACTGGGGGTTCCTGGAGGAACCTCCTTTAAGGAGCATGTAGATGTGGCACTTACAGTTGGATAGGGTGATCATAGTGGTCTTTTTGAAACCAAACACTTCTATCACTCTATAACCCTGTGCGTCAAATGGATCTAAACTGAGCTATATTATAGCAGTAATGATAATAATGAAGGAGAGAAAAAGAGGGAGTTATCAGATTCCTGAGATTCCTATTACTGAGGAATTCTCTGGGGAGATACCCCATAATAACAACAAATATAAATGAAAATGTAATAGTGCTTACACTAGCAAGAAGGAAGCAGAAAAAGACTATTGTGAGCCAAAGAAAATATTGCTTTTCTCTCTGGTAGTGTTCTTTCAGTTGTCTTAGTTCAGTAGCCTTCTCTGGTGAAGCAAATATCATATAACCATAGACATAGTGGTGTAAATGGTGAACAGAGAGAGGATCTTTCCTCAGGTAAAATCTACCCTGCTGTCATGAAAAATTCTGCCCATCTTAATCTGAAGACTTTGAATGCATGTATTTAAGGTATGCAGAGATGAAGAGAGTATCAGACAGTCCATACACAAACATCACTCATCACACTGGTTTATGCATTGTTTTATGTTTCTAAATGAAATAGGAAATAGTTTCACACAATAGTCAGTGACATTGGAAAGAAATCTTAAAACAGGATGCATGTGTTTTCCTCACCTGGTTATCTTTGTTCTGCTAAGGATCTGAGGTTGGAAGGGTATCAGAAAGTTCTCACTGTTCTCAGTGTTTGACTGGCAAAAATTTTAATGACAGAAGTAGCAATAAATTGCAAAAAGTAGCCCAACTCAGTTCAGGTTTCAAAAAATAGCAAGGTCAATATTTAACTTCAGGTCTCAGCCATATAAAACTTAAAAAAAAACAATACCCAAAACACTAGAAGTGTGTAGAGTGGTTTCCTTCCAGTGCTGAAAGAAAGTAGAATCAGATGTTACAGATAATTGTATTGAAACTGAGTAAACACCTGAATTCTAAGTAGCTTTTTAAGTTAGTCGTTCAGGAAGCTCTCTCATTTTCTATATTAATGTCTCTAAATAGGAAAAGGATTAAAGTCACCTTGACATAAAAAACAACTCGCTAATACAAGCGCCTGTTATCTGCCAGCTTCTGCTTACCCCAGCACATCAGTCCTGTGCTGAAGTATCATAGGTGCACTGCTCTTGTTTATTTTACTATGCTCCTTATTAAGAATATTTATCACTTATTATATAGATCATGCTTATATATGTAGGCTGTGGCAAATCATACACTGACAAGACAATGGCTTAAACAGTTCCTTTATGAAGTCCTCATTTTTTCATTTCACTTGAGGGTACAGGTTTCTAAATTTCCTCTTTAAAATACTCAAATATCTTACTCTTTAAGTAATAATGAAAATAGACAAAGCATGATATAAAGAAAGAAAGATTGTTATAACAAAAGAAGAAGAAAAAGTGGACAATGATGTCTTCCGAACTGATAAAGGGAACTGTGTTGTAATTGCAACAGATATTCCCAAAACACCTCTGCCAGATACTTCACATGCTTGACAGCTGAATTTTAGAAAGTAGACCATGATAAGCATGTGAGTGGAAAGTCTTTACAAGAAAAATTTCCTTTGAGAGAGGTTAAGGAGAATCCAGAAGTCACTGTCCATGTGTCATATGGCATGTTAGAAAAATGGGAACAAAGTCCCCGGAATTAAATGGGCTAATTCTGCCAGTGCAAATCCACTGACTTTGAAAGAGTCATGCCACTTTGTACTGATTTGTACTGTTTAAAAAAGTATGACATATAAATGCAGATGAAATGCAAATACACAAGTAGAGCTCAAGAAGTGGTAAATGCTGCTTAGGATATTTGATGGTGTTATTTCACTTAATGTCTTTTTAATTAAATATGGGAGAAATTATTAACTAGAATGCTATAAACTGAGCTGACTCTTGTAGCCATAAATGAGTTATTAGGGGATGCTTTATCATGGAGAGTGTGGTACTGCCTTTGGTTATTCAGATAAAATACCCAGTTTAGTTGAAAAATTTCTGAATGCTATCTAAAATTACTACAGACATCTACTCAGTCACGAGAACAGGTTACATGCATGAAGACGTAATATCAGTACTTTTCAAAGTTCATGTCCACTGTTTCCTAAATTCAGAAATAGCTCTTCACTATTTTTCACTTTCAAAAGGCATCACCAACAAGCTTTGCGTTCATACTATCATATCTGCTAAATACTTGTCACAATCCAGTAGATCCAAAGGGAGAGGAAGGAATGCCCAGTTTTGATGTTCCTCTGTCAAGAACACAAGGATGGTATCATTTTGTGTCTACCTTTTCTGTAAAAGTAGAGCATTCAGCATAAGCGCAACAAAGCTGATGAAGGGTTTGAAGAACAAGTCTTATGGGGAGTGGCTGAGGGAGCTGGGATTGTTCAGTCTGGAGAAGAGGAGGCTCGGGAGAGACTTCATTGCTCTCTGATGATCTTAAAAGTCTTTCCCAATCTTAATGACTCTGCAAATTCTGTGGACTCGATGATCTTTAAGATCTTTTACCACCAGAGCAATTCTATGATTCTATGATTCTATGAAATTGCAGACACAAATCTTCACCTGAAAGCAGAAGACCCTTTCCTTAAAATATGTTCCTGCTCTTGTACCTCTGCCTGGTAAAGCATTCTGTTGCATCTTGCCAATGAGGATAAAAAAGAGTTGTTATTGAGTCTGTAGGTCTTCATGCATCGAAGACAAACCCAGTTTTATGAATGATCTTACATTAGCTGCAAATCCCATCCTTTTCTCCATTTTCAGGTGTGTTTTTCTAATAGCTATTGCATCAGACAGCTTGACAGACTAATCTGAAAACCTCTAGACCTAAAAAAACACATCCACTTTTCATTTAAATATCCATTCTTATATCTAAGGAATGTAGCAGAGATGTCTGTATTTGGCACAGGCCAGACACAAGATATCACCCATGATTTCCTCCCCATTCTTGTTCTATATTCCTCCCCTCAGAAAGAGAAATCATTTACATTCAATGTTGGTAATCTAATGCAATGCAAGTTAGCTCTCCAGGGATAAAAATGCCACTGATGTTCCATATATCCCAGACCATCTAGGCTACACTTTTTATCAGTTAAAAAATGCAGGGCAATTAGAGGAAATTTATTGACAAGCCTTCTTTCCCCAGGCAGCCACACATGCTTAAATGGAAGGAGGGAAGGAAGGAGGGAAGGTGTAATGGGAAGGAGAGAAGGACGGAAGGAGGGAAGGAAGAAAGGAAGGAAGAAAGGAAGGAAGCAAGGAAGGAAGCAAGGAAGGAAGAAGTAGTGAGGGAGGAAAGGGAAAAGAAAAGGAAAAGGGAAAGGGAAGGGGAAGAGGGAAGAAGGAAGGGGAAAAGGGAAAGGTGGAAGGGGAAAGGGGAGAGGGAGGGGGAGGTGAGAGGCAGGAAAGGGAGAGAGGGGAAGAAAGAAGAGGAGAGGAGAGGAGAGGAGAGGAGAGGAGAGGAGAGGAGAGGAGAGGAGAGGAGAGGAGAGGAGAGGAGAGGAGAGGAGAGGAGAGGAGAGGAGAGGAGAGGAGAGGAGAGGAGAGGAGAGGAGAGGAGAGGAGAGGAGAGGAGAGGAGAGGAGAGGAGAGGAGAGGAGAGAGGGGATAGGAAGGAAGGGGAAGGGAGGGGAGGGGAGGGGAGGGGAGATGGAAGGGAAAAGTGAAGAAAAGAGAAACATGAGCCAGCGAGTGTACCTCCTTTGGTAAATGCAAAAGGAGATCTGACTTCAATGGATGATGAGAAGACTGAGGTACTGAATGAGTTCTTTGCCTTGGTCTTCACTGGCAGCCAGGATTCCAGTACTTCTCACATCCCTGAGCCCTGCATCCCTAAACCTCTAGGTGAGGACTGGGATGGTAAATCTCCCCCCACCCGGGGTAAGGGCAGAACAAGTCTGAGACAGCCTCATGTGACTGAATGTGTACAAGTCTATGGGACCAGATGGCATGCATCCCAGGGTTCTGGAGGAGCTGGCTAAGGTGGTTGCCGAGCTGTTCTCCATCATATTTGAGAAGTCATGGCTGTCAGGTGAGGTACCGGATGACTGGAGGAAGGGTCACGTCACTCCCATTTACAAGAAAGGGAGCAAGGAGGACCTACAGGCCAGTGAGTCTCACCTCTGTACCTGGGAAGATCATGGAACAGATCATCCTGAATGACATGCTTGATCACATGAGGAAAGGGCGTGTGATCCGTGACAGCCAGCATGGCTTCACCAGGGGGAGGTCATACTTAACCAATCTGGTAGCTTTATATGATGGAGTGACAGCATAGGTGGTCAAGGGGAAGGCGACTGATGTAATTTACCTGGACTTGAGCAAGGCCTTTGACACAGTCTCCCACCACATCCTTATCTCCAAACTGGAGGGATGTGGATTTGATGGGTAGACCACTTGATGGATAAGGAACTGGTTGAAAGGCTGCAGACAGAGGTCTTTACGTCCAGGTGGAGGCCGGTAACGAGTGGCGTCCCCCAGTGGTCTGTCTTGAGACCGGTGCTCTTTAACATCTTTATCAATGACATTGATGATGGAATCGAGTGCACCCTCAGCAAGTTTGCTGATGACACCAAGCTCAGTGGTGCGGTTGACACGGTGGAAGGAAGGGATGCCATTCAGAGGGACCTCGAGAGGCTAGAAAGGTGGGCCCGGGTGAACCTGATGAGGTTCAACACGGCAAAGTACAAGGTTTTGCACTTGGGCTGGAGGAATCCCAGGCATCCATACAGACTGGAAGGAGCGGTCCTTGAGAGCAGCCCTGCAGAGAAGAACCTGGGGGTCTTGATAGATGAAAAACTTAATATGAGCCAGCAGTGTGCCCTTGCGGCTCAGAAGGCAAATGGTATCCTGGGCTCCATCAAAAGAGGGGTGGCCAGCTGGGACAGGGAGGAGCCCCCAGTACAAGAAAGACAGGGAACTGTTGGAGAGGGTCCAGAGGAGAGCCACAAAGATGATCAGGGGACTGGAGCACCTCCCCTATGAAGGCAGGCTGAGGGAGCTAGGCTTGTTCAGCCTGGAGAAAAGAAGGCTGCAGGGTGACCTCACTGCAGCCATTCAGTACTGTATGGGAACTGCTGAGTCACGGCCTGAACCTCTGATTAATCACCTGAGGTGAGCAATGAGTCAGCCCTGGGAGCACAGGTGAAAGCAATTCACCTCTGCTGCAGGAAGGGGTGGAGCCTGGCTCCACCTCTCCTAGACCCATTTAAGAACTGACTACGAGTGGGGAAGGATCTCTCTCTATTTGGAAGATCCATTCCACTGGTCTTTCCTGAGCAAGCCCGTGATATGGGTAAGCATCCTATTTATTCTCTTTGTCTCGCTGTGCCTCACTCTCTTGCCTCTCTTGCTTATTTCATTGTTATAACATCTTAATATTATTTGATTATATAATATTCCTTTATATAATTTTCATTGATTATACAAGTTCCTAAAGGGAGCCTACAAACAGGAAGGGTATCAACTCTTTGAAAGGGTTGATCAGTGCAGGACAAGGGGAAACGTTTCTAAGTTGAGGGAGGGAAGATTTAGGTTGGTTGTCAAGGGGAAGTTCTTTACAGAGTAGTGAGGTGCTGAAACAAGGCTGCCCAGAGAGGTTGTGGATGCCGTATCCCTGGAGGTGTTCAAGGCCAGGTTGGATGGGGCCCTGGGCAGCCTGGTCTAGTATTAAATGGGGAGGTTGGTGGCCCTGCATGTGGCAGGGGGATTGGAGATTCATGATCCTTGAAGCCCCTTCCAACCCGGGCCATTCTGTGAATGTTGTGTGGTTTGAAACCAAAAGAGGAAAGAAAAAGCGATTCAGTACCTTCAGGTGGTAAAGTGCAAGATGTTTCTTGATGAAAGACATTCAGAATAAAGCTGCTGCTACATTTATTGTAATTCAAAAATATATCATCTGTTTTTCAGTGGAGGTGGTGGTTTTTGTTCTAATTTAACTGCCAAAATTACTGAGGGACCTTTTCTCTCCTTCCTTCCCTCCCTCCATGAGAGCTTGTTATGAAAATTCCTGATGAAGACATCTGGGCACCTTCTAATCTAATAAAAAGATATAGCACAAAGATAGTAAATACCTTCTTTTGTGCCTGATACATGTCATGACACTGAAGTAAATAGATTTAAAGCTCTAGCATGCCAGACAATAAGATTAGAAAGCCATTAGCATCCGCTCAGCATTACAGCACTGGGCACAAAAAAAGCTGTTATAGAGAAATTTCTTTAACAGATAAAACCATATTGATATCATCCTTCTCCCGTATTCAGTAAAACATTTTGTTTTGAGCCCGTTTGTTTCCATGCTATACCTTTGTATAACAAAAGCAATAATGGAAAACTTTCTAGATTTCTGCTTTATTCAAGGAACAAGAGGGACAAGGAAACTCCTCTACTTCAGTGATACTGTGTAATACAGTACTGTAATACAGTTCAGTTTTAAACACACAAGTACTGTTACTAACCAAAGCTCTTCTTTAGCTAGTGGTCATTTGTCTCTCCTCCCAAACCATTCACATCTTTTCCTGTCTTTCAAAGATGTGGTGCCTCATGGTCCTATTTTATTAAGGAAGAGAAGGTGCAAGTATAATTCTAAACTGGTGTCAAGTAATCTTTGTTTGCTGAGGTGAGATGTCTGATTCCATTGTAGAAGATCACTTGTGAGAGGACAAAAAAAGACACGATGCTGCATAATTGCTCAAGTTAATGACCCTTTATGAGAACATCTATGTGTCAGTATTGCCAGCAGCCACAAGAAGAGTTCAGGGAATGGTTCCCTGGGAGCACAGTGCTAAGAGCAAACTATTTTGCTTCAATAACAATTCAAATGTTAACAATTTAGATTGTTATTGACAATTCAAATGTTTTTTCAGCTATCTCTGGTAGAATAATTATCCAAACTAAAAAATATCGTCCACTTGCACTACTGAAAACTGCCGGTTTACCTTCCACCTAGCAAGAACACAAGCATCCAGTACTGTGAGTGGCTGTAACAAAGAACATGGTCTGCTTTTAGCCAAGCAGTAAAGAAGTAGGAATGTGCATGTCTCAGTGGTATCTGCAATCACTTTCTACATAAGTGAATTATCAGAAAGGTACAAAAGTAGAATTGCCTTTTCTTCCCAAACAGAAGGCATAAGCACTAAAAGTAATCCAGGAGCTCTCTGTAGAATACAGTGTGGTGCTATGGAGAAGAGTACTGGCTTGTCAGCTGTACTTACCTTATGTCTGTGCTAGTACAGGGCTTTCATCAGATATAACCAGCCCCTACGTTCTCTCACATATCTGAAAATTATCAAAACATTTATTTCACATTAATTTCCAGCTATTAACCTTGCAAAAATTGCAATATTGGACATACTGCACTTTGTGTCAGCACCTTATCTAACAGGAAGTCCACTGAAAAACTTTAAAATTATGAGTTTATAAAGCAATCATTTTACTTTGTATGGCTCTGCAAAATTGTGAACAAAGCAGTGGCATAAAATGTTAAATACTATCCAGACACCATAAAGCATTAACATTTGAATAAAAGAATTTACTCCATTAGTGAATCTTAATTGAATTGAACATTTTTGGAAGGCTCTTCATAGATGTCTACAGGGACTCTATAATACCAAATTACACATCTTTAGTACTGATAGAGGGCTGCAATCTAACTAAACTATCTGTTCCATAATATGTACAAGTTGTAAAGAGCAGCTAAATTTTATTTACCATAATTAAAATAGATAGTATGCTTTCAAAGTGTATTCATGTTTACAGTACATTTTTAGGCTCTATATATATAACTGATGCAAATCAGAGGCATTCATTGGATCAAGAGGATTCACTCTGTATTTGTGTTTGTGTACAAGAGCATGGACTTCACCTTAATCCAAGCAAGAAAGTTACATCATTTAAAACAAATGCTTGTCTGTACCACTGACAAATTGTTCTTCTTTGCAAGACCATTTCTTTTGTATTATCAAGACAAGTTGAGATCTTGCAAATAATTTTGTAGAGTCCTTTTCTGTGTGAATGATATAAATGAGAACTTTCTTTATGCTTGCAGTGATATCTGAGATGTTTGATTTTAAATACATTTGGCTTTATTATTCCATTTATTTTCCTCCAATTCAAACTCTTTGTTTTGTATCAAGGATGCTGATGGATTCCCCCCCAACCCTTTTTTTTTTTTACATGCCCTCATGTGTCCCTGCAGCCTTGTGAGTTGAGCTGCCTCAGTGCATGGGGAAGAATTGAACTTGGCTACTCTTGGCTGTGAATTTAAAAGGAGATGGATACACTCACAGCTTTTGCAAGCTATGATAGCACCTTTATGACTCATGACTCATAACATGCTTGTGCTATGCCCTACTGACCTTCTCTTCTCAAACTGTTCATCACCATATTTGTTTAAAAATAAAACATTGAAGCTGAAGGACTTATTAGTGCAATCAGTGATGCATGCAGGAGATAAGACTGCCTGAGTTCAGGCATCAGAAGTGATCACTTGAGGCTGCAGATTCTGGGAAAAATTCTTGTGATTATATAAGATGACACAGTAATCAGTAAAGGTATCTACCAATCCTGCAGAAGTAATCATACCTCACAGAGAAGTCGTAGAATCATAGAATGGCTTGGGTTGGAAGGAACCTTGAAGATCACCTCATTCCAATCCCCTGCTATAGACAGGGACCTCCCACCAGACCAAGTTGCTCACGGCCCCATCCAGCCTGGCCTTGAAGGCTTCCAGGGAGGGGCATCCACAACCTCATTGGGCAACCCGTTCCACCATCCTCACAGTAAAGAATTTCTTTCTGATATCCATTTTAAATTTACCCTCTTCCAGTTTAAAGACATTTCCCCTCATCCTGTTACTACCAGCCCTTCTAAAAAGTCCCTCCCTGGTTTTCATTTAGGCTCCCTTCAGGTACTAGAAGGCCACTGTGAGGTCTCCTTGGAGCCTTTTCTTCTGCAGGCTAAAGAGTCCCCGCTCCCTCAGCCTGTCATTGCAGGGAGGTGTGTCAGCCCTCTGATCATCTTCATGTCCCTTCCCTGGACTCGCTCCAACAACTCCATGTCCTTCTTGTACTAAGGCTCCAGAACTGGACATAGTACTCCAGATGGGACCTCACAAGAGAAGAGTAGAGGGGCAGAATCACCTCCTTCGACCTGCTGGTCACACCTCTCTTGATGCAACCCAGGTTGGCCTTCTGGGCTGCAAAAGCACATTGCCAGCTTGTGCTGAATCTTTCATCAGCTGACATCTGTTTGGTCTTTTTGTTGTTGTTGTTGTGATTGGGATTAGGCTTTTTTTGGTAGAAGAGGAGCGGGGTTTTTGGTTGGTGGTTAGGTTTTGGTTTGTTGGTAAGTTTGTATTGCATTCTTTACATTTCATAAAGAGAAGAAATTCTTAAGTATTTAAATTCCTCCCTCCCTTTCTCCTTTCCTCCCTCCTTCCTTCCCTTCCATCCATCCATCCCCCCTTTTTTTTTTGCCTTTGCTATTCCTAAGTTATGGATATAAGTCTCGATTCTAAAGTTTCTCAAACCCTAGAAATTCAGATAGTTAAACAAATTCAACAACATTACTGGTCTGTTAGATTCTTAATACTTATGGGTTATAATTTTATTAAATCTACCACAAATCTAGTTTACATTGGAAACCTTTCTCACCTGTTTTTATTCTGCACTTCTGATACACTTTATGGTGAAAAGACTTCTGAATTGACACCTATTCTATACTTACTGCTGAAGCCCCATTTGTACTTAGTTTCATAGGCACAAAAAAAAAAACCCTAAAATGACATACAAAGCAAAGATTTTACTGAAATTGAGAAAAGTCACTGGCAACTGTGTCTATATAATGAAAAAATCTGTTTTCATGCTTCTAGATAATACTACAGGCATCTGCAGATTCCAGTTTCTGACAGCTGTGTCATATCATCTGGTACATACTGGGATATAAACACCTTTTTAACAACATATTGAGAAAGATCAGAAGAACAGGAAAAAGTAGCAAAAAGAAAAAAAAAAAAGAAAAAGATGGGAAAAATAGGGAGGTGGGTCAACTGGCCCCTAGTGAAAAGGCAGTGAGTGTGAAATGATTTCCATTGCAAAAGCAGGAGCAGATGTAAATTTTTCCAAAGTTTCAATAAATCCATTTACATAAACAGCTGTGAGGATCTTATTTTTCTAAAATGGGATGTTTGACTCATCCCCATTAAGCTGAGTAACAGGCAGAATAACTAAGGTAATTTACTTGCATATACTCTGCAAGATTGACACACATCCTTATTTCATAACATACAGTTCAAATGAGTCATTATAAAATAACTTCAGATTTTTATATAAGCAGTGTAGCACTGGTTTACTGAGTTTAATGTTTTATTTCACCAAGGCTATGATCCAGAGTCCACAAATATCAACTGATGTTTCTCCACTGATCTCAGTGGGTAGCTGAAGAGCATGAGTAAGTCTGAAAGGAGCAAAAA